>CM040424.1:150860338-151460338 GCA_022702705.1 Papilionanthe hookeriana x Papilionanthe teres | reverse complement strand
ATGACGTCTAGGTTCTTTGTGTTTTTCTTTTTGTTTAAGGACGATTTTCGTCATCAAAGAATAATTAAATTCAATTGTTCGTATAAATATTCTATCGTATCGAGGAAGTGCTTAAGACAAATCTTAAACATCTTTTCAATATTGCTAGAATTATTTTAAGTCCAAATGAATTCGATTATATAAACGAATTAATCGTCCGGGGATTCAAGTTTTGTTAACTTACTCAGTGAATTAGGACATTTGAATATCCTATAAGTGAAGTAACATTTCATTTAATGTCCTATTTAGGAGTTATGATAACTAAAGCTTTTGAGGGTAAATTGGTGTTCAAATGGTTTGTGATTTAGTTTAATTTCCATTAATGAGTTTAAATTTGGAATAGTGTTCAAGTTATTTTAGATTTATTTTGAATTCTTTATGTCTCAGGTGATGTTATATTTAATTTAATTTAATTTGATTTAATTTTAATTTAATTGAGTTTAAATTTAATTTAATTCAATATAGTCCAATTTAATTTGATTTGATGTTTAATTAATTTGAATTGATTTAATTTTAATTTAATTTTAATTTAATTTAATTTAATTTAATTTAATTATTTAATTTAATTTAATTTAATTTAATTTGATTTAATTTGATTTAATTTAATTTAGTTTAATTTAATTTAATTAATTTTATTTTAATTTAATTTAATTTAATTTAATTTAATTTAATTATTTAATTTAATTTAATTTGATTTAATTTAATTTAATTTAATTTAATTTGATTTAATTTATTTTAAATTTAATTTAATTTGATTTAATTTATTTCATTTAATTTAATTTAATTTGGTTTAATTTAATTTAATTTAATTTAATTTAATTTAATTTACTTAATTTAATTTAATTTTTAATTTAATTTTATTTTTTAATTTTAATTGAAATTTTTAAAAGAGTTTAATAATTTAATTTTAGTTTAAGTCTTTTAATGTTTTGAATTTGAGTTATCATTTTAATTAAGAATTGAATATTAATGAGATGATTAATTTAGGGATTTTTAAATTAAAGAATAAATCTCTTCCTAATAATATCCCTATTTTAATAATTCCAATTTTATTATTCTTCCAAATTTAATCAATTATTTAATTAAAGTTTAATCATTTTAAAAATTGCTTAATGGGTTTCTACCCTTTAATTATTTAAATTTCAATCATCCAAATCAGATTAGGATCAAATATTTTACTTGTTAATTTTTTATTAAACCTAAAGTTTTAATTAAGGGTTAAAAAATTTAATTACCACTTTACCCTTTAAGCTTAATAATTTCATAACTCACTAAATTGAACTCAAATGAACTTGAAATTTTTATGTAACTTCACTCATATGTCAATAAAGACATGAGAGGAGAAAATGTGATTTTTCTGTATTTAATTTATTTATATAATTATTTTTGGTAGAAAATAGAGATTTTCAAGGAAAATTTAATAACATGACCAAGGGAAAGTTTCTGTCCTTAAGAAAATTAGGGGACATTCCTAATGACCATAGGATCACTTGGACCAATTTTGGTGATTTTTTAATTATATTATTTTTATTATAATTATTTTAAGTTTTGGAGTGTTAATTAATTTAAAAATAAAATAAATGTTGAAAAATGAATTTTATATTATTTAAAAATCTCTCTGATATCAAGGAAATCATAGAAGCAAATTTTGCAATTTTCTGATTTTTCTATGATTTATTATAATTATTTTAGTGAAAATGCTAGAAAATACATTTTTTTAATTTTAAAATTACCATAGGGCTTTAAAATTTAATATCTCACTAAATAGACCTAAGAAAAATGTGGGATTTGTTCCTAAGTGATTAAAATTCAAAATGTGACATTTTGGTGAATTTTATTATTTTTGTGATTTTTATTATTTTTTAATTATTAAAAATATTAAAATATTATTAAAAATCAACTTTCTTAGAAAATTGAAATTTTAATTTTCTTAGGTTCCCCTGATATCAGCGAGGCTCCAAAACCAATTTAGTGAATTTTTGAAAGATATTTTAAAAGTTATGAATTTTTAAAGTTTAAAATGGCTAAGTGGCTTAATCAACCCAATTAGTGGGGCTAACCAAGTCCAATTGACCTCAAATTTTTAGGGTGGATTCCTCTAATCCTAAAGGTCAGTGGAGAATTGATTCCAAGTCAATTTGATGCCTGGTTAACTCTAATTAAATAAAGACCTATTTTGGGTGTTTAAGCCAATTAGGGTTGTTTTAAATGAACTAAGTCAAAACCTATTTTTCCTAGGGTTCTCTGGTCATAAGGAACATCACCAAATTTTCCTAGAATTTATTTCACAACATGCTATTTATTGGAATTAAAATACTCAAAACGGCAACATGAACTTGAAAAATCAATAACTTTTCATAGGGATGGCCTCTGACTTTAGAAAATTCAGGGAATGTTCCCAAATTCAGAGGCTTCAAAAGCCCTATGGTCTCATGCCATGGTGAATTGTATAAATGCATGGAGAATTAAAATAATGCAGAGAGTAAATAAATCATTAAAAATAAAATACTTGATGAAATTAAATGATTTCTTTTCCACATTATTCTCCTCTCGTTCACTCGAGCAAGAGGGTATTTTTATTTTATTTTTCTGATTTTTCTACACAGAGATATGATTTTTGAAGTTTAGGGAATTAAATAAATAGAAAAATACCCTAATTTTCTATTTATCCACGCGGCGCCGCGTCAACCTCGGCAGCTCCGAAAGCACACGTGTCGCGCTCCCATTCGACGCCGCCACCTGAGTCAGCAGCCCGGGCCCCGCGGTTCTCGTACCGTCTCTCGGTCCGACGCCATCTGAGCCGTTCGTCCGCGCGTGTATTGAATGGACGGCATCCGTTCATCGTCCCCGAGCGTCCTCACCCGAGAGCCGTCCACACTAAATCCCTAAGATCTCACTCGATACTCAATGGATTTTTATGTTCTTATGCTCTATGGATTCGTCTTGAAGATAGGAACACATCTATACGGTTAACATGCATTGAAATTAAGGCATTCGAAATGGAGAATCTCCAGAAGCTCGGGATAAAGAATTAGCTCATACCTTTGCTCAGAGAAGTGTGGCTACAATCTGAGAGTTGTTGCACCTTCGATTGGATCCTAGCAAGCTCCAGATGAAGTCTCCTGGTCTGGTGAATTGTCTAGGTTGGATTTCGACCAAGCCCGATCACAAATCTTGGAGGCTGGAGCAACTGGGTGGCCTGGAGATGAAGCTTTTACTGGTGGACACCTTCCCTTGGTCTGGTGAAGGTGTAGAACCAATCAATTTGAGGATTGGTCCACTGTGGAGAAGTGTCCTGGTTTTGGGTGGAATTTCAACTCTGAAATTGAGCTCACAGAGAAGAAATGGCAGGGGGATCTCACTTGGGGATCAAGTGCTCTAAGGGTGGAGAAGGGTCCGGAACAATTTTGGCGAGTTTCGGCAAGGTTTGTGCTCAGCTCTTCTCATGGCCGAGAGGGGTGGAGTTTAAATAGGAGAGGGTGGAGGGCCTCCCAGGGGGAGTTGAGGCATGGGATCAGCTGCTCTGGTGAGGAGAAGAACAACCATGGTGGCCATTGGGCATGGGGCAACTCAGCAGGTGAGAATTCCAAGCTTGGGCTCACATGATGCTCTCGGGTATGGTGTTTTCCGGCGATCCAGGCGGCTGGCCGTGCAGCATGGGTCACCATCTTGACCTGTGGAGGTCGGGGCTTGGCAATGGTGAAGTCGATTGGGCTTGGACATGTGTAAAGTGTTTGAATTAAAATGGAATGGGGAAGGGGTCATTTTGGCTTGAAATTGGTCAACCCATTGGTTTGGGTTGGGTTCACCTCCCCATGGCCGGTCTTGAGCTGAGAAGATCGGTTAGGCTAGCTGGTCAAGAGGTGGTGATGTCCTTATCCAAGAATATTTGGATTAAATCTTGGTTAAGGGGAGACATGCTTAAGGCTAATGACTTTTAGGAGATGGTTAAAGGACCTCCTCCTTTTGCCATTAATGGTATGGTCACATGCCAAACTTTCATGGCTTCATATGGCTTGTGAATGGCTCATCCTTGGCTCCATTTGGCTTGGGAAAAGCTTGGGTCAATTTCATGAAAATGGGTTTTAAGAATTTTTGGTAATTTGATGGAAATTTGTATGAAACTTGATTTGGAATGATTTGATGGTGAATTTAGGACTTAGGTAATGGATTTAATTAAGTGGATGACAAATGGAGATGTCATGTGGGCTTTAGGGTAGATTTTGGGCCTTTGGATGTGGTGAAGTGGGCTTTTAGGAAAGTTTAAGGGAAATGGGCTTTTGATTTTAGGATGGGCATTTGGATAAAAATTTTGTGAAGAATTTTGTCAAATAAATGTCATAATTGGTTTAGGGATGTTCCATGAAGGGCTTGGAGTCAATTTGGTGTGATTTGGAGTTGAATTGGTTTGAATTTGGGTTTATTTGGTAAGTGGGCCTATATGGGTCCAAGTGGGCCAAGTTGGGCTAATGTTGGGCTAGGGTTGAAATTGATGTAAAATCAATGTTGAGAAATGTTTATGGGAGTGTTCCAAAGAGGTTTTGACTTTGGTTGGGCTTTGATTTTGGGGTTTGGGCTCATTTGGGTTAGGTTTAGGTTTAGGTCAAAATTGGGCCCTTTAGCCTTGGGTTGAATTTGAGTGGGGTTTGGGTCTAAATTTTGCGCAAATCATGTTAGTATTTTGTTTGTGGGAATGTTAAGGAAGATTTAGAAAATATTTGGGGTTAATTGGAATTTAGTTGGGTGAGTTTGGGTTAGGTTTAGGTCGTGGGTCCAAATTGGTCTTTAAGGTCAAAAGTGAAATTGGATTCAAATGTCAATCAAATTGGGCTTGGATTTGGTCTAGATTGGTATTGGGGATGTTGAATTGAAGTTTAGAACTGAATTGGACCAAAATTGGGGTCAATTGGGTAGGTTTGGTTTGACATTGGGTTCACTTAGGGTTAAAATGGGTCAAATTGGGGGTTTTGACAAAAGTGGGGTAAATTGACAAAATTGGCCCATGGTGTAGTTGGAAAAAATGAAATTGGGAATATTTGGGATTTTCTGGAATTTTCTGGGAATTTTCTGAATTTTTGGATTTTTAGGTCAAGAGGGGTATTTTGGGTATTTGGAGGGTATTGGGAGGTTTTCTTGGAATTTTTGGTATTTTTGGGTATGGATGATCAATTTAAGTGATTTGGAAATTTTTGGGAATGATTTTGGAGAATTTTGGGTAATTTGGAAATTTTTGAGAAATTTGGGTAATTTTCGGGGGTTTTGGGTAGGCTAAGCGGGTGTAGGGTCCCGGGGTCAAAAATTGAAATTTTGGGAAATTGAAGATTGGGTGAATTTAAGTGGAAAGAAATCATTTTGGTTGAGCCATGAAGCCATATCAAGCCCACATGAGCCGTGGAGGGACTCATTTGAGGCATTCACTATGTTGTTCCTAACCCTCGTGCCAAGGGCTTAGGGGTTAAGGACCATCCATGTGAATCACCTACATGAGTCGGGAGGTCAAGTTAGGTATGGGTGTGGTTTTAGGAGGTATGTGGAAGTGTAGTGTGTGTGTAAGTCAGCCCCTTCACTGCACCGAGCCACCTGTGGCGGTCCTAAGGCCAAAGAGTCCCATAGGAACTCATCCTTTAAACTTCCACATTTGATTTCAACCCTCTAGGTGATTAGGGGTCTACAGTTAAGTTTGTGGAGTTTGCAGGGAGTTAAGAAGTGGTTTGAATTTCTTAAGGGTGGGTCCCAATTCTAGTCCTCCAAGATAGTCAAAGGAAAAGCCTAAGGCTAGATCCTAAGTACTAAAGAGAAGAAGAGAAGACCTCATCAAAAATGAGGTCAACAAATGGACCCCCAATAGGTGTGGTGAGCTGACGGAGCACACCGCGCGTATTGGTGTTGACCGAAGCAATCAACAAAACCAACACAAACATCCAAGTGACAAACTTAGGATGAAATAGAGGAGTTTTTGCTGTGGAGTAGCAAGTATATCTCTGAAATCGGAGATTCCTGAACTCTCGCTGGGGAAAGGAAAAGGAGGTGAATCCCAAATCACATGACCTGGGGAATTTCGATTTAGATTTTATTTTGTTTCAATTTAAGTTTTGATGTGTGAGTTTAGATTTCAATTTGGAGTTTCAATTTAGATTGGAGTTTGTCAAAATTAATTTGAAGGATTTGATTTGAAATGAAAATTGGAATTCGAGGTTTTAGATGTAACATCTTCAACCTCGAAAGAAAATTGAATCGATTAGATTGAATCGTTGCAATGAGAAGAGATCTCGGAGTAATGCGGTGTTGGATGTAAAATCCTTAACCTCAAGAGTTTGATTTTGATGTATTTCAGAGTGCAATAGGAAAAGAATCCTAAAGCGGTGCGATCTTGGATGTAAAATCCTCGACCCAAAAGGTTCGAATTTGATGTATTTCGAGTGCAATAGGGAAGAATCCTAAAGCAATGCAGGTCTTGGATGTAAAATCTTCGACCCAAAAGGTTTGAATTTGATGTACTTCAAAGTGCAATAGGAAAGAATCCTAAGCAAAGGCATCTTGGATGTAAAATCCTCGACCCAAAAGTTTGAATTTGATGTACTTCAGAGTGCAACAGGAAAGAATCCTAAAGCAAGGCAATCTTGGATGTAAAATCCTCGACCCAAAAGTTTGAATTTGATGTGTTTCAAAGGCAATAGGAAAGAATCCTAGCAAAGTGCAGTCTTGGATGTAAAATCCTCGACCCAAAAGTTTGAATTTGATGTATTTCAAAGTGCAATAGGAAAAGAATCCTAAAGCAGTGCAGTCTTGGATGTAAAATCCTCGACCCAAAAGTTTGAATTTGATGTATTTCAGTGCAATAGGAAAAGAATCCTAAAGCAGTGCAGTCTTGGATGTAAAATCCTCGACCCAAAAGTTGAATTTGATGTATTTCAGTGCAATAGGAAAAGAATCCTAAAGCAGTGCAGTCTTGGATGTAAAATCCTCGACCCAAAAGTTGAATTTGATGTGATTGATATTTGATTCGAGATCTGGAAGAAATTGAATTTGAATTTGATTGAGACTTGAAATCTGGAAGGATTGAATTTGAGATTTGGAAGGATGAGTTTGAGATTTGTGTTGATTTCGATTTAAGATTTGATTTGAAATTTGGAAGATCAAATTTGAAACTTGATCGGGAATGGATTTGGAATTTGATTGAGAATTTGATTTGTGATTTGAAAAGATTGAAATTTGATTTGGAATTTGGAAAGATTGAATTTGAAATTTGATTTGAAATTTGGAAGGATGGAATTTGAGATTTGTGTTGATTTCGTTTACCTTTTAATGGTTCAAATTTTATTTTATCGTTTATTTAATGTTCATGTGAATTTGGTGTTTGTCATTTTTAGATTTTTAAAGAATGTTTTCTTTTATCCTTTTTTTTTCTTTTCTGTTCTTTGTTCGAAGTTCATTTAACTTTAATGGCGTTTCCCAATCAATTTTGCACAAAAGAGGTGAAGGCCAAAAATGTGACATGGTCACTTTCATTCCAATCATGTTGAAAATACATCATAGAACTCGATCTGGAATATATCTGATACAATCCATGTAGACTCAAAACGGACTGTGTATGATCTTTGTTGGTCCATCAAAAGAAGCATCTGTCAAAAATCCATGTCTGAATAGTGGGGTACATGGTTAATAACATCACCTTCCAAGCCATCCTTGGCAAGGATGCCGGCTGGATGTACGTTGGAGGTGTGATATTTCCCATGTAACTCACAGCCTTGTAAGGCCGGAGGTTCTCTAGCTCGGGTCCGGTTGGAAATGGTAAGGTATCTTGCCGTCGTCCATTCTCCCGAAAGTAACCGAGATCCGCTCCCCGGCACTCCCGGTATGCAATGCTTAGCGATATCCGCTCCGTTGCCCTTCGGTATCATGACGGAACCTACCGGTAAAGGTATCTTTACCGGCCCTCGGAACTCACCCGGGCCTCGCTATCCAGAGGTCGGATCCGAACATGATGTCACACTCGTTCAAGAAAGAGACTCGTGCGAAAGGTCCGACGAAATCGTGGTGATCTATATGTGGGGGTATGCAGTCACCCTGTTTGTAGATGTTGATAATGCAACTATCGGGTATGCAATCCGCCGGCGTACCCTCCATGTTATCAATCTTTTTACCATTCTCCCGATGACTAATGGCATCGGATCTACTTGCCCATGATGGAGTATCCCCGGTGGGTTTCCCTTCGTCTTCAAAGAAAGTTGTAGCAGCATCCGCATTGTATTGTGATTCTTCCTTTCCCCGGCATCCATCTCCGGGGTTCCGAGTATGTGTTTTCCCTCGGGCGGCTCGCTCGGCCTATTCTTTTCAGATCCCGGATACAATCCACGATTTGCTGTTGTTCATACTCTGAGAATACGTCGGTATGTAGCTCGAGGCCCTCTAGTATGTTGATCCTTCTTCCTTTAATTCTCTCGAAGTATTCAAAAGTTTTCTTTTCAACATTCTGCATTCTCTCCAGCTCGTATTCCGGAATGATCTGCAGATGGCGAGGCCTTGTGACATATTGTGGGATATATGGTTCAATCCCTTCACGTTCCCCTGCATACCTCGGCTCCTCAGGGATGATGCTCGTCGGGACATCCCCGGGGTTGCTTCGCAACAAGGTCATGTATTATTGGTGGTTCTATCCGGTGGCGTGGTAGCCTTCTCTCTTCGATCTTCCGGAGATTTCCCCGGTTCTTTCGTTATCCTAGGAGCCGGCCTCCTTTCCTCGGGTTCCTGGTGAACCGGTGTCCTTGAAATGTGTGTGCTCGGTATTAGCAATTGTCTCGTCGCGCCGGTCCGCAGCCTAGTTTTGTTAACATCTTACGGATACGGCGATTCTTATTTCTTCGTTGTGTGGCCGTGAGAGTAGCCCTTCGAACTTCATGAATCTCCGCGGGCGCGGCGCCGACAAGCTCGCCCTCCGCCGTAGCGACTACGGACTTGATTTTCTTATCTTCTTCGGTGTTTGCTTTTCTTTTCATGTTGTTGGATTGGTGGCTTGGGCCACCCACTTTCATCATCGTCCGCCCGGGTAGTTCTTCTCGGTTAATCGGGACCCGGTCACTTTCCTCGTATCGTAGGCTCGCCGGTGCAAAATCCGAGTCAATCTCGATTATCGCTCCATCTTTCACCCTCTTTTCATCGAGTGCAAGGCTTACGCCATTCTTAAAGTTCAGGACCAACCGCCCGTTCGACATTTCCCCGCGAAAAGACAAGGAAAAGGATCGAGGACTGTACTTAAAAACAAGAACATTAAGAAAATGTTTATTAAAGATATTTTTTATTATATATATTTTTATATTTTCGAATTTAACGAGAATGAAGTAGGATAAGATCAGAGAATAGATTTTGATTTGGAAAAGAAAACAAGGAAAACATATTATCATGACCTTATTTATCTTAGCACATCTTATCATTTTTTTTTTTTTTTGGGTTCGGACCCAATCATAAGTAATTACTTCGCCCGTGTTTCTTTGGGATGAAGAATTCATTCCTTCGAAACATCAGGTAGCGTAATACTTTTTCAAGTATCGTCCGTTGATCGGAAGCATATGTCGTTCTCCCTGGCAATTCACTAGCTGGTAGGAATCTCCTGAGTATACCGCTTCAACCACAAACGGTCCTTCCCAAGTGGGTTCAAATTTTCCTCCTATCTTGCGGTGTGCAAGAATAGGTCTCTTGAGAACAAGAACTAAGTCACCAACTTTGAAGGTTCTTGGGCGGACCCGCTTGTCATGGGCTTGAACCATCTTAGCTTGGTATAGTTCTAAATTCCGTTGCGCCGCAAGTCTTTTCCCTTCCAAGCCTTCTAATTCTTCGATTCGTAATTTGGCGTTTTCTTCGTCGTGATCTTGTTTGCAACTCGCAATTCGAGCGAAGGAAGCCGAACCTCTAAAGGTAACACTCGCCTCGTACCCATACACCGCATCATAAGGTGTAGCTTGAGTAGGAGTTCCGAAGGTTGTCCGGTAAGCCCATAAGGCTTCTAACAACTTCTCGTGCCAATTTCTCTTATTATCGTCCAAGGTTTTCTTTAAGATTTGAACGAGAGTTTTATTAAAAGCCTCAGCCGAGACCGTTTGCTCTTGGGTAGTAAATTGTTGAGTATCGCCGATCAATTCCGTGTCTCCCGACAAAATTGTTGATTTGTGTGCTTCGAATGCCGACCCATTATCCGAGATGATCTCGCGCGGCACTCCGAAACGGTAGACAACTTGGTTCTTGAAAACCGTAGCACGTGGTGTGCTTTCACTTCTCTAAGTGGAACCGCTTCGCCCACTTGGAAAAGTAATCCGTAGCCGCAAGAATGAAGCGATGTCCTTTTGAAGATGGTGGTTCTATCGGACCCACTATATCCGTGCCCCAACATTCAAATGGCCACGACGCAATTGTCGGATGCGGCACATTCGGGGGTCGGTGTAGAACCACTCCGTGCACTTGGCATTGGTGACGGCTCTTGGCGATTTTCATGCAGTCGGTCATCATCGAGGGCCGGTAGTACTCTAGTCTTTTAATTTTCATTTTCATCTTCGGACCCGACCGGTGAGCGCCACGCAGTCCCGAATGCACCTCTTTAACAATTTCACGGGCCTCGGACCCGCTTAGGCACCTTAGCCACATTCGATCAAAAGACCTTCGTATAATGTGTTGTTTATTAATGCGTAGGACGAGTTCTTTTCTTGATCCGATGGGCTAGCGACCTATCGTCCGGTAGCTTTCCTGTTTGCGAGTAGTCCATCAATGGCCGTCGCCAATCTTCTGTGTTTTCCGTCACTCGTTGCAACCGATTCTTCTTCCTTTTCGATTTGTGTATTGTGTCTATGTCGAGCCGTGATAGGACTCGACGCCCGTGAACCGACACTTCCATCGATTCATCTTGCAAACGAGCAAATTCTTTTGCGAGACGGGCAAAAGCATCTGCTAAAGCATTCTCTTTTCTGGGAATTTTGTAGATCGTTACATTTGGAATCTGTTTCAAAAGCTGTATGGCATACTGGAAGTATTGTTCGAGTCTTGGTTTAAAAATTCTGTATTGTCCGGCGATCCGTCGAATGATTAACCGTGAATCCCCGTAGATGTTGATGTCCGTTATCCCCATTCGAATAGTTAATTCCGAGTCCCGTTATGAGGGCTTCGTATTCCGCTTCGTTGTTTGTACACGGTTCCGTCGAGTGGTAGGAGTATCTTAACATTCCCCGCTCCGGTGTTATAAAGATTAGCCCGATTCCCGCCTTACGGCACTATCACTTGCGATTCTTCGTCTTTGTGTGCTTGAAGATGCTCCGTCGAAATACAATTCCCAACGTCGATCATCAAGGTCTTCTAGGTTCATTATTTGTTCATCCGGCAAATCATCATTGAGAGGAGATTCGCCGGCAAAGGGTGTGCTCGCGAGAAAGTCCGCTAAGACTTGTCCCTTTACGGCACGCGAGGCACGAAAGTTATATCGAATTGCAATAATATCATTGACCATCTGGCAAGTCTGCCGGAAAGTGTTGGACGAGTCATCAAGTATTGCAATGGATTAAACTTCGAGATCAGGTCGACCTTATGAGAAAGCATGTAGTGCCTGAGCTTTTGAGCGGCAAAGATCAGGGCTAAACAATGCTTTCAATTGTGGGATACCTTACTTCCGTCGGAAGTAAACGACGGCTTAAGTAGTAAAGAGCATTTTCTTTACCCTCATCATCGACCCAGGCTAACAGTGGCTCCGAGAGAGTCGTCTAAAGCCGCGGTGTAAAGTATCGCCGGTCTACCCGAGACCGGGGCTGCTAAGACAGGAGGTGTCATTAAATATTGTTTAATGTCTTCGAAGGCCTTCCGGCATTTCTCTTCCCAAATAAATTTGGCGTCCTTTTTAACTAGGGCCGAGAAAGGCCGACACCTACACCGACAGGTTCGAGATAAAGCGTCGAAGATATGCCAGCTTCCCTTGAAAAGATCGTAGTTGTTTTAAGGTTTTGGGTGGCAGCATTTCTAAGATAGCTTTAATCTTTTCCGGGTCGATTTCAATTCCACGATGTCGGACAACGAACCCTAAGAATTTCCCGGAGGTGACGCCGAAGGCGCATTTTAAGGGATTCATCTTAAGGTTAAATTGTCTTAATCGTTCGAAAACAATTCTCAAATCATACGAGTGATTTTCCTTTACTTTGCTTTTGATGACCACATCGTCCACGTAGCATTCGACTTGATTGTGGATGAGATCATCAAAAATTCTTGTCATTGCTCTCCGGTAGGTTGCTCCTCGCGTTCTTCGATCCGAATGGCATCACCGTGTAGCAAAATAGTCCGATCGGCGTTCTGAATGCTGTAAGCTTTTTATCTTCTGGAGCCATTTTTATCTGGTTGTATCCTGAAGATCCATCCATGAACGAGAATATTTCATGTGTTGAAGCAATGTCGATCATTAATTCTGGGATCGGTAAAGGGAATTCATCCTTTGGACATACCTTGTTTAAATCTCTAAAGTCCACACAAATTCTGATCTGACCATTCTTCTTTCTGACTGGCACCACATTGGCTAGCCAAGTCGGGTATTGTTCTTCACGGACAAATTTAGCGTTTATTAGCTTTTTAACTTCGGCTATGACTTGTTGTTCGATTTCTAGACGCATTCTTCTGGGACCTTGTCCGACCGGGACGAAGTAGGATCCACTCCTAGCTTATGGACTGCAACCTCCGGAGCTAATCCCGGCATTTCATCGTAGTTCCAAGCAAAACAGTCCTTAAATTCCATTAATAATTTGATTATTTCTTCAGAGTCTTCTTTGTTGAGTAAGGAGCTAACAAAGGTAGGTCTAGGCTCTTTGCTAGTACCTAAGTTAACTTCCGTTAACTCATCTATTGTAGATTTGATTTCTTCTTCGAATTCTGGTGGAGCGTCTCCAATTTGCAAATCTTTGAGTTCGTCTGTAGTTTCCATGCAGTTTTCATTAGATTCGCAAGTGACAACCAAGCAAAATTCAGTATCGTCAACTGACCCTACTGTGCCGAATCCGAGTCCATGCTTTGAATTGGGTGGACGACCGGAGTTATTCCATAATTTTTCAAAATGTTGTGATTGGCTTTTTGTCCATTGTCGAGGTAAGAAACCACGTTGAATTAAATTTTGAACACAGGGAGAGTACCACTCAAAAGGTAATTCCATTAATTCTGATGAAGTGACATCTTCAAATTGTACATTATTTTCAGTTTTGGAGGAAGAAGCACCACGGTAGAATTTGATTGGCTTTGCACCGCCGCTATGTACCTCTTTGACCACCATACCCTCGATCTTATTAGAATGGATCGGGGTTAGGGTCATAGTATGTACGTAGTGGTTAATCTTCTCGTACATTGATTTGTAGTCTTCGTTCTTCTCATCTTCGAGAGAGATCTTGAATTGCGGCTTCTTCTGACTTATTGTCGCTGCTTCTTGTTTGATTTCTTTTTCTTCTTCAAACTATCTTCCCAATCAACATTGATGGCTGGTTTCCTCTCGTCCAACTGTCCTAACGTCTCTACCACGGCCTCGTCCCCGGCCTCGACCTCGGATGCGAGTTGTGGAGAAACCTTCACCATCTCGCCGTAAGGGAGTGGTGAGTGATCGTTGGACTAGAACTTCAAGTTCTTCGTTGTCCCGAACTTTCTTTGCTTCATTCGTTACGGTATCTCCGGAGAAGATCGTTTTCTTTGGCGGTGCATAATAAGCCGCATCTTCATGGATTCCAATCTCATGTACGGAGAATGGTTGCAAGTCGCCTTTGATGCACTCGTTCCCCTCCATCGTAGTATTTGATGCACCTGGTGCGAGATGATGGTACCATCCTGTTTTCATGTATCCATGGTCGGCCCGAGTAGAGCGTTGAACGACGTTTCTGAATCAATTATGTGAAATTTTGCGGTTGTCTTTGCTAAGTCACCGGTCTTCATCAGTAGTGTTATTGACCCGAGGGCTCTTTCTCCTTTCTGGTTGAATCCTCTTAATAACATTTTGTCTGCTTCGAGCTCGCAAGCATCAATTTCCAAGTATGCTAGTGTTCGAAGACTCATTATATTGATTGATGTTCCTGGATCCACCAATACTCGGAGAGCGTAAACTTCCCAATTGTAACTCGAAATGTACAACGGTCGGTTGTGATCCGCCGTCCCAAGTAGTAAGTCATTGTCCGTGAAGGTAACGCCTCGTTGTTCCTTTAACGAGCAAACCTCATCTAAGGAATCTCCGGCCATTTGAGCTAAGCAAATTACTGGATCAAGTAAGGCTTTGATCAGAGCTTCTCTCATCTCCTTTGATAAGATGAGAGCATCGTAAATGCTCGGTTTAGCCGGTAGTTTCCTAAGATGGGCTAGCACGTTGTAGTCCACTTTGTTCTCATGCGTCTCGGCTTCTTCTCGAACGGGTATTTCTTCTGCTAGGGTTGGTTCTTCTTGAACAACCACCTGCTTTCCTTTGTCTTTTGGACCCATTCTTGGAGGTAGAACTTTTCCACTTCTTAAGTTGACTTCGTAATTTCTTCCGAATCTAGTGTTGAACTTGCCGGTGTCTCCTCCTGAATCGGAATGACGAGCTCTTCCGGATTATCTTCAAAATCTGAAGGCTCTAACTCTATCGTAACTGGAGCTCCTCGAAACTCACAGATAGATCCATTGCTTGTTGAACTCTCGTAGCCTCCTTGATGGACGTCTTCTTCGTTATTTTGCTCGTCGAGATCGTGTATGATTTGAGAATTGTTGTTGGCATCGAAGTCGATGTCCGGATTGTCGCTAGTTACGTAATCGTTAGAAACGATCAAAACGTAGCCAATGCCATCACCCTTATCATTATATGATCCCACCGAAGTGAGCAGATAATCATACAAAATCAGAGGTTTGAGGGATTTCTCCCCCGAATCGGAAACAACTATCCTAGGATAAGCAGCCCCTAGTCTAGCCTTAGGAGTCTCGGTCCCCTCTTCTTCATCAATTTTCTTCTTTTCTTTGATCGTCTCCTGTCGAGGTGGTTCTTCTATCGCAAGTGATAGTACCGGCTTAACAGGTCTCGAACTCTGAATTGAGGCTCGTACCGAAGCGGTTCGGATGCTGTCTAAAATCTTCTTCGAAGACCTCGTCCGAGCGGTAGTCCATCCATCGTCAGTTGCATAGGGATCTATCGGAATGACGAGATCGGTTGAGATAACATTGACGGAACCTCCTTTCTGGGGTTCCTTCATGTACTCCTTTGGGATTGTTATATTTCCTTTCCGAAGGTTGTCGTTGAGCCAACTTTTAAAGGTAATGCAATCTTCTATCTTGTGCCCAAGCATCCGATGGTAGGGGCAAAAGTTGGGATCACCGTTCTTGTTGACTTCCTCTAGTCTTTTGGGCTCTGCACTGGAAATCTGGAGTTTTCATTAGGCTACGGAACATCTTCGGTACTGCTTCATTTTTGAACGGATATTCTCTGCTCAGAAGCTCCCTCAATGTACGTTGCGGACGAGGCGGTTGTTCATACTCGCGGAGACGACCGATAGCTGGACCGGGGTTGCCGGTAATTCCGTTGTGGTTGCTACGGCCGTTCGGTGGTATTTGCATTGGTTGCTTGCCTTTATCAACTCGCCGCAACGATCCCGGATTTCTTTTCGAAGGTCTTCACCGGCTTCAGCTTGTCCGTCTTGTCGGCAAAACTTAATTGCTTCGCCTCTTCTTGCAAGCTTCCGGCCTTGCTTAACAACTTCTCAAAAGTCTTAATAGTGAATCCTTTGAGGAGAAGTGCTATCGGGCCGTGAATGCTTTTAAGCAAGATGCCGACCGCATGTTGTTCTTGCAGTTGTGGTTCACACTTCATACTTAAGTTTCTCCATCGAAGTATGTAATCCACCAAAGTTTCATTCGGCCTTTGTTTCTCTACCACTAAATCACCTATAGTGATGTGGTGCTGAGCTCCGGCAAATCGATTGATGAAGAGGCTCTCTAGCTCTGAGAATGTCTTCACTGAACCGTTTGGTAATTTTGCGTACCAGTCGAAAGCGATTCTCGACGGACCGCCGACGAACTCGTCGGAAGAGTAACGCATCGCTCCCGCCGGCATTGCAAAACCGGCACGAAAGTGTGCAACATGCCGTCGGGGTTCCCGGTTCCATCGAATGTCTTGAACAGAGGTGGTACGAAGCCTTTCGGGTATTGGACAGCGTCGAATTCTTCTGGGTAAGGTCTACCCATCCGAATGGATGTCCCGTTCTTCGATTGTGCTAAGGCTTCTCGCAACTGCTGTTCTACTAAATTCTTGATATCCTTTTGAGGGATCATACTTTGTGTTGTACCCTTTTTTAGCTGGTCATCCCCATTGACGGATGTAATCTCCTTTCCTCCGTCTACAATGTGAATGACTTCTGGGGGTGTCTCTCTATGCGGTTGTACTTGACTCTGGAGAGTGGCCAGAGCTACGGCCATCTCTTCCATCCTTTTCGCCATCTGAGCGATCGTGTCGTCTTTTTCCTGAAGCCGTCTTCTCATCGGCTCCGGCTCCTCTCTTCTGCGGCTGCAGGAGCACCTTGCGAAGCTGATGAAGCTCGTGTCTCAACCATGTTGATTTCTGCATATTCGTCGTCCATGAACTCCGATGAATCGATCTCATCTCCGAACTTTTCTTCTCTTTCTTTTGTCAATCGTCGGATGTCGGTTCTCAACTTTTCCATGGCATCTTCTAGCGGAGCTTTCGTGTGTCTTTGCGGTTGTCGTGCGATAGTCTGTTCGGGTCCCTTTTTCACGAGTCCCCTTTATCGCAAGTAGCACTTTCTTCGCATTCCGGCCTCCCGGAGAGACTTTCTTTCTCGGGCCGTCGTTTCAATCACAACCGCCCGAGTAGTGGGACGCCACACCATCCTTCTAGCAGCAGAATGTCTAGGACCGGATGGTCCGTTCGGCCAAATGCTTCGGAAGGTGGTATCCTCCCTAATCCGTAATCCCGAGACTACGACGGGCGGGCTAGCCTTCATTCTCTTGCTTGGCTTTTCCGTCATGACGGCGGGCTCTACTCGGGGCCCAAGACGGGATTTGACCGGCACCCGCCCTATCCTTCGTAGAATTTCCGATACGGGGCAGCTTTTCCTTCCTTGCTAACTTTTCTACCAAAGTTTGCGGTCGAGCAAACGGCGTAGTTCTAGTTCTTTTCTTGCGGCTATCGTTATAGTATGCGAGCCGAGGTAATGTGGCAAGCAATCTTGCGAACATTCTCCTCATCCTCTCGCGGCGGAGAGGGGATGGAACCCGCTTCCTCCCAAAAGTGGTATGTAGTCGAGCGACGAGTAGTATATTCTGGTAGCGGTGTATATCTTGGCAGCTCTGGAATTTCCTCCAGGAAAGCAATTTCAGCAGCTACGGCTTCTCTAGCGATCCTTCTACTTCGTTTCTTCTTTGGGTCTTTGTCGATGACGGAATCTTTGAACCGGACCCGATTTCGAAAACGAAGGTCTTACGAGAAGATCCGTACCCTCCACGGTAACGGGTTTACCATAGTTACGGATTTCTTTCCCCTTCGATTTGGCGTGAGTCGGGGTAGGTGCGTAAACAACTAGACCGGTGGGGTAGTAAGAATCAGTCCTCCTGCGGACGGCAGTACTCCTCCTAGTCGGGACCCTTTGCAGGGGATGAAACTCTTGGGTCGACCTAAGGTTGAACTCAAGCAGTGGTTCCTCAGCTTCAGATACCTTGTTCGTCAGTGCAAAGAGGGAGACGTCGGTGACCTTGACGTTCGTGTTTTCAAATCGTCGTCCAAATCGGATGATCCCATTGTCGGGCGGCTCATCCTTATAGACAGCGAAGTCCAGTCCGTTGGTGAAGGAGAAAATCAGCTTCGGAGCTTCCATTTCGCGGGGTAGATTCGGTTGTCGGTCCCAAGTTATGCTTCTTTTCTTTAGGACGAAAAGAAAGGAATTGAAAAAGAGTCCGAACTCATTCTTGTTCATTTATTTATAAGAAAGAATCATTTGTTAAAAGAATCACTTATTAGAGGGTTTGTTTATTTAGAACGGAATGTTCAAAAGTGTAGAGAAGGTAACGAATCTTATTCGGAGTTGGAAAGGAAAAGAGAGTCTTAAGCAAGACTTCTCGACTCGAAGGATCATTCCTAAACTAACACCTATCGGGGTCCACCCCACCTCAAAATGAGGTAAAAGGATCTCGAAACCTCTCTGTTTAGGGGTGTCTAAACAGTGGCTCCTAAATCCGAGAGAATGTTGGATATACTCATTCAAGATAGAAATGAACATAGAATTCCAACAGAAAGAAGGGTAGTTTGATCCACTAAGGACATGAATGCACTACCAATTTTTGAAAGCAGAATTATTTGATTATAATGGAGAGAGGAATTTTCCCCAGCGGAGTCGCCAGAAATCTGTCGGCATATTTTTAGGTTGTGTGTTTTATTTTGAAAAGGGGGATCGCCTAACAGAAGCTGTCGGCGAATTTTTTAATTTAATTAAAATAAATAATTTGAAAAGTAGTATTTGATTTTGAAAATAATTTTAAATTTGAATGTTTTAAGATATGAGATTAAACCGATCTCACGTCCCAAATAGTTTATATAAACGAGCACCACACCACAAACCGTGTATCTATCCCTAAGGATAGACACACTGCTTGACGGTGGGGCTCGATTAAATAAACTAGAAGATTTGTGACATCCGTTTGGTCTGCGAACCAATTTTATAAGCCGACAAAATTCCCCTGCTTAATATGAAAACATTAAACGAGGTTTATATTACTCGGGTTCTTTAAAATTCCCTATAAGGGCAAGCCCCTATAGTTAATTACATCTTAAGTGATGGGAATCACCTAAGAAAACTCTCGATAATAATCAATAATTCTGCTCTCAAGGATTTCAAAGTTTAAGTTTTCAAGGGTTTGAATTTTGGAATTTCAATAGGGAATGGATCAAACTTGGAACATCTTGTTTTGTGAATCCAAAGGAAGAAAAGTTGGAGAAATCACAGATTCGAAGTGAACTTCGGTAATTTCCCGACTATCCTATTGTTTGGCTTGAGTTTAGGAAAGTCCTAATATTTATTTAAATGTTTTGATCTTGTCAATTTTAATTAATTAGGACTTATATTTGTATGATAGAATCACACAAATAGCCTTGAAGATGTGAGGGTTTATGTCGTATCGGACAACTACCTCGGAATCCTAAAACCGGTTAAGGCTTAATTTACATGACCTGATCATGCAAATGCCTAACAAAGGTTGAGGGTTTATGTTGCACTAGGCAAACTACCTCGAAGTCCTATGGCTAGGTTATTTTAAATCTAAGAAAGTTTTGCTGAAGTAGACTCAGGTTTTGCTGATGACGATGACCGTGCTGCCCACCATGCTCCGAGCTCCTTGTTGTTGCAGAGGTTTAGTTTTAGAAATTCATAAATCAGGGGATGAGAAAAGTGTTTTGGTTTAGAGGAGTCTTAATTTCCAAGTGTTTTTGTGT
Source organism: Papilionanthe hookeriana x Papilionanthe teres (assembly GCA_022702705.1). Classification (NCBI taxonomy): domain Eukaryota; kingdom Viridiplantae; phylum Streptophyta; class Magnoliopsida; order Asparagales; family Orchidaceae; genus Papilionanthe; species Papilionanthe hookeriana x Papilionanthe teres. The sequence goes on along the minus strand of CM040424.1, from coordinate 151,440,846 downwards.
TTTAATTAAAACAAATCTTAAAGTTGATTATAACGACACCGGTTAAGATCCCACGGTTCCATCCTTCCGGCATCATTATTTTTATCGGATTCACTTAGTCCAGATGAATTTGCTAAACTCAACTCGAATGAGTTCCACACTTTCATTTAGACCGTGGGAAATCCCGTTAGCAACACGTAGGTTACATCATCCGAGGTATTCCCGATCATCCAACAGGACGTTTTAATTTAGTTGTAATTGTAGTTTTGTGTTTTGTTTGTGATTAAATTTTGAATTGTTTTATATTTTGAAATGTTGTGGCGGTGAATTTTATCTTGCAATGACTTTTAACTTAGTTTTGGTTTTAGTTTTAGGGGTTATCCTAAAGGTGTGAGTTTTCATGCAACAGTTGTCTTATCATGCAAGAAAAGTAAAGTGCATTTGCAATAAAGTAAATTGCAATAATGTAAATTGCAAGAAATTAAATTGCAATAAAATAAAAGCATACCTAGAGGGTCTTCCCGTCATCCCAAGCTACACTTAAAACACAATTAAAATATTTAAACAAGTTCCTAGGTAAAGCTAAGGAATAGGTTATGGTTTTCTACCAAATTCCTAATCCTATAGCTAGTCATCTCCTATGACGTCTAGGTTCTTTGTGTTTTTTTTGTTTAAGGACGATTTTCTTCATCAAAGAATAATTAAATTCAATTGTTCTTATAAACATTCTATCGTATCGAGGAAGTGCTTAAGACAAATCTTAAACATCTTTTTAATATTGCTAGAATTGTTTTAAGTCCAAATGAATTCGATTATATAAACGAATTAATCGTCCGGGGATTCAAGTTTTGTTAACTTACTCAGTGAACTAGGACATTTGAATATCCTATAAGTGAAGTAACATTTCATTTAATGTCCTATTTAGGAGTTATGATAACTAAAGCTTTTGAGGGTAAATTGGTGTTCAAATGGTTTGTGATTCAGTTTAATTTCCATTAATGAGTTTAAATTTGGAATAGTGTTCAAGTTATTTTAGATTTATTTTGAATTCTTTATGTCTCAGGTGATGTTATATTTAATTTAATTTAATTTGATTTAATTTTAATTTAATTGAGTTTTAATTTAATTTAATTCAATATAGTCCAATTTAATTTGATTTGATGTTTAATTAATTTGATTTGATTTAATTTTAATTTAATTTTAATTTAATTTTAATTTAATTTAATTTAATTTAATTATTTAATTTAATTTAATTTAATTTAATTTAATTTAATTTAATTATTTAATTTAATTTAATTTAATTTAATTTGATTTAATTTGATTTAATTTAATTTAGTTTAATTTAATTTAATTTAATTTAGTTTAATTTAATTTAATTTAATTTATTTTAATTTAATTTAATTTAATTTAATTATTTAATTTAATTTAATTTGATTTAATTTAATTTAATTTAATTTAATTAGATTTAATTTATTTTTAATTTAATTTAATTTTATTTAATTTATTTCATTTAATTTAATTTAATTTGGTTTAATTTAATTTAATTTAATTTAATTTAATTTAATTTACTTAATTTAAATTAATTTTTAATTTAATTTTATTTTTTAATTTTAATTGAAATTTTTAAAAGAGTTTAATAATTTAATTTTAGTTTAAGTCTTTTAATGTTTTGAATTTGAGTTATCATTTTAATTAAGAATTGAATATTAATGAGATGATTAATTTAGTGATTTTTAAATTAAAGAATAAATCTCTTCCTAATAATATCCCTATTTTAATAATTCCAATTTTATTATTCTTCCAAATTTAATCAATTATTTAATTAAAGTTTAATCATTTTAAAAAATTGCTTAATGGGTTTCTACCCTTTAATTATTTAAATTTCAATCATCCAAATCAGATTAGGATCAAATATTTTACTTGTTAATTTTTTATTAAACCTAAAGTTTTAATTAAGGGTTAAAAAATTTAATTACCACTTTACCCTTTAAGCTTAATAATTTCATAACTCACTAAATTGAACTCAAAATGAACTTGAAATTTTTATGTAACTTCACTCATATGTCAATAAAGACATGAGAGGAGAAAATGTGATTTTTCTGTATTTAATTTATTTATATAATTATTTTTGGTAGAAAATAGAGATTTTCAAGGAAAATTTAATAACATGACCAAGGGAAAGTTTCTGTCCTTAAAAAAATTAGGGGACATTCCTAATGACCAGAGGATTACTTGGACCAATTTTGGTGATTTTTTTAATTATATTATTTTTATTATAATTATTTTAAGTTTTGGAGTTTTAATTAATTTAAAAATAAAATAAATGTTGAAAAATGAATTTTATATTTTTCAAAAATCTCTCTGATATCAAGGAAATCATAGAAGCAAATTTTACAATTTTCTGATTTTTCTATGATTTATTATAATTATTTTAGTGAAAATGCTAGAAAATACATTTTTTTAATTTTAAAATTACCATAGGGCTTTAAAATTTAATATCTCACTAAATAGACCTAAGAAAAATGTGGGATTTGTTCCTAAGTGATTAAAATTCAAAATGTGACATTTTAGTGAATTTTATTATTTTTGTGATTTTTATTATTTTTTAATTATTAAAAATATTAAAATATTATTAAAAATCAACTTTTTTAGAAAATTGAAATTTTAATTTTCTTAGGTTCTCCTGATATCAGAGAGGCTCCAAAACCAATTTAGTGAATTTTTGAAAGATATTTTAAAAGTTATGAATTTTTAAAGTTTAAAATGGTTAAGTGGCTTAATCAACCCAATTAGTGGGGCTAACCAAGTCCAATTGACCTTAAATTTTTAGGGTGGATTCCTCTGATCCTAAAGGTCAGTGGAGAATTGATTTCAAGTCAATTTGATGCCTGGTTAACTCTAATTAAATAAAGACCTATTTTGGGTGTTTAAGCCAATTAGGGTTGTGTTAAATGAACTAAGTCAAAACCTATTTTTCCTAGGGTTCTCTGGTCATAAGGAACATCAACAAATTTTCCTAGAATTTATTTCACAACATGCTATTTATTGGAATTAAAATACTCAAAACAGTAACATGAACTTGAAAAATCAATAACTTTTCATAGGGATGGCCTCTGACTTTGGAAAATTCAGGGAATGTTCCCAAATTCAGAGGCTTCAAAAGCCCTATGGTCTCATGCCATGGTGAATTGTATACATGCATGGAGAATTAAAATAATGCAGAGAGTAAATAAATCATTAAAAATAAAATACTTGATGAAATTAAATGATTTCTTTTCCACATTATTCTCCTCTGTTCACTGAGCAAGAGGGTATTTTTATTTTATTTTTCTGATTTTTCTACACAGAGATATGAATTTTTGAAGTTTAGGGAATTAAATAAATAGAAAAATACCCTAATTTTCTATTTATCCACGCGGCGCCGCGTCAACCTCGGCAGCTCCGAACGCGCACGCGTCGCTCTCGCATTCGACGCCGCCACCTGAGTCAGCAGCCCGGGCCCTGCGGTTCTCGTACCGTCTCCTGGTCCGACGCCATCTGAGCCGTTCGTCCGCGCGTGTATTGAATGGACGGCATCCGTTCATCGTCCCCGAGCGTCCTCACCCGAGAGCCGTCTACACTAAATCCCTAAGATCTCACTCGATACTCAATGGATTTTTATGTTCTTATGCTCTATGGATTCGTCTTGAAGAGACGAACACATCTATACGGTTAACATGCATTGAAATTAAGGCATTCGAAATGGAGAATCTCCAGAAGCTCGGGATAAAGAATTAGCTCATACCTTTGCTCAGAGAAGTGTGGCTTCAATCTGAGAGTTGTTGCACCTTCGATTGGATCCTAGCAAGCTCCAGATGAAGTCTCCTGGTCTGGTGAATTCTCTAGGTTGGATTTCGACCAAGCCCGATCACAAAGCTTGGAGGCCGGAGCAACCGGGTGGCCTAGAGATGGGGCTTTTATCGGTGGACACCTTCCCTTGGTCCGGTGAAGGTGTAGAACCAATCAATTTGAGGATTGGTCCACCGTGGAGAAGTGACCCGAGTTTTGGGTGGAATTTCTACTCCGAAATCGAGCTCGCGAGAGAAGAAATGGCAGGGGGATCTCACCTGGGGATCAAGTGCTCTAAGGGTGGAGAAGGGTCCGGAACAATTTTGGCGAGTTTCGGCAAGGTTTGTGCTCGGCTCTTCTCATGGCCGAGAGGGGTGGAGTTTAAATAGGAGAGGGTGGAGGGCCTCCCGGGGGAGTCGAGGCATGGGATCGACCTGCTTCGGTGAGGAGAAGAACAACCATGGTGGCCATTGGGCATGGGGCAACTCAGCAGGTGAGAATTCCAAGCTTGGGCTCACATGATGCTCTTGGGTATGGTGTTTTCCGGCGATCCAGGCGGCTGGCCGGCAGGCATGGGTCACCATCTTGACCAGGGAGGTCAGGGCTTGGCAATGGTGAAGTCAATTGGGCTTGGACATGTGTAAAGTGTTTGAATTAAAATGGAATGGGGAAGGGGTCATTTTGGCTTGAAATTGGTCAACCCATTGGTTTGGGTTGGGTTCACCTCCCCATGGCTGGTCTTGGGCTGAGAAGATCTGTTAGGCTAGCTGGTCAAGAGGTGGTGATGTCCTTATCCAAGAATATTTGGATTAAATCTTGGTTAAGGGGAGACATGCTTAAGGCTAATGACTTTTAGGAGATGGTTAAAGGACCTCCTCCTTTTGCCATTAATGGCATGGTCACATGCCAAACTTTCATGGCTTCATATGGCTTGTGAATGGCTCATCCTTGGCTCCATTTGGCTTGGGAAAAGCTTGGGTCAATTTCATGAAAATGGGTTTTAAGAATTTTTGGTAATTTGATGGAAATTTGTATGAAACTTGATTTGGAATGATTTGATGGTGAATTTAGGACTTAGGTAATGGATTTAATTAAGTGGATGACAAATGGAGATGTCATGTGGGCTTTAGGGTAGATTTTGGGCCTTTGGATGTGGTGAAGTGGGCTTTTAGGAAATTTTAAGGGAAATGGGCTTTTGATTTTAGGATGGGCATTTGGATAAAAATTTTGTGAAGAATTTTGTCAAATAAATGTCATAATTGGTTTAGGGATGTTCCATGAAGGCCTTGGAGTCAATTTTGTGTGATTTGGAGTTGAATTGGTTTGAATTTGGGTTTATTTGGTAAGTGGGCCTATATGGGTCCAAGTGGGCCAAGTTGGGCTAATTTTGGGCTAGGGTTGAAATTGATGTAAAATTAATGTTGAGAAATGTTTATGGGAGTGTTCCAAAGAGGTTTTGACTTTGTTTGGGCTTTGATTTTGGGGTTTGGGCTCATTTGGGTTAGGTTTAGGTTTAGGTCAAAATTGGGCCCTTTAGCCTTGGGTTGAATTTGAGTGGGGTTTGGGTCTAAATTTTGGGCAAATAATGTTATTATTTTGTTTGTGGGAATGTTAAGGAAGATTTAGAAAAGATTTGGGGTTAATTGGAATTGAGTTGGGTGAGTTTGGGTTAGGTTTAGGTCATGGGTCCAAATTGGTCTTTAAGGTCAAAAGTGAAATTGGATTCAAATGTCAATCAAATTGGGCTTGGATTTGGTCTAGATTGGTATTGGAGATGTTGAATTGAAGTTTAGAACTGAATTGGACCAAAATTGGGGTCAATTGGGTAGGTTTGGTTTGACATTGGGTTCACTTAGGGTTAAAATGGGTCAAATTGGGGGTTTTGACAAAAGTGGGGTAAATTGACAAAATTGGCCCATGGTGTAGTTGGACAAAATGAAATTGGGAATATTTGGAATTTTCAGGAATTTTCTGGGAATTTTCTGAATTTTTGGATTTTTAGGTCAAGAGGGGTATTTTGGGTATTTGGAGGGTATTGGGAGGTTTTCTTGGAATTTTTGGTATTTTTGGGTATGGATGATTAATTTAAGTTATGTGGAAATGTTTGGGAATGATTTTGGAGAATTTTGGGTAATTTGGAAATTTTTGAGAAATTTGGGTAATTTTCGGGGGTTTTGGGTAGGCTAAGCGGGTGTAGGGTCCCGGGGTCAAAAATTGAAAATTTGGGAAATTGAAGATTGGGTGAATTTAAGTGGAAAGAAATCATTTTGGTTGAGCCATGAAGCCATATCAAGCCCACATGAGCCGTGAAGGGACTCATTTGAGGCATTCACTATGTTGTTCCTAACCCTCTTAGCCAAGGGCTTAGGGGTTAAGGACCATCCATGTGAATCACCTACATGAGTCAGGAGGTCAAGTTAGGTATGGGTGTGGTTTTAGGAGGTATGTGGAAGTGTAGTGTGTGTGTAAGTCAGCCCCTTCACCAGACCAGGCCACCCAGGGCAGTCCTAAGGCCAAAGAGTCATATAGGAACTCATCCTTTAAACTTCCACATTTGATTTCAACCCTCTAGGTGATTAGGGGTCTACAGTCAAGTTTGTGGAGTTTGTGAGGAGTTAAGAAGTGGTTTGAATTTCTAAAGGGTGGGTCCCAATTCTATTCCTCCAAGATAGTCAAAGGAAAAGCCTAAGGCTAGATCCTAAGTACTAAAGAGAAGAAGAGAAGACCTCATCAAAAATGAGGTCAACACCAAACTGAGCATCTACGACACTCTGATCCTGTCAAAGGAGATGAGAGAATCTCTGGTCAAGGCCTTGCTTGATTCAGAAATTTGCTTAGCTCAGATGGCTGGTAATTCCTTCGACAAGGTTTGCTCATTGAAAAGACACTGCGGTGTTACCTTCACGGATGATGATTTACTACTTGAAACAGCAGATCACAACCGACCGTTGTACATTTCAGTCAGTATTGGAAAGTTCACACTCTCCAGGGTACTAGTCAATTCGGGAGCATTAATTAATATAATGAACCTTCAAACACTAGACTATTTAGAGATTTATGCCCGTGATCTCGAGGCAGACAAGATGATGCTAAGAGGCTTCAATCAGAAAGGAGAAAGAGCTCTTGGATCGATAACACTGTTAATGAAGATCGGTGAATTATCCAAGATAACTGCAAAGTTCCACATAATTGATTCTGAGACGTCATTCAACTCTCTACTGGGCCGGCCACGGATCCATGAGAACCGGATGGTACCGTCGTCTCTACACCAGTGCATAAAATACTATGAAGAAGGACAAGAACAGTGTATCAAAGGTGATTTGCAACCATTCTCCGTGCATGAAATTGGAATCCACGAAGATGCAGCTTACTACGCACCCCCAAAGAAAACAATCTTCTCCAGAAATGCCATACCAAATCAAGAAAAAGAAGCATGAAACGACAAAGAACCTGAAATCCTTGTTCAACAGTTACTCACCACTCCCTTACAACGAGATGGTGAAGGTTTCTCCAGAACTCGAACCAGAGGTCGAGGCCGGGGACGAGGTCGAGGAAGAAACGGTGGAACAGTTGAACAAAAGAAACCGATCATCAATGTTGATTGGGAGAATAACTCAGAAGAAGAAGAAGAAATCAAGAAAGAAGCAGCGACGATAAACCAAAAGAAACCCCAGTTCAAGATCTCTCTCGAAGATGAAAAGAATGAAGAATACAAAGCAATGTATGAGAAGATAAACCATTATGTACATACTATGACCCTGACCCTGATCCATTCTAATAAGATCGAGGGTATGGTGATCAAGGAAATACATGGTGGCGGTACTAAACCAATCAAGTTCTACCGCGGTGCTTCTTCTTCCAAAATAGAAAAAGATGTACACTTTGAAGATGTTACTTCTTCTGAATTAATGGAATTGCCGTTTGAGTGGTATTCTCCCTGTGTTCAAAATTTAATTCAACGTGGTGTTTTACCTAAACAGTGGTCAAAAGGTCAATCACATCGCTTTGAAAAGTTATGGAACAATGCCAGTCGGCCTCCCAATTCAAAATATGGTCTTGGATTCGGCACAGTAGGATCAGTTGATGATACAAGATTTTGCTTGGTTGTCACTAGTGATCCTAATGAAGATTTCTTGGAAGCTTCAGATAATCTTGAACCAATCAGAGATGCTCCGCTAGAATTTGAAGAAGAAATTAAATCTACAATAGACGAGTTAATGAAAGTTAACTTAGGTACTAGCGAAGAGCCTAGGCCGACCTTTGTTAACTCCTTACTCAATAAAGAAAACTATGAAGAGATGATCAAGCTATTAATGGAATTCAAGGACTGTTTTGCTTGGATTTATGACGAGATGCCAGGATTTCCTCCAGAGATTGCAGTTCATACACTAGGAGTGGATCCCGCTGTCGTTCCAGTTAGACAAGCTCCCAAAAGAATGCGTCTAGAGATTGAACAACAAGTTATAGCTGAAGTTAAGAAGCTAATTGACACTAAATTTGTCCATGAAGAACAATACCCTACTTGGTTAGCTAATGTGGTACCAGTCAGAAAGAAGAATGGTCAGATCAGAATCTGTGTAGACTTCAGAGATTTAAATAAGGCAAGTCTAAAGGACGAATTCCCACTACCAATTCCAGAATTGATGATCGACATCGCTTCAACACATGAGTCTTCTCTTTCATGGATGGATCATCAGGATACAATCAGATAAAGATGGCACCGGAAGATGAAAAGCTCACAGCCTTCAGAACGCCAATCGGAATATACTGCTACACAGTAATGTCTTTCGGATTGAAGAATGCAGGAGCAACTTACCAAAGAGCAATGATGAGGATCTTTGATGATCTCATTCACAACCAAGTCGAGTGCTACGTGGATAATGTGGTCATCAAAAGCAAGCCGAAGGAAGATAACCTGTATGATTTGAGAATTGTTTTCCAGCGATTAAGACAATTTAACCTTAAGATGAATCCCCTAAAATGCGCCTTCTGCGTCACCTCTGGGAAATTCTTAGGATTTGTTATTCGAAATTGTGGAATCGAAGTCGATCTAGAAAAGATTAAAGCTATCTTAGAAATGCCGCCTCCCAAAACCTTGAAACATCTACTATCCTTTCAAGAAAAATTGGCATATCTTCGACGCTTTATTTCGAACTTGTCAGGTAGGTGTCATCCCTTCTCGTTATTTGTTAAAAAGGACGCCAAATTAGCTTGGGACTCTAAATGTCAACAAGCCTTCGAGGACATTAAGCAATATTTAATGACACCTCCTGTCTTAGCAGCCCGAGTCTCAGGTAGACCGTTGATACTTTATACCGCAGCTTTAGACGACTCTCTCGGAGCCCTGTTAGCCCAGGTCAATGACAAGGGTAAAGAAAATGCACTCTACTACTTAAGCCGTCGTCTAATTCCGACGGAAGTAAAGTATCCTCCTATTGAGAAGCATTGTTTGGCCCTGATCTTCGCCGCTCAAAAGCTCAAGCATTACATGCTTTCTCATAAGGTCAACCTTATTTCGAAGTTCAATCCATTGCAATATTTGATGACTCACCTGACACTTTCTGGCAGACTCGCCAGGTGGTCGATGATACTATTGTAATTCGATATAACTTTCGTTCCTCTTCATGCCGTAAAGGGACAAGTCCTAGCAGACTTCCTCGCAGCACACCCTTTACCGGCAGAATCGCCTCTCAACGACGATTTTCCAGACGAGCTAATATTGAGCTTAGAAGACCCCGATGATCAACGTTGGGAATTGTACTTTGATGGAGCATCTTCAGCGCAGAAAGACAGAGAATCACAAATGATAATGCCCGGTAAGGCAGGAATCAGACTAATCTTTATAACACCGGAGCGGGGGATGTTAAGATACTCCTACCACCTAACAGAGCCGTGTACAAATAACGAGGCAGAATATGAAGCCCTCGTAATAGGATTGGAATTAACCATTCAGATGGGTATAATATATATTAACATCTACGGAGATTCGCAGTTGATCATTCAGCAGATCGCCGGACAGTACAAAATTCTGAAGCCAAGACTTGAGCAGTACTTTTAGTATGTCATGAAACTATTGGAGCAAATTTCGAATGTAACAATCTACAAGATTCCCAGAAAATAAAATGCTCTTGAAGATGCGTTAGCCCGCCTCAAAAAAGAGTTTGCATGCTCACAAGATGAATCAGTTGAAGTGTCAGATCAGGGACGACAGGTTCTCTCACAGCTGGACATGGACACGATACATAAATCAGAAAAAGGAGGAGAAACAATTGTAGCAATAATAGAAATATAGAAGACTGGCGTCAGCCATTAATAGATTATCTGCAAACAGGAAACCTACTGGACGATAAGTCATTAGCCCATCAAATCAAGAAAAGAACTCTGTCTTACGCATTAATTAACAATACGTTATACAGAAGGTCTTTTGACCAGATGTGGCTAAGGTGCCTGAGTGGGTCCAAGGCTCGTGAAATTGTTAAAGAAGTGCACTCAGGACTTTGTGGCACTCATCAGTTAGGTCCGAAGATGAAAATGAAGATTAAGAGACTAGGGTACTACTGGCCCTCAATGATGACCGACTGCAAGAAAGTCACCAAGAGTTATCACCAGTGCCAAGTGCATGGAGTTGTTCTACATCAACCTCCAAATGTGCTACATCCGACAATCGCGTCGTGGCCATTTGTGTGTTGGGGCATAGATACAGTGGGTCCAATAGAACTGCATTCTTCAAGAGGACATTGCTTCATTCTTGTAGCTACAGATTACTTTTCCAAGTGGGCAGAAGCAGTACCGCTCAGAGAAGTAAAGGCACATCACGTGCTACAGTTCTTCAAGAATCAGGTCGTCTACCGCTTTGGAGTACCGCGCAAAACCATTTCAGATAATGGGTCTGCGTTCAGAAGCACGAAGATCAACAATTTTGTCAGAAGACACGGGATCGATTGGCGTTATTCAACAATCTATTACCCAAGAGCGAACGGCTTGGCCGAGGCTTTTAATAAAACTCTCATCCAAATCTTAAAGAAAACCTTGGACCAAAACAAAAGAAATTGGTACGAGAAGTTGTTAGAAGCCTTATGGTCCTACAGAACGACTTTTAGGACTCTTACTCAGTCTACGCTCTACGCTTTAGTGTATGGGTCCGAGGCAGTTCTACCCTTGGAAGTTCAGCTCCCATCACTCAGAATTGTAGTTGCGAACAGGATCACTACAGAAGAAAATGCCAGACTACTGCTGGAAGAATTGGAAAACTTGGAAGGAAAACGACTTGTAGTGCAACAGAAACTGGAACTGTATCAAGCTAAGATGATCCAGGCCCACGACAAACTGGTCCGCCCAAGGACAATCAAAGTCGGTGACTTAGTCCTAGCTCTCAAGAGATTTATTCTTGCACACCGCAAGATAAGAGGTAAATTTGAACCAACTTGGGAAGGGTCATTCGTGGTCGAGACAGTCTACTCATGAGGTTCTTACCAGCTTGTGAATTGCCGTGGAGAACGATTTATGCTTCCAATCAATGGACGATATTTGAAGAAGTATTACGCAACCTGATGTTTTGAGGAATGAAATTTCATTCCTAGAAGCATGGGTAGAGTAATTACATATAACTGGGTCCAAACCCGAAAGAAAATGAATGATAAAAAAAATCATAAGAAAAAGAATGTATTAAAGGAAAACATATGCAATTGAAGTAATAATAAAATTTTGACTCTTCCTTTTGAGCCCAGCTCACTCCTGAACTTTTCCTATCTTCTCTTACTCTTATAAAATTTGAAATAATTAAATAAGAATTTTTCATTAATGAGTGAATATTCTTATTTTTCTCTTTCTAAGTACAGCCCCTGATCCTTTCCTTGTTTTATTTTCAGGGAAATGTCGAATGGGCGGCTGTTCCTGAACTTTAAGGATGGCGTAAGTCTTGCACTTAACAAAGAAGAGCTGAAAGCTGATGCTGTGATAGAGGTTGGCTTGGACCTTGCACAGCTAGAGTTGGAATATGAGAAAACTGCTTGGACTGCTGTGGATCCCGAACAGTGCTGTGGGAAGACAGTGATGACGCTCAACAAGAAGGCTCCCCAAGATGTGAACAATAAGAGAAATATCAATATGATTGAGGAAAACAAGATGAAATCAGTGATAACATCCGCAGGAGGAAAGCTTGTCAGTGCTGCTCCTACCGAGATTTAGGGAGAGAGGAAAGCCTCCCTGACCCCAACTCAAAAAAGAGCCAAGAATCGTTGTATCACCAAGATGATGAAGAAATTAATGGAAGAGCAGAACAAGGAAGAAACCCCAACGTCCATGGCTGTTACCCCAAGGAGGCCAGTCCTTAGGAGCACCATAACAGAGGTTGTTCCGGAGGAGGTTACTACAGAGCCTACACCTGAGATAGTGATGATCCCAGGAGAGCGTGACGGTGTGGAGCCATACATCCCACAGTATGTCACTAGACCCCGACAACTGCGGATAATTTCGAGCATGAATCGGAGATGATCCAGAGGGTGCGGAAGTAGAATTTTGAATACTTTCAGAGAATCAGAGGCAGATATGTCAACATCCTGGAAGGACTAGAGCTACATACAGATGTTTACTCTCATTATGAGCAGAGTGAAATTGTAGACTACGTCAATGAGCTGAAGAAACAAGGTCGTGCAGGACGATTACGTAGCAGGACCTACTCCGAGCCAAAGAAGTGGAAACGAGACAAATGAAGGACTACAATCCAATTTAGATGATGTTACAACGTTGCTGATGATAGGAAAGGGAATCCGCCAGGGATACTCTGCTATGATGAAGTGGATCCAATGCCAGTTTTAATTAACAAAATGATAAAATGGATGGTGGCTTGGTGAGTCTTACCAGCTGATTGCATATCAAACAGTTGTATTATCAACATCTATGCAAAAGGAGACTGCATTCCACCTCACACAGATCATCATGATTTTGTAAAGCCCTTTTGTACCTTTTCCTTCATCAACTAATGCAACATTATGTTCGGGACAAAACTCCGGACAGTTGGCCCTGGAGAATTCCGAGGGCCGGTGGAGATACCTCTACCGGTAGGCTCTGTTCTTGTACTACAAGGAAATGGTACAGATGTAGCGAAGCACTGCATATCGGGAGTTCCCTACGAGCTAATCTCCATCACTTTTAGAAGGATAGACGAGAGTAAAATTCCAGTCTACTTCCAGCCAGATCCAGAACTAGAGAGTTTACAGCACTACGAGCTGTAGGCTACATAGTAGTAGCACACCTCTAAAATACACTTATGTGGGATTCTCCTCCGGAAAGTGGCTTAGAAGGTGATGTTATTACCTGTGTAGTTCACTTTTCAGACATGGATGAATCAAGCAGACAATTTTGTCAGAGTACACGAAGATATAATGCGATACGTGTTCGGATATATATATGAACTTTTGTCAAAGTTTGTTCTCAGAAGAATGTCATCGAAATGTTTTGATGGAATCACCTGATGTATCTTCGACATGTTAATGGAAATGAACTTTGTGTTTTACCTTTAGTTTTGTGCAATTTACTGAAAATGCCACCAGATCTGAGTTTAGCTCGGTCTAAAAAAGGAAAGTTGGACGAAGAATTATTTGAATGAAATAATAACAACAAAACAAAATTTGAATTCAAAGTCTGAATAAAACACAAACCAAAACTCAAAGCAGATCAACTTAAAACTTCAAGATGTGAACCAAGTAAATCAATTAGAATCCGAATCAAAGTGAAATTTCAATCGAAAACAAAACTAAAACAAAATCAAATCACTAAAAGCAGTGAATGATGAAAATGAAATTCCTGAATCTGATATCCCCAGCTGCCGGCTGTTCTCAAAACCTTTTCGACTCTCTGCAATTTCTCCCCTTTTTGAGAAGGCCGACTAAGTCTAATGACACAGAACCACAAAATTTTCGATTTGGTTCTGATGGCATGGATTTGTATCCTTCGCCAAACAACCAATCTTCAATCAACTCTCTTGGGATGTGAAACACTTTCATGTCTCATTCAAATCTTTCACTAAACTAAAATTTCCACAGAACCTTCAAAATCAGATCAATAACAACTTTTGGGATTGGTACCTAAATTCCAGTTCCCATCCTTCTGAGACTGGTACCTAACTTCCAGATCTCTTTTTGAGATTGATACTTAAATTTCGATTCTCTCTTATGAATTCCCGCCAATCTCGCATCCTATCCGAGAAACTTTCCCGCACTCTAATCCTCCGACTCGGGTATAAGACCGCTAAGGCATCCTGATCTCGGTGTCCCTAAACCCGCACTCTTCCGAGAAACTTTTTCGCACTCCTGAAATTTTGAGATCGATACCTAAATTTTGATTCTCTTTTGAGACTGGTACCTAAATTCCAGTTCTCTCTTTTGAGGTCAGTACCTAAATTCTGACTCTCTTTTTGAGATTGATACTTAAATTTCAATTCTTTCCTTTCGAGATCGATACCTAAATTTTGATTCTCTTTCGAGACTGGTATCTAAATTCCAGTTCTCTCCTTTACAAGTTCGGTACTTAAATTCTGACTCTCTTTTTGAGATTGATAATTAAATTTCAATTCTCATATCTTTCGAGATCAGTACCTAAATTTTGATTCTCATCCTTTGCGAGGTCGGTACCTAAATTCTGACTCTCTTTTTGAGATTGATACTTAAATTTAAATTCTCATCTCTTTTGAGATCAGTACCTAAATTCTGATTCTCATCCTTTGTGAGGTCGGTACCTAAATTTCAACTCTCTTTTTGAGATTGATACTTAAATTTCAATTCTCATCTCTTTCGAGATCAATACCTAAATTCTGATTCTCATCCTATGTGAGGTCGGTACCTAAATTTCGACTCTCTCTCCGAGGCTGGTACTTAAATTCCGGTCCTCATTCCTTTCGATCGCACCTAAATTCCGATCTTCTTTCTGAGGTTGGAGCCTAAATTCCAACTCTCTTCGTCGAGACTAGAGCCTAAATTCTAGTTCTCTTTCAAATTCTGAGGTTAGAACCTAGGTTCTGATTCTCATTCCAAATTCTGAATCTTAACGAAATCCACCTTAAAATCAATCTTAAACCGAACTTTAACTAAAATTGAAACTCGAATCAATTTGAAACTCAAAATTGAAACTTGAAATAAAATAAAACGAATCTAAGTCCGATCTCTCCAAGTCTTGTGATTTGGAATTCACCTCCTTCTTCCCGCCGAGAGTTCAGCTATCTTTAATCTTAGAGATCTGCCTGACACTCCCCATCAGAAATTTTCTACTCTGTTCTAAGTGTGTCACTTAGACGTCTGTGTTGGTTTTGTCGATCTCTTCAGTCAACCACAATACGCGCGGTGTGCTCCGTCAACACACCACACCTATTGGGGGTCCATTTGTTAACCTCATTTTTGGTGAGTTCTTTTCTCTCCTTAGTACTTCTTATGATCTAGCCATAAGGTTTTCTCCTTTAGTATCCTAGAGGACTAGAATTGGGACCCACCCTTTAGCAATTCAGCTACTTTTTGACTCCTCTTAGGACCCCACTTGGATGGTTGCAAACCTCTAAATCACCTTATAAGGTTAAGACCACCATATGGGGAACCAATAGTGAGCTCCTATAAGGTTGTTCATGCCTTAGGACTACCCTGGGTGGTCTGATCCTGGTGAAGTCTGGCTTACACACACTGCACTCTCATACACACCATCCTTATCCATTTCTCCCCTGGTTCATTTGACCTCTCATATGGCTAAGTCCAAACCCCTAGCTCTTTGGCTAAGAGGGTTGGAAAAAACCCATGAGATGTTTAGGGTGGACATTTCTTGGTCCATGGCTCACTTTAAGCTTCATCATAATCAAAATTCAACTTTTGCCAAATACCTAGTTGTGACATTGGGTCCTTCAAACATACCTAAAATTACGAAATTACCCCAAATTTTCCAAAATTCCCCAAAAATTACCCAAAATTCCCAAAAAATCCTAAAAATCATTTTGAAACAACCCCCACCTTTTAAATTTACCAAAATACCCCAATACTCTCCAAATAACCTCTTGATACCCTAAAATACCCTTTTGGCACAAAATTCAAAAAATTCCAAAAATTCACAGAAAATTTCAAAAAATCGCAAATATTCCTAATTTCATTTTGTTAAACTACACCATAGCCCAAGTTTTCCAAAATAACCCACTTTTGTTAAAATCCCTAAATTGACCCACTTTTAATCTTAATGAACCCAATGTCACACCAAACCAACCTATTTGACATCAATTTTGCCCAATTTCAATTCTAAACTTTGATTCAACATCATTACTATCAATCTAAACCAAATCCAAGTCACAATTGATTCACATTTGAGTTCAATCCCATTTGAAATCCAATATCCCCATTTTAGCCTAAAGTGAACCCATACCCTAAACCTACCAAATTGATTAGCCAAACCCTAAAATTTCTTCCCAATTGATGTTGGGAACTCTTCAATACATTCCCTTAAACTATTTGAAACTTTCAATTGAGTCTAAACCCCACCTTAACCCAACTTGGACCCAAGTTGATTCAACCCTCCCTAAATTAACCAAAATACCAAGATCCACCAAATTGACCTTCCAATTGAACTCAAAACCTCTCCATGTCTTCATGAAACTTCTTCATGGAAATCATCTCTTCAAAATTTCTTAAGAAATTTGGACCCAAATCAAGACCTAACTCAAGTTAGCTCAACCCAAACCCAAATGAGTCAATTTGAACCCCTGACCAAACCAAACCATATTGAACCAAATGTGGCTCAACCAACCTATCCACAGCCACTAAGTGAGCCCTAGGAACCACCCTAGATCCACCTAGCCCAAGCTAAGTGAGCCATGGACCAAGGGATCCCCATTTTAAGGGATCTCTTCCTTTAAATGGACAAATTCTTTTTTGCCTCATCCCAAATCCCCCCTTGCCTGGTTTATCACCATTAAACCCTACTCCTTGGTTGAACTGACCCATGGCCAGCTCCCTTGTCCTTGCCGGCTGGCCTAGCCGCCGGAGGGAGTCAAAACTGAGAGCCACCACCAAGTGAAACAAATCCAAACTCACCCAATTTGCCACCTCAACCAAATCAAACCTTGGAGCTCCTCTGCCCTCCACCTGAGCAGTGGAGTCCACCCAACAATTGAGCCCTAGCTCAGCCTAGTGGCCCTAGCCATTGAAACACCTCTTCTCAGCCATGAGAAAGGTGCTGAAGGGTGTTGAAATTTTTCCTAACCAAATCACTCCCAGAGCTTCTCCCAGGCTAGAGAAGAAGAATCCCACTGTTCTCCTGCCCTGAATTCTCCCAGCTGAGCTCAATTTCTCAGCTGAAAATCAGGCAAGAAATAGGACACTCTCTAAAACTTTACCAAATCCAAATTAACTCTTCCCACACCTTCATCGGAGGTAGAGAAGAAGTTCCCCAGTGAAAGCCCCCACTCCAGACCACCCAGTTGTTCCAGCCTCCAAGCTTTGTGATCGGGCGTGGTGGAAGTCAAGCCTAGACATTTCACCACAGCTCCAAGCTTCATCCCAAGCCTCCTTGGACTCCAACGAACGTGGGAAGCCCCTCTGATAAAAGCTTCACTTCTTAGATCCAAGGTATTGCCTTCTTCTTCTTCCCGAGCTTCCAGCGATTCTTCATTTTATTTAAGTCAATTTCAATGTTTGTTTACCGTATGGATGTGTTCATCTTCTCAAGACAAATTCATAGAGCATAAGAACTCAAAAATCCATTGAGAATTGAGGGAGATATTAGGGTTAGAAGGTCGACGGCTCACGGGATTCACCAGTCGTAGACGATGACCAGGAGCCGTTCGATCAATTGTGTATCGGTTGAACGACGGAGATCAAGTCAGACCAGAAGACAGAGCGGGACCGCAGGACACGTGGCAGCTGACTCAGGTGGCAGTGTCGAATGGGAGCCCAACACGTAGAGCTACGGAGCCGCCGAGGTTGACGCGGCGCTGACTGGTTTAAGTAGGAAAATCCGATTTTTCTTATTTATTTAAATACCTGAAACTTCAAAAATTGATATCTTTGCATAGAAAAATCAAAAAAATAAAAGAAAAATACCCTCTTGCTCAGTGAACAGAGGAGAATAATGTGAAAAAAGAATTGATCTATTTTGTTGAGTATTTTATTTTTAATTAATTTAATACTGTTTTGAGCATTTTAATTCTCCATGCATGTATACATTTCAGCATGGCATGAGACCATATGGCTTTTGAAGCCTCTGATCTTGGGAACCTTCTCTAAATTTTTCAAGGTCAGAGGCCATCCCTGTGGTAAGTTATGTATTTTTCAAGTTTATGTCACTTTTTTTGATATTTTAATTCCAAAAATTAGCATGTTGTTCAGAAAATTCCAGAAAAATATGACGAAGTTCTTAGGACTAGTGGACCCTAGGATAATTATGGTTTGAGCTAGTTCATTCAAAATAATCCTAATTGGCCTAATCACTCAATATTGAACTTTAATTAATTAGAATTAATCACACATTAAAATAACTTGAAATCAATTCTCCACTGATCTTTACAATCAGGGGAACCTCATATAAAAATTTGAAGTTAATTGGAAATGTTTAAACCCACTAAATGGATTAATTAAGCAACATAATAAAAATTAAACTTTATAAATTTATAACTCCAAAAATACATTTCAAAAATTCACCAAATTGATTTTCCGACATCTCTGATATCAGAGGAGTCTAAGAAAAATAAAATTGGAATTTTCTAAAAATCTTCATTTTTGAGTATGTTTTAATATTTTTAATAATTAAAAATATTAAAAATCATAAAAATAATAAAAATCATAAAAATGTCATATTTGGTCCCCTAATCACTTAGGAATAAACCAAATATTTTTCCCAAGTCTCAAAGTAAAGATATTAAATTTTAAATGCTTAAAATAATTTTTGAATTAAAAAATGAATTTTCCAACCTTTTCACTATATAATTCTAATAAATCAAAGAAAAGTCATAAAAATATAAAATTTGTTTCTCTGACTTTATTGATGTCAGAGGGATTTTTAAAAATATAAAATCTATTTTTCAAATTTTATTTTATTTTATAATTAATTAATACTCTAAAACTTAAAATAATTCTAATAAATAAAATATAATTAAAAAAATCACCAAAATTGGTCCAAGTGGTCCTCTGGGCATTAGGAATGTCTCATAATTTTCTTAAGGATAGAAATTTTACCTTGGTCATGTTAATGAATTTTCTTTGAAAATCCCTATTTTCCAATAAAAATAATTATATAAAAAAAATTAAATTTAGAAAAATCACATTTTTCTCCTCTAATGTCTTAATTGACATTTGAGTGGAGTGGCATAAAAATTTTAAGTTCATTTAAGCTTAATTTAATGAGTTATAAAATAAATAAGCTTAAAGGGGCATAAAGGTAATTAAAAGATTTTAACCCCTAATTAAAACATTAGGTTTAATCAACATGGGGGTAAAATATCTGATTTTAATCTACTCTTAGATGATTGACATTTTGGGAACTTGAAGGGTAGAAACCCATTGATCACTTTAATAAAACCAAAAATGAAATTTTAATTAATTGAGTGATTTAAATTTTGGAAGATTAATTAAAATTGGATTATTAAAATGAGGATATAACTTAAGAAGATATTAATTCTTTAATTTAAAAATCCCTAAATAAATTACTTAATAATATTTAACTCTTAAACTTAAGGGGATAAGTGGAATTAATAATTAAATGATTAAAAATAAATAATTCGTAATTTGACTAAAACCCACATCATTAAATAATCTAACAATCGATTAAAACCTAAAATGTTAAATAATTAAAAAAGTAAATTTAAATATTTGGAACTAATTAAGAATTATTTCAAAACAAACTTAAATAAAATTTGCAAATTTTAAATAATTTTGAGGTAACTTACCTTAAAACATGATGAAAAAATTAAATTAATTGATATCATTTATAAAAGGTTTAACTTAAATGAATCAAACACTATTCTAAACTTAAAACCATTTATTAAAATTTCATAATTAAATCACATCAAGATAAATCATCAACTTTAATAAAGATCATTAAAAATCTTTAACAAATTAACTTGCCTCTGAAAGTTTTAAATTATTATAACTATTAAATGAACCGTTATGTGAAATGTCACCTCGCTCATAGGATAATCCAACATCCTAGTTCACCGAGCAAAGGAACAAAACTTAACTAAACCCTTGGATGATCAATTCACCAGTACAATGAAGTTCATTTGGACTCAAAATAATCTCAGAAGTATTGAAAAGATGTTTAGAATTTGTTCTAAACACTTCCTCGATACAGTGAGATGTTTTGAAGAACAATTGAACTTAATTGTTCTTTTATGAAGAAAATCATCCTTAACCAAAATCAAGAACCTAGACGTCATAGGAGATGACTAGCTTTAGGATTAGGATTCTGGTAGACAACCAAAATCACTCCTTTAGTCTTTACCTAGGTAATTCTTGAAATGTTTAAATTCCTTAACATGTGTTTCAAAGTGTAGCTTGGAATGACGGGAAGACTCTCCAGGTACGCTTTCTTTTATGTTATTGCAATTTACTTTATTACACTGCTCTTTACTTTTATTGCAAGTTAAAAAAGATTGTTGCATGAAAACCAAAACCTTTAGGATGGCCACAAAATTAAAACCAAAACTAAATTAAAAGTCACTACAAGATAAAATCCACCGCCACAACATTTCAAAATATAAAACAACTCAAAATTTAATCACAAACAGAACAACAAAACTACAATTGCAACTAAATTAAAACGTCTCATTGAATGATCAGGAATACCTCGGATGATGTAACCCACTTGTTGCTAACGGGATTTCCTACGGTCTAAATGAAAGTGTGGAACTCATTTAGTTGAGTTTAGCAAATTCATCTGGACTAAGTGAATTCGATGAAAATAATGGTGCCGAGATGACGGAATCGTGGGATCTTAATCGGTTCTGTTTAAACAACTTTAAGATTTGTTTTAATTAAAACACTAAAAGACATTTGGACTTTAAGATTTCTAAACCATAACGCTTCTCTCATCTCTTGATTTTCATCTTCTAAAACTAAACCTCTGCAATAACAAGGAGCTCGGAGCATAGTGGGCAGCACGACCATCTTCGTCAGCAAAACTTGTGTCTATTTCAGCAAAACATTCTTAGAATTAAATAACCAATCCATAGGATTTTGAGGTAGTTTGCCTGGTGCAACATAAATCCTCAACTTCTCGTTAGGAATCTGCATAATCGTGTTATGCAAATTAAGCCCTAACCGGTCTTAGGACTCCGAGGTAGTCGTTCGGTATGACATAAACCCTCACATCGTCGAGGCTATTTGTATGATTATGTCATACTAATATGAGTCCTAATTAATTAAAATTGGCAGGATTGCAACATTAAATAAACTCCCGAATTGAAGCCAAACAATAGGATAGTTTGGGAAGTTGCCAAGATTCTTCTTGGATCCTCAGCTTCTCCTACTTCTCTTCCTTTAGATTCTTGAAATAATCTGTTCCAAATTTGAGCTAATCCCTATTGAAATATCTAAAATCAATCCTTTGAAACCTTAAACTTTGAAATTCTTAAGAGCAAAACCACTGATCATTATCGAGAGTTTTCTTAAATGATTCCCGTCATTTAAGATGTAATTAACTATAGGGGCTTGCCCTTATAGGGAACTTTAAGAACCTGAGTAATATAAACCCTACTTAATTCCTTTATATTAAGCGGGGGAATTTGTCGGCTTATAAAATTGGTTCGCGGACCAAACTGATGTCACAAATCTTCTAGTTTAATTAATCGAGCCCCATCATCAAGCAGTGTATTTATTCTTCGGAGTAGATACACGGTTTGCGATGCAGTGCTCATTTATATAAACTATTTGGGATGTGAGATTGGTTTGATTTTTCATATCTTAAAATTTTCAAACTTAAAATTATTTTCAAAAATCAAATACTACTTTTCAAGTTATATATGTAAATTAAATTAAAATATGCCGACAACCGCCTAATAAACAAAATCTCTTTTTAATCATAAATAAATAAAACTTAAATAAATTGTGTTCGGACTCTTTTCGATTTCTTTCTTTTTGTCCTGACGAAGGAAGCATAATTCAGAACTGATAGTCGGAACTTACCTTGCAGAAGATGCCTGCCCCGAAGCTGATCTTCTCTTTCACCAACGGACTTGACTTAACTGTCTTCCAGGATGAGCTGCCTAGTGATGCAATCATCCACCTCGGACAAGGGTTTGACAATACAGACGTTAAGTTTGCCTATGTTACTCTTTTCGCACTGATGAACAAAGTGCCTGAGACTGAACAACCTATGATTGAGTTTAACCTAAAGTCAACTCAAGAATTCCCTCCCCTGCAGAGGGCCCCAGTTGAGAGGAACACCGCTCGTTCGCGGAAAGTTCTATCGCTACCCCCGGAATCGTCGTCTCTACCCCCACCGATCTGGTCATTACTGCACCTACCCCGGACCCTGCCAAACTAAAGGGAAAGGAGGTACAAGTCAGTTATGAGCCTGTCACCATGGAGGGTTTAGAGTTCGCTGCGATGTCTTCTGTTTTCGAGATAGGGTCTGGTTCGAAGTGTAGGCCCTTAACCCGGACACATAGGAGGAATAAAAATAGGAAGTTTGCTAAGATCAAGAAAGTTAGAGAAGCTGAAGCCGCCTGTCTTGAAGAAATTCCCGAAGAGAAAGACAAAGAACTGCTAGAATACTCACCACTGTTGGAAGGAAATAGATTCCACCCTCTCTCTGTTGCATCTAATGAAGTAGATGCCAGGAAATAACCACTTATCGCACATTTTAGTGCCAGTAGCTGCAAAGCCGGTGGGAGCGACGCCTTACTTTTCCGACAGTTCGTCAGCAGTTTGTCAGGGATCGCCTTCGACTGGTATGCAGAATTGCCGAATGGATCAGTCAAGACTTTTGCAGAATTGGAAAATCTCTTCGTTAAGCGGTTTGCCGGAGCTCAGCACCACATCACCATCAATGATCTAGTGGTGGAGCGACAGAAACCAAACAAAATTTCGGTGGATTACATACTTCGATGGAGGAACCTGAGCATGAAGTGTGAACCACAGCTTCAGGATCAGCATGCGATCGGTATCTTACTTAAGAGTATCCATGGCCCGATAGCACTTCTCCTTAAGGGATTCACCATTAAGACTTTCGAAAAGTTGCTTAACAAGGCTGGGCGCTTGCAAGTGGAAGCAAAACAGCTAAGTTTCACCAATAAGACTGATAAGCAGAAGCCTGCAAAAGCATTCGAGAAGAAATCTGGGACCGTCGCAGCAGTGGAAAAAGGCAAGCAGCCAGTGCAAATACGGCCATAGCAACCGCAACAGAATTATCAACACCCTCAACAGAATTATCAGCCTCAACAGAGTTTTCAACCTCGACCGAGTTATCGGTCGCCGCGATACGATTAACAGCCATCTCGTCCGCTTTGTCCTCTGAAGGAACTATTGAATAAAGAATACCCCTTTAAGACTGAGGCAGTGGCTAAGATGTTTCGCAGTTTGATGAAGACGACTGACTTTCAGTTACCAGAACCCAGGAAGCCTGAAGAAGTCGACAAGAAGGATCATCCAAACTACTGTCCCTACCATCGGATGATTGGACTTAAAATCGAAGACTGCTTCACTTTCAAGAATTGGCCCGAAGGAATACATGAAGGAACCCCAAAAAGGAGGTTCCATCAATGTTATCTCGGCAAAGCCTATTGTTCCGATCGACCTGTACATGATCAACGATGGATGGAGTACTGTCTGGACGAAGTCATCAAAGAGAATTTTGGATCACATCCAAACCGCTTCGGTGCGCGCTTCAACTCAGAGTTTGAAACCTGTTATGCCGGTGCTATCGCTTGCGATTGAAGGACCTCCTCAGAAGGAGGAGAAGATCGTAGAAGAAAAGAAGACCGACGCTCTGAAGACTAGGCTAGGGGCTGCTTATCCTAGGATGGTTATTTTTGATTTGGGGGAGAAATCCCTCGAATCTCTGACTCTGTATGATTATTTGCTCGCTCCAGCGGGATCTTATAATGATAAGAGTTTTGGTGTTGGCTATGTTTTGACTGTTTCTAACGATTACATAACTAACGATAACCAATCTAATCCGGATCTCAATTTCGATATGAATAACTATTCTCAAATCAGACAAAACCTAGATAACCACAATGAAGAGGAAGACATTCACAAGGATGGCTACGAAAGTTCAGTAAGTGACGAGTCTATTTGTGAATTCCGAGGAGCTCCGATCACGATAGAGTTAGAACTATCAAACACCGAGGCAACTTCAGAAGAACCAGTCGCTCCGATCTAAGAGGAGATACCGGTAGATCCAGATGAAATTACTGAAGTCAATCTAAGAAGCGGAAAGGTTCTACCTCCGAGATTGGATCCAAAGGACAAAGGAAAGTAGGTGGTTGCTCAGGAAGAGCCACCCCAGCAGAAGAATTGCCCGTTCGAGAAGAAATAGAATAGCCTGGTAATAAAGTGGACTATAATGTGCTAGCCCATCTTAGGAAGCTACTGGCCAAACTGAGCATCTACGACACTCTGATCCTGTCAAAGGAGATGAGAGAATCTCTGGTCAAGGCCTTGCTTGATCCAAAAATTTGCTTAGCTCAAATGGCTGGTAATTCCTTCGACGAGGTTTGCTCATTGAAAGGACAGCGCAGTGTTAACTTCACTGATGATGATTTACTACTTGGAACAGCAGATCACAACCGACCGTTGTACATTTCAGTCAGTATTGGAAAGTTAACACTCTCCAGGGAGCTAGTCGATCCGGGAGCATCAATTAATATAATGAACCTTCGAACGCTACCCTATTTAGAGATTGCTGCCCGTGATCTCGAGGCGGACAAGATGATGCTAAGAGGCTTCAACCAGAAAGGAGAAAGAGCTCTTGGATAAATAGCACTGTTAATGAAGATCGGTGAATTAGCCAAGACAACCGCAAAGTTCCACATAATTGATTCTGAGACATCATTCAACGCTCCACTAGGCCGGCCATGGATCCATGAGAATCGGATGGTACCGTCGTCTCTACACCAGTGCATAAATTACTATGAAGTTGAACAGTGTATCAAAGGTGATTTGCAACCATTCTCCGTGCATGAAATTGGAATCCAAGAACATGCAGCTTACTACGCACCCCCAAAGAAAACTATCTTTTCCAGAAATTCCATACCAAATTAAGAAAAAGAAGCACGAGACGGTGAAGAACCTGAAATTCTTGTTCAACAGTTATTCACCACTCCCTTACGATGAGATGGTGAAGTTTTCTCCAGAACTCGCACCCGAGGTCGAGGCCGGGGACGAGGTCGAGGAAGAAACGGTGGAACAGTTGAACAAAAGAAACCGGTCATCGATGTTGATTGGGAGAATAGCTCTGAAGAAGAAGAGGAAATAAATAAAGAAGCAGCAACAGTAAACCAAAAGAAACCACAATTCAAGATCTCTCTCGAAGGTGAAAAGAATGAAGAATACAAAGCAATGTACGAGAAGATAAACCACTATGTGCATACTATGACCCTGACCCCGATCTATTATAATAAGATCGAGGGTATGGTGGTCAAGGAAGTACGTGGTGGTGGTACTAAACCAATCAAGTTCTACTGTGGCGCTTCTTCTTTCAAAACTGAAAAAGATGTACAATTTAAGATGTTACTTCTTCTGAATTAATGGAATTGCCGTTCGAGTGGTATTCTCCCTATGTTCAAAATTTAATTCAACGTGGTGTCTTACCCAAGCAATGGTAATCACAGCTCTTCAAAAAGTTGTGAAACAATGCCAGTCGGCCTCCTAATTCAAAACATGGCCTTGGATTCGGCACAATAGGATCAGTTGATGATACAGGATTTTGCTTTGTTGTCACTTGATAGTCTAAAAAAGACTGCTTGAAAACCTCAGATGATCTCAAAGATCTACCAATCAGAGACGCTCCGCCAGAATTTGAAGAAGATATTAAATCTACAATAGACGATTTAATGGAAGTTAACTTAGGTACTAGCGAAGAGCCTAGGCCGACCTTTGTTAGCTCCTTACTCAATAAAGAAGACTCCGAAGAAATGATCAAGCTATTAATGGAATTCGAGGACATTTTTGCTTAGAATTATGACGAGATGCTAGGATTAGCTTCAGAGGTTGCAGTTCATAGACTAGGAGTGGATCCCGCTGTCATTCCAGTTAGACAAGCTCCCAGAAGAATGCGTCTAGAGATCGAACAACAAGTTATAGCTGAAGTTAAGAAGCTAATAGACGCTAAATTTGTCCGTGAAGAACAATACACTACTTGGTTAGCCAATGTGGTACCGGTCAGAAAGAAGAAAGGAAAGATCAGAATCTGCGTGGATTTCAAGGATTTAAATAAAGCATGCCCAAAAGACAAATTCCCACTACCAATTCCAGAATTGATGATCGGCATCGCTTCAACACATGAAGTCTTCTCTTCCATGGATGGATCATCAGGATACAATCAGATAAAGATGGCACCAGAAGATGAAAAGCTCACAGCCTTCAGAACGCCAATCAGAATATACGGCTACACAGTGATGCCTTTCGGATTGAAGAATGCAGGAGCAACCTACCAAAGAGCAATGACGAGGATCTTTGATGATCTCATTCACAACCAAGTCGAGTGCTACGTGGATGATGTGGTCATTAAAAGCAAGCTGAAAGAAGATCACCTGTATGATTTGAGAATTGTTTTCGAGCGATTAAGACAATTTAACCTTAAGATGAATCCCTTAAAATGAGCCTTCGGCGTCGCCTCTGGGAAATTCTTAGGATTTGTTGTCTGACATTGCGGAATTGAGGTCGATCCGGAAAAGATTAAAGCTATCTTAGAAATGCCGCCTCCCAAAACCTTGAAACAACTACGATCCTTTCAAGGAAAATTGGCATATCTTCGACGCTTTATTTCGAACTTGACAAGTAGGTGTCAGCCTTTCTCGACATTGGTTAAAAAGGACGCCAAATTCATTTGGTAAGAGAAATGCCAGCGGGCCTTCGAGGACATTAAACAATATCTAATGACACCTCCTGTCTTAGCAGCCCCAGTCTCGGGTAGACCGTTGATACTTTATACCACGGCATTAGACGACTCCCTTGGAGCCCTGTTAGCCCAGGTCAATGATGAGGGTAAAGAAAATGCTCTCTACTACTTAAGTCGTCTTTTGATTCCGACAGAAGAAAAGTATCCTCCGATTGAGAAGCATTGTTTAGCCCTGATCTTGACCTCTCAGAAACTCAGGCATTACATGCTTTCTCATAAGGTCAACCTTATTTTGAAGTTCAATCCATTGCAATTTTTGATGACTCGCCTGACGCTTTCTGGCAAACTTGCTAGGTGGTCGATGATACTATTGCAATTCGATATAACTTTCGTTCCTCTTCGTGCCGTAAAAGGGCAAGTCTTAGCAGACTTCCTTACAAGACATCCTTCGCGGCGAGATCGCCTCTCAATGACGACTTGCCAGACGAGCAGATAATGAGCTTAGAAGACCCCGATGATCAACGTTGGTAACTGTACTTCGATGGAGCATCTTCAGCACAAAAAGACAAAGAATCGCAAACGATAGTGCCCGATAAGGCAGAAATCGGACTAATCTTTATAACACCGGAGCGGGGGATGTTAAGGTACTCCTACCACCTAATAGAACCATGTACAAATAACGAAGCAGAATATGAAGCTCTCATAACAGGATTGGCATTAACCATTCAGATTAGGATAACAGATATCAACATCTACGGAGATTCACAGTTGATTATTCAGTAGATTGCTGGACAATACAGAATTCTGAAACCAAGGCTCGAGCAGTACTTTCAGTATGCCATGAAACTATTGGAGCAAATTCCAAGTGTAACAATCTACAAGATTCCCAGAAAAGAAAATGCTCTTGCAGATGCGTTAGCTCACGTCGCAAAAGAGTTTGCCTGCTTACAAGATGAATCGGTTGAAGTGTCAGTTCAGGGACGAAAAGTTCTCTCACAGCTCGACATGGATACAATACACAAATCAGAAGAAGAAGAAGAAGAAACAGTTGCAACAGTAACAGAAAATGCAGAAGATTGGCGTCAGCCATTAATAGATTATATGCAAACAGAAAACCTACAGGACAATAAGTCATTAGCCCATCAAATCAAGAAAAGAACTCTGTCTTACGCTTTAATAAACAATACATTATATAGAAGGTCTTTTTACCAGATGTCGCTAAGGTGCCTGAGCGGGTCCGAGGCTCGTGAAATCGTTAAAGAAGTGCACTCAGGACTTTGTGGTGCTCATCAGTCAGGTCCAAAGATGAAAATAAAGATTAAGAGACTAGGGTACTACTAGCCCTCAATGATGACCGACTGCATGAAGGTCGCCAAGAGTTGTCACCAGTGCTAAGTACATGGAGTGATTCTACATCAACCTCCAAATTTGCTACATCTGACAATCACGTCGTGGCCGTTTGAGTGTTGGGCCACAGATATTGTGGGTCCAATAGAACCACCTTCTTCAAGAGGACATCGCTTCATTCTTGCGGTTGCAGATTACTTTTCCAAGTGGGCAGAAGCAGTACTGCTCAGAGAAGTAAAGGCACATCACGTGCTATAGTTCTTCAAGAATCAAGTCGTCTACTGCTTCGGAGTACCGCGCAGAATCATTTCAGATAATGGGTCCACGTTCAGAAGCACAAAGATCAACAATTTTGTCAGAAGGCATGGGATCGACTGGCGTTATTCAACAATCTACTACTCCAGAGCAAACGACTTGGCTGAGGCTTTTAATAAAACTCTCGTCCAAATCTTAAATAAAACCCTGGACGACAATAAAAGAAATTGGCACGAGAAGTTGTTAGATGCCTTATGGGCTTACAGAACAACTTTCAGGACTCCTACTCAGTCTACGCCCTACGCTTTAGTGTACGGGTCCGAGGCAGTTCTACCCTTGGAAGTTCAGCTCCCATCACTCAGAATTGCAGTTGCGAACAAGATCACTACAGAAGAAAATGCCAGACTACGGCTGGAAGAATTGGAAAACTTGGAAATAAAATGACTTGCGGCGCAACAGAATCTGGAACTGTATTAAGCTAAGATGATCCAGGCCCACGACAATCTGGTCCGCCCAAGGACATTCAAAGTTGGTGACTTGGTCCTAGTTCTTAGAAGGCCTATTCTTGCACATTGCAAGATAGGAGGTAAATTTGAGCCGACTTGGGAGGGGTCATTCGTGGTCGAGACAGTCTACTCAGGAGATTCTTACCAGCTTGTGAATTGCCGCGGAAAATGATTTATGCTTCCAATCAATGGACGATATTTGAAGAAGTATTACGCAACTTGATGTTTCGAAGAATGAAATTTCATTCCTAGAAGCACGGGGAGAGTAATCACTTATAACTGGGTCCGAACCCGAAATAAAATGAAAAAAGAAAATGAATGATAAAAAAATCATAAGAAAAAGAATGTATTAAAGGAAAACATATGCAATTGAAATAATAATGGAATTTTAACTCTTCCTTTCGAGCCCAGCTCACTCCTGATCTTTTCTTATCTTCTCTTACTCTTATAAAATTTGAAATAATTAAATAAGAAATTTTTTCATTAATAAGTAAGTTTTCTTATTGTTCTCATCCTGAGTACATCCCCTGATCCTTTCCTTGTTTTCTTTTCAGGGAAATGTCGAACGAGCGGCCGTTTCTGAACTTTAAGGATGGTGTAAGTCTTGCACCTAAAAAAGAAGAGCTGAAAGCTGAAGCTGTGATAAAGGTTGTCTCGTACCTTTCACAGCTGGAGTTGGAATATGAGGAAACGGCTTGGACTACTGTGGATCCCGAACAGTTCCGTGGGAAGACAATGATGAGGTTAATTAAGAAAATGATAAAAAGGATGGTGACTTGGCGAGTCCTACCCGCTGATTGCATACCAAACAGCTGTATTATCAACATCTATGCAGAAGGAGACTGCATTCCACCTCACACAGATCCTCATGATTTTGTAAGGCTCTTTTGTACCGTTTCCTTCATCAACCAATGCAACATTATGTTCGGGACAGAACTCTGGATAATTGGCCCCGGAGAATTCCGAGGGCCGGTAGAGATACCTCTACCGGTAGGCTCTGTTCTCGTATTACAAGGAAATGGTGCAGATGTAGCGAAGCACTGCATACCAGGAGTTCCATACGAACGGATCTCCATCACTTTCAGGAGGATGGACGAGAGTAAAATTCCGGTCTACTTCCAACTAGATCCAGAACTAGAGAATTTGCAGCCCTACGAGCTATAGGCTACATAGTAGTAGCACACCTCTAAAATACACTTACGTGGGATTCTCCTCCGGAAAGTGGCTTAGAAGGTGATGTTATTACCTATGTAGTTTACTTTTCAGACATGGGTGAATCAAACAGACAATTTTGTCAGAGTACACGGAGATATCGATGCAGTCTGTGTTCAGATATATATAAGAACTTTTGTAAAAGTTTGTTTTCAGAAGGATGTCATCAGAAATGTTTTGATGGAATCACCTGATGTATCTTTGACATTTTAATGGAAATGAACTTTGGATTTTACCTTTAGTTTTGTGTAATTGACTGCAAACACCACCAGACCTGAGCTTAACTCAATTTTAAAGAAAAAAAGAAAGTTGGACGAAGAACGATTTGAATGAAATAATAACAACAAAACAAAATTTGAATTCAAAATCTGAATAAAACACAAGCCAAAACTCAAAACATATCAACTTAAAACTTCAAGATGTCAACCAAGTAAATCAATCAAAATTCGAATCAAAGTGAAATTTCAATCAAAAATGAAACTAAAACAAAATCAAATCACTAAGAGCAATGAATAATGAAAACAAAATTCCTGAATCCGATATCCCCAGCTTCCGGCTGTTCTTGAAATCTTTTCGACTCTCTGCAATTTCTCCTCCTTTTTTAGAAGGCCGACTGAGTCTACTGACACAGAACCACAAAATTTTTGATTTCGTTCTGATGGCATGGATTCATATCCTTCGCCAAACAATCAACCTTCAATCAACTCTCTTAGGATGTGAAACACTTTCATGTCTCATTCAAATCTTCCACTAAACTAAAATTTCCACAGAATCTTCAAAACCAAATCAATACCAACTTTTGGGATTGGTACCTAAATTCCAATTCCCATCCTTCTGAGATTTGTACCTAACTTCCAGTTCTCTTTTCGAGGTCGATACTTAAATTTTGATTCTCTCTTCTTAATTCCCGGCAATCTCGCATCCTATCCGAGAAACTTTTCCACACTCTAATCCTCTGACTCAGATATAAGACCGTTAAGGCATCCTGATCTCGGTGTCCCTAATCTCGCATCCTATCCGAGAAACTTTTCCGCACTCCAATCCTCTGACTCATGTATAATACCATAAAAGCATCCTGATCTCAGTGTCCCTAATCTCGCATCCTATCCGAGAAACTTTTCCGCACTCTAATCCTCCGACTTGGGTATAAGACCGCTAAGGCATCCTGATCTCGGTGTCCGCTAATCCAGCACTCTTCCGAGAAACTTTTTCGCACTCCTGAAATTTTGAGGTCGGTACCTAAATTCCTACTCTCTTTCTGAGATCGATACCTAAATTTTGATTCTCTTTCGAGACTGGTACCTAAATTCCAGTTCTCTCCTTTGTGAGGTCGGTACCTAAATTCTGACTCTCTATTCGAGATTGATACATAAATTTCAATTCTCACTCTTTCGAGACCAGTACCTAATTTCTGATTCTCATTCTTTGTGAGGTTGGTACCTAAATTCCGACTCTCTTTCCTAGATCGATACCTAAATTTTGATTCTCATTCTGAGACTGGTACTTAAATTCCAGTTCTCTCATTTTGAGGCCAGTACCTAAATTCCGACTCTCTTTTTGAGATTGATACCTAAATTTCAATTCTCACTCTTTCGAGATCAGTACTTTTTTGAGATTGATACCTAAATTTCAATTCTCATCTCTTTCAAGATCAGTACCTAAATTTTGATTCTTATCCTTTGTGAGGTCGGTACCTAAATTCCTACTCTCCTTTTGAGATTGATACCTAAATTTCAATTCTCGTCTCCTTCGAGACTGGTACCTAAATTCCAGTTCTCTCCTTTGTGAGGTCGGTACCTAAATTCTGACTCTCTTTTTGAGAATTATACCTAAATTTCAATTCTCAACTCTTTCGAGATCAGTACCTAAATTCTGGTTCTCATCCTTTGTGAGGTCGGTACCTAAATTCTGATTATCTCTCTAAGGCTGGTACTTAAATTCTGATCCTCATTCCTTTCGATCAGTACCTAAATTCTGATCTTCTTTCCGAGGTTGGAGCCTATTTTCCAAATCTCTTTGTCGAGACTAGAGCCTAAATTCAAGTTCTCTTTCAAATTCCGAGGTTAGAACCTAGGTTCTGATTCTCATTCCAAATTCTGAATCTCAGCGAGGTTCACCTTAAAATCAATCTTTAACCAAACTTTAACTAAAATTGAAACTCAAATCAATTTGAAACTCGAAATTGAAACTTGAAATAAAAATGAAACGGATCTAAAATATAATCTCTCCAAGTCTTGTGATTTAGAATTCACCTCCTTTTTCCCGCCGAGAGTTCAGGAATCTTCAGTCTTGGAGATTTACCGGACACTCCCCAGTGGAATTGTTCTACGTTTGTTCTAAGTGTGTCACTTAGTCAACTGTGTTGGTTTTGTTGATCTCTTCGGTCAACGCCTATACGCGCGGTGTGCTCCGTCAGCACACCACACCTATTGGGGTTCCATTTGTTAACCTCATTTTTGGTGAGGAATTTTCTTCTCTCCTTAGTTCTTAGGATCTATCCATGAGGTTTCTCCTTGACTATCCTAGAGGACTAGAATTGAGACCCACCCTTTAGCAATTTAGCTACTTCTTGACTCCTCTTGGGACCCCACTTGGATGGTTGCAAACCTCTAAATCACCTTAGAAGGTTAAGACCACCATATGGGGAACCAATAGTGAGCTCCTATAAGGTTGTTCAAGCCTTAGGGCTACCCAGGGTGGTCTAATCGTGGTGAGGTCTGGCTTACACACACTGCACTCTCACACACACCATCCTTACCTATTCTTCCCCCTGGTTCATTTGAGCACTCATGTGGCTAAGTCCAAACCCCTATCTCTTTGGATAAGAGGGTTGGAAACAACCTATGAGATGTTTAGGGTGGACATTTCTTGGTCCATGGCTCACTTTAAGCTTCATCATGATCAAAATTCAACTTTTGCCAAATGCCTAGTTGTGACATTGGGTCCTTCAAACCTACCTAAAATTACCTAATTGCCCCAAAATTTCCCAAATTCCCCAAAAATTACCCATAATTCTCAAAAATCCTAAAAATCATTTTTTGAAACAACCCCCACCTTTTAA
This sequence comes from Papilionanthe hookeriana x Papilionanthe teres, assembly GCA_022702705.1. Lineage (NCBI taxonomy): Eukaryota > Viridiplantae > Streptophyta > Magnoliopsida > Asparagales > Orchidaceae > Papilionanthe > Papilionanthe hookeriana x Papilionanthe teres. Next base: position 151,407,636 of record CM040424.1, on the reverse strand, counting down.
ATTCACCAAAATACCCCAATACCTTCCAAATAACCTCTTGATACCCTAAAATACCCTTTTGACACAAAATTCTAAAAATTCCAAAAATTTCCAGAAAATTTCAGAAAATTCTAAATATTCCCAATTTCATTTTTTTAACTACACCAAAGACCAATTTTGCCAAAATAACCCACTTTTATTAAAATCCCCAAATTGACCCATTTTTAACCTAAATGGACCCAATGTCACACTAAACCAACCCATTTGACCTTAATTTTCCCCAATCTCAATTATAAACTTTAATTCAACATCATTACTATCAATCTAAACCAAATTCAAGCCCAATTTGATTCACATTTGAGTTCAATTCCATTTGAAATCCGAAATCCCCAATTTTGCCTAATTAATCCAAAACCCCAATTAACCTAATTCCAACTTTTTTTTCCCAAATTTTAGTCCTAAACTTTCCATAACATTCCCATGAAACCTATGCAACTTTCAATTGCCCCGATTTAAGGCTAAGCTTAACCTAAATCTATTTGAAAACCAAAAATACCCCCATTTTAGTCTAAAGTGAACCCATGCCCTAAAACCTACCAAGTTGATTAGCCAAACCCTAAAATTTCTTCCCAATTGATGTTGGGAACTCTTCAATACATTACCCTAGACCATTTGAAACTTTCAATTGGGTCTAAACCCCACCTTAACCCAACTTGGACCCAAGTTGATTCAACCCTCCCCAAATTAACCAAAATACTAAAATCCACCAAATTGACCTTCCAATTGAACCTAAAACCTCCCCATGTCTTCATGAAACTTCTTCATGGCAATAAACTCTTCAAAATTGCTCAAAAAATTTGGACTTTAAGATTTATAAACCATAACACTTCTCTCAACTCTTGATTTTCATCTTCTAAAACCAAACCTCTGCAGCAACAAGAAGCTTGGAGCATAGTGGGCAGCACGACCATCTTCGTCAGTAAAACTTGTGTCTACTTCAGCAAAACTTTCCTTAGAATTAAATAACCAAGTCATAGGACTTTGAGGTAGTTTGCCTAGTGCAACATAAATCCTCAACCTTTTCGTTAGGCATTTTCATAATCATGTTATGCAAATTAAGCCCTAACCGGTCTTAGGAGTCCGAGGTAGTTGTTTGGTATGACATAAGCCCTCACATCTTTGAGGCTATTTGTATGATTATGTCATACTAATATAAGTCTTAATTAATTAAAATTGGCAGGATTGCAACATTAAATAATTTTCCTAAATTGAAGCCAAAAAATAGGATAGTTTGGGAGGTTGCCAAGATTCTTCTTGAATCCTCAACTTCTCCTACTTCTCTTCCTTCAAACTCCTGAAAATAACTGTTCCAAATTTGATCCATTCCCAATTGATATTTCCAAAATCCAATTGTTTGAAAACCTTAAACTTTGAAATTCTTGAGATTAAAACCACTGATCATTATCGAGAGTTTTCTTAAATGATTCTCGTCATTTAAGATGTAATTAACTATAGGGGCTTGCCCTTATAAGGAACTTTAAGAACCCAGGTAATATAAACCCTGCTTAATTCCTTTATATTAAGCAAGGGAATTTGTCGGCTTATAAAATTGGTTCGCAGACCAAACGGATGTCACAAATCTTTTAGTTTTTTTAATCGAGCCCCATCATCAAGTAGTGTGTCTATTCTTCAGGATAGATACACAACTTGTGGTGCGGCGCTTGTTTATATAAACTATTTGGGATGTGAGATCGGTTTGATTTCATATCTTAAAAAATCTTTCAAACTTAAAATTATTTTTAAAATTAAATGCTACTTTCCAAAATATATATATTTCAACTAAATTTAAAATCTAAAAATTCGCCGACAATTTCTGTAGGCGACTCCTTTTCAAAACACAACCTAAAAAAATATGCCGACAATGTAGACCCTGCAAAAATTCAAGTTATAGCTAAATTACCACCTCCAACTACAGTAAAAGGGCTAAGAAGTTTTCTTGGACATGCTGGATTCTACAGACGCTACATAAAAGATTTTTCAAAAATTACTAAACCTCTATGCCAACTTTTAGAAATTAACAAGAAATTTGAATTCACAATTGAATGCCTAAATGCTTTTGAATTATTAAAAGATAAATTAATCACAGCACCTATAATAGTTTCACCTGATTGGGAGAAACCATTTGAACTTATGTGTGATGCTAGTGATTATGCTATAGGAGTAGTACTTGGGCAAAGATATGATAAAATTTTCAAAGTTATATACTATGTAGTAAAACTCTTAATAATGCTGAAATGAATTATATTGTTACTGAAAAAGAGCTATTAGCAAAAGAAAGATTCCAAACCAAGATTAATTAGATGGGTATTACTAATGCAAGAATTTGATTTTGAAATCATTAACAAAAATGGAGTTGATAATCAAATTGCAGATCATTTATCAACGCTAGAATATAATGAATTATCTGACACTGATAATGAAATTACTGACAGTTTTTCTGACGAACAACTATATAATATAAATGAGTGGAAAATACCATGGTATGCTGATATAGTAAATTATATTGTAAGTGATATTTTACCACCTATGTTAACTTTGCAACAACAGAAAAAATTCATTCATGATGCTAAAACATATTTTTGGGATGAACCATATTTATATAAGTAATGTAAGGATCTTATAATTAGAAGATGCGTGCCTTATGAAGAAACAGAACAAATCATTCAGAAATGTCAAGATTGTGATTTTGGAGGACATTTTGGAACAGATAAAACTTCTTATAAAATTTGACAATCTGGATTTTATTGGCCTACTCTTTTTAGAGATGTTTATAGATATATCAGAACTTGCGACAAATGCCAATGAGTAGGTAATATATCTAGAAGAGATGAAATGCCTCTAAACTTTATATTAGAAGTTGAGATTTTTTATGTTTAGGGATTAGATTTTATGGGACCATTTGTTCCTTCATTTGGAAACTCATATATATTAGTTGTTGTTGATTATGTTTTTAAATGGATTGAAGCACAAGCTTTATCTCGATGTGATGCTAAGAGTATTTCAAAGTTTCTAATGAAAAATATTTTTACTAGATTTGGAATGCCGAGAGTGATTATCACTGACGGAGGATCTCATTTTAGAAATAAATATATTCACAAACTAGTAGAAAAATTTAACATTATTCATAAGATATCAACTACTTATCATCCACAAACCAGTGGATTAGCTGAAGTTTCTAATCGAGAAATTAAACGTATTTTAGAAAAGACTGTAAAACCTAATAGATTGGATTGGTCTATAAGACTAGACATTGCATTATGGGCATACAGGACTGCTTATAAAACTCCGATTGGAATGACTCCTTGTAGGCTTATTTATGGAAAGACTTGTCACTTACCAGTTGAATTAGAACATAAAGCTTATTGGGCAATTAAAAAATTTAATTACAATATGAAAGAAGGTGGTGAGAAGAAATTATTGTAAATGAATGAATTAGAAGAATTAAGAAATGAATCTTATCATAATGATAGAATTTATAAAGAAAAAATGAAATTATGGCATGATCGGAAGATTAACCTGAAGAATTTTGAGTCAGGACAAGAAGTTTTGCTTTATAATACAAGATTGAAATTATTTTCTAGGAAATTGAAATCTCGATGGTTAGGGCCTTTCACTATAACTCAAATATTTTCATACGAAACTATAGAAATTGAAGATCAAAAAGCGGGCATAGATTTAAAGTAAACGAATACGCATTAAAACCTTATTTTGAAGGGAGAAGACCAAATTTTAAAGAGGTTTTAATGCTCGATCAACTCCGATTACTAACTAAATTAGGTCGGGCTGACGACGCTAAACCAAGCCCTTTATGGGAGGCAACCCATAGTAGTTATTAATTATGATCTATTTACTAATGTGATTGAAAATTAAAATATAGAATAAATTTTACTACTCATTTTACTTTTTAAAATCATCACAAATTTGAATATATACGAAGAAATCAGAAAATATTCGGACCTGAACGAAAATTGGGCAATTTACCTAAGCTCGCCGACGGCGAGATCGTACCCACCTACGGCGAGATAGTTAAAAAGTGGATTTTAAGAGTTATTTTGCAGTTTTGGGCACTTCTAACCTATAATATTTACTAAAAAATGTTTAGAACTCATTATTGACACCATTCCTTCACTAGAAATGAATACAGCCCCTCCAAAACAATCCATAATGGCCCCCAACCCATTAAAAACCACGAAATCCAGAGTGTTTAACCATAAAATTTTGTCAGTTCTGAGGTTCAGTGACTATTCAACAAAGTTTTGATGAAGAAGCAACTGATTAAAGAAAGAGGATTCGTAAACAGAGGAGCAGAGAATTCAATGACAACAGTTGAAGAAATGATTGTTTAGCGACATTGGGAGGTATTATGCTACACAACATCTGCTGTCGTCATTCCAGCAGTCAAGGAATTCTACTCTAATCTGCATGCGATCCATAATGGAAGTGTTTACGTAAGAGGCAGATGGGTAACTTTCACTCCTTCTTGAATCAATGAATTATACTCGATTGAAAATACCCCTGTTTGCCACTATTCAAATTTTGTTCCGAAAAGATACAACTTGAACGAGATATATTGATATCTGATCGATGAACCTGATGACTAGGAAATACGAGAAGACGGGTATGTAAGTTTTTCTGCATCACTTCTTAACCCTGTCTCAAAGCATTGGCATTTCTTTATTTCGTCGAAGTTATTACCCACTATGATGGTAAACAAAGTCTCAAAGGAATGCACAATTTTAAATTACTGTATTCAATCTGGATTACGTATCGATGTTGGATTTATCATTGTGAAGTTTGCATTAGGATTAATTGTGAATGGATCGATTCATGGACTCGAACACCCATTAACAATTTTTGCTTTATGTAGTCAGTACCAAGTTTCCTACGAAGCTTGGGAAAAAGTGTTGTTACCCTGGAAACCATTAGATCCGACATATATGTTTCCTACTTTGGATAACAATGATGATATAACAATTATCTCTTATCAAGCATCTCAAAACAATGCTTTAATCAGGCCTTTGACTGATAGAACTAACCTGATTCTACGAAAAATTAAAGTATTGGAGAAGGAATTACAGAATGTGATGAATTCTATTGATAATATCTTTGATTTATTCGATCATATAGACTGGAGAATGAAGGAGCATTTCATTCAGGACATCTAGAGGCAAGTTTCATACGATTGTTGAGACGGAAGGGATGGATTGAAGAAGATTCTACAGATGTATTCCCCTTCAGGCCTTTCTACAATCTATTTTTGCACCTACGATCTATTGGGAATATCAGGGAAGAAGTTAGTTCAGATTCCAATGAGTATAGAGATTTATCCTTATTTTATTTATGTGTGTTGATTTGAACTTAGTTTTTAATAAAATTTGGATTTTTACGAAGTTAATCTCTGTTTATATGAGATTGTATGTTGTTTGTTTAGTCTCAGCATTTAGAGTATTGTGGTATGGATTACAATACTGAGTTAGATGTGTTTTGGTTAATTTGCTAAGTCAATTGTTAGTTTTGTGGTATTTGAAGTTTGTAAGTTCATGGATTTCATTTATAAAAGTTATAATGTTTGTGTTGTTTAAACCTTATATGAGTCAGTAGAATATCTAATCTTAAAAAAATATATCAAATTAAATGACCGAACATTCGAACAAGGCTTAATTAAATTGAACATATTTGAAAACATAAAATTTTTTGAAAATTCAGAAATGCCACCGACAGCGAGATCGACCCCGCCGACGGTGAGATTTTCTCGAAACTTTGGCCTTGGTGAACTAATTAGCTCGCTGACGATGAGAAATTTCTAGACGACAGCGAGATCGTGAAATATACTATATTTTGACATGTCAACCGACACTATTCATCATCCCCTTCCTTAAAACTTCGAAAAACCGACCTAGGGCTTGATAGTATTAATGTGGGAAATGTAATTTACAAGAATATATTAGCCACTGCTAGAAGTGAGAGCGAAGGAGGACTAGGACACCTTGGTCTGATTTATGCACTCTGCCAATTATCTGGGGTAGAGGCGAGAGATGATGAGGAATGGGTGGAGCCTATGAAACCCATTACTCCGGCTAATATTAAAACCTATGAATCCCACAAAGGATGGAGATCTGGAACAAGGAGTTATGTACCTTCTTCGAGTAGAGATATTCCCTCTACAAGTTAAGAACCTCCTACTTACAGTTCCCCTACCCTTCATGATCTGATGAATGAGATGACCCTGTAGAGAAAGAGTTTTGAGAAGATAGAAGAGAAATTGGAGCATATTGATCACAGGATTGGAGGTTTGGAGAGGTGACATGATTATGACAGTGAGTATCTCCAGAGACACTCTGATTATGAGAGAGCTTATTGCGATGCTGAGAGTCGCTACAGGAGAGGAGAACTCGATGTTGTATTCCCTGAGTGCCCTCGATACATTCAATACTCCACCTGCAGATCAAGGAGGCGATGACGTGGCTTGGGATTTTGATTTAGGAGATTAGATTTTAGATTTGATGTTTATTTTTATTTGTTTTAAGTTGTTTTAATTATGAACTTTAATTGTTATGTTGATGATTGTTTATGTGATTTCTGTGGAACTTTAAAATGGATGTTTAGTTTATGAACTGATTGTGATGTAATATTAAATTGTGAAATTTTGTTGTTAAAATTAGTTAGTTTATTTTAATATTTTAAACTGTTATTGTAATTTCTAAATAGAATAACAATTGTGTGTTTAACAGTAGATTAAATATAAGTTGTGTTAGTATTTTGTACTTATTTCAAAAATTTCTTTACCCAGCAATTTTTCTTAAATATTATATGTGTAAAAGATACTAACAGTACAGGTTAAGTAAGTAATGAAGAAAACCTGCAAATTTCAAAAGAGAAATACCTAAAGCTCGAAGGTATGATTTAAATATTACAGTTTATTTCCTTTTCACCCTATATGATTAAATAGAAAAACTTAAGTTTGGGGGATGGAAAAACACAAATTTAATTATTAAATTGTTCTCATTTTATATTTTCAAAAAAATTATTATAAAAATGATTTTCTGTAGTAACTAGTTCAGTAAACTAGAATTAATTTATTTAATTATAATAAGAAAGTTGAATAAAATATTTCTAGTAATTAAACTAATTTTGTAGATTAAGATATTTGGTATAAAAGAATAAGAATATAGTCAACTATTCAATGTAAGGAAAACTATATTTTAAAATATGAAATTCTTAAGTATTTAATGGAGAAAGAAGAGATTAAAACCCTATGAAGTAAAAACTATAAAATGCATATAAGGTAAGGAAATATTTCAAGTTTCAAATTTAGGAAAGAGGAAAATGAAGTTCAAAATCATTAACAGGCTATCCAGATACAGTAATCCTCACTTGGAAAAGAAATAGAAGGATTAAAAATGAATCCCTGAAAAGAAAAATAAAATAATAAATATAAGTGAGGAGAATCTTGAGGAGATGCCTTATCAAAAATTGGCTTCATTCGAATCAACTTAAAGGGTAAACTCTATTATATTTCTAAACTTATATTTATGGATTAGTATTTTACTGAGTAGTGTTTTCATGAATTCCTATCAACTGAATATCTTAAGTAATTTAATATTAAAAATATAGTTATTCTTGAAATAAATAGAAGACTAGAAATCTTAAGCTTGATGACTAGATAGCCTTATATCTATAGAGTTAATTTAATTATCTAAAAATATTTCTATTAAACTTTACTATAGTATTTATTAAAATTTAATTCGTAGTTTTTTCTGAATTAAAAGTTTTATTACAAATAATCATTTACTTTTATTAAGTATAAAAATTACTTGAGGACAAGTAATACATAAGTTTGGGGGAATTTGATCACTAGAAAATGTATTAAGAATTTCATACCAATTTTAAATGAAATTGCACTTTAAAGAAATGTATTTTCTTTTTTTAATGCAGGAATGAAGAATTATAAGTACTGAAAGCAAAAAAGCACAAAAGAAGCGGATTTGGAGCAAAAAGGACTCAATTTGATGAAAAATGAACTATCCCGCCGACGGCGAGATCAAGGCCACCGACGACGAGATTTTCCAGAGAATTTTTGAATATATTATAAAGAGCCCGCCGACGGCGAGATCAAGCCCGTCGACAGCGAGATCGGCGTGGTTAGCCCACCTTCTAGAAGCCCGCCGATGGCGAGATCGAGGCCGCCGACGGCGAAACAGTTGAAAAGAGCCAGATGCAATGAACCTGGACGCTTTTTGAAGAGGTGCTTAAGCAAACTTTGAAGATTTGACTCCTTCTATAAATAGAGACGATTTATGTCCCTTTAATGTGTCATTTTTGGTTTCTTTTGGTGTTGTTTTAAAGTCAATTAGTGTTCATTTGTGTTGGAGTGTAAATCAGAAAGTCTTAGTGAGTTTAATTAAGTGTGATGTACTGGAAGGAAGAGTCAAAGGAACTTCAAGGAGTCTGCTTGGGGAGAAGATTTGAGATAAGTATATTTGTTATTTTTTCTTAACTTTAATGAAATCCATGCTTTGTGTTATTATTCCCATGCTTTCTGAGTAGTTTCCTTAGTCTTTTTCCTTGTTGTTGAGATTATGTGAAGTGACGAGTCAAAGTAACTGTGCCTAAAATTATTTAATAAAAATTGTGATAATCTTTTACTTAAAAATTAATTTACTTTCAATTTGGTCAATTGATTTGTTAACATATGTTGAATTATCAACTATAGTAAAGATTACATCCGAGATTCAAGTCAAAAGCCTTGGAAGGAGGGTGCAAATAAATAGGGAAATATTAACTATTGGGCGTAGAATTGGACATTTTAGTGTGACAGACTAAAATATTCAATTTGGTCCTATTGTTTGAGAGCTGAAGTGTAGATGTTAGCCCTCAAGCGAGGGGAATAAGGGAGCTCTGAAGTTGCAGTCGATATCCTCCCAGCCTAGCCACAGATTCAGTAATCAAACATAGGACTAGTCAATGTTCTTTGAACCTGGACCAAAGCGTAAAGAATAGGAATGCTCCTATTTGGCACAATACAAACTCTAAACTACTTTAATTCATCATTCACTTAATTCTCTCAAAAAGGAGAAAGATGCTTTTTAAATTAGAATCTTACATTTAAACCTTTTTAAGCAATAATTTTAATATAAGTGTTCTTAATTTTTGTATACTAGCTTAGTAAGTAAGTCTACTTTAATTTGTCTTTGAAATTCTCTAACTTCCCTGTGGGTTCGATATCTTGGACTCCATTAGAGTCCTTTATTACTTGATAACGATACGTATACTTGCGTATTATCCACATTATAAATCATAATTTTCATAAAAGAATCATCAGTGTAAATACATATATTGGGTGCGGGATCAAGTTTTTGGTGTCGTTTCCAATATCAATAACATAATTTTGTAAGTATAAATATCAAAAGTGGGTTAGTCATGATGAAAGGAGCAAAATTAGATCAAATTCGGAGCAAAAATAATGAATAATCAAAATTTTGGCACTGGCGCTTAGCCGCCACAATTAAAAATCAAAATTAAAATGAATTTGACGGCAATTTCAAAGTTGATGGGATGCAACTCTTGGTGGTAACTACCATAACTTTCTTTCGGCGGCAAGTTTGAATGAAGGGGTGCGTTCCTTGGTAAATACTTTGAATCTGGACACATTTTGAAGAGACAACAAGGCACCTTTTGGTTTACTATTTAAAGAGAGTCTTAGGAAAGATTAGAGGAGGCTTTAGGACGCTCTTCCACTACGTTTTAAAGGGTACTTCTATTGTTCTTCCACTGCATTTTAAGAGTTTTTATTAAAAGTAGGAGTAGAGAGTAGAAAGGAGAAAAGGGTCAGAGTGAAGTCTTCTTCCCACTTTTTTTCTTTCTTTTAGTTTAGTTTTTATTGAAGTCTAAAGTCTGTATTTTGAATCATCGGAGTTGGGAGACTTTCTCTGAGGAGTAGTTTAGCCAAGAGTCAAAGTTTCAGAGGAACTTCCTTAGTCTTGTGGAGAGGATTTTCAGATAAATGTTTACTTTTAATATTTTTATTAATACTTGATTTCGTTTATTATTTTTCTTATTGTTTTTAATTTCAAATCAATGTGTTTTAGTATTTTCCCAATTCATTCTGAGTAGTTTACTTTATCTTTTACTTTCTTAAATGGAGAAGTAATTAATTTATAAAGAATTGTTGTGGAAAGTATAAGTGTTTAAAAGTTGGAAGAAGTTGTGAAGATTGATTCTGAAAACTTTGTTTAGTTCTTAATTTGGACTGTTAAGTTGTAGAATTTCTTGAGATTATGTATGATCCAATGTGGTATTGTCTCATAAAATTTAGTAAGAATCGCATGCAATTATATGGGTGAGAATTGTAGTCCATATGATTGAATGTAATATTAGAAGATATTTTTATGAAAGAGAGTAAAATTAGAGGATTTTAGAGTGACAGGCTAAAACCCCATAATTTGGTTTGAAATTTTGAGTTTTGTTATGAGAAGTTAGCCCCCAGGTGGTGGAAATCAAAGGAACTCTAGAGTGAGAGACTGGTATCTTCCCTGCCTAACCATGTTCAAAATAATAAAAATTTCAAATTAACTTATGTTCTTTATACTACCAAGTAAGGGTAAAGAACACATTTGCTTCTATCTGTCACAATAAATTTAAATACTTCCACAACAATACTTTAAGAATTATTATTACTTCATAAAAGGAAAGAAAAAGATATTCTAGTTAATAGTATTTTACATCTAGTGTTATTAGTTATTATAATTTTAATTTCATTGCTTAACATTTTATTAAAGAAATTTTAAAAGACAAATCAACTTTCAAAACTTTTCAAAACCAAGACATACTTTTTCAAAAACAATTAAAGAAAGTAAGAAGATAATTTTCTAATTTCTTTAAAAATTTTCATATTTTCCCCGTGGGTTCGATATCTCAGGACTTAATCAGAAAGTCCTATATAACTTGATAAATGATACGTATACTTGCATAGTATCCCATATTATAAAATCATAAGTTTAATATCTAAATCATCAGCGCATTTACTGGACGATACCAAGTTTTTGGCGCTGTCGCATTTATCGGGGATCAAGTTTTTGGCGCCGTTGCTGGGGAAAATTAATTTAAATTGCATTTTAAAGAGAATTAAGAAATTTTAAATTTTTATTTTTCTTTGTTTTTGTTAGTGTGTTGTGTTTTGTTTTGTTTTATTGTTGTATGCGTAGTTCAGGTTCTGAAGGACTTGTGTCTTACGATTCTGAATTAGAAAGAACTATCAGAAAAATCAAAAAAATTAAAAATACATAAAAAGATAAAAATATTCAAGAAATGACAAATTATCAAGATCAAAATGTTGGCATTCTTCAAGAATTAAGACTTTTAAGAGATTATGTTAACCCTACAGTAGATGAACTTCGTGCTAGTATTCAAAACCCTGCTGCAACTGCTAATTCTTTTGAACATAAACCTGCTATTATCCAAATTATGCTTAATATTCAGTTTGGGGGAGCAACAACTGAAGATCTTAATTTGCATCTTGCTATTTTTCTAGAGTTGTGTGCTACTTTTAAATATGATGGTGTTTTAAATGATGCTATTAGATTTAGACTTTTTTTCTTTCTCACTAAGGGATAAAGCTAAAATGTGGTTACATTCGTTAACACCTGGATCAATTAGAAATTGGGGTGAACTGTCACAAAAGTTCCTTGCTAAATATTTTCCACCATCTAAGACTGTTATGTTGAGAAATGATATAACATCTTTTTGTCAGTTTGAAGGGGAATCAATATATGAAGCATGGGAAAGATTTAAAGATGTCCTCAAAAATGTCCACATCATGCGATACCAGATTGGTTAATAATTCAAACTTTTTATAATGGATTAATTGGATCTCTTAGATCAATCATCGATGTTGCTGCTGGTGGATCATTAATGTCTAAACCATTTTGATGCTTATGCTTTAATTGAAAAATGGCTACTAATAATTTTCAATGGTCTTCTGAAAGGTTAAATCCTAAAAAGGTAGCCAGTGTTTATGAAAATGATGCTTTTACAATGTTAGCAAATCAAGTCGCTGTTGTATCAAGGAAGATAGACCAATTTAGGGTGAATTTTTCTCAGCCAAATCTCATGATTGAAGAAAATTCATTAGGCCAAATGGTTGATTCTTATTCTTCACCAGAAACCGTGAATGCTATAATCAAACCTAACAACCCATATTTCAATTATTATAACCCAGGTTGGAAGAACCATCCAAATTTTAACTGGAATAACAATAATCAGGGTGGTGTTAATCAACAATGGGGGAACACCCAAATAAACCCATTGAGGAATTGGAACAACCAAGGTAATAATAATAATAGGTTAACTTATCCTTCAGGTTATAACAATGTTTTACAAAATAAGGAAAAGAAGTTGTCTATGGAAGAAGTAGTATCACATATGGGAAATCAATTACAAATTCAAGGAGCAACCATCATAAATAATGAAAATCAATTGGGACAAATTGCAAATGCCTTAAGAAATAGATCACAAGGAATGCTTCCAAGTAATACTGAAGTGAATCCAAGAGAAAAGAATAAAGAACAAGTGAAGGCAATTCAAATGAGAAGTTGAAAAGAATTGGAAGGTAGAGTTCAAAAAGAAACTGAAATAAAGAAAGAAGAGATTGAAAAACTTAAGGAGGATGCTCCAAAAGGTTTTGAAAGACCTATTTCTCTACCTAAGGTTGATTTAGAAAAACCACCACATCCATTTCCTCAGAGACTTCGTCAACAAAAGTTGGATAAGCAATTTTCAAAATTCTTGGAGATATTAAAGAAGCTTATCATTAATATTCCATTTGCCGAAGGCCTAGAACAAATGCCAAGCTATGAAAAATTTATGAAGGATATTTTTAATTAAAAGAGGAAGTTTGAAGAAAATGAGACTGTTGCACTTAGTGAGGTGTGCAGTGTGATAATTCAGAAAAAGCTTCCTAAAAAACTTAAAGATCCTGGTAGTTTCAGAATTCCATTTGCAATCGGAGAAAGATTCTGTGAAAAAGAATTATGTGATTTGGGTGCAAGCATTAACCTTATGCCTCTATCAATATTCAAAAGACTGAGACTAGGAGAAATAACCCCAACTACTGTAACTCTGCAATTAGCAGAACGTTCGATCACATATCCTAAAGGAGTTATAGAAGATGTTTTGGTAAAAGTGGATTAATTTATTTTTCCTGTGGATTTCATTGTGTTATATATGGAGGAAGATAAAGAGATACCCATAATTTTGGGGAGACCTTTTCTAGCTACAGGCAGAGCCATGATAGATGTGCAAAAAGGGGAATTAACGATGAGGGTTAATGATCAACTGTTACATTTAATATTTCAAAATTGATGAAATATCCTGCTAGAGGTAAAGAAAATGAGTGTTATAGGATGGATGTTATTGAATATTTAAGTGAATGTCATTGCAAATCAACTTATGAAGAGAAAGCTGAAAGAGAAGAATTTGAATATAAGCAAGAAGAGGAGTTATTTGATTCTGAAGATTTTCAAGAGGAAGATTTAAAGTTTGTTCGTGAAAGTTCTGAATTGTTGGGTATGACTGAGAAAGATAAATCTTATGGTCCATCAATTGAAAAACCTCCTGAACTTGAGTTAAAAATGCTTCCTGATCATTTGAAGTATGTTTTTCTAGGTGAATCCTCAACCTTGCTCGTTATAATTTCCTCTCAATTAACTGAAAAAGAATAAGAGAGTTTGCTTGAAATTTTGAAGAAGCACAAGAAAGCCTTTGGATGGACAATTGCTGATATTAAAAGAATCAGTCCTTCAATTTGTATGCACAGAATTCTTATGGAAGATAATTGCAAACCGCATGTTGATCCCCAAAGGAGATTAAATCCTATTATGAAAGTCGTTGTTAAGAAAGAAATTTTAAAATGGTTGGATGCTGGAGTTATCTACCCTATTTCAGATAGTGCATAGGTTAGTCCTATTCACCGTGTTCCTAAGAAAGGAGGAGTAACTGTGACTGTTAATGAAAAGAATGAAATGATACCAACAAGACAAGTTACAGGGTGGCGAATATGCATTGATTATAGAAAATCAAACCTTTCCACAAGGAAAGATCTTTTTTCACTCCCTTTTCTAGATCAAATGTTGGATAGACTGGCTGGGCATAAATACTTTTGTTTTATGGATGGATATACTGGTTACCACCAAATTCAAATTGCTCCTGAGGATCAAGAGAAAACTACGTTTACCAGTCCTTATGGTATGTTTGCTTTTAGAAGAATGCCTTTTGGTTTATGTAATGCCCCTGCTACATTTCAGAGATGTATGATGGCTATTTTTTGTGATTTAATTGAAAAAGGGATTGAAGTTTTTATGGAAGACTTTTCAGTGTTTGGGATTTCATTTGAATCATGTTTAGAACATCTATCTAAAGTTCTAGAATGCTGTGAAGAAACTAATTTTGTTTTTAATTGGGAAAAATGCAAATTTATGGTAGCAGGAGAAATTGTTTTGGGACATCGGATTTCAAAAAAAGGTTTGGAGGTAGATCCTGCAAAAATTCAAGTTATATCTAACTTACCTTACCCAACCAATGTAAGGGGAATTAGAAGTTTTTTAGGACATGCTGGATTCTACAGGCGTTACATTAAATACTTTTCAAAGATTACAAAACCTTTATGTCGTTTACTAGAAAAGGTTGCAATTTTTAATTTTGATGACTGCCGTAAAGCCTTTGAAACATTAAAAGAAAAATTAATCACTGCACCTGTAATAATTTCACCAAATTAGTAAAAACCTTTTAGATTAATGTGTGATGCTAGTGATTAGGCTATTGGTGTTGTTTTGGGTCAGAAATATGATAAAATTTTTAAAGTAATTTATTATGCTAGTAAAACTCTTAATGAAGCTCAAATTAATTATCCCACTACTGAGAAAGAGTTATTAGCAATAGTATTTGCTTTTGATAAATTTCGATCATATTTAATTGGAACTGAAAGTGTTGTGCATACTGATCATTCTGCTATTAAATACTTAATGAAGAAAAATGATGCAAAATCGAGACTAATAAGATGGATTCTTCTTTTGAAAGAATTTGATTTTGAGATAGTAGATAGGAAGGGTTCTGATAATCAAATTACTGATCATTTGTCGAGGCTTGAAATTGAAAAATCTTTTTGTGATATTGAAGAAATTAATGAACATTTTCCTGATGAAAAACTGTTCGCTGGTAAAGAATGACATGTTCCATGGTATGCAGACAAGTAAACTTTATTGTTAGTAATATTATACCCTATAGTTTGACATATCATGAAAAGAAGAAATTTCTGTCTGATGCTAAGACTTATTTTTGGGATGACCCATTTTTATATAAACAAGGAAAGAATCTTATAATTCGAAGATGTGTACCTTTGGAAGAGACTTATGAAATTATTAAAAAATGTTATGATTCTGATTATGGGGGACATTTTGGAAGTGATAAAACTGCATATAAAATATTATAATCAAGATTTTATTGGCCTACAATTTTTAAGGATGTGAATGTTTATATTAAAATTTGTGATAGATGTCAACGTGTAGGCAATATTTCTAGAAGAAATGAGATGCCCCTCAATTATATGTTGGAAGTTAAAATATTTGATGTTTAGGAACTAGATTTTATGGGACCATTTACACCATCTTTCGGAAATGTTTATATTTTGATAGCAGTAGACTATGTTTCCAAATGGATTGAAGCTATTGCATTACCTCAATGTGATGCTCAAAGTGTTGCAAAGTTTTTAGAGAAGAATATATTTTGCAGATTTGGAATACCAAGAGTAATCATAACTGATGGGGGAAGTCATTTTAGAAATGTGTTTATTAGGAAGTTAGCAAAGAAATATCATATTAATCATCGCATTGCTACTGCTTATCATCCGCAGACAAGTGGTTTGGTTGAATTATCCAATCGTGAAATTAAAAGAATATTGGATAAAACTGTTAATCCAAATAGAAAGGATTGGTCAATTAAACTGGATTATGCTTTGTGGGCCTATAGGATTGCATACAGAACATCTATAGGAATGTCCCCATATATGCTGATTTTTGGAAAAGCTTGTCATTTACCTTTTGAACTTGAGCATAAAGCATATTGGGCTATTAAAGAGTTCAATTATAATTTGAAAGATGCTGCTGAAAAGAGATTATTGCAATTGAATGAGATTGAAGAAATAAGGAATGAATCTTATGAAAATGCTAAGATTTATAAGGAAAAGATGAAGTTATGGCATGATCGGAATATTCTTACCAAAAATCTTGTACCAGGACAAAAAATTTTGCTGTATAATGCTAGATTGAAAATATTTTTTGGAAAACATAAGTCCAGGTGGATGGGTCCATTTATTGTGATAAAAGTTTATTCTTATGGAACTGTAGATATTCAAGATCCTAAGATTGAAAAAATATTTAAAGTTAACGGACATAGACTTAAACTATATTTTTCAGTCAATAAATCCATATCTGATGAGAATTTGATGTTGGGTCACTCAGAATGAGCTCTGGGTATGTCAGGTTGAAGACGTTAAAACAATCGCTTTATGGGAGGCAACCCATATTTATCGGTGTGCTTTGCTTTAAGTTTGTTTTGTGTGTTTTGTTTGCTTCGTTTGGTTTATTTTTATGTTTTTAGTGATAGTTATTTGGAGTTTTAAAAAATAAGTAGAGTTTATTTGACCTTAATTGATGATTTAGAGAAGTCAGAATGAAAATTTGGACACTTAGCAGACCTGTGCTAAATTGTGCACTGGCGGCTAAGCGCCGACAAGTTCGCGCTTAGGAGCCGCAGTTATAAAAAATGTGAAAAATGTGGATCTAGAAGCCTAGATCATGGGGAGAAGTTTTAGGGGTTATTTTGGAGTTTCTAAACCTCTTGGGGTTGTTCTAACATTTCCCAAGTCTATAAAAAAGGACCTGATTTAAGAGAAACACTTGCCCCAAGTCCTATTTTCATTTCTGAAGTCTTAAAAAGAGAATTTTGAGTGCATCATGTCTTCCTGGAAGAATGAGATGAAGAAGAAGCAAGATTCTGACAAAATTAAGCTCATTAGTGATAGTGCTAAAGAGTTATTTAATGGATATCTTGCTGTTAGTATTCAGGGTATTGCAGAAATGATTGCAAAAATTGAAGCCCGAGTGACTTTAATGGAAGCAAAGATCAATGATACTAACTTACATTTGGAGCACATGGGATGGCAACTCAAGATGCAATTCAATCATTCAAGGTACATGGAAGAAATAGATAAGGCGATGTTTGTGAAGAATAAATGGATTGAAGAAGATGATGTAAGAATGAACAATTATCGCCCGTTCTATCAAATTTATACTCCAGAAGGGTCAAATGAGAATAATAGTGGTCCAGGATATATTCTGCCTAATGGAGAATGGAATTAAGAGTGTTTTGTTTGTTTAATGTTCTTATGTGTTATGTTTAGTGTTCTTGTGAGTTCGTGTTTGGTGTGTTTAGTGTTTTTATTTAAATATTAACTAAGCCTGATGATCTGATGGTTACATCCTAGAGATGTATACTTATCAGTTTGAGATTAATGTCTCTTGTATTTAGAGAATTTCATCCTTTATGTTTGGATAGAAATTCCAGTATTGTATTAAGTATTATGTTTGTTTTAATATAAGTTTGTGTTTTTGTGAAATTTGTGTGGAATCAATGGTTATTAAGTTTTTATTTGGAGTATTGGAAGATTTGTGGGGAGAAATAATTATTTTGGAGTAATTAAGGGTGATTAACCAAGTGATTTAGTGCATATACCATAATTATGAAAATTTGGGTATTGGCGGCTAAGCGCTAGAATGTCGGTGTTTAAGCACCAGATTTCGCAGCTAAGCGCCGAGAGTTCGCGCTTAGGCGCCAATTCGCGAAAATTGGTTCCTAAAAGTTAAAAACCCGAAAATTGCCATTTTCAACCACCCCATCATCTTCAACCTTCGGTTTACCTCGAAAGAGAAGCCTAGGGCATCATATTGTGGATCATGTAAGAGCCGATCTCAACAAAAATTGTTAGATTTGGATTCCTTGAGGTAAGATCACTACTCCTAAGTAAATTTTTTTTATTTTCACCATGTATTTTGAGTACATTATGGAAAATCTTAAAATCACTATTCATGGTGAAAATTTGAGGAAAACTTGAGAAATTTCTTGGATTTAGTGAAAATATCTTTTGGAAGATAATTTAGCAAGTTTAGTTTGATTTTTGAATTTATGGTGAATCTTTCTTGAATTTTTAGAGATGGCTCCAAAGTAAAAGCGTGCACGAGAAAAGACGAAGTTTGATTCTGACAAATTTGTTAGTATGAGGGCCGAGGAAAGATACGTAGATGCATTGCAGTCACAAAAGTTGATTCCTGAGCGTGTGTTTAGTAAGCTAGGAGAGGTGATTGAAGATATGATTGCTAGAAGAAACAGAAAGAATTACTGTTGCTTCTCCGCTGTTGCTGTTGTTTCTATAGTTAGAGAATTTTATGCAAATTTGCCTAATGCATAAGAGAATCAAGTGATGGTTAGGAGGCATGAGGTCAACTTTTCTTCTGGGGCAATCAATACTTTTTATGGACTACCTCCTGACATGTTCTGTTTTTATTCTAACTATCATCCTTCGGAAGGGGAATTAGATGAGATCATGGAATTTCTAACTGATAGAAGAGGATTATGAAAAATAACAAATGATAGAAGAGTGAACTTTACTGCTTCCAAATTGAATGCCATTTTTAAGGCATGCCATTATTTTATCTCATCTAAGTTGTTACCTTCGAGTCATACTAGTGAAGTAACGAGAGAAAGAGCTGTGTTGAACCATTGTATTCAGCAAGGGAAGCCTATTGACATTGGAGGTATAATTTTTTATTATGTTTTGAACAGTGCTAGATCAACCACGCATCGCAGGTATGAGATTTCCTTCCTTGATTCATTCACTATGTGAACGATGCGAGAGAAGTTTGATACCTGGGAAGAGGTACTTCAGCCATTGAGACCAATTACCAGTGTAAACGTTGGTGCTTACACTGTACATTCAGAGTTTGGTTGGAGAGGAGGATTTGGTAGTGCTTCTACTACTCCTACTTCTGCTGCATATACTTCTCGTGCTACTACTTCACGTGCTTCGTCATCTACTGATTCACAGACTGGTTTATTAAGAAAGATTTTGAAAAAGTGAGTCTTACTCGAACATATGAAAGATATGCATGGTAAGCTGGATAATGTAGAGAGATATATTATAAAACATAATGAATATGAGGAGAGTTATCAGCAATATTTGGATAGACTGATTAGAGGTGATCAGAGTGCTAAGATGCCACCTCATCCATTCTACATACCTTATGTGCCATCCAGGGATTGGAACGAGCAAGATGATGATGATGAGGATGAAGAGTAGATGCATGTTGTTTGTTTTAGATATTGTGTTGTTATACTGTGTTACTGTGTATTGTATCTAGTGTTTTGTTTGATGATTGTGTTGTGATGTGTACCTTGATAGTATGTAGATTGTAGTTGTACTATTTATCTGTTATGCATATTCAGGTATTGTTGTTATTTTATTGTGGATTTATATGTTGCTTTGTGATAGTGTGTGTCGGCATATTTTTAGGTTTTAAATTTGGTTTATATATATATATATATATATATATATATATATAATTTAGAAAGTAGCATTTGATTTTGAAAATAATTTTGAATTTGAAAATTTTAAGATATGAAATCAAGCCGATCTCACATCCCAAATAGTTTATATAAATGAGCGCCACATCACAAGCTGTGTATCTATCCCGAAGAGTAGACACACTACTTGATGATGGGGCTCGATTAAATAAACTAGAAGATTTATGACATCTGTTTGGTCTGCGAAAAAATTTTATAAGCCGACAAGTTCCTCTGCTTAATACAAACAAATTAAGTAGGGTTTATATTACCTGGGTTCTTAAAATTCCCTAAAAGGGCAAGCCCCTATAGTTAAATACATCTTAAATGACGGGAATCACTTAAGAAAACTCTCGATAATAATCAATAATTCTGCTCTCAAGAATCTCAAAGTTTAAGTTTTCAAGGGATTGAATTTTAGAATAGGGAATGGATCAAGTTTGGAACATTTTGTTTTGGGAATTCAAAGGAAGAAAGGTAGGAGAAATTACAGATTCGAAGCGAACTTTGGTAATTTCCCGACTATCCTATTGTTTGGCTTGAATTTAGGAAAGTCCTAATGTTTATTTAATGTTTTGATCTTGCCAATTTTAATTAATTAGGACTTATATTCGTATGACATGATCATACAAATAGCCTCGAAGATGTGAGGGTTTATGTCGTATCGAACGACTACCTCGGAGTCCTAAGACCGGTTAGGGCTTAATTTGCAATGCAAATGCCTAACAAAAGGTTGACGATTTATGTTGCACTAGGCGAACTACCTCGAAGTCCTATGGTTTGGTTATTTAATTCTAAGAAAGTTTTGCTGAAGTAGACTCAGTTTTGCTGACGACGATGGCCGTGCTGCCCACCATGCTCCGAGCTCTTTGTTGTTGCAGAGGTTTAGTTCTAGAAGATTGTAATCAAAAGAGAAGAGAAGAGTTTGGTTTTAGAAATCTTAAAGTCCAAGTGTTTTTCTTTAGTGTTTTAATTAAAACAAATCTTAAAGTTGATTATAACAATACCGGTTAAGATCCCACGGTTCCATCCTTCCGGCATCGTTATTTTTATCGGATTCACTTAGTCCAGATGAATTTGCTAAACTCAACTAAATGAGTTCCACACTTTCATTTAGACGGTGGGAAATCCCGTTAGCAACACGTAGGTTACATCATCCGAGGTATTCCCGATCATCCAACAAGACGTTTTAATTTAGTTGTAATTGTAGTTTTGTGTTCTGTTTGTGATTAAATTTTGAGTTGTTTTATATTTTGAAATGTTGTGACGTTGAATTTTATCTTGTAATGACTTTTAATTTAGTTTTGGTTTCAGTTTTAGAGACTATTCTAAAGGTGTGGGTTTTCATGCAACAGTTGTTTATCATGCAAGAAAAGTAAAGTGCATTTGCAATAAAATAAATAGCAAGGAGGTAAATTGCAATAAAACAAAAGCGTACCTGGAGGGTCTTCCCGTCATCCCAAGCTGCACTTAAACATAATTTAAGATATTTAATCATTTAAAGCAAGTTCCTAGGTAAAGCTAAGGGAAGGGTTATGGTTTTCTACCAAGGTCCTACTCCTATAGCTAGTCATCTCCTATGACGTCTAGGTTCTTGTATTTTGGTTTGAGGACGATTTTCTTCATCAAAGAACAATTAAGTTCAATTATTCTTATAAACATCCTATCATACTGAGGAAGTGCTTCAGAAGAATCTTAAACATCTTTTTAATACCTCTAGGATTATTTTAAGTCTAAGAGAATTTAATTATACAAAATGAATTAATCATCCAGGAGTTCAAGTTTTGTCATCTTGCTCAGTGAACTAGGACATTTGAATATCCTATGAGTGAAGTAATACTTCACTTAACACTCCGTTTAGGAGTTATGACAACATGAGCTTTTGAGGGCAAATTAATGTTCAAGTGATTTGTGATTTAATTTAATTTCAATTAATGGGTTTAAGTTTGGAATAGTGTTCAAGTTGTTTTAGATTTATTTTGAATTCTTTATGTCTTTGGTGATGTTATATTTAATTCAATTTAATTTAATTTAATTTTAGTTTAATTTAATTTGGTTTAGTTTTACTTTCAATTTAATTTAATTTAATTTAATTTAGTTTTAATTTTATTTTAACTTGATTTTTTTTATTTAATCTAATTTGTTTTAATTTAATTTAATTTAATTTAATTTAATATGTTTTAATTTAATTTAATTTAATTTAGTTTAATTTAGATTTAATTTAAATTTAATTTAAATTTTTAATTTTAATTTAATATTTTATATATTTTTTTTATATTTTAAAGATGATTTAATTTAATTGTTAAAGTATTAATTTAATTGAAATTTTGGAAGGATTTAATTTAAATGTTTTAATCTTTAATTTAATTTAATGATTAAGTCTTTTAACATTTTAAATCTTGAATTTGGATTATAATTTTAATTAGGAATTAAATGTTATTGAGGTGATTAATTTAGGGATTTTTAAATCAAAGAATAAATCTCTTCCTAATAATATCCCTATTTTAATAATTCCATTTTTTTATTATTCTTCCAAGTTTAATCAATTATTTAATTAAGGTTTATTTAAATTATTTTCAAATTGTTAGGTAGGTTTCCACCCTTTAACTACCTAAGTTTCAAACATCCAAAATCAACTTAGTATCAAATATTTTACCCACCCTTTTAATTAAACCTAAAATTTTTAATTATAGGTTAAAATTTTAATTACCATTTTGCCCTTTAAACTTACTAATTTCATAACTCACTAAATTGAGCTTAAATGAATTTGAAATTTTTATGTGACTTCACTCATATATCAATCAAGACATTAGAGGAGAAAATGTGATTTTTCTGTATTTAATTTATTTATGTAATTATTTTTGGTGGAAAATAGGGATTTTCAAGGAAAATTTAATAATATGACCAAGGGAAAGTTTCTGTACTTAAGAAAATTATGGGACATTCCTAATGGCCAGAGGACCACTTGGAACAATTTTGGTGATTTTTTGAATTATATTATTTTTATTATAATTATTTTGAGTTTTGGAGTATTAATTAATTTAAAAAGAAAATAAGGATTTAAAAATGAATTTTATATTTTTCAAAAATCTCTCTGATATCAAGGAAACCAAAGAAGTGATTTTTATATTCTTCTGATTTTTCTTTGATTTATTAGAATTATTTTAGTGGAAATGCTAGAAAATACATTATTTTTTATTTTAAAATTACCTTAGGACTTTAAAATTTGATATCTCATCATAGAGACTTAAGAAAAATATGGGGTTTGTTCCTAAATGATTAAAATTCAAAATGTGACATTTTGGTGAATTTTATTATTTTTGTTATTTTTATTATTTTTTAATTATTAAAATATTAAAATAATGTAAAAAATCAACTTTTTTGGAAAATTGCAATTTTAATTTTCTTAAATTCCCCTGATATCAGAGAGGCTCCAAAACCAATTTGGTGAATTTTTGAAAAGTATTTTGAAAGTTATGAATTTTTGAAGTTTAAGTTTGGCTAAATGGCTTAATCAACCCATTTGATAGGGCTAACCAAGTCCAATTGACTTCAAACATTTATGGTGGGTTCCTCTGATCATAAAGATCAGTGGATAATTGATTTCAAGTCAATTTGATTTATGATTAGCTCTAATTAATTAAAGTTTCATTTTAGGTGTTTAAGCCAATTAGGGTTATTCCAAGTGAGTTAACTCAAAACCTATTTTCCCTAGGGTCCTCTGGTCATAAGAAACCTCTCCAAATTTTCCTAGAATTTATTTCACAACATGCTAATTATTGGAATTAAAATACTTAGAATAATGACCTAGAATTGAAAAATCAATAACTCTTCATAGGGATGGCCTCTGACTTTGGAAAATTCAGGGAGTGTCCCCAAATTCAGAGGCTTCAAAAGCCCTATGGTCTCATGCCATGGTGAATTGTATACATGCATGGAGAATTGAAAATGTGCAGAGAGTAAATAAATCATTAAAAATCAAATATTCAATGAAATTAAATGATTTCTTTTCCACATTATTCTCCTCTCGTTCACTGAGCAAGAGGGTATTTTTATTTTATTTTTATGATTTTTCTACACAAAGTTATGGATTTTTGAAGTTCTCGGTATTTAATAAATAAGAAAAATCCTATTTTCCTACTTAAGTGATGCGGCGCCAGCTCAACCTCGGCAGCTCCGAACGCACACGCGTCGTCTCCTGATTCGGCGTCTCCATCCGACTTAGCGCTCCAGGGACCCACGGTTCACGTACCATCGCGCTGTCAGCTCGATTCAGACCGTCCGTTCGATACACGCTCGATCCGACGGCTCCCAGTCATCGTCTACGACTGGTGTGCACCCGTGACCGTCAACCTTCTAACCCTAATTTCTCACTCGATTCTCAACGGAATTATGTGTTCTTATGCTCTATGGATTCGTCTTGAAGAGACGAACACATCCATACGGTAAACAAGCATTGAAATTGATTCAAATTAAATGGAGAATCTCTGTAAGCTCGTGAAGAAGAGTGAGTCCATACCTTTGCTCAGAGAAGTGAAGCTTCGATCTGACAGTTGTGTCACCTTCAATTGGGTCCAAGCAAGCTCCAGATGAAGTCCCTTGGCCTGGTGAATTGTCCAGGTATGATTTCGACCACAGCCGATGATAAAGCTTGGAGTCTGGAACAGATGAGTGGCCTGGAGAAGGGGCTTTTACTGGTAAACTTCTTCTCTTGGTCTGGTGAAGGTGTAGGACCAATCAATTTGGGGATTGGCTCACTGTGGAGAAGTGTCCTGGTTTTGGGCTTGGATTTCAACTCTGAAATTGAGCTCACAGAGAGGAAATGGAAGGGGGATTTCAGTGGGGATCAAGTTCTCTATGTGTGGGGAGTAGTCTGGAATGATTTTGACAGAGTTTCCTTAAGGTTGGTTCAACACCTCTTCCATGGTCGAGAGAGGTGGTGTTTAAATAGGAGAGACTCGGAGGGCCTCCTGTGGGGAGTTAGGGACCGGGATCAGCCGCTCTTGGCAAGGGAAGAACAGCTGCAATGGCCACTGGGCATGGGGCAACTCAGCAAGGGAGAATTTCAATGCTTGGCTCCTTCCAATGTCTCTGCCATGGCGTTTTCCGATGGCCTGGTGGCTGGCCGGCCAGGCATGGTCACCCTCAGGTTCAGGTGGGTCAGGGCTTGATGTTTGTGAAGTCAATTGGTGGATGCCATGTGTAAAGGGTTTGAATCAAAGTGGAATGGGGTAAGGGTGCATTTTGGCCCAAATTGGTCAAATGCATGGATTGGGCTAGGTGCACCTTCCCATGGCTAGTTTGGGCTGAAGATAAAGTGGTTTAGGTCGAGCATGATTAGTGGGGAAGGGTCACCATCCAAGTACAATTAAGTTTAAGCAAGGTTTAGTGGAGTCATGGAAGTGGCTAATCCCCTTAAGGGAATGTGGAAAGGGCCTCCTCCTATTGCCATCTTGGGTATGGTGAGGTGGAAAGTAGATCCCATGGCTCTCATGTGGCTCATGCATGGCTTCATGGCTCATCTTTGGCTTGGGAAAAGCTTAGTCAACTTTCATGAGGAAGGGTGTTGGAATTTTTGATGGATTTAAGGAGAATTGTCATAAGGCTTGATTTGGATTTATTTGGTGATAGATTTTAGAACTTAGGAAGTGTTTTAAATCAAAGGGATGATGAGAGAAATTTCATGTGGGCTTTGTCATAGACTTTGGGCTTTTGAATTTGTCTTGGATGGGCTTTTTTAGAAAGGTTTAAGGAAGTGGGCCTTGGGCTTTATGGATGGGAATTTTTGTAGAAGGTTGGGCCAAATAATTATTGAGTTTGCTTTAGGTATGTTTCATGAGTAATTTGAAACAAATTTAAGGTGGTTTAGGTTTGAATTGAGTTGAATTTGGGCTTTATTTGGTACATGGGCCAATGTAGGTCAAATTAAGCTAATTTGGGCCAATGTTGGGCTAGGGTTGAAATTGATGTAAAATTAATGTTGATAAATGTTTTTAGGGCTGTTTTAAAAAGGTTTCAACTTTTGTTGGGGTTGGATTTTGGGGTTTGGGCCTATTTGGGTTAAGTTTGGGTTTAGGTCAAAATTGGGCTTTTTAGTTTTGGGTTTAATTTGAGTGGGGTTTGGGTCCAAATTTTGTGCAAAATATGTTAGTGTTTTGTTTGTGGGGATGTTAGGGAAGGTTTAGAAAAGATTTGGGGTTAATTGGAGTTGAATTGGGTTAGTTTGGGCTAAGTTTGGGTCATGTGTCCAAATTAAGCTTTAAGGTCAAAAGTGAAATTGGATTCAAATGTCAATCAAATTGGACTTGGATTTGGTCTAGATTGATATTGTGGATGTTAAATTGAAGTTTAGAATTGAATTGGATCAGAATTTGGGTCAATTGGGTAGGTTTGGTTTGACATTGGGTTCACTTTGGGTTAAAATGGGTTAAATTGGGGATTTTGACAAAAGTGGGGTAAATTGACAAAATTGGCCCATGGTGTAGTTGGACAAAATGAAATTGAGAATTTTGGGATTTTTTGGAATTTTCTGGGAATTTTCTGAATTTTTATATTTTTGGCTAAGAGGGGCATTTTGGGTATTTGGAGGGTATTGGGGGGTATTTTTGGAATTTTTGGTATTTTTGGCTATGGATGATCAATTTGAGTGGAGGGAAATGTTTAGGAATGATTTTGGGGAATTTTGGGTAATTTAGGTGATTTTGCAAATTTTGGGTAGTTTCAAGGGCATTTGGTAGGTTTGGTGGGGCTGGGGTCCCGGGGGTCAAAAATTGAAAATTTAGAAAATTGAAGATTGGGTAAATGTAAGTGGAATGAAATCATTTTGGTTGAGCCATGAAGCCATACCAAGCCCACATGAGCCATGAAGGGACTTATTTGAGGCATTCACTATGTTGTTCCTAATCCTCTTAGCCAAGGGCTTAAGGGTTAAGGACCAACCATGTGAATCACCTTCATGAGTCAGGAGGTCAAGTTGGGTATGGGTGTGGTTTTAGGAGGTTTGTGAAAGTGTAGTGTATAAGTGTAGTGTGTGTAAGTCAGCCCTTACTGCACCGAGCCACCTGTAGGCAGTCCTAAGGCCAAAGAGTCCTATAGGAACTCATCCTTTAAACTTCCACATTTGATTTCAACCCTCTAGGTGATTAGGGGTCTACAATCAAGTTTGTGGAGTTTGCAGAGAGTTTAAGAAGTTGTTTGAAATTCTAAAGGGTGGGTTCCACTTCTAGTCCTCTAAGATATTCAAAGGAAAAGCCTAAGGCTAGATCCTAAGTACTAAAGAGAAAAGAGAAGACCTCATCAAAAATGAGGTCAACAAATGGACCCCCAATAGGTGTGGTGTGCTATCCAAGTACACCGCGCGTATTGGCGTTGACCGAAGCGATCAAAAAAATCAACACAAAAGTCCAGGTGACAAACTTGGGACAGAGTAGAAGAATTTCCGCTGGGGAGTGTCAAGTATATCTCTGAGACTGGAGATTCCTGAACTCTCGCTGGGGAAAGGAAAAGGAGGTGAATCCCAAATCACATGATCTGGGGGAATTTCGATTTGGATTTCATTTTGTTTCAGTTTAAGTTTTGATGTGTGAGCTCAGATTTTAGTTTAAGTTTCAATTTAGATTGAAGTTTGTTAAAATTGATTTGAAGGGATTTGAACTTGAAATGAAAATTGGAATTTTGTGGTTTTAGATGTAACATCTTCAACCTCAAAAGAAAATTGAATTGATTGGATTGAACCATTACAATGAGGAGATATCTCAGAGCAAAGTGGTATTGGATGTAAAATCCTTAACCTCAAGAGTTTGATTTTGATGTATTTCATTGCAATAGGGAAAGAACCAAAAGCAATGCAGCATCGGATGTAAAATCCTCAACCCCAAGAATTTTATTTTGATGTATTTCATTGCAATAGGGGAAGAATCCTAAAGCAATGCAGTATCGGATGTAAAATCCTCAACCCCAAGAATTTTAATTTTGATGTATTTCATTGCGATAGGGAAAGAACCTAAAGCAATGCAGTATCGGATGTAAAATCCTCAACCCCAAAAATTTGATTTTGATGTATTTCATTGCGATAGGGAAAGAACCTAAAGCAATGCAGTATCAGATGTAAAATCCTCAACCCCAAAAATTTGATTTTGATGTATTTCATTGTGATAGGGAAAGAACCTAAAGCAATGCAGTATCGGATGTAAAATCCTCAACCCCAAGAATTTGATTTTGATGTAATTCATTGCGATAGGGAAAGAACCTAAAGCAATGCAGTATCGGATGTAAAATCTTCAACCCCAAGAATTTGATTTTGATGTATTTCATTGCGATAGGGAAAGAACCTAAAGCAATACAGTATCGGATGTAAAATCTTCAACCCCAAGAATTTGATTTTGATGTATTTCATTGCGATAGGGAAAGAACCTAAAGCAATGCAGTATCGGATGTATAATCCTCAACCCCAAAGTTTGATTTTGATGTATTTTATTTCGATAGGGAAATAACCTAAAGCAATGCAGTATCAGATGTAAAATCCTCAACCCCAAAAGTTTGATTTTTGATGTATTTCATTGCGATAATAGGGAAAGAACCTAAAGCAATGCAGTATCGGATGTAAAATCCTCAACCCCAAGAATTTGATTTTGATGTATTTCATTGCGATAGGGAAAGAACCTAAAGAAATGCAATCTCGGATGTAAAATCCTCAACCCCAAAAGTTTGATTTTGATGTATTTCATTGCGATAGGGAAAGAACCTAAAGCAATGCAGTATCGGATGTAAAATCCTCAACCCCAAAATTTGATTTTGATGTAATTGATTTTGCAAAGATTTATAGTGTTGATTTAAAAAGTGTGGAATTTTGGTGTTCCGAGGATTTCATGAAAGTTGTAAAAGATTTTTGTGGAAAGAAACAGATTAGGAGGGAATACGTAGATGCTACATATCCCACTCAAAAGAGTTGATAAAAAGTTGCTGGTTTGGATTGGATACAATTCCTCGCCATCAGATCCGAATCAAAAACCTCGTGGCTCTGTGTCAATAGAATCGACCGCTTCCATCCCAGACAAGGGAGAGAGTAGAACGGATTGGATTTCAGATTTAGAAGGTTGAGTTTGAATCTGATTGAGATTTGATTAGAGATCTGGAAGGTTGAATTTGAATTTGATTGAGATTTGATTTAAAATTTGTGTTCATTTTGTTTGTCCTTTAACGATTCAAATTTGCTTTATCGTTCATTTAATGTTCATGTGGATTTGGCGTTCATCATTTTTTTTAGATTTTTAAGGAAAGTTTTCTTTTATTCTTTTTGTTTCTTTTCTGTTCTTCGTTAGAAGTTCATTTAACTTTAATGGCGTTTCCCAGTCTACTTACACAAAAGAGGTGAAGGCCAAAATGTGACATGGTCACTTTCATTCCAATCATGTCAAAGATACATCATACAACTCGATCTGGAATACATGTCATACAATCCATGTAGACTCAAAACAGACTATGTATGATCTTTGTCGATCCATCCAAAAAGGCATCTGTCAAAAATCCATGTCTGAATAGTGAGGTACATGGTCAATAACATCACCTTCCAACCCATCCTTGGCAAGGATGTCGTATGGATGTACGTTGGAGGTGTGATATTTTCCATGTAACTCACGACTCGTAAGGCCGGAGGCTCTCTAGCTACGGGTCCGACCGGAAGTGGTAAGGTGCTTTCCTCGCCATCCATCCTTCCGAAAGTAACCGAGATCCGCTTCACTGGTACTCCTGGTATGCAATGTTTAGCGACATCTGCTCCGTTGCCCTTCAGTATCATGACGGAACCTACCGGTAATGGTATCTTTACTGGCCCTCGGAACTCACCCGGGCCTATTATCCGGAGGTCAGATCCGAACATGATATTACATTCGTTCGTAAAAGAAACGTGCATAAAGGTCCGACAAAGTCGTGGTGATCGATGTGTGGGAGTATGCAGTCACCCTTCTTGTAAATGTTAATGATGCAACTGTTGGGTATGCAATCTGCTGGTAGTACCCTCCATGTTATCATTCTCTTTACCATCCTTTTGATACTAATGGCATTAGATCTACCTTCCCATGACGGAGTATCCCCGGTGGGTTTCCCTTCCTGTCTTCTGTGAAGTTGTAGCAGCATCCACATTGTATTGTAATTCTCCCTTTCCCTGGCATCCATCTCTGGGGTTCCGAGTAGGTGTTTTCTCTTAAGCGGCCTGCTCGACCCATTCTTTTCAAATCTCGGATGCAGTCCACAATTTGTTCTTGTTCGTATTTTGAGATCACGTTTGTATGTAGCTCGAGGCCTTCTAGTATATTGATCCTCCTGCCTCTAATTCTCTTGAAGTATTCAAAAGTTTGTTTCTCGACATTCTGCATTCCTTCTAGCTCGTATTCTGAAATAATCTGCAAATGGCGAGGCCTGGTGACGTACTGTGGGATATATGACTCAATCCCTTCGCGTTCTCCTACATACCTCGGCTCCTCGGGGATGGTCTCCGTCGGGACATCCTCCGGGGTTGCTTCTGCAACAAGGTCATGCATTACTGGTGGCTTTATCTGGTGGCGTGGTAGCCTTCCTTCTTCTGATCTCCTTGAGATTTCCCTGGTCTCTTCTGTTATCCTCGGGGCTGGCCTCCTTTCTTCAGGTTCCTGGCGAACCGGTATCCTTGAAGTATATGCACTGGTAGTAGCGACTGCCTCGTCGCGCTGGTTCGCTGCTAGTTTAGTTAACATCTTGTGGATACGGCGATTTTTATTTCTTCACTGAGTTGCCGTGAGAGTAGCTCTTCGTACTTCTTGAATCTCTGTGGGCGCGGCGCTGACGAGCCTGCCCTCTACTGTAGCGACTACAGACTTGATTCTCTTGTCCTCCTTAGTGTTTGTTTTCCTTTTCTTGCTGCTGGGTTGGTGGCTTGGGCTACCCACTTTCATTCTCGTCCGATCGGGCGGTTCCTCTTAGTCAACCGGGACCCGGTCACCTTCCTCGTATTGCGGACACTGCCGGTGCGAAGTCCGAGTCAATCTCTATTATCGCTCCATCTTTCACCCTCTTTTCGTCGAGTGCAAGGCTTACGCCATTTCTAAAGTTCGGGACCAACCGCCCGTTCGACATTTCCCGCGAAAAGACAAGGAAAAGGATCAGGGGCCGTACTAAGAACAAGAACATTAAGAAAATGTTTATTGGAGACAGAGTTTTCTTCTTTTTTTTATTATTCCTTTTGTATTTTTAAATTCAACAGGAATGAAGTGGAGAAAGATCGGGAAAAAGATTTTGATTTGGAAGAGAGAACAAGGGAAATTTTATTATCATGATTTTATTTATTTTAGCACATTTTTTATTATTTTTGGGTTCGGACCTGATCATAAGTAATTACTTTGCTCGTGCTTCTAGGGATGAAGAATTCATTCCTTCGAAACATCAGGTAGCGTAATACTTCTTCAAGTATCGTCCGTTGATCGGAAGCATATGTCGTTCTCCTTGGCAATTCACTAGCTGGTAGGAGCCTCCTGAGTAGATTGCCTCAACCACAAACGGTCCTTCCCAAGTGGGTTCAAATTTTCCTCCTATCTTGCGGTGTGCAAGGATATGTCTCTTGAGAACGAGAACTAAGTCACCAACTTTGAAGGTTCTTGGGCGGACCGATCTGTCATGGGCTTGAACCATCTTAGCTTGGTATAGTTCTAAATTTTGTCTGCGTCGCAAGTCTTTTCCCTTCCGGGCTTTCCAACTCCTCTAGTCGTAATTTGGCATTCTCTTATGTCATGATTTTGTTTGCAACTGTAATTCCGAGTGAAGGAAGCTCGGACCTCTAAGGGTAACACTCGCCTCGGACCCATACACCGGAGCGTAAGGTGTAGCTTCGAGTAGGAGTTCGAAGGTTGTCCGGTAGGCCCATAAGGCTTCTAATAACTTCTCGTGCCAATTTTTCTTATTATCTACCAAAGTTTTCTTTAAAATTTGAACGAGAGTTTTATTAAAAGCCTCAGTCAGGCCGTTTGCTCTTGGATAGTAAATTGTTGAATACCGCCAATCGATTCTGTGTCTCCTGACAAAATTGTTGATTTGCGTGCTTCTGAATGCTGACCCATTATCTGAGATGATCTCGCGCGGCACTCCGAAACGGTAGACAACTTGGTTCTTGAAAAACTATAGCACGTGGTGTGCTTTCACTTCTCCGAGTGGAACCGCCTCTCGCCCACTGGAAAAGTAATCTGTAGCCGCAAGAATGAAGCGATGTCCTTTTGAAGATGGTGGTTCTATTGGACCCACTATATCTGTGCCCCAACATTCAAATGGCCACGACACAATTGTCGGATGTAGCACATATGGAGGTTGGTGTAGAACCACTCCGTGCACTTGGCATTGGTGACGGCTCTTGGCGATTTTCATGCGATCGGTCATCATCGAGGGCCGGTAGTACCCTAGTCTTTTAATTTTCATTTTCATCTTCGGACTCGATCGGTGAGCGCCACGAGTCTTGAATGCACCTCTTTAACAATTTCTCGGGCCTCGGACCCGCTTAGTCACCTTTGCAACATTTGATCAAAAGACCTTCCGTATAACGTGTTGTTTATTAATGCGTAGGACGGAGTTCTTTTCTTGATCCGATGGGCTAACGACCTATCGTCCGGTAGTTTTCCTGTTTGCGTGTAGTCTATTAATGGTTGTCGCCAATCTTCTATGTTTTCTGTCACTGCTGCAACTGATTCTTTTTCTTTTTCTGATTTGTGTATTGTGTCTATGTCGAGCTATGATAGGACCTGACGTCCTTGAACTGACAATTCTTTTGCGAGGCAGGCTAACGCATCTGCTAAAGCATTTTCTTTTCTGGGAATTTTGTAGATCGTTACATTCGGAATCTGTTCTAACAACTGTATGGCATACTGGAAGTATTGCTCGAGTCTTGGCTTTAAAATTCTGTACTGTCCGGTGATCTGTTGAATGATTAACTGCGAATCCCCGTAGACATTGATGTTTGTTATCCCCATTTGAATAGTTAATTCCAGTCCTGTTACGAGAGCTTCGTATTCTGCTTCATTGTTTGTGCACAGCTCTGTCAAGTGGTAGGAGTATCTTAACATCCCCCGCTCCGGTGTTATAAAGATTAGCCCGATTCCTGGCTTACCGGGCACTATCACTTGCGATTCTTCATCTTTGTGTGCTGAAGATGCTCCGTCGAAATATAATTCCCAACGTCGATCATCGGGGTCTTCTAAGCTCATTATTTGTTCATCCGGCAAGTCGTCATTGAGAGGAGATTCGCCGGCAAAGGGTGTGCTCGCGAGGAAGTCTGCTAGGACTTGTCCCTTTACGGCACGAAGAGGCACGAAAGTTATATCGAATTGCAATAATATCATCGACCACCCGGCAAGTCCGCCGAAAGCGTTGGACGGGTCATCAAGTACTGCAATGGATTAAATTTCGAGATCAGGTTGACCTTATGAGAAAGCATGTAGTGCCTGAGCTTTTGAGTGGCGAAGATCAGGGCCAAACAGTGCTTTTCAAATGTGGGATACTTTATTTCCGTCGGAAGTAAACGACAGCTTAGGTAGTAAAGAGCATTTTCTTTACCCTCATCATTGATCTGGGCTAACAGGGCTCCGAGTGAGTCGTCTAAAGCCGCGGTATAAAGTATCAACGGTCTACCTGAGACTGGGCTGCTAAGACAGGAGGTGTCATTAAATATTGTTTAATGTCCTCGAAGGCCCTCTGACATTTCTCTTCCCAAATAAATTTGGTGTCCTTTTTAACTAATGCCGAGAAAGGCTGACACCTACCTGACAAGTTCGAGATAAAGCATCGAAGATATGCCAGCTTCCCTTGAAAAGATCGTAGTTGTTTTAATGTTTTGGGAGGTGGCATTTCTAAGATAGCTTTAATCTTTTCCGGGTCGATTTTAATTCCACGATGTCGGACAACGAATCCTAAGAACTTCCCGGAGGTGACGCCGAAGGCACATTTTAAGGGATTCATCTTAAGGTTAAATTATCTTAGTCATTCGAAAATAATTCTCAAATCATACAGGTGGTTTTCCTTTACTTTTCTTTTGATGACCACATCATCCACGTAGCATTCGACTTGATTGTGGATGAGATCATCAAAAATTCTTGTCATCGCTCTCTGGTAGGTTGCTTCTGCGTTCTTCAGTCTGAATGGCACTATTGTGTAGCAATATACTCCGATCGGCGTTCTGAATGCTATAGGTTTCTCATCCTCTGGAGCCATTTTTATCTGGTTGTATCCTGAAGATCCATCAAAGAATGAGAATATTTCATGTGTTGAAGCAATGTCGATCATTAATTCTGGGATCGGTAGAGGGAATTCATCTTTTGGGCATGCCTTGTTTAAATCTCTGAAATCCACACAAATTTTATTCTGACCATTCTTCTTCCTGACTGGTACCACATTGGCTAACCAAGTCGGGTATTGTTCTTCACGGACAAATTTGGCGTCTATTAGCTTTTTAACTTCAGCTATGACTTGTTGTTCAATTTCTAAACGCATTCTTCTGGAACCTTGTCTGACTAGAACAGAAGTAGGATCCACTCCTAGCTTATGGACTGCGACCTCTGGAGCTAATCCTAGCATCTCATCGTAGCTCCAAGCAAAACAGTCTTTAAATTCCATTAATAACTTGATTATTTCTTCGGAGTCTTCTTTGTTGAGTAAGGAGCTACAAAGGTAGGTCTAGGCTCTTCGCTAGTACCTAAGTTAACTTCCGTTATTTCATCTATTGTAGATTTGTTCTCTTCTTCGAACTCTGGTGGAGCGTTTCCAATTTGTAAATCTTCAAATTCTTCTGTAGTTTCCATGCAGTTTTCATTAGACTCGCAAGTGACAACCAAGCAAAATTCGATATCGTCAACCGATCCTATCGTGCCGAATCCGAGACCATGTTTTGAATTGGGTGGACGACCGGAGTTATTCCATAATTTTTCAAAATGTTGTGATTGACCTTTTGTCCATTGTTGAGGTAAGAATCCACGCTGAATTAAATTTTGAACACAGGGAGAGTACCACTCAAAAGGTAATTCCATTAATTCGGAAGAAGTGACATCTTCAAATTGTACATTGTTTTCAGTTTTGGAGGAAGGAGCACCACGATAGAATTTGATGGGCTTTGCACCACTGCTACATACCTCTTTAACCACCATACCCTCGATCTTATTAGAATGGATCGGGGTCAGGGTCATAGTATGTACATAGTGGTTAATCTTCTCGTACATCGATTTATATTCCTCGTTCTTTTCATCTTCGAGAGAGATCCTGAATTGCGGCTTCTTTCGACTTATTGTCGTTGCTTCTTGCTTGATCTCTTTTTTTTTCTTCAGAACTATCTTCCCAATCAACATTGATGGCTGGTTTCCTCTGTCCAGCCTGTCTTAACGTCTCTGCCACGACCTCGTCCCCGGCCTCGACCTCGGATGCGAGTTGTGGAGAAACCTTCACCATCTCACCGTAAGGGAGTGGTGAGTGACTGTTGGACTAGAACTTCAGGTTCTTCGTCGTCCCGAACTTCCTTTGCTTCATTCGTTATGGTATCTCTGGAGAAGATTGTTTTCTTCGGAGGTGCGTAATAAGCTGCATCTTCATGGATTCCAATTTCATGTACGGAGAATGGTTGTAAGTCACCTTTGATGCATTGTTCCCCTCCATCGTAGTATGTGATGCACTGATGTAGGGATGATGGTACCATCCGGTTTTCATGTATCCATGGTCGGCCCAATAGAGCGTTGAATGACATTTCTGAATCGATTATGTGAAATTTCACGGTTGTCTTTGCTAAGTCACCGGTCTTCATTAGCAGTGTTATCGATCCGAGGGCTCTTTCTCCTTTCTGGTTGAATCCTCTTAATAACATTTTGTCCGCTTCGAGCTCGCGAGCATCAATTTCCAAGTATGCTAGCGTTCGAAGATTCATTATATTGATTGATGCTCCTGGATCCACCAATACTCTGGAGAGTGTAAACTTCCCAATTGTAACTGAAATGTACAACGGTCGGTTGTGGTCTGCTGTCCCAAGTAGTAGGTCATTGTCCGTAAAGGTAACACCTCGCTGTTCCTTTAACGAGCAAACCTCATCTAAGGAATCTCCAGTCATTTGAGCTAAGCAAATTTCTGGATCAAGCAAGGCCTTGATTAGAGCTTCTCTCATCTCCTTTGATAAGATGAGAGCGTCATAGATGCTTAGTTTGGCTGGTAGTTTCTTAAGATGGGCTAGCACGTTGTAGTCCACTTTATTTCCATATTTCTCGATTTCTTCCTGAATGGGTATTTCTTCTGCCAGGGTTGGTTCATCCTGAACAACCACCTGCTTTCCTTTGTCCTTTGGACCCATTCTCGGAGGTAGAACTCTTCCACTTCTTAAGTTGACTTCTGTAATTTCTTCTGAATCTAGTATTGATTTTGCTGGTGTCTCCTCCTGAATCGGAATGACGGGTTCTTCCGGATTAGCTTCGCAGTGCGAAGGCTCTAACTCTATTGTGACTGGAGCTCCTCGAAACTCGCAAAAAGATTCATTGCTTGTTGAACTCTCGTAGCCTCCTTGGTGGATGTCTTCTTTGTCATTGTGATCGTCGAGATTGTGTATGATTTGAGAATTCTTACTTGTACCAGAATCGATGTCCGGATTAGGTTGGTTGTCACTAGTTACGTAATCGTTAGAAACAGTCAAAACGTAGCCAACGCCATAACCCTTATCATTATAAGATCCCACCGGAGTGAGTAAATAATCATACAGAGTCAGAGGTTCGAGGGATTTCTCCCCCGAATCGAAAACAACCATCCTAGGATAAGCAGCCCCTAGTCTAGCTATAAGAGTCTCGGTCTTTTCTTCTTCATCAATTTTCTTCTTTTCTTCAATCATCTCTTGTTGAGGTGGTTCTTCTATCGCAAGTGATAGTACCGACTTGACAGGTTTCGAACTCTGAATTGAGGCTCGCACCGAAGTGGTTTTGATGCGATCCAAAATCTTCTTCGAAGACTTTGTCCAGGCGGTAGTCCAGCCATCATCAATCGTATATGGATCTATCAGAACAATGAGATCCATTGAGATAACATTGACGGAACCTCCTTTCAGGGGTTCCTTCATGTATTCCTTTGGGATCGTTATGTTCCCTTTTCGGAGATTGTCGTTGAGCCAACTTTTGAAGGTAATACAATCTTCTATCTTGTGTCCAAGCATCCGGTGGTAAGGGCAAAAGTTAGGATCACCTTTCTTGTCGACTTCTTCTGGTTTCTTAGGCTCTGACAGTTGGAAATCTGGAGTCTTCATCAGACTGCGAAACATTTTCGGCACTGCCTCATTCTTGAACGGATACTCCCTGCTCAGAAGCTCCCTTAACGTACGTTGTGGACGAGGCGGTTGTTCATACTCGTTGAGATGACCGATAGTTGGGTCGGGGTTGCCTGGTAATTACGTTGAATTCTGTCGCGGCCGTTCTGGCGGTACTTGTATTGGTCGCTTGCCTTTATCGATCTGCCGCGACGATCCCGGACTTCTTTTCAAAAGTTTTCACGGGCTTCGTTTATCCGTTTTGTCGGTGAAACTTAATTGCTTCGCCTCCTCTTGCAAGCTTCTGGCCTTGCTTAACAACTTCTCGAAAGTCTTAATAGTAAATCCCTTGAGGAGAAGTGCTATCGGGCTATGAATGCTTTTAAGTAAAATGCCGACTGTATGCTGTTCTTGTAGCTGTGGCTCACACTTCATACTTAGATTCCTCAATCGAAGTATGTAGTCCACCAAAGTTTCGTTCGGCTTCTGCTTCTCTACCACTAAATCACCTATAGTGATGTGGTGATGAGCTCCGACAAATCGCTTGATGAAGAGGTTCTCTAATTCTGAAAATATCTTCACTGAACTGATCGGTAATTCTGCATACCAATCAAAGGCGATTCCTGACAGGCTGCTGACAAATTGTCGGAAGAGTAAAGCATCACTTCCGCCGGCATTGCAACAACTGGCACGAAAATGTGCAACATGCTGTCGAGGGTTTCCGGTTCCATCAAAGGTCTTGAACAGAGGTGGTACGAATCCTTTCGGATATTGGACAGCGTCGAATTCTTCGGGGTAAGGTCTACCCGTCCGAATGGATGTCCAGCTCTTTGATTGTGCCAAGGCTTCTCGCACTTCGTCGTTCCACCATGCTCTTGATATCCTTTTCCGGAATCATGCTTTGTATTGCATCCTTTTTTAACTGAGCATCCCCGTTGACGGATGTAATCTCCTTTTCTCCGTCTACAATGTGAATAACTTCTAGGGGTGTTTCTCTTTGGGGTTGAACCTGACTCTGGAGAGTGGCTAGGGCTGCAGCCATCTCTTCCATCCTTTTTGCCATTTGGGCTATCGTATCATCTTTCTCTTGAAGCTGTATCCTCATCACTTCCGTCTCCTCTCTTTCTGCGGCTGCAGGAACACCTTGTGAAGCTGACGAGGCTCGTGTTTCAACCATGTTAATTTCTGCATATTCATCATCCATGAACTCTGACGAGTTCACTTCATTTCCTAATTTTTCTTCTCTTTCTCTTGCTAATCGCTGAATATCAGTTCTTAGCTTTTCCATAGCATCTTCTAATGGTCTCTTCTGTACATCCTTGCAGTTGTCATGCGATAACTGTCGGGTTTCCTTCTCATGAGTCCCCTTCATTGCGGTAGAACTTTCTTCGGACTCAAGTCTCCTGACAAGACTTTCTTCTCAGGTTGTTGTTTTAATCTTAATTGTCCGGTAGTGGGACGCCATACCATCCTTCTGGCAGCAGAAGGTCTAGGACCGGATGGTCTGTCAGCCAAATGTCGGAAGATGGTATCCTCCCTAATTTGTAGTCCTGAAACAACAACAGGTAGACTAGCTTTCATTCTCTTATTCGGCTTTTCTACAGCGATAGCAGGTTCTACTCGCAGCCCAAGACGGGATTTGGCCGGCACCCGCCCTATCCTTCTTAAAATCTCTGATACAGTGCATTTTTCTTTCTTTGCTAACTTTTCTATCAGGGTTTGCAGTCGAGCAAATGGCGTAATTCTAGCCCTTTTCTTACGGCCGTCGTTGTAATATGCGGGCTGAGGCAATGCAGAAGCAATCTTGTGGACATTTTCCTCATCCTCTGCGGCTGAGAGGGGATGGAACCTACTTCCTCCCAAAAGTGGTGTGTATTCGAGCAGCGGTGTATACTTGGGCGGTTCGGGATTTCCTCCGGAAAGCAACTTCGGCGGCTCTAGCTTCTCTAGCAATCCTTCTACTCGTTCCTCCTCCGAGTCCGTGTCGATGGAGGAATTCTCGAGCCGGACACGACCTCAAAACGGGGGTCTCACGGGAAGATCCGTACCCTCCACGGGTTCATCACGGTTCGAATTTACTTCCCCTTTAGTTTGGCGAAGCTGAGGTAGGTACGGAGACAACTAGACCAAGTGGGAGTAGCAACAACGGTCCTTCCGCGAACGACGAATACTCCTCTCGGTTGGAATCTTTTGCAGAGGAGGGAATTCATGAGTTGACTCGAGGTTAAACTCAATCAACGGCTTCTCGCTTCGGTACTTTGCTTGTGAGTGAAAAGAGAGTGACGTCGGGGATTTTGATGTCGGTGTCCCCGAATCCTTGTCCGAATTGAATGATTCCATTATTAGTGCGTTCGTCCTCGAAAACGACCTGGTCCAGTCCGTTGACGAAGGAGAAGATTAGTTTTGGGGCTTCTATTTCTGCAGGGCAGATTCCAAGTGTTAGTCCCCGAATTATGTTTCCTCTTGTCGTAAAACTTATCACGAAAAAGAAAGAGTCCGAACACATTTCCGTTTATCTTAATGTATTTGTGGTATTAAAAGAAAATTTATTTAGATAATTGTTTTTCTAAAAGATTTGTTCGTTAGGACGAAGAATTATTAAAAGAAGGAGAGTTGTAGGAAGGTTAAAAGGAATTGATTAGGAACTAGAAAAGGAAGAGAAAGTCTTGTAGAAACTTCTCGACCTGCAAGACTGCTCCTAAACTAATACCTATTGGGGGCCCACCCAACCACAGAAATGAGGTAAAAGGATCTCAGAACCTCTCTGTTTAGGGGTGTCTAAACAGTGGCTCCTAAATCCGAGAGAATGTTGGCTATACTTGTTCAAGGTAGAAATGAACATAGTATTCCAATGGGAAGAAGCGTAGTTTGATCCACTAGGGACATGGATATACTACCGATTTCTTTGAAAGCAGAATTATTTGATTAAAAATGGAGAGAGGAATTGTCCCCAGCGGAGTCGCCAGAAATTGTCTGCATATTTTAAGGTTTTAAATTTGGTTTAAATATATATATATATATATATATATATATATATATATATATATATAATTTAGAAAGTAGCATTTGATTTTGAAAATAATTTTGAATTTGAAAATTTTAAGATATGAAATCAAACTGATCTCACATCTCAAATAGTTTATATAAATGAGCGCCACATCATAAGCTGTGTATCTATCTCGAAGAATAGACACACTACTTGATGATGGGGCTCGAATAAAAAAACTAGAAGATTTGTGACATCTGTTTGGTCTCGCGAACCAATTTTATAAGCCGACGAAGTTCCTCCGCTTAATACAAAGAAATTAAGCAGGGTTTATATTACCTGGGTTCTTAAAATTCCCTATAAGGGCAAGCACATATAGTTAATTACATCTTAAATGACAGGAATCACTAAAGAAAATACTCGATAATAATCAATAATTCTGCTCTCAAGAATCTCAAAGT
Organism: Papilionanthe hookeriana x Papilionanthe teres; assembly: GCA_022702705.1. NCBI lineage: Eukaryota > Viridiplantae > Streptophyta > Magnoliopsida > Asparagales > Orchidaceae > Papilionanthe > Papilionanthe hookeriana x Papilionanthe teres. Next base: position 151,367,210 of record CM040424.1, on the reverse strand, counting down.
TTAAGTTTTCAAGGGATTGAATTTTAGAATAGGGAATGGATCAAGTTTGGAACATTTTGTTTTGGGAATTCAAAGGAAGAAAGGTAGGAGAAATTACAGATTCGAAGCGAACTTCGGTAATTTCCCGACTATCCTATTGTTTAGCTTGAATTTAGGAAAGTCCTAATGTTTATTTAATGTTTTGATCTTGCCAATTTTAATTAATTAGGACTTATATTCGTATGACATGATCATACAAATAGCCTCGAAGATGTGAGGGTTTATGTCGTATCGAACGACTACCTCGGAGTCCTAAGACCTAGGTTAGGGCTTAATTTGCAATGCAAATGCCAAACAAAAGGTTGACGATTTATGTTGCACTAGGCGAACTACCTCGAAGTCCTATGGTTTGGTTATTTAATTCTAAGAAAGTTTTGCTGAAGTAGACTCAGGTTTTGCTGACGACGATGGCCGTGCTGCCCACCATGCTCCGAGCTCTTTGTTGTTGCAGAGGTTTAGTTCTAGAAGATTGTAATCAAAAGAGAAGAGAAGAGTTTGGTTTTAGAAATCTTAAAGTCCAAGTGTTTTTTTTAGTGTTTTAATTAAAACAAATCTTAAAGTTGATTATAACAACACCTAGGTTAAGATCCCACGGTTCCATCCTTCCGGCATCATTATTTTTATCGGATTCACTTAGTCCAGATGAATTTGCTAAACTCTAAATGAGTTCCACACTTTCATTTAGACCGTGGGAAATCCCATTAGCAACACGTAGGTTACATCATCCGAGGTATTCCCGATCATCCAACAAGACGTTTTAATTTAGTTGTAATTGTAGTTTTGTGTTCCGTTTGTGATTAAATTTTCGAGTTGTTTTATATTTTGAAATGTTATGACGGTGAATTTTATCTTGTAATGACTTTTAATTTAGTTTTGGTTTCAGCTTTTAGGGACTATCCTAAAGGTGTGGGTTTTCATGCAACGAGTTGTTTATCATGCAAGAAAAGTAAAGTGCATTTGCAATAAAGTAAATTGCAAGGAGGTAAATTGTAATAAAACAAAAGCGTACCTGGAGGGTCTTCCCGTCATCCCAAGCTGCACTTAAACACAATTTAAGTTATTTAATCATTTAAAGCAAGTTCCTAGGTAAAGCTAAGGGAAGGGTTATGGTTTTCTACCAAGGTCCTACTCCTATAGCTAGTCATCTCCTATGACGTCTAGGTTCTTGTGTTTTGGTTCGAGGACGATTTTCTTCATCAAAGAACAATTAAGTTCAATTGTTCTTATAAACATCCTATCATATTGAGGGAGTGTTTAAGACGAATCTTAAACATAATTTCAATACCTCTAGGATTGTTTTAAGTCCAAGAGAATTTAATTATACAAAATGAATTAATCATCCAGGAGTTCAAGTTTTGTCATCTTGCTCGATGAACTAGTACATTTGAATATCCTATGAGTGAAGTAATACTTCACTTAACACTCGCTTAGGAGTTATGACAACATGAGCTTTTGAGGGCAAATTAATGTTCAAGTGATTTGTGATTTAATTTAATTTCAATTAATGGGTTTAAGTTTGGAATAGTGTTCAAGTTGTTTTAGATTTATTTTGAATTCTTTATGTCTTTGGTGATGTTATATTTAATTCAATTCAATTTAATTTAATTTTAGTTTAATTTAATTTGGTTTAGTTTTACTTTCAATTTAATTTTATTTAATTTAATTTAGTTTTAATTTTATTTTAACTTGATTTTATTTTTTTTTATTTAATCTAATATGTTTTAATTTAATTTAATTTTATTTAATTTAATATGTTTTAATTTAATTTAATTTAGTTTAGTTTAATTTAGATTTAATTTAAATTTAATTTAAATTTTTAATTTTAATTTAATATTTTATATATTTTTTTATATTTTAAAGATGATTTAATTTAATTGTTAAAGTATTAATTCAATTGAAATTTTGGAAGGATTTAATTTAAATGTTTTAATCTTTAATTTAATTTAATGATTAAGTCTTTTAACATTTTAAATCTTGAATTTGGATTATCATTTTAATTAGGAATTAAATGTTATTGAGGTGGTTAATTTAGGGATTTCTTTAAATTAAAGAATAAATCTCTTCCTAATAATATCCCTATTTTAATTATTCCATTTTTTTATTATTCTTCCAAGTTTAATCAATTATTTAATTAAGGTTTATTTTAATTATTTTCAAATTGTTAGGTAGGTTCCACCCTTTAACTACCTAAGTTTCAAACATCCAAATTCAACTTAGTATCAAATATTTTACCCACCTTTTAATTAAACCTAAAATTTTTAATTATAGGTTAAAATTTTAATTATCATTTTGCCCTTTAAACTTACTAATTTCAAAACTCACTAAATTGAGCTTAAATGAATTTGAAATTTTTATGTGACTTCACTCATATATCAATCAAGACATCAGAGGAGAAAATGTGATTTTTCTCGTATTTAATTTATTTATGTAATTATTTTTGGTGGAAAATAAAGATTTTCAAGGAAAATTTAATAATATGACCAAGGGAAAGTTTCTGTCCTTAAGAAAATTATGGGACATTCTTAATGACCGAGAGGACCACTTGGACCAATTTTGGTGATTTTTTGAATTATATTATTTTTATTATAATTATTTTGAATTTTGGAGTATTAATTAATTTAAAAATAAAATAAAGATTGAAAAATAAATTTTATATTTTTCAAAAATCTCTCCGATATCAAGGAAACCAGAGAACCAATTTTTATAATCTTCTGATTTTTCTTTGATTTATTAGAATTATTTTAGTGGAAATGCTAGAAAATATATATTTTTTATTTTAAAATTACCTTAGGACTTTAAAATTTGATATCTCATCATAGAGACTTAAGAAAAATATGGGGTTTGTTCTTAAATGATTAAAATTCAAAAAGTGACATTTTGGTGAATTTTATTATTTTTGTGATTTTTATTATTTTTTAATTATTAAAATATTAAAATAATGCAAAAAATCAACTTTTTTTGGAAAATTACAATTTTAATTTTCTTAAATTCCCCTGATATCAGAGAGGCTCCAAAACCAATTTGGTGAATTTTTGAAAAGTATTTTGAAAGTTATGAATTTTTGAAGTTTAAGTTTGGCTAAATGGCTTAATCAACCCATTTGATAGTGACTTCAAACTTTTATGGTGGGTTCCTCTGATCCTAAAGGTCAGTGGAGAATTGATTTTAAGTCAATTTGATTTATGATTAGCTCTAATTAATTAATGTTTCATTTTGGGTGTTTAAGCCAATTAGGGTTATTCCAAGTGAGTTAACTCAAAACCTATTTTCCCTAGGGTCCTCTGGTCATAAGAAACCTCTCCAAATTTTCCTAGAATTTATTTCACAACATGTTAATTATTGGAATTAAAATACTCGGAATAATGACCTAGAATTGAAAAATCAATAACTCTTCATAGGGATGGCCTCTGACTTTGGAAAATTCAGGGAATGTCCCCAAATTCAGAGGCTTTAAAAGCCCTATGGTCTCATGTCATGGTGAATTGTATACATGCATGGAGAATTGAAAATGTGCAGAGAGTAAATAAATCATTAAAAATCAAATATTCAATGAAATTAAATGATTTCATTTTCACATTATTCTCCTTTGTTCACTGAGCAAGAGCGTATTTTTATTTTATTTTTATGATTTTTCTACACAAAGTTATGGATTTTTGAAGTTTTGGGTATTTAAAAAATAAGAAAAATCCTATTTTCCTACTTAAGTGACGCGGCGCCAGCTCAACCTCGGCAGCTCAGAACGCACACGCGTCGTCTCCTGATTCGGCGCCGCCATCCGACTCAGCGCTCCAGGGACCCGCAGTTCACGTACCATCGCGATGTCCGGCTAGATCCAGACCGTCCGCTCGATACACGCTTGATCCGACGGCTCCCAGTCATCGTCTACGATTGGTGTGCACCGGTGACCGTCAACCTTCTAACTCTAATTTCTCACTCGATTCTCAATGGATTTTTGTGTTCTTATGCTCTATGGATTCGTCTTGAAGAGACGAACACATCCATACGGTAAACATGCATTGAAATCGATTTAAATTAAATGGAGAATCTCGTAAGCTCGGGAAGAAGAGTGAGTCCATACCTTTGCTCGCAGAAGTGAAGCTTCGATCCGAGAGTCGTGTCACCTTCGATCGGGTCCAAGCAAGCTCCGGATGAAGTCCCTTGTCCTGGTGAATTGTCAAGGTATGATTTCGACCACAGTAGATTACAAAGCTTGGAGTCTGGAACAGATGAGTGGCCTGGAGAAGGGGCTTTTGCTAGTAAACTTCTTCTCTTGGTCTGGTGAAGGTGTAGGACCAATTAATTTGGGGATTGGCTCACTGTGGAGAAGTGTCCTGGTTTTGGGCTTGGATTTCAACTCCGAAATCGAGCTCGCGGAGAGGAAATGACAGGGGATTTCAGTGGGGATCAAGTTCTCTATGTGTGGGGAGTAGTCCGGAATGATTTTGCGCGAGTTTCCTTAAGGTTGGTTCAAGCACCTCTTCCATGGCCGAGAGAGGTGGTGTTTAAATAGGAGAGGCTCGAAGGCCTCCTGGGGGAGTTAGGGATCGGGATCAGCCGCTCTCGGCAAGGGAAGAACAACTGCAATGGCCACCGGGCATGGGGCAACTCAAGCAAGGGAGAATTTCAATGCTCGGCTCCTTCCAATGTCTCGACCATGGCGTTTACGGCAGCTCGGTGGCCGGCCAACGAGCATGGGTCACCCTCGTGTTCAGGTGGGTCGTGGCTTCGATGTTTGTGAAGTCAATTGGTGGTTGCCATGTGTAAAGGGTTTGAATCAAAGTGGAATGGGGTAAGGGTGCATTTTGGCTCAAATTGGTCAAATGCATGGATTGGGCTAGGGGCACCTTCCCATGGCTAGTTTGGGCTGAAGATAAAGTTGTTTAGGTCAGCATGATTAGTGGGGAAGGGTCACCATCCAAGTACAATTAAGTTTAAGCAAGGTTTAGTGGAGTCATGGAAGTGGCTAATCCCCTTAAGGGAATGTGGAAAGGGCCTCCTCCTCTTTCCATCTTGGGTATGGTGAGGTGGAAAGTAGATCCCATGGCTCTCATGTGGCTCATGCATGGCTTCATGGCTCATCTTTGGCTTGGGAAAAGTTTAGTCAACTTTCATGAGGAAGGGTGTTGGAATTTTTGATGGATTTAAGGAGAATTGTCATAAGGCTTGATTTGGATTTATTTGGTGATAGATTTTAGAACTTAGGAAGTGTTTTAAATCAAAGGGATGATGAGAGGAATTTCATGTGGGCTTTGTCATAGACTTTGGGCTTTTGAATTTGTCTTGGATGGGCTTTTTTAGAAAGGTTTAAGGAAGTGGGCCTTGGGCTTTATGGATGGGAAATTTTGTAGAAGGTTGGGCCAAATAATTATTTGGTTTGCTTTAGGGATGTGTCATGAGTAATTTGAAACAAATTTGAGGTGGTTTGGGTTTGAATTGAGTTGAATTTGGGCTTTATTTGGTACATGGGCCAATGTAGGTCAAATAGAGCTAATTTGGGCCAATGTTGGGCTAGGGTTGAAATTTATGTAAAATTAATGTTGAGAAATGTTTGTAGGGCTGTTTCAAAGAGGTTTCAACTTTTTTTGGGGTTGGATTTTGGGGTTTGGGCCTATTTGGGTTAAGTTTGGGTTTAGGTCAAAATTGGGCTTTTTGGTTTTGGGTTTAATTTGAGTGGGGTTTGGGTCCAAATTTTGGGCAAATTATGTTAGTGTTTTGTTTTTGGGGATGTTAGGGAAGGTTTAGAAAAGATTTGGGGTTAATTGGAGTTGAATTGGGTTAGTTTGGGCTAAGTTTGGGTCATGGGTCCAAATTGAGGCTTTAAGGTCAAAAGTGAAATTGGATTCAAATGTCAATCAAATTGGACTTGGATTTGGTCTAGATTGATATTTTGGATGTTAAATTGAAGTTTAGAATTGAATTGGATCAGAATTTGGGTCAATTGGGTAGGTTTGGTTTGACATTGGGTTCACTTTGGGTTAAAATGGGTCAAATTGGGGATTTTGACAAAAGTGGGGTAAATTGACAAAATTAGCCCATGGTGTAGTTGGAAAAAATGAAATTGGGAATATTTTTGATTTTCTAAAATTTTCTAGGAATTTTCTGAATTTTTGGATTTTTTGGCTAAGAGGGGCATTTTGGGTATTTGGAGGGTATTGGGGGGTATTTTTGGAATTTTTGGCTATGGATGAACAATTTGAGTGGAGGGAAATGTTTAGGAATACTTTTGGGGAATTTTGGGTAATTTAGGTGATTTTGCAAATTTTGGGTAGTTTCAAGGGCATTTTGTAGGTTTGGTGGGTCTGGGGTCCCGGGGTTCAAAAATTGAAAATTTAGAAAATTGAAGATTGGGTAAATGTAAGTGGAATGAAATCATTTTGGTTGATCCATGAAGCCATATCAAGCCCACATGAGCCATGAAGGGACTTATTTGAGGCATTCACTTATGTTGTTCCTAACCCTCTTAGCAAGGGCTCGGGGGTTAAGGACCATCCATGTGAATCACCTTCATGAGTCGGGAGGTCAAGTTGGGTATGGGTGTGGTTTTAGTAGGTGTGTGAAAGTGTAGTGTATAAGTGTAGTGTGTGTGTAAGTCAGCCCTCACTGCACTGAGCCACCTAGTAGGCGCTCTAAGGCCAAAGAGTCCTATAGAACTCATCCTTTAAACTTCTACATTTGATTTCAACCCTCTAGGTGATTAGGGGTCTACAATCAAGTTTGTGGAGTTTGTAGAGAGTTTAAGAAGTGGTTTGAAATTCTAAAGGGTGGGTTCCACTTCTAGTCCTCTAAGATAGTCAAAGGAAAAGCCTAAGGGTAGATCCTAAGTACTAAAGAGAGAAGAGAAGACCTCATCAAAAATGAGGTCAACAGTGTGTAATAGTAAATGTTTTTATGTGTATGTTATATCAAAGTTTTTAAAAGTGTGTTCCTTAATTCAAAAACTGTTAGGAGATTATAAACCACTATTAGGAACTTCTACTTAGGAAACTATATGTTTAAATTTTTTTCAAATTCCACTATCATATGTTATCTGTATCAGTGTGTTATTTTAGTTAGTGTGTATTTGCTTTGAAAACCTCCACTACTGTAGAAGTCTTCTGAATTTTTTACTTTTTTTATAAAAAAAAAACTAAATTTGATTTCATTTTACTCCTGTTATTTAAATTGTTATACTTGCATATTAGGATATTAAAATTTCCTGCAAGCATGATATGTTAGTTTTTATTTCTCACCCATATATCATTTCTTATGCTTAAATGTTTTATCTTAATTAAAAATTAAAGTTTGGTTGGGGGATTTTAAAAAACAAAGATTTTCAAAAACCTAAAATTTTATTTGATTCTCAAGAATACTTAAAAATAAATCATATTTTTGATTGAAAACAATTATGTACATGAAGTTATATTAGGGAAACACAATTTTGAATATAGAAATGAATAAAAGAATTTAGTTAAAATTTATAGTGATCATAAAAACTTAAAGTTAAAATTTTCTTAATGAAGAAGTGTTAAATAAAGTAAAACTATCTTTAGTAAGAAGTTTTATATTTTTGGATAAATAGAAGATTTGACTTTTATTCTTCAAAGCTTAAATTTCTTTTATTGAAAAGTAATTTTCAGATACTATTATTATGATTTTTAAGTGAAAGACATAAATCTGATCTTTATTTTAAATGGAAGGATGAAATTCAAAATCATTAAAGGTCTATCCAGATATAGTAATCCTTGCCTTATAAAAAAAATGAAAAATAGTATATGAAAAGGGTGGAGAAGATTGAGGATTTAAGGGCCTAATCAAAAATTGGTTTTATACCTAAAGTTTAAGATATAAGTTTAGAGAAAATCTAAAACTTAAGGTTATAATATAGTAAGTAAAACTATTTTTCAAATAAAGATTTTTAAGTGAGAAAAATAGATGTTTGAATCATATATTTTGAAGAATCTACAAATATTTCTGAAATAGATAGATACTTATATTTGTCATTTTTGTTTACTTAAGAACTTTCTAAACTTTAAGTAGGTTTTAATTACTGAAATTTTTTATAAATTGGATTATTCCATTTCTAGAACAAAATTTTGTTATCTTCTTAAGAAATTGATTACATAATTTGCATGCTAAAATATTCTATGAGATTAACTGTCACTTGAGGACAAGTAACATTTTAAGTTTGGGGGATTTTGATACACCTAAAATATATAGTATTTTTATGCACATTTTTATACCTATTTTTAATGATATTGCACTTTAAGGGAAGACATTTTGTGTTTTTCTTGCAGGTATGACGAAAATTGATGGTCATGATGAAAGGAGCAAAATTGGATCAAATTTGGAGAAAAAATAATGAAAAATCAAAATTTTTGCACTGGCGGCTAAGCGCCACTAGGCCGACGCTTAGCCGCCACAGTTAAAAATCAAAATTCAAATGAATTTGGTGCCAATTTCAAAGGGGATGGGATGCAACTCTTGGTGGTAACTACCATAACTTCCTTTGGGCGGCAAGTTTGAATGAAGGGGTGCGTTCCTTGGTAGATACATTGAATCTGGACACATTTTGAAGAGACACCAAGGCACTTTTTGGTTTACTATTTAGAGAGAGTCTTAGGAAAGATTAGAGGAGGCTTTAGGAGGCTCTTCCACTGCGTTTTGAAGGGAACTTCCATTGTTCTTCTACTGCATTTTAAGATTTTTTATTAAGAGTAGGAGTAGATAGTAGAAAGGAGAAAAGGGTCAGAGTGAAGTCTTCTTCTTCCCACTTCTTTTCTTTCTTTTACTTTAGTTTTTATCAAGTCCGAAGTCCGTATTCGGGTCATCGGAGTTGGGAGACTTGCTCTGAGAAGTAGTTTAGCGAAGAGTCAAAGTTTCAGAGGAACTTCCTTAGTCTTGTGGAGAAGATTTTCAGATAAGTGTTTACTTTTAATCTTTTTATTAATACTTGCTTTCGTTTGTTATTTTTCTTATTTTTTTTAATTTCAAATCAATATGTTTTTGTATTTTCCCAATGCATTCTGAGTAGTTTACTTTATATTTTTCTTTCTTAAATGGAGAAGTAATTAATTTATAAAGAATTTTTGTGGAAAGTATAAGTGTTTAAAATTTGGAAGAAGTTGTGAAGATTGATTCTGAAAACTTTGTTTACTTCTTAATTTGACTTTTAAGTTGTAGAATTTCTTGAGATTGTGTAGGATCCAATGCGGTATTGTCTCATAAAAGTTAGTAAGAATCACATGCAATTATATGGGTACGACTTGTGGTCCATATAATTGAATGTAATATTAGAAGATATTTTTATGAAAGGGAGTAAAATTAGAGGATTTTAAAGTGACAGGCTAAAACCCCCTAATTTGGTTTGAAATTTTGAGTTTTTTTATAAGAAGTTAGCCCTTAGGTGGTGGGAATCGAGGGAACTCTAGAGTGAGAGACTGGTATCTTCCCTGCCTAACCATGTTCAAAATAATAAAAATTTCAAATTAACCTATGTTCTTTATAGAACCAAGTAAGGGTAAAGAACACATTTGCTTCTATCTGTCACAACAAATTTAAATATTTCCACAAAAGTACTTTAAGAATTATTACTACTTCATAAAATGAAAGAAAAAGATATTCTAGTTAATAGTATTTTACATCCAGTGTTATTAGTTATTATAATTTTAATTTCATTGCGTAACATTTTATTAAGGAAATTTTAAAAGACAAATCAACTTTCAAAACATTTCAAAATCAAGACATACTTTTTAAAAAACAATTAAAGAAAGTAAAAAGATAATTTTTTTATTTCTTTAAAAATTCTTATATTTTCCCTGTGGGTTCGTTATCTCGGGACTTAATCAGAAAGTCCTATATTACTTGATAAGCGATACGTATACTTGCGTAGTATCTCATATTATAAAATCATAAGTTTTATATCTAAATCATCAGCGCATTTACCGAACGGTACCAAGTTTTTTGCACCGCTGCATTTATCGGGGATCATTGGTCTTAGCCATCTTAAATAGGATTTGAGGGCTTGAGACCATCCAACGAGACTTCACAAAAAATAGTCAATAAGTGGTTGGAATTTCTATGTAAGAGTGGGTCCCATCACGAGCCCTCTAGTATAGTCAATAGGAAATTCTTATGGCTAGATCCTAAGCTCTAATAGAAAGACAAGACCTCATAAAAAATGAGGTCAATAGTTCTTATTTTGGGATGCTTTTACCCCACTTCTAGGGTGTTGTTGCCCTAGTTTTGGGATGGTGTCAATCAGTTTTGGGTTGTTGTTACCAAACATTGGGGTCATCGTGGCCCACTTATGGGGTGTTATTTATGCCTTTGTCTTCACTGTAGGACCATAGTGGCATCAAGCTCCTCTGAGGTTCATGCCTTATGGAATCCTTTGACTTCTCAAATGCGTAGAAGTATACAATCAAAGTTAGAAAATTTATTTTGTACAAAGAAAAGTTAGGTAACAATGGAGGCTCATGCATTATGAGGTTTGTGTATTTTGAGGTGTGTGCCTTCTATGGCTTGTAACCCTGTGAACCACTTGCTCTCATTAGTTGTTTCTAGTGAAGAATGTATGCACTAATGGCTTTCCTTCAAGACTTGCCTATTAATTTTGTTTTCCAAGAGTATAGGTGGAGACCTTGTCTATCACTATGAATATTGGACCTTTATAAGGTTGTTAGTCAAAGTGCATCCACTTGACAACTGTAGTATGTAATGGAATAAGTCAATGAGAATTCATCAAGGAATATTGAACTATCTGAGAATATTAGTTGAAGCTTTTAACTGAAATCCTTAACCTGTGATGCAAGAGGTGGTATTAAGTCCCTTGGGATTGGTTAAGCTCAGAATGAAGTGTCAAAATCTTCTTTTATTGAGACTAGGGCATAGGTTGAAATAGACCATACTTTCTCTTGATAATATGGTTGCAACCATACTCAAGAATGATATTTAGAAACTTGTAAGTTATTACATTTGAGTTTGTTGTTCCCTAACGGGAATATTTTTCGAATGAGCTCGTAAAACAATCCACATATCTCACTTTGAGGAGATCATCCTTTTAACTTAGTTGAAGAAGAACTCTTGTACGGTGAGAGGGTGTAAAGTAAGTAGTCTTTATGAAGGGTTCCCCTTGTCTGGAAGCGATTATGAAAGACTTGATCTATGAAAGAAACATGGGATGATAGAACCATCATAGTCGTACTGAGGACATTAAAGTAACTACCTTTTGAGATCATAGTGAAGGTTGCCCCCCAAAATTGAAAGACTTATTATAGACTTGATTTTTGAGTGGGATGTGAGAAGACTACCTAACTATAGTCATCTCTGAGATGTTTACATGAATGACATTTTGAGCTGCAGTTAAGGTTCCTTCACCCCCCACCCCACCCCGTGCACTAACAAATATAAATAAATGATTTTTAAGAAGTGCAAAAGAGTTTACTACACTAGTTTGATGATGTATACCATTGGGAAACAAAGTAGAGGCTCATCATTGGAAACATGAAGACAATACTAAATGAGACTATGCTTTCTATAAATGGTGCAAAATTGATGCATGTCGGAAGATTCATAGAAGTGGAGTTATTATTTAGCATCTTAGCGATGCATGAAAATTTTGCACATACTTAGGTAATTAAAGTAACAGTTAGCAGGAGGAGACACCTAAATTTTTATGTAAAATACTTTAAAAAGTTCCTAAACTGTGCAGGGCATGATTGGTTACATAAGTAATAATAGGGTGTCGTAATAACATCCATAAGCCGCAGAGCCCGAAGTTGAGAGCTGCATGAACTGTGATAATGTCTGTAGGTCATATAGGCTAGAGTTAGGAGCTGCATGAGCTGTGATAATGTTTGTAGGCAGCAGAGGCTGGAGTTGGGAGCTGCATGAGCTGTAATAATGTCCGTAGGTCATAGATGTCAAAGTTGGGAGTTGCATGAGCTATGGCCCACATCAGCCTTAGTTGGTTATGTAGACTGTAGTGGTGATTTCCAATAAAGTCAGTAGGTCACAGAGGTCAGAGTTGGGTGTTGCATGAGCTGTGAATACATCGTAGGCCATAAAGGTCACAATGGCCAATGTTGGTAGCTACACAAGTTGTGATAATATTTGTAGTCACTGAGGCTGAGGTTGAATCTTGTATGAGCTGTGTTAATGTCTGTAGGACATAAAATATAAAGTTGGGAGCTGCATGAGCTATGATAACATCTGTAGGCCATAAAGGCCGGAGTAAGGAGCTGCATGAGCTACAGACCACATAGGACATAGTTGGTCATGTAGGTCCTAGTGGTGAGCTGCAATAACATTAGTAGGCCACAGAGGCTGGATTTGGGAGCTGCATGAGCTGTAAATTACATAAATCCTGGTTGATTACATAAGCAATAGTGGTGGGATGCGAAGAGAGAGTTCTAAGAGTTCAAAGAAAATCATGGTTTCATGAGTACGGTGGTTGTAAGCAGTTATTGCAGAATTAGTTGCTCCGTAGGATGTTTATTTACTCTGCAAAGCTGATCATTAATCCGCCCAAATTCTTCTTTACTCCCCAACATACGCCGACAGTCCACAACATTGGTCGTTTTTTAGTAAGGTACTTAATTGCAATAAGCAGGGGGCGGCCAACGGTGCTCGATGACTGTAGTAGTGGGAAGCTTCGTCAAATTTTCATTGTAGAATGTTGAACTTCAGCTTATTCTTCTCCAAATCCCTGGCTTCTTCAGGTTTAAGGTTAACTCTCCACTCCCAAAGAGGAGTTAGGGCTCTATTTATAGAGTTTGAGAGCTGCCACCCGACAAAAATGAATGAATTCTAATCACTTAAATCAAATAACCTGGAGAGGCTTGCTTGATTGGATACCATTGTGTGAATATTTGAGTGCTTTAATGATGATAAAATTGAGCGATTTTGGGCTCATTGGATTCATCTTATCAAGACGAGTGATTTGTCTATAAGCTTTTCAGATTTGGAAATCATTTAACTTTCCAAATAGGCTTTAAAAATTTCGTAAGGCAGCTTAACATATTGATTTAGGCTTGATTTGATCCGAAATGGACCGACATTAGTGTCACCATGCCTGTTTTGTCGAGGCAATTAGTCTGACTATAATTTTGTTGAAATTAGAATTCTGAACTATTTTAATTAAAATTTGAATATTTTTTATATGAAAAAATATCTCAAAATTCATGTCTCCCCTGTCCTTTTATTTAGCAATTGATATACTCAACTTTTTTCAATTCTGCCAAATGGCTTTTAATTGAATTTTTATCAGCATTTCAAGCTACCATTTTAATTTTTTAATTATTATGCCAAGACAACCAAGTTAAAACAACTTTTCATGGCTTTTTCATTTTTTAAGAAAATTGTCAAAGGCATAATTAAAAATTTTAATTTTAGTCATTAAATAAATAAAAAAGTTGCGTACATATCATGTAACTTCTCTCTCTCTCTCTCTCTCTCTCTCTCTCTCTCTCTCTCTCTCTCTCTCTCTCTCTCTCTCTCTCTATATATATATATATATATATATATATATATATATATATATATATATATATATAGAAGTTACATGATATGAGAAATATTTACATTTATAATATTTTATCTATATATTAAACATCAAGCTTATCTTTAAATTAATAATAATTATATTTTTTAATTGATATGAGAAATTTCAATAACTTAAATAAAATATAAATATTAGATATGTAAGCACTATTATATGCACGTAAATACCCAATAAATAAACTATAAAACTACTTTTCTTTCGTTTTATATATATAAAAAAAACCCGTTTTATAATATAATCCAAACAAAAACAATTAAATAAGAACCGCATCGTGCGCCTGCAACAGGTCTCTTTCTCCCTCTAATCTCTTAAAGCAGGAGAAGAAACGATAATCCATTTCCAAATGGTATTTCACAATTAATTCCAATATGATTCAGATTTCTTTCGATTACAGAAACAAAAGCTGATAGTGGAAGCAGAAGAGAAGGAAGAAGGGATGCGGGGCCTGTGGAAGTCCTTACGAGAGAAACTCGGATTGATCACAAAGAGTCCGAGCACAGGCTGCTGCGGAGCTTTATGGGGCTCAAAGCGTTTCTCCCCTCATATCGACCCCGTAACCCTGGGAAACGCCGACGATCTGATCGAAGAGATCGACACAACTGAATCGTCGGGGGAGATGAATCTCGCGGCGGCACTTGCAGAGGAGCAGCATATGCAGCAGGAGTCGTTATTGTTGGGGCCGGCAGAGAAGATGGAGAGAACATCGCTGATGAATTGGTTAGAGGATGAGGAGGAGGAGGAGGTGAAGAGGGAGGGTGTGGGATTGGGGGAGACCTGTTGTGTTTGTATGGAGAAGAAGAAGGGGGCGGCCTTCATACCTTGTGGGCACGCTTTCTGTAGGGGTTGCGCTCGAGATATATGGATCGAACGCCGGTCCTGCGCGCTTTGTAATCGCCCGATTCTCGAGATCCTCCATCTCTACTAGTACAGTAGATACTCTTTCTCCTTTCGCTCTCCTCTCTTAAGAAATCGTTTCACAATCCTGAAAAAAATCCGAATGGTTATTATGGAATTATTGATTTCCACTTTATTTTATTATTGGAGATTTTGTGAGATTTTATGAGGCTTTTAAGATATTAGCTCAATTAACGCTGAAATAATCCTACTAAATTTTAGCAATTTCATTTCAGTGTTATTCAAAAATTATTATAAAGTTATTTAAGAGTTATTAGAGAAATGCGCACGCAGAGCTGCTTCCGTGCTCCGTATACAACAATATTTCATATGCTACTCTGTCTCTCTCTTTCCCTACCTCCTTTATTCAAAAGTTATTAAGGATCGAAATACATTCTCTTAAAAGGCAGGATTGAGACAATTGTTCTTTTTCATTTTTTTTAGATCAGCATTTTTAATCATGTTCTTCATTTATTGGATTTGTTCTAAAATTATTGCAATAAACATTATTCAAATTATATGTGATGAATTTATGCAAAAAAAAAATATAACTATTTTAAAATTTATTATGGCTAAAAATTTTGTTAAGATATGTAGATATATTTTGTTTTCATTTGATGGTAATCAATATAAAAATTGTGAATTTATTTTAATAGTGTATAATATAAATTTTACTTTCTCTTTCATGTATTATATTTATATTTTATAAAAAATTTTGAGCATTTTTTTCCTATTTTTTAAATAAAAAAAATTCTACAATGGTTGTTTATTTATTTATTTATTGCAAAAAATGTAAATTGGGAGCTATTTAGTCCATTTGTCCTTTGAACGAGAGTTATTTGGTTTTTCAAAGACATTGCTTGGATTGTAGGAATTATGAGAAGAATGATAATTTTTTTAATTACCATATCTCTATCTTTTGAAATTATATATTAATTGCTTTCTTTTCATGATTCTATGCTTAAACCTAGTGAATGGTAGAAGTAGAAATTAAGTATAACTAATATAAGGATTTGGCATTATTGATTATTTTTTCAAAATAAAAAAAATGATAAACTATTTTCCACTCAACTTATCCTCAATTATACATGTAAATAAAATCCAATTTCAAATGTATAAGTAGGCAGAAACAAAATTTTATGAAAATTTCTCAAAGGTGAGATTTAAATGTGTAGAATAAAATTGAAATGAAAATAAACTATATAATTTATTTTTATTAGCTATATAGCTCAGATTTTTGAATGAGAACTTCTCATCACATCTCTCAACAAACTTATATTACTTGTATTCACCTAAACTTAAGCAAATGTTTTTTTTCTATTAAATAATTATTTGTCTTTAAGTACAACTTGGGTTGCCTTTGAATTTGAATCATGAGAACTAAACTTTCATGGACTTTGTTTTGAAACGATTCATAAAAAATGAAAAAAGACGAAGAAAAAAAAAAGGAGAACCTCGAGCGCTCTTGGGAGGACAAGGTTATGCATTATTTCATTAGAAGGTCTATTATATATGCGTTAATAAGTGTTCCTCAAACACAATATGTCAAGAGATGTAAGCTTTTAATGTAACTAATTTAATGAGAAGTTGCATTACTTCTGAGGCATATATTCTCAAATAAAATCATATCTCAAAGAATAAATTATTGTATAATATAAATGTACAGCTCAAGGTTTCTAAAATTTTAATATAATAAGAAGTGCTGCACAGAGTAAACATTGGTATTTATATAAAATGAATTACTAAAAAGGATTTACATTTCATAACATTATATTGAACTTACTAAGACATATGACTAAATCAACTGCAACAATTGAAATTATCTGATTATATGCCAATGTCGCATACCAAAAGCTAATAGCATCATGCCCAAGTGATTTATTGTTATAATTAGGGGTGTAAATAAGCCAAGCTTGAAAAACACCAATGTTCAAGTTTGGCTTGTTAATATATCAAGCACAAAAAAAAATTTCATCTTCAACTTATGAGCTTAGGAAGTCGAACACAAGCTGTTCACGAACAATAAGCCATTTTGACATCACTAGCTATAAAGCCGTAGGATGTTAAGGGTATGGGTGAGATTTAAATCTTATTACTTATATTAAAATATCAATTTAAATAGAATTTAATATATTTGTATTCTATTTTTTAAAGTAATAATTTTAATTGATTATAAATCTCTTTGGCCTTGTAGTCAATTATATAATTTTAAAATAATATATATATATATATATATATATATATATATATATATATATATATATATATATATATATGATCCCGACTACTTTGCGTAAGATTAATGTTGCAAGAATTTAATATCACTACTAAAAGGGTTGAATCTCTAGCAATGAAACCAAAAACTTGACCGTGATTATAAATTTGATAAAGAAGTGTATAAAATATTCAATAATCGCAAAGTTACTCTTATCAATGCAAGTATACGTATCGCTCAAGTAATACAGGGCTCTAGTGGAGTCCTGGTTATCGATCTCACTGAGAATATATTAGAGGCTGCGAACTAGGATTTTAAAAACCAATACAGAATCACAACCTTGTAGTTCAAATTGTCTATTTGTCACTAATATGCAATCGTAAATAAGATGTAATTTTAATAAACTAATTCTACTAATAATTAACTAAATTTTCTAATAAAGTGTGTAATGTGAGGTTCAATATATAAGCACACATCCTTCTCATTGTCAAGAAATTTAAGTGAATGGATAAATTGAATTAGTTCAAATTGTGTTGTGCCAAATAAGAGCATACATATTCTTTACCCTTTGGTCCAGACATAAAGAACATTGAGTAATCCTATGCTTGGTTACTGAATCTACGACTAGGCTGGGAGGATACCGGCTCTCACTTCGAAGCTCTCACGTTTCCCTCGCCTGAGGGCTAACATCTATACTTCAGCTCTCAAACGATAGGACAGAATTGAGAATTTTAGGTTGTCACTCTAAAAACTCCAATTCTACACCCGATAAATAATATTTCCCTATTTATTTGCACCCTACTTTCAAGGACTTTGACCTCCCTGAATCTTGGATGTAATCATCACTTTAGCTGTAAAACTCAACATATTTTAACAAATCAATTGGCCAGATTGAAAGTAAATTAAGATTGAAGTGAAAAGATCATCACAACTTCTTTAACATTCTCTGGGCACAACTAATTCAAATCACAATTTCACAAAATCTCAAAACAAGAAGAAAGACAGAGAAACTACTCAGATCTCATGAAGAAGATATGACAAAACTTGGATTTCATATATAAAAGCAAAGTCATACAAACTAAAATAAGTAAATACAACTTATCTGGAATTCCTCCCCAAGAAAACTCCTTGAAGTTCCTCTGAATCTCTTCCTTTCTTTACAACACACAGAATTCTCTTCGAAGCGGCAAGGAGGAAGAAATCTCTCACATTCCTTCCCTCATACAATCTCTCAAATAATTCCTCAGAATTAACACTAATTTAACTCACTCTCTATAACTCTTAGGGCACCACAAATACTAACAGACACAACGGACACCGATGGATTCCCTTGGGCACCCACATTTTCAGCCTCAAATTGTCTCTTTTAATGTTGTAGAAGAGTTTCCAAGAGTTACCCAAACATCCCTTCAAAAATCGTTCACATTCAATGCACCTTGTGAGCGAACTGACATTCTCGCCGTCATCGGTCTAGATCTCGCTGTCGGCGGCCTTCTAGAATACTGGGTTTTGACACTATTTAAAAAACCTCATCGTCGGTGGGGTCGATCTCACCGTCAGCGCCCTTCTTTTCTTTTTAATTTCTCAACTCTCGAGAAAAATCCACCGTCGGTGCCGTCAATCTCGCCGTTTGCGCCCAAGGTCAAATCTTCATATTTTGGTCCTTTTTGCATTTTTTGCTCCAATGACCATAAATCAACATTCCTACAACAAAACATCTAAAATATCTTTCCTTAAAGTGCAATATCATCAAAATCTGTGTAAAATAGGTATGAAAATCTCAACTTATTTTTCTTTGGTCAAAATCCCCTAAACATAACTATTACTTGTCCTCAAGTAATTTTTAATACTACATAAAAGTTATGATTTATTGTGGTAAAGTTTTAATTCAGAAATACCATAATTTTAATTTAAATAAATGTCATAGTGAGATTTTCTTAAAAAGATTTTTAAGTAATTAGATTAATTCTTCTAGTAGTAAGACTATCTAGTCATCAAGTTTAAGAATCCTAGTCTTCTATTCATTTTAAGAATGACTATATGTTGCAGGATCAAGTCAATTCGAATAATAAATTGATAAGAAATTCATGAGAACACTACTAGTAAAGAAACTAGTCCATAAACATAAGTTTAGAAATGTATTTAGGTTTTCCTTTTAGGTAGCTCAAAGTGAAGTCAATTTTTGATAAGGCATCTCCTCAAGCTTCTCCTCACTTACTTTTTCTTTTCTTTTCATTTGGATTGCTTTTCAATCCTATATTTTTTTTTCTTTTCTTTTCAGGGATTGTTTTTTAATCCTTTATTTTTCTTTTTCAAGTGAGGATTACTATATCTGCATAGCCTGTTAATAATTTTGAACTTCACTCTTCTTTTCCTAAATTTGAAACTCAACGCATTCCTTTACCTTATATGTATTTCATAGTCTTTACATCATTGACCACCAATCTTTTCTTTCTCAACTAAATTCCTAAGATTCTTAATATTTCAAAATATAGTTTTCTTTACTTTAAATAATTAACTACAGTATTATCCCATTATACTAATTATCTTAACCTACAAGATTAATTTTCATTACCAAAAATATTTCCTTGAATCTTCCATAATATTTAAATAAAATCTAAATATAGTTAACTGAATTAAATTTTATCACAAAAATTATATTTATAAATTTTGAAAGTATTTTAATTAAGAACACATAACAGTTAATATTTTTCTCCCCTCCAAACTTAAAATTTTCAATATATAGAAATAATATAGGTGGAAAGAAAAATTCTAAATATAAACCATACCTTTACACTTTAAACATTTTCATCTTTATGGAATTTTAGAGGTTCTTCTCATAAATTTTTAACTTCAACTGGCCTGTAATATTAGAAACTTTTCTACACATATTACAGATTAAAGAATTTGCAGGGTAATGAAATTTTGAAATAAGTACATAAATTAAAACATTTAAAAACCACAATTAATTACACTACACATTACAGTACAAAATAATAATCTCATTTCACAACATAATAACAAACAATCTACTATTTTATCTTAGAGTCCACAATTACAATTATAATCTATGCATCACAATCCATTCAGAAATGAAATACAAACTGCAAACAAAATACATATCTCAAAAATAATACAGTACACAAAATACAATTAACAGAATAAAAATACTACAAAAAAACACACACACATAAATCACAATCATCAAATTTAAGATCAGACATCAAAATCCCATACTAAATCTTCATCTCCTAGGTCAGCAGGTGGATTGGGCTGATAACGAGTATATCGGGTGCATTCAAGAAAAGTAACATCAGGCTCACCTCTATAGTGTATGGCCTGAGCTTCGTAGTAATCTCTCTCGAAATCAGAATTCCTCTCTAGGTACTCACTATCATAATCATGTCTTCGTTCTAAACCCCCAATTCTTTCATTTAATAGCTCTATACTTTTCTGCTGCAAGGTCATCTCATTCATTAAATCACAAATGGTATGGGAACTAGTAGAAGGAGGGTTGTAACTAATAGAGGGGATATATCTACTAGTAGAAGATGCTTTAATCCTACTCCCAGATCTCCATTATTCATGGGATTCATATGTCTTTAAGTTAGCTTTACTAATGGGTTTCATAGGGTAAACCCATTCCTCATCATCTCTAGCTTCCACTCCAGAAAGTTGGCATAGTGCATAAATAAGACCAGGATTTCCTAGTCCTCCTCCAGTTTCACTCTTTGATGTGACTAAAATATGCTTATAAATTATATTCCCCACATTAATGCTTCTATTGTTATGAATACAAAAATTCAGAACCGCTCTATCTCTCGACACTTCACTGTGGTGGTAAGTAGGTAGCAGAGTAGAATAAATGAAATAATGTCATGCTTTAGCTGTGGCATTCATCATGGAAAGAGGAAAATTTATCCATTCACGTTGCTTGATCTTCCATGTCATTTTCCTATTAGTGAGAAAGTCAATGACATTGTTTAGCCGACCCACCATTTGGATAATAGCAGGTTTAAGCTCAAAGGAATTAGCAGTTACAGCTGGGTGTTGAATACTACCATGAAATTCATCCATTGTAGGGTTAGCATAATCTCTTAAAGGTCTAAAGTCTTGATGGATGCCAATATTTTGATTTTGATGATTTGCCACTTCTTGAATATTTTTGTCTTTTTCTATATTTTAAATTTTCTTTTTAATTTTTCTGATAGTTCTTTCTAATTCAGAATCGTAAGGCACAAATACCTTAGAACCTGAACTACACATACAACAATAAAACAAAACACACTAGCAAAAAAAAAAAGAAAAGTAAAAATTTAAATTTTTCTTAATTTTTTTTAAAATACAATTTTAATTAATTTCCCCGGCAACGGCACCAATTTTTGATTCCCTTGATGTGTTGATACTAGCCAAACCCTAGCCTGAGGCTAAGAGCTTAGGAAAACCACTTACAAGAGTTTCCAAAGAGTTAGGGGATCAAAGGTAATGTGCCTTGGGGTTGTGAGTGTGTAGTGTGAGTGTGGTGTATGCTCCAGACCTCCTAGGGTAGATTCTAAGGTCTGACCTCCTATAGGTGACTTCCCCTAGGCTTCCTTATGTTTGGTCTCTTCCTCCCAAAACTGGAGGTTAGGCCTTAACCATATGAAATCTCCCAGTGAAGTGAGAAAAGTTTGAATTTCTATGGGGAGGGGTGCCATGACTAGTATTCTAAGAAAGTCATCAGGAGAGTCCTATAGCTAAACCCTAGACTATTCTAAAGAAAGACTAGACCTCAACTAAAAGTGAAGTCAACAACTACAAATGAATTTCAATGGCCCTCTACAAGGGAAAATTTAAAAAAGTTAGACAGTGTTCATTATACAGATGTGATTGCAATTCTTGATTCTCAGGTTGCTTCAATATCAAGGAAGTTGGACCAATTTAGAACGAACTAGCCTCAATTTGCTCCTGTAAGTGAGAAAAGTTCATTAGGGCATATAGTTGATTTTAACTTATTATATGAGACTTTAAATACCATAAACTACTCGTATTCTAAGTTTTCCAACCTATGTTGGAAGAACCATCCAAATTTTAACTGGAATCATACTACTGAGGGTGGAAACCAACAATAGGAAATAATCATGCAAATTCTTATAGAAGTTGGAATAATCAGGGGAACACAAACTATAGACCTTCAAATCCATCAAACTCTAACAATGATCAACAATTTAAGGATAAGAAGATTTATATAGATGAAGTGGTATTGCAAATGGGAAACCCGTTGTAAAGTTAAAATTCTATAATTAGAAACATAGAGAATCAACTGAGGTAAATTGCTAATTCACTCAAATCACACATAACATCACACATGACATCACACATGACATCACATATGACATCACATATGAAATCACACATGACGTCACATATGACATCACACATGACATCACATATGAAATCACACATAACGTCACATATGACATCACATTTGACATCACAAAAGACATCACATATGACATCACATATGACATCACACATGAAATCACATGGATGATGCCACATATGACATCCAAAATCCAAATGATTTTCAAAATTAATTTGACATATGTAGGGTTACTAATAGGTCACCCATGACCCATAAAACCTATTATAACCCATGACACATCATCCTTAACAAAAGACAAAAAATCATCATGAAGACATCATGAAGGGGGGATGATGTGTCATTCCATCATGAAACATAGAAGGAAGACAAGGTGAGCTCATCACTCACCACCACCTCCCTCCAATAAGAGATGGACCCATCTAAAATCTTATCTCATGCATAATTATGGTTATCATGACCAAATGATGAAAATTGGGAATGAGAAGGAATATGTGTCATCTCATCATAAATTCATTTAATGGCTAATGAGTTTACATGGGGGAGGTTGATCCATGAGCTCTATCCACTTCATGAACAATCTAATGAGTGAAAAACTCATCTAAAACCATATCTCACACATAGTTATGGTCATTATGATTAAATCATAAAAAATGAAATGAAGAGGGATATGTGTCACCCCTTTGACAAAAGACAAAAAAAAAATCAAAAAAACATTATGACACCATCATGAAGGGAATAATGAGGTGTCATTCCTTCATTAATTTTTGAATATGGATGAGGAAAAGTCACCACTCACCTCCCTCCTAATCCAATGAAGAAAGAAGCTTAAACATGTCATTCTCCCCATCACAATTAGCTTCATCATTACATTCCATGGAAGTGAGGAAAGATAGGACCCATGTTTCATCCTCTCCACAAACTTATTAAATGATTGGCAAGAAGTATATAGGGGAGGTCTATCTAGCCTATCTTATGCTCATATCCACCTTATGAGCTAACCAATGGAAGGAGGCCAAAAATTACATGCCAAATCTTCACCATGGTTAGGTTCATCATAACCAAATCATCAAAGAGAGGGAATGAGAAGCTTATGTATCATTCCCTCATGAAATTTGGAGTGAAGATATGGTGAGTAGATCGCTCACCACCACCTCCATCCAATAAGAGAATGACCCATTTAAACCCTTATCTTAAACATAATTAGGGTCATCATGACAAAATTATGAAAATTGGGAATGAGAAGACATATGTGTCATCTCATCCCCAATTCTTTAAATGGCTCATGAATTCATATGAGGGAGGTGGATCTAAGAATCTATATCCACATCATGGATTAACCAATAAGGGAAGAACAAGCTAGGATCACCAAGATAAGCCATCATAAGCTACTTATCTTCTTCTCCAAGCAATCATATGCGTATCCATGGCTTCCTTATGACCATAAAAAGCCACACCCGTGAGCTCACAATAGAGGGGGGAATGAGAGGAAAAGTTCTTAAACTTTAACTCACCTCGACTTGATTGGACTTATGATGGACATTGCAAGGGAAAAATGATCCTTCCTCTTGTGATCGATTGAGTCCTCACCTCTCGAGACCAGGTATGTGACCTTAACCTTAATTCCTTGCTTGAATTTGAGACTTCATGAAGAAAATCATCACAAAGCACCCATATAGCCGTAGGGATATGATTGTCTCGATGAGATTATTTTTTTCCAAGGCTAGGAAAAATTCCCTAAAATCAAATTCACCAATTTTCATCAAACTTTGTAATTACTTTCAACAAAAATAATAATAAATAGGAAAATTGAAAATTAAATGGGAAATTGGTTAGAAAATTTAGGTTTACGAATTTAAACCTTAAAATGACAAATTCCAACGTTTGAAATTTAAAATGAAATTTTAACCTCTTAGGGTAAATTTGTAAATTTTTAAATTTACATATAAAAAAAACTTTAGACTTGAATGATTGCTTTGAATGACCTAATCCTAATCCTTATGTTTAGTTATTAATTAGACCTAATGTAAAACTTAGCCTTAATAACAATTGTGCTTAGTCGCATCCGTGAAGCTTTGGGTTCAACCCAAATGAACTTACACCATATTCTAAATACTTAGGTTCAACTTACATGAGCCTAATTCAAAATTAAAAATCTTTGGGTCTAATCAAAATAGACCTAAACTAAATTTTAGACACCTAGGTTCAATCCATATGAACCCAAAAACGAAATAAAAACTCCTTGAGTTTTACTCACATGAACTCAAGTCAAACCTTAAACTTTTAGATTCAACCCATGTGAAAGCAAATCCAAATCAAAATCAAACCTATGACATAGGTTGAACCCACATGAATTTAAACCTCATCACAACCCTAATTAGGTCTAAGACATCAATTAGACCTAATTAAACCAAGTTAGACCTTAATAACATTAGGTTTAACATAATAAACCCCAATTAGGTCTAATACACCAATTAGACCTAATTAAACCAAGTTAGACCTTAACCACATTAGGTTTAACTTAATAAACCCCAATTAGGTCCAAGACACCAATTAGGCCTAATTAAACCAAGTTAGACCTTAAACACATTAGGTTTAACTTAATAAATCTCAATTAGGTCTAAGACACCAATTAGAACAAATTAAACCAAGTTAGCCCTTAACCACATTAGGTTTAACTTAATAAAACCTAATTAGGTCTAAGACATCAATTAGACCTCATTAAACCTTGTGAAGGCTTAACAACATTAAGTTAAATACCATAAACCCTAATTAGGTTTAGGACATCAGTTAGACCTGATTAAACTCTGTTAAGCTTTAATCACATTAGTTTTAACACCATAAACCCTAATTAGGTTTAACCCCTCATTAGACATGATTAATCACCTTAAACCTTAATTACATGAGGTTTAAGACAAAAACCCCTAAGTAGGTCTAACCCCTCATTATACTTAATTAATTACCTTAAACCTTAATTACATTAGGTTTAAGACAAACTAAACCCTAATTAGATCTAATTAATCGAATTAAACCTTACCCAATTAGGTTTAATTAATCATAAATCATAATTAGACCTAACCCAATTTAGGTCTAATTAATTTAATTAAACCTTACCTAAGTTAGGTTTAATTAACTATAAACCTTAACTAAAACTAACCCTAATTAGGTCTAATTAATCTAGTTAAACCTTACCCAAATTAGGTTTAATATTCAATAATAGGTGAAAAATAAAATTTTTAAGAAAATTCTAATTTTATTTTTCTTAGACTCTTCTGACATCAGAGAGACCTTAAAATCAATTTGGTGAATTTTTGAATTATATTTTGGGTTTTATGAATTTTTTAATTTCAAATTTGGCTATGTTACTTAGAAAATTCATTTAATGGGCTAAACCATTTCCAATTAACTTCAAAATTTTTATATGGGTTCCTATTATCATATGGAATAGTAGAGGATTGATTTTGAGGTATTTCCATTTTTAATGTTTTCTAATTAATTCAAAATTAGTTTGAGGTCAAGTGAGCAATCAAAGTTATTTTTTATGTTTTAGCTCATGAAATAATTTTCCTAAGTTTTTCTGGTCATAGGGAACCTACCCTAGTTTTCCTAGAATTTTCTAAGCAATATGCTAATTATTGGAATTAAAATATCAAAACAGGCATAAAAAATTGAAAAATTGATATCTTGCCATAGGAACCTTCTCTGACTTTGAAGAAATCAGGGAATGTTCCTAATGACAGAGGGAACAAAAGCCTCATAGTTCCAAGTCATGGTGAATTGTGTCTGTGAGTGGAGAATTGAATTAATGTTTATTGTATTTAATTAATTTTAAAATAAATACTAAGTAAATAATTTTGTTTTTTCTTCCACATCAGTCTACTATATTCATTGAGCAAGTGGGTATTTTTAAATTATTTTTATGATTTTTCTATGCAAATTTATGAATTTTTGAAGTTTCTGGTATTTAAATAATTCAGAAAATAGGATTTTCCTACTTAAACCAGTCAGCGCCACGTCAACCTACGGCGGCTCCGAAAGCACACGCGGCTTCTCCTGGTTGGGCGCCGCCTTCTGAGTCAGTGCCATGCGTCTCCACAATTTTGTCTCATCTCCTCATCCGGCATGATCCTGACCGTCCATTCGATAGACGCGTGATCCAACGGCTATTGGTCATCTTCTTTCTCTGGTTCAACCCGAGAGCCGTCCATACAAAAACCCTAAGATCTCCCTCATTTCTCAGCCAAATCACACGAGGTTTGATCCTATGTGTTCGTCTATGTAAGGGCTATAAATCCATATGGCTAACATGCATTGAAATTAAGCCAAATAATATGGAGAATTGCTGGAAGCTCGGGAGGAAGAAAGGTTCAATACCTTCGCTCTGAGAAGTGAGGCTTCAATCAGAGATGCTCTACACCTTCGTGGTGGTCCAAGGAAGCTAGGGATGAAGCCTCGAGTGATGGCAAATTGTCTGGATAAGAAAGTGACCACACCCGATTTGGTGTTCTGGCCGATAAAGCAAATGGGTGGCCTATTGAAGGGGCTTTCACTGGGGAACTCCTTGTCTACCTCTGGTGAAGGTGTGGGAAGAGTTAATTTGGTTTTGGTACTGTTTCTAGGAGTGTCCTATTTTCTGGCCTAAAATTGAGCTCTGAAATTGAGCTCAATCAATGGGGATTAGGGCAGAAATGCAGTGGGGCTGAGCTTCTCTATGCTGTGGGAAGGATTGGGAGAAATTTGGGAGGGTTTCTTGGAGAAAAATTTCAGCACCTTTCTTTGGCCTAGAGGAGGTGCTTATATGGCCAGGGCCATTGGGCTGAGTTGGGGGCTAATTGGTGGGTGAATTCAACTGCTTAGGTGGAGGGAAGAAGAGCTCTTATGGCAATTTTGGCTGAGGTGGCCAATTGGTGGAGTTTGGGTGAGTTTAGTTTGGAGGTGGCTCTCGGTTTTAGTTTCCTCCGGTGAGTAGGCCAGCCAGCAAGGACAAGGGAGCTGGCCCTCAGGTCAGGTGAGCCAGGGGGAGGTTTAATGGTGATCAGTCAGCTGTGGGGAGATTTTAGGTAATGCAAAAGTGATATTTAGCCACTTAAGGGAAGAAATCACCTAAAATGGGGGACCCTTAGACCATGGCTCACCTAGCTTAGGATAGGTGGATCTAGGGTGGTTCCTAGGGTTCACTTGGTGGTTGTGGAAGGGTTGGTTTAGTCAAATTCGGTTTAATTTGGCTAGGTTTGGTCATAGGTTCATCTTAGTTCATTTGGGTTAAGGTTGGGCTAACTTGGGTTTGAGCTTGAGTTGAGTCCAAATGTCTTGAGCAACATTGTGCACGTGATTGCAATGAATATTTTTCATGAAGACATGGAATGGTTTTGAGTTCAATTGAGGGTCAATTTGGTGGATTTTGAGATTTTGGTTAATTTGGGTAATGTTGGGTCAACTTGGGTCTAAGTTGGGCTAAGGTGGGGTTTAGACCTAATTGACAGTTTCAAATGGTCTAGGGGAATGTGGTGAAGAGTTCCCAACATCAATTGGGAGGAGATTTTAGGGTTAAGCTAATCAATTTGGTAGATTTTGGGCATGTATTCAATTTGGGTTAAAATTGGGTATTTAGGGATTTCCAGTGGATTTAGGTTAGGCTTGGGCTCAAAGTGGGACAATTGAATGTTTCATATGTTTCATAGGAGTATTATGGAGGGTTTAGGATTGAAATTTCGGGGAATTGCTTGACATTAAGTCATTTAGGGGATTTTGGATCATTCAAGCAAAATTGGGGTTTTTGGATCTCAAGTGTAATTGAACTCAAATATGGGTCAATTTAGGCTTGGATTTGGTTTATATTAGTATTGGAGCTGTTAAATTGAAGTTTAGAATTGAATTTGATTAGAATTGGGGTCAATTGGGTTGATTTATGTTGACATTGGGTCCATTTGGGCTAAGTGAGCCAAGTTTGGGATTTTGGGTTGAAAGTGGGTTAATTTGGCCAAATTAAATTATGGTGTATTTGAACAAAATGAAATTTGGAATATGTAGGATTTTCTGAAATTTTTTGGGATTCATTTGGAATTTTTGGAATTTTGGGCAAAAAGGGTATTTAGGGTATATGGAGGTTATTTGGAGTGTATTGGGGTATTTTGGTAGATTTAAGAGATGGGAATTGTTTTGAAATAATTTTTTAGGAATTTTGGGAATTTTGAGTAATTTTTGGGAAATTTTGGATGATCTGGTGGTTGTAAGGGCAATTTAGGTAATTTTGGGTAAGTTTAGGGACCCGGGGACAAAAATTGAAATTTTGGGAAAATGGAATTTGGCTATGGTTGAGTAGAGTGAAATAGTCTAGATTGAGCCATGGACCAAGAAAGTTGCTCATCTTGAACGTCTCATATGTTGTTCCTAGCCCTCTTAGCCAAGGGGCTAGGGGTTTGGATCCATCGATACAAGTGCTCTAATGAACCAGGAGTCAAGATTAGGTAAAAATGGTTTAGGGTTTAGGATGTGTCTAACTTATAGACCATATTTCCTCCTATACAGGGCTTATCCAACTCTAGCAATAATTCTTGTGCCAGTAACACATTATCTGCAATGGTCCTGCCTTTTACAAATGTAGACTGATTAGGGCTAATCAATGAGTGTAAGTGAGGTTGAAGTCTTCTGAATTGAATTTTACTTATTAGCTTGCTGAGGAATGTGGTAAGGCTAATAAGGCTATAAATGAGCTGAAGAATTAGGGAAGATCATCGACTAAAAAAAAGTTTTGTGTTGCATCAATAAGATCATCCTTGATAATTTCCCATGCATATTTATAAAATTTTGCAGTGAAACCATCAGGTTCTGTAGTATTGTTATAATCAATGGTTTGTAAGGTTGTCCAAATTTCCTTTTCAATAGGTGGGGCAGTGAGATCCATGCAGCCATGATAGACCATTTGCTGATTAAAGACAGAATGATCAATTGGTACAATTTCAGTCAAAGGTTGAGATAGCAAAGTCTGAAAGAAGTGCACTGCTTCTAATGCAATGGCAGTATTATTCCGGAGCTTCACCCCCTAGGAGTTAATTATGTTATGTTTGGTGTTACACTTCCTCCTATAATTAATACAAGCATGTTAGAACTTAGTGTTTCTATTCCCCTCCATAAAATTTGTCACAGTAGCCTTTTGCCTTAATAAATTGTCTTGCCAATCTAAAACAGTTAGTAACCTTTCTTAAGCAACAATTAAATCTCTTCCTCTACAAGGATCCAGCAAATAGTGATTTCCAGCTCCTCCACTAACTTTCCATCTTCTTCCTCAATTTTAAAAACATCCCCAATTTGATTCCAACTCTAGGATCTGAAGGCCTTTCCTATTTTAATATGTAGAAGACAAAGCTTATAAAGGGGATTGGGATGGTTGATGTAACACCAGTTATTGTAAATCAGCTCTTTGAAGGAAGGTTGAGAGGAGCAGAAGGTTAAGTATCTAAAAGGAGGGGACCTGTTAGTGACAGAAGGAGCAATAATGGAAATGAGTAATGGTTTATGGTCAGATCCAACTAGGTTCAGGTGTGTTAGAAAGGTATGGAGATAGGTTTGGATCCAATTATCATTGACTAACACCCTATCCGTCTTTCCCAAGTATGACCCCTCTTCTAAGTGAAGTCAGTGCCCTTGAAACCAAGATAAAAAAGCCCTGCTTTTTTATTTTATCATTAATTAAAGTGAGAGTGGACATGTTGGGAGACCTTCCACCTTTCTTTTCAGCAGGTGTAGAGATGCAGTTGAAGTCTCCTGCCACCAACCAGCAGGAAGACAATGAATTGTTAATCAGATGCAGCTCAGAGCAAAGGGTAGCACTATCTGCTTTCCTGCACCCAGCAAAGATGAAGGTTGCAAAACATTCTCTTCCATTCATATTGTAATTGATGTGCACAAATTGAGGATGATTAGTGATCACCTCCCAAACAATTTCCTTACTGCAAAAAAGGAAAATTTTATTGTTAGTATTAGTAAAATGAGAAAATCCCCCAAAACTATTGATGAGATTTTGAGGATTGTTACGAACCAAAGGTTCTAAAATAGCAAAACACCAAAGTTTATGTTTCTTATTGAGATGAAGGAATCCTTTCAATGAAAGGGGGTGAGCAATCCCCCTTATGGTCTAACATAGCAGATTTATTATGATGAGAGGGGGGGGGGCTTTCCTGGGTTAGATCTGGATCTCAATCTCCCTCCTTTAGAAGTTGAGGGGGGACTAGCTTCTATGGTACTTGAAACGTACCATCAATTTCTGGGTCTCTATTTTGTGTTTCTTATTTTTTTTTCTATATGTGTGTATCTATATGTATATATATATATATGTATATATATGTGTGTGTATCTATATGTGTGTGTGTGTGTAGGAGTCATTGGAACACATTTTCTTTACTTGCCCTTTCTCTCAGGGGGTTTGGATATCCTTGTTAGAGAGGCTGAACATTGACACTCTTTTATTGAGTTGGAACTTCTTTACCAACTAGGTGAACTGGAAAGTGACCCTCGATCCGCAGCAATGCACCAAAAACTTGGTTTGCAATTGCCAAATAATGCAATAATTTATGCTATAAAAAATATGTTATAGCCAATACTTTGACTCAAATAATAATAGCGGCTAGTGTATATAAATATAATTTTATGAAAAATATTTTACACACTAGGGGTACTACGCAAGTATACGTATTGTTTCAAGTAATATAGGTCTTTAAATAAAGACCCCAATATCGATCCCACGAGGAGGATTATAGATTTTTTTAATAATTTAATTTTATTTTTATGTACTTCTTTTAAAGTTAAAAAGTTGATATTTAATTTACTAGATGCAGAAATAAAGCAGTAATAAAGTAATGATTAATGTAAATAAAAATAAGCAAACAACTTTCTTCCTTTCAATTAATCCAAGACTTTTTAGATAATGTAATATTAATGGAGAATAAAAATTTATGGTATTGTGCCAAATAGAAGCATTCCTACTCTTTACCTTCGCTCGATAGTATAAAGAACATTGGCTAATCTATAGATCAGGTCTAGATGTATTGTTAGTAGAATGGGTTAATCTAGGCTCACACTACTAGATGTCCAAGGGTGGCTATAGTCAGCCCTACTAGTGACCATTTCCTTCTATATAAACTAAATTACAAGAATTTAGCCTGTCACTCTAAAAACTTATCAATTCTACGCCCATTAAATAATATCTTCCTATTTATTTGCACTTCACCTTGAATAACCCGCGCAAGGCCTTCGACTACCCAAGGATTCATGTGATATCTACTAGTTAAGAATTCATCTCCTTTTAGGTCTCAAAACCTTCAACAGATTTTAACAATTTAAATGACCAATTTAAATTGTAAACTAATATCCGATATTAATATCATTTAAAAAATATATATAGTTTTAATTCTCCAACGAATTTTATATTATCTTATTTATCTTTTCATAATCGAAAGGAGAAAGTAAAGTAACTACTCGTAACACATTAAATTTAAACAACAAAACATATAAATAAAACTTTGAATCAAAATACAAATACTTATCTTAAGTGTTTCTCCAACTGAACCTCTGAATCCTTCTGACTCCAAAGTAAATAGACTTCAAAAGCACCGACTTTTCAAATACTCTTAATACAAACTCTAAAATAAACTCACTAATTAATAAAAGAAACTATAAATATGGCCCTTAAAATATTTCTCTAATTTCTCTCTCTAAATGGAACTATGGGACTAGGTGACTAGGTTGGGCATTGATGGTTTTTGGGCTTTTTTCTCTAAAGGAGTAGCCTCCTATTTATAGGCTTCAAGGGTTACCTTGAGGCACCTCTTCAAAATGTGTCCATGTTCAATGAATCTTCCAGGAGGTGTGTCTGGCGCCTAGGCGCCAGAATCTGGCACCTAGGCGCCGGACTCTGCGTCCAATTCTTCGCACCTCTTCACTTTGGATCGCACCTCTTCGTGATTCTAACCGTTTCCAAGCATCCAAATACAATGTATCACATGTCCTATAATCCAGGAATAACTGACAATCTTCTAGATGGTTGAATAACCGCTAACACCGTCAAAATAGCCGTCCAAAAGTCATCAAAAATCTTATAGAATTTTGTATTGAACTGGCGCTTAAGTGCCGGATTCTTGCACCTAGGCGCCAGGCAAATTATTTTGACAATTTTGCATTTTGGTTCCATTTTTGCTCCTTTTTTCTACTTTTTCATCCTTTTTCCTTCTTGAACATTTTTGCATCACCTACATCCAAAAAATAAAAATACCTTTCATTAAAGCATAATATCCTTAAAAATTGATAAAAATCAAGGCATAAAAATAGGTATTTTTTTCATGGATCAAAATCCCCCAAACTTAAACGTTACATGTCCTCAAGTAACCCTTTTTACTATATAAAATGTATAACAATTGGAATAAAAGGTAAATATTTAAGATTTCTTATAATTTTTTATTTTATAAAGGCTTTAGTAAATCATTAACCAAATTTAACTAAGTTTAATTTTAAGAATTTAAAGAATACTTAACTACCAAATCATAAGATTTTAAAAATTTTTTATTCACTTCGAAAATAATTGTAGTTTATTATATTAAGATCACATAAATTATTTACAAGAAAAAGATCTCCATGAAAATCTTTTCTAATAAAGATACATGCATAAAAATTAAGTAAAATATGTAATCAGTTTCTTTTTATAAGCTAATTCAAGTGAAGCCAACTTTTTATTAGGCATCTCCTCAAGCTTCTCCTCTCTCTTCATTTTTCTTTTTTTTTTACAGAAAGGATTACTAAATCTGGATAGCCTATTAAAGATTTTGAACTTCGCTATCCTTAACTTATATTTTCATACTTAAACATTTTCACTTAATTACTATAACATGAATAGATTTCAAGAAGGATTTCAATCCTTTTTTTTCCAGTTATAGTTTTTGATTTCTTAATACTTCTAAAATTCAATTATTTCTACTATGAATAGAAAAATTTCTTTATCTTATTCTTCTTTAAGTTGAATAATTCTATTCTTAAAATCAATCAAAGTTATTAAAATGTTGGTTAAGTCTACTAAATTATTTATAATTTCAAAAATTTAAATGATCTTAAATAGATTCTTCATTCCTTATGTTATGTTAATATTTCTTTTTACAAAATATTAGTTCATTAAGGATAAATAAAATTTAAATTTGCATGTATTTCCCCTTCCCCCAAACTAAAGTTTTGGTATATCATGAAAAAAATTAATATATGAGAGAAAGAAAGGTATAATTTAAAAAGGAATTTTTTATAAGTATGTAAAAACAGTCTAAAAAGAAAAATTTACTTCTACACATACTTTTTATGAATATTACTGAAATAACGAAGTATATATAAAAGTAAGCAGGCTCATCATTCATTTTTTTAATATCAGTAGCTGAATTAAATGACTATACTACTAATAGTAACGTAAACGAACAACATTACTAACTATTTAAGAATACTAAACAGTAGGCTGAAACAGAAATAAAAATTAATTCATCTAAATTTCAGTCTTCAACACAATACACTAAATATTTAAAATAGTCTCAACATCAAACAATCCACACAAAGTTTCATAAACAAATCTACACTAACAAACAACAAACAACAAACAACACTAGCAAAGAAGAAATAAACTAACAACAGAATCAACACATCTCAGAGGTAAATCAAGCTACTAATCACTATCTGTAGCCTCGTCATCGTCATCACCAAAAGAAGACTCCACATCCTTTGGATCAACATACGGTGAAAATTTAGGACAGGTAGGAAACTAAACATCATGCTCACCCTTCAAGAATCTCACTAAAGACTCTGAATACTCAGCATCATACTCACTTTTCCTTTGGTTAAACTCAGATAAATGATCAATCTTCTTGTCTATAGTATCTACTCTGCACTGAGTTAGAAATAACTCATTCCGTCGCTCCGTAAATTGATCATGCATTGATTCCCAGAAACTAGATGGTGGCTCAACAGTAGAAGTAGAAGGTCTAGAAGTAGAAGCTCTACCTGGAGTAGGTACATAAGTAGAAGGACCAGTAGATCTCTTCCCTCAAAGATGATCATAAATGCTAACACTCTCCTGCCCAATTGGCTTTGTAGTCTTCAACTTCTCCTCTGATATATCAGCAGAAAATCCATTGCTCATGCATAAAGAATGAATCAAGGATCAGAATCCTAATCCCATAGAAGTGCTGGATCTAGCAATCGATTCCACTGAATCATAAATAATACTGCTAACATCTATCGGCTTCCTCTCCTGAATGCAGTAGTTCAGGATAGCTCGATCTCTGGTAACTTCACTCAGGTGGTTGGAAGGTAGAAGTCTAGCAGAAATAAAATAATGTCATGCCTTTGAAATACCATTTAGCTTAGAAGATTTGAAGTTTACCCGTTTGTCATTCCGGATCTTCCAAGCTCCAGTGCCATCAGTCAGATATGCAATAATCATCTCAAGATCTCCCTCAGATGGAGATAAACCAGAATAGTAGCACTCGATGGTAGGTGGCAGTCGTAGAAAATATTGATCCATTCCGGAGTAAATCCTACTCCGACACCTCTAACGAAGACTTCGTAGTCTTCCGCATCCAAAAAGTTGGCATAAAACTCGCGTACAATAGGAATAACGACAACAACAGTGAAATAACAGAATCATTGCCAGTTGTGTGCAACGATCGTGTTCTCGATCATTTCACCAGGATTGTAAAAACTGCGCTCCGAGATAAACTTTCTTGACATCGCAAATTCGTGATAACGAAAATGCACTGCCGTAGTCGAAAACTTGCTGCTGTCGAAATTTTCTCGTGCCTTTCCTCTCTTAGATTTTGGTGTCATCTAAACGTGAAAGAAAACACAAATAAATTTAGGAATCAAATATTTAAACTCTTTTTAAGCTTGAGAAACTTAAAATGAGTTTAAAAATCCATGGAGAAACTCTATAAATCAAACTTTTTCTCAAAATTTTAGTTTTTAGCAAAAAATAGGAAAAACTATGGTAAGAATAAAAAATAAATGGATTAGAAGGTAGATCTGACATCGAGATTAAGAAATCAAGTGATTTCAGGCTCAAAAACTTGATGTATTGACCTCAAGTTGGATCTAGGGGTTGTATTTTCGCGAAAAAGTGGAAGGGGATGAAGCTTAGGTGTCAACCATGGCTACGGGATTTAAATGCTAATTTTTGGTAAGCAGGCTGAACCGGCACCTAGACGCCGAATTCTCGCGCCTAGGCGCCATACCCGCCTTTCATAAAAATCACTTTAAAAATTTTATTTTCCACCAAAACTCATAAATTCAACTTCCAATTACACATATTAGAGTAGTGCTTCAGTTTCCAACTTCCATAATATTTTCCAAAAATTTTAAAAATTAAAAATTAAATCCACCAATTAAACACAAGGTTTAAATCAAACTCTTCTAATTCCATTCATAATCTTTAATTTTGGCTCAATACAATATAGATAAGTATAGTAATATGATTCAAGTCCTAACAAACAATCAAACTACACAATTTTAAAGCAAATACAACACACATTAAACAAAAAAACAAACACACAAACAATACATTCAATTTACTAAATCGATACAACGACACACTAATAAAGTCTAGATCACACCACAATAACTATCTAATCTTCAAATTAGAAATTTCCATTCTCTTCACAAGGAAGATTACTAGGCCTACTTGGGAAGAATACTAACGCCCTCGGAAAATCCGTAGCCATTTTCTCGTCGATCCATTTTGTTCTTCGCATACATCTCCACTTGAGCATCTTGATAAGCCACTAGATGATCAAATTGAAGCTTCGCCTGCCATTCCAAATGTTCAATTTGATGATACATCTCATGGAGGCGATCTCCAATACTTTTGAATTCTGCTTCAAATTTATCTAGATGACTTAAATTTTCTCCAAACTTACAGCGATAGAACCATCGAAGTAGGGTTGAGGATCCTTTGAACCTTTGTCTCTAGCCTCTTCTCCAACATTTTTTATCTCCATTTCTTCAAAAATCCTCTCTAATCTCTCAAGAATGAAGTTTCTATGTCATAATTTTGATTTCTTAGGGATTAGGGATTAAGATGGGGTAATTTAAAGGAGAAAATCGTGTGAAAAACTGAAAATTTTTGGTTTTTACATGATCCAGTAACTGTGGCGCTTAGGCACCAAATCTGGCGCCTAGGCACCGGACCCATCGATACATAATTTTATTCTGGCGTAGGCACCAAATTTCGGCGCCTAGGCGCCAGAACCATGTTCGACTTCGTTTCGCCTATCATCAAATTTCAAAGTTTCATTCTCCAAAATAGGTAAATTAGAATGGTAAGATCAATATAGACTTAGTAACACAAATTATAAACAATTATAATGAAGGTTAACTTGATCTCCTTTTTACTCACATATGAAATAGAGTGATCCAAAGTCCAAACTTTATATACTTCGAGATAATTTTTAGCTAAAGTCAATGAAGACTTGTTAGCGTCTAATTTTCTAAAGTTATATAAAATTAGTCAAGACCGAGGCATAACCTTACATTAAAAATATAAAAACACACAAAAATAATTATGGTTTGTCTCCCATAAAGCGCTTGGTTTAACGTCGTCAGCTTGACCTAATTAAGTCTTTAATCAGGTAGACTCAACTCGTAAACTTCTTTATAAATCATTTTAATGTCTCCCAAATAAAGCTTTAGTCTTAATCTGTTAACTTTAAATAGTTTTCCTATTTTGGGGTCTTTAATATCCACAGCTCCAAATTGGTATACTTTCTCAATTATATATGGTCACATCCATTTAGATCTTAATTTTCTAGGAAAAAGTCTTAAATGAGGATTAAATAATAATACTTCTTGTCCAAGCTCGAATATTTTTCCTGAAATCTTTTCATCATGTAACATCTTCATTTTCTCTTTATAAATTTTTGCATTTTCATATGATTCATTTCTTATTTCATCCATCTCATTTAATTGTAATAATCATTTTTCTCCTGCAGTATTCAAATCAAAATTAAATTTCTTTATCGCCCAATAAGCTTTATGTTCAAGTTCAACAGGTAAGTGACAATATTTACCATAAATTAACTGGTAAGGTGACATTTCGATTGGTTTCTTACAAGCGTTCTATAAGCCCATAATGCAGAATCAATTCTATCAACCCAATCAGTTCTTTTAGGATTAACAGTCTTATCTACAATTCTTTTAATTTCTCTGTTTGATACTTCAGCCATTCCACTTATTTAAGAGTGATACGCAGTTGCAATTCTGTGTTTGATTCCAAATTTGTCTAGTAATAATTGAATTCTTATATTTCTAAAATGACTTCAACCATCTGTGATAATTACCTTAGGTATTCCAAATCTTGAAAAAATTATTTTCTTTAAAAATTTTGAAACACTTTTGGAATCACAGTTAGATAAAGCTGCAGCTTCAATCCACTTTGAAACATAATCAACTGCTAATAAAATATAAATCTTTCCAGATGATGGTACAAATGGTCCCATAAAGTCTAAACCCCATATATAAAAAATTTTAACTTCCAATATATAGTTTAAATGCATTTCATCTTCTCTAGATATATTTCCCATCCTTTGACATCGATCACATGTTTTCACATAATGTCTCACATCTTTAAACAAGGTAGGCCAATAAAATCCTGAATTTAAAATTTTAAATGCAGTTTTATCTACTCCAAAGTGTCCTCTAAAATCGGAATCATGACATTTTTGAATAATAGCAAAAGTTTCTTCATAAGGTACACATCTTCGAATTACAGAATCTCTTCCTAATTTAAATAAATGAGGATCTTCCCAAATATAAGATTTAGCATCATTGTTAAATTTCTTAATATATTTGTTATTCAATCCATAAGGTAGAATATTGCTAACTAAATAGTTAACTATATCCGCATACCAAAGTGATTGGCATCCTTGAATAACATATAAATGTTCATCAGGAAATTTCTCAATTATATTTTCCTAAGTAATAACATCATTCTTAATTCTGGATAAATGATCAACAATTTGGTTATCAGTTCCTTTTCTATCCACTATTTGAAAATCAAATTCTTGTAGAAGTAAAACCCATCTTATCAGTCTAGGCTTAGCATCTTTTTTTGTCATTAAATATTTAATAGAGGAATGATCAGTATGAACTATGCATTTGGTACCAAGAAGATAAGGTCTAAATTTATCAAAGGCATGTAATTATAACTAAAAGCTCTTTCTCAAGTAGTAGTGTAATTTCTTTGAGTTTCGGAAAGAGTTTTACTAGCATAATATATAACTTTAAAAATTTTCTCATATTTTTGTCCCAATACAGCTCCAATTGAAAAATCACTTGCATCACACATTAATTCAAAGGGTTTATTCCAATTAGGTGCAATAATTATAGGTGCAGTTATTAATTTTTCATTTAAAATATTGAAAGATTAATACAGTCTTCATTAAATTCAAATTTAGCTTCTTTTTCCAATAATTAACTAAGAGGTTTAGCAATTTTAGAAAAATCCTTTATATATCTTCTTAAAATCCAAGCATGACCCGTAAAACTTCTCACATCGCAATAGTAGTAGGTGGTTACAGCTCAGCAATAATTTTCACTTTTGCTTCGATCAACTTCCATCCCTTTTGTGAAATTTTGTGACCAAGTACAATGCCTTCTGTGACCATAAATTGACATTTTTCCTAGTTCAGAACTAAATTTGTTTCTTCACATCTTTTCAGAACTTTGGAAATATTTTCCAAATAAGATTCAAAAGAAGTTCAAAAGACTTAAAAATTGTTCATAAATATTTCAATTCCTTTCTCAATCAAATCACAAAATATTGACATCATACATCTTTGAAAAGTTGCAGGTGCATTAGATAAACCGAAAGGCATTCTTCTAAACGCAAATGTTCCATAAGAACTTGTAAATGTTGTTTTCTCTTGGTCCTTAGGAGCGACAAGTAATTGATGATAATCAGCATATCCATCCAGAAAACAAAAATATGAGTGTCCAGCTAATTTATCAAGCATTTGATCCAAGAAAGGTAAAGAAAAATGATCCTTTCTAGTGGCGTTATTTAATTTCTGATAATCAATACAAAATCTCCATCCAGTAACTTATCTTGTAGGATTTAGTTCATTTTTATCAATGACAATGACAGTTACTCCTCCTTTCTTCGGAGCACAATGAATAGGACTTACCCATTGGCTATCCAAAATAGGATAAATAATTCCAGCATCTAACCATTTTAAAATTTATTTTTTAATAACTTCTTTCATGATAGAATTTAATCTTCTTTGAGGTTCAATAGTAGGTTTAAAATCTTCTTCCATTAAAATTCTATGCATACAGATGGAAGGGCTTATTCCTCTTATATCAGCAATAGTCCAACTAAAAGCTTTCTTATAATTTTTTAACACTCCTATCAGTTTTTCTTCTTGATCTAAACTTAGTTTAGAAGAAATAATAATTGGTAAAGTTAATGAATTTCCAAGAAAAGCATACTTTAAATGTGCAGGTAACATTTTTAATTCCAGTTCAGGGGCTTTTTTAATTGAGGGTAAAAGTATATCATTTTGTGTTATGTCCAAAATTTCCCAGTTATCTTTAATATAATGAGTTTCTTTAGATAATTCTTCTTCTTTTAGTTCTTCATTTTCATAAGTTAATAATTCAATTTTTTCTTCAGAAATGACTTTACATCTATCTTGATAATGTTTTTCAATTATATAATCAATAATATCCATTCGATAGCATTTTTCTTTATCAGGGTACTTCATTAATTTAAGAACATTGAATTTAATTTCTTGATCATTAACTCTCATGATTAATTCTCTTTTTTGCACATCAATCATAGCTCGTCCATTAGCTAGAAAAGGTCTTCCTAAAATAATTGGTATTTCTTTATCTTCTTCCATATCAAGTATAATGAAATCCACAGGGAAAATAAATTTTTCCACTTTAACAAGAACATCCTCTATAACTCCTTTAGGGTAGGTGATAGATCTATCAACTAACTGAAGGTTTACTTACAGTGGTGGGAGTAGTCTCTCCTAATTTTAACCTTCGAAAAATAGAAAATGGCATGAGATTAATACTTGCTCCTAAATCACATAAAGCTTTTCCACAAAATTTTTCTCCAATAGCACAAGGTAAATAAAACTTCCAGGATCTTTAAGTTTCTGAGGTAATTTCTTTTGAATTATTGCACTACATTCTTTACTTAATGCAAAAGTTTCAAAAGCTTCAAATTTTCATTTTTTAGTTAAAATATCCTTCATAAATTTTGCATAAGTTGGCATTTATTCCAAAGCTTCAGGAAAAGGTATGTTAATGGTAAGTTTCTTAAAAATTTTAAAGAACTTAGAAAATTGATGATCAAGCTTCTGATGTTTTAGTCTTTGAGGAAAAGATGGTGGTGGTTTTTCAACTTCCACATTAATAGGAATAATAGTCTGATCTTGACTAGGAGAAGGATTTTCTTGAGGTTTTTCAATCTCTTCAACCTCAATCTCATTTTCAATTTCATTCTGCATTCTTTCTTTTAATTCCTTTCCACTTCTAAGTTGAACAGTTTTAACATTTTCATGTTCTTTTCAAGTTTCTTTTGGATTGACTTCAACATTACTAGGAAGTGTTCCTGGAGGTCTGTAATTAATTAAATTAGCAATTTATCCCATTTGATTCTCAATATTACGAATAACAGTGTTTTGATTTTGTAATTGATTACTTAGTTGTAAAATTAATTCTTCTATAGATAACTTTTTCTGTTGATTATTAAGTCCAGGTGGTTTATAGTTTGAATTTACTTGATTGTTCCAATTTTCAGTTGGATGAGATTGATTATTACCCCATTATTGTTGTGAATTATTCCAGTTAAAATTAGGGTGATTTTTCCATCCATGATTATAATAATTGGGATAAGGATTATTTTTACTAGCAATAGCTTGTAAAGTTTCAATAGTTTGAGAATCTTTAATATTAGCAGAGTTGCTATGTGATATATTGATAGAAAAATTATCTAATTTCTTAGATATAGCAGCTACTTGTGAAGCTAAGATAGAAAAGGCTTCGTTATCATGAATACTTGACATTCTTTTAGGATTAATCCTTTCAGAAGGCCATTGAAAATTATTGTTAGCCATTTCTTCAGTTAAAGTGTAAGCTTCTTCAAATGATTTAGCCATTAAAGAACCTCCAGCATCAACATCAATAATTGATTTAAGTGATCCAATTAGTCCGTTATAAAATGTTTGAATAATTAACCAATCAGGTAAAGCATGATGAGGACATTTTCTTAATAGTTCTATAAATCTTTCCCAAGTTTCATAAATTGTCTCCCCATCAAATTGACTAA
Source organism: Papilionanthe hookeriana x Papilionanthe teres (assembly GCA_022702705.1). Taxonomy (NCBI): domain Eukaryota; kingdom Viridiplantae; phylum Streptophyta; class Magnoliopsida; order Asparagales; family Orchidaceae; genus Papilionanthe; species Papilionanthe hookeriana x Papilionanthe teres. The sequence continues at coordinate 151,325,806 of CM040424.1, read as the reverse complement.
ATGAAGTAATATCATTTCTCAATTTAGCAGTTTTAAAAGGAGGAAAATATTTAGCAAGGAATTTTTGTGCCATTTTAGCCCATGTTTTAATAGAACCTGTTGCTAATGAGTTCAACCACATATTTGCTTTATCTCTTAAAGAAAAAAGGAAAGAGTCTAAGTCTAATAGCATCATGAGAAACATTGTTATATTTAAAGGTAGCACAAAGTTCTAAAAAACTAACAAGGTGTTGGCGGCATATTTTTAGGTTAAGTGTTGTATTTTAAAAAAGGGGTCACCTGCGGAAATTGTTGGCGAATCTTAAATTTAATTTAAATATATATATAATTTAGAAAGTAGTATTTGATTTTGAAAATAATTTTTTTTAAATTTGAATATTTTAAGATATGAAATCAAACCGATCTCACATCCCGAATAGTTTATATAAACGAGCACTGACCCGACCGCAAATAACGCAGTAATGTTTGCTTCCAAAAGATAGCCGAAAACTTTGACTGAATTTATAAATAGCAGCTAGTGTATAAAATTAATATTATGTAAATTTAGAAAATATTTTTACACACTAAGGGTACTACGCAATTATACGTATCGTTTCAAGTAATATAGGGTTTTGAAACAAAGAGCCCAGTATCGATCCCACGGGGAAGAATTATAGTGATAAATTTTCTATATAAAAATTAAAAAAATATTTTTATTTTATATTTTAATTTGATTATAAATTACTATTAATTTACTAGATGCAAATAAAGAAAGCAATAATAACAAAATGATTTTATGAAATCTATATAAAATAAACAACTTTCTTTCCTTCAATTAATCTAAGATTTTTAAGATAATTTAATATTCGTTGGAGAATTTGATATATAGTATTGTGCCAATTAGAAGCATTCCTATTCTTTACCCTTTGATCCGAGCGCAAAGAACATTGGCTAATTCTGACGAATAGGTCCTAATGTATTGTTAGTAAAATAGGTTAATCTAGGCTCACACTTCTAGATGTCCAAGGGTGGCTATGGTCGGCCCTACTAGTGACCCTTTCCTAATATATAAATCAAATTATAAAATTTAGTCTGTCACTCTAAAAACTTATCAATTCTATGCCCTATAAATCTTATCTTCCTATTTATTTGCACTTCACCTTGAGTAGCCCGCACATGGCCTTCGACTACCCAAGGATTCATGTGACATTTACAAGTTAAGAGTTCTTCTCCTTCAAGGTCTCAAAACTCTTCAACAGGTTTTAACAATTCAAATGACCAATTTAAAAAGTAAAGTAAGATCAGGTATTAATGTCATCACAATGTTTTAAAAATATTTTGAATTTCAATTCTCCATCGAATCTTTATATTATCTTATCTATCTCTTCATAATTGAAGGAAGAAAGTAAACTAACTACTCAGAACACATTAAAAATAAATAGCAAAACATGATAATTAAACTTTGAATCAAATATAAAAATACTTATCTCAAATATTTCTTCTACAGATCTTCTTATTCCTACTGAATCCACAGTGTAATGAACTCCAGATGCAATAACTTGAAAATAAACTCACTAAACTAAACAAAAGTGGCCCTAAATTTCTCTCTCTATTTCTCTCTCTAAGGATGAGAGATCTTAAAGTGGATAAGAGAAAGGGTTACAATGGGAGGGGCACGTTTTACGAAGAAATGGACCCCTATTTATAGGCTTCAAGGGTTTCCTTGAGGCACCTCTTCAAAACATGTCCACATTCAATGAATCTTCTAGACGGTCGGCTTGGCGCCTAGGTGCCGGAATGCGCGCCTAGGCGCCGGAGACTGCGTCTAGTTCTTAGCACCTCTTCACTTTGGCTCGCACCTCTTCGCGTTTAAAACCATTTTGGAGCGTCCAGATGTAATGTATCACATGTCCTATTATCAAGGAACAACTGTTAGTCTTCTAGAATGTCCAATAACCGCTCACTCCGTCAAAATAACTGATCAAACATCGTCAAAAACTTGACAATTTTTGTATCGAGTCTGGCAATTAGGTGCCAGCTTCTGGCGCCTAGGCGCCAGGCCATAATTTTTTTATACTTTTTTGTATTTTGCTCCATTTTTGCTCCTTTTTGCTCCTTTTTTCCTTTTTAGACCTTTTTACATTACCTACATCCAAAAACACAAAAAATACCTTTCATTAAAGCATAATATCCTTATAAATTAATAAGAATTAAGACATAAAGAAATATGTATTTTTTTATAGATCAAAATCCTCCAAACTTAAATGTTACTTGTCCTTAAGTAACTCTTTCTATTATATAAAATATATAACCTTTGGAATAAAAGATAACTATTTAAGATTCCTTATAATTTTTTATTTTATAAAGTCTTTAGTAAATTGTTAACCCAATTTTACTAACTAGGTTTAATTTTAAGAATTTAAAGAATATTTAACTACCAAATCATCAGATTTCAAACTTTCCATCCATTTTGAAAATAATAGAAATCTATTATATTAAGCTTTCATAGATTATTTACAAGAAAAAGATCTTCTTGAAAAATCTTTTCTAAATAAATATTTATGTATAAAAATTAAGTAAAGTATGTAACTAGTTTTCTTCCTATAAGATAATTCAAGTGAAGCTAATTTTTGATTAGGCATTTCCTCAAGCTTCTCCTCTCTATCTTTTTTTCTTTTCTTCTTTTTTTTTCTTTTATATATAGAGAGGATTACTATATCTGGATAGCTTGTTAATGGTTTTGAACTTCACTATCCTTAACTTATATTTTCAAAATTTATACATTTCCACTTAATTATTATAACATAAATAAGAATTCAAAAAGATTTCCAATCTTTTCTTTTTCAAGTGATAATTTTTGATTACTTAATAATTCTAAAATTCTATTATTTCTACCATGAATAGAAAAATTTTTTATCTTATTCTTCTTTAAGTTAAATAATTTTATTCTTAAAATCAATCAAAGTTAGTAAAATTTTGGTTAATTTCACTAAATTTTTTATAATTTCAAAAATAAAAGTGATCTCAAATAAATTCTTCATTCCTTAAGTTATGTTAAAAAGTTTTTATTTTTATGAAAAGATTAGCTCTTTAAGGACAAATAAAATTTAATTTTGAATGGATTTTCCCTTCCCCCAAACTGAAGTTTTGGTATACTATGAAAATTTGAAAGTATGAGAGAAAGAAAATCATAAGAATTTTTAATAAGTATGTAAAAACAATCTTAAAAAGAAAAATTAACTTCTAATCATGCTTTCATGAATAATTAAGATAAAATTGAAGCATGTATATAAAAAGTAAGCAGGCTAATTTTATGATGATATTAAATTTGAAACAAAATTAAAACAGAGCAAAATAATTAATTACTAAATATTAAACTAAAACGACATATAAATTAATTCTAACTTCGGTCTCAACACAACAAAATCCTAACACTAATCAGTCAACATACATCAAACACAAAACTAAAAAACAATCCAAATAAAACAAACTAACAGAGTAACACATCATAGAGTTCTATTCAAAATAGAGTAATCCTATTTACTCGTTGTAAACTATCATAATGAAGGTTAACTTGATCTCCTTTTTACTCATATTCAAAATAGAGTGACCCTATTTTTAAATCTTACATACTTCAAAATAATTTTCAGCCTAAGTCAACAAAGACTTATGAGCATCAAATTTTTCTAAAGTAATATAAAATTAATCAAGATTGAGGCATAACCTTACATTAAAACACAAAAATACTCACAAACAAAGAAAATTATGGGTTGCCTCCAACAAAGCGCTTGGTTTAACGTCGTCAGTCCGACTTAAGTAAATCTTTAATCAGGCTGACTCAATTCATAAGCCTCTTTATAAATCTTTTTAATATCTTCCAAATAAGGCTTCAATCTTACTCCATTTACTTTAAAAAATTTACCTCTTTTGGGATCTTTAATATCCACAGTTCCATAATGGTATACTTTATCAACTAAATAGGGTCCAATCCATTTAGATCTTACTTTTCCAGGAAAAAGTCTTAAACGAGAATTAAACAATAATATTTTTTGTCGAGGCTCAAAAATTTTTCCTAAAATCTTCTTATCATGCAACATCTTCATTTTCTCTTTATAAATTCTCGCATTTTCATACGATTCATTTCTAATTTCTTCCATCTCATTTAGTTGCAATAATCGTTTTTCTACTGCTTTATTCAAATTAAAATTAAACTCCTTTATCGCCCAATAAGCTTTATGTTCAAGTTCTACGGTAAGTGACAATGTTTACCATAAATTAACCGGTAAGGTGACATTCCGATTGGTGTCTTATAAGTTGTTCTATAAGCCCATAATGCGGAATCAAGTCTATCAACTCAGTCGGTTCTTTTAGGATTAACAGTCTTTTCTAAAATTATTTTAATTTCTCTGTTTGATACTTCAGCCATTCCACTAGTTTGATGGTGATAAGCAGTTGCAATTCTATGTTTGATTCCAAATTTTTGTAGTAATGATTGAATTCTTATATTCCTGAAATGACTTCCACCATGAGTGATAATTACCTTAGGCATTCAAAATCTTGAAAATATCATTTTCTTTAAAAATTTTGAAACACTTTTGGAATCACAGTTGGGTAAAGCAATAACTTCAATCCACTTTAAAACATAATCAACTGCTAATAAAATATAAATTTTTCCAAATGATGGAACAAATGGTCCCATAAAGTCTAAACCCCATATATCAAAAATTTCAACTTCCAATATATAGTTTAAAGGCATTTCATCTTTCCTAGATATATTTCCCATCCTTTGACATCGATCACATGTTTTCACATATCGTCTCACATCTTTAAATAAGGTAGGCTAATAAAATCCAGAATTTAAAATTTTAAATGCAGTTTTATCTATGCCAAAGTGTCCTCCAAAATCAGAATCATGACATTTTTGAATAATAGCAAAAGTTTCCTCATAAGGTACACATCTTTGAATCATAGAATCTTTACCAATTTTAAATAAATGAGGTTCTTCCCAAATATAAGATTTAGTATCATATTTAACTTTCTTAATAAATTTGTTATCGAAGTCATAAGGCAAAATATTACTAACTAAATAATTAACAATATCAGCATACCAAGGTGTTTTGCATCTTTGAATAACATATAAAGATTCATCAGGGAATTTCTCATTTATATTTTCTTCCGAAATAATATCATTTTTAATTCTAGACAAATGATCAGCAATTTGGTTTTCAGTTCCTTTTATATCTACTATTTGAAAATCAAATTCTTGTAGAAGTAAAACCCATCTTATAAGTCTAGGTTTAAAATCCTTCTTAGTTAATAGATATTTAATAGCAGAATGATCAGTATGAACTATGCATTTAGTACCAAGAAGATAAGGTTTAAATTTATCAAAGGCATATACTATAGCTAGAAGCTCTTTCTCGATGGTAGTGTAATTTCTTTATGTTTCGGTGAGAGTTTTACTAGCATAATATACAACTTTGAAAACTTTCTCATATTTTTGTCTTAATACAGCTCCAATTGCAAAATCACTTGCATCACACATTAACTCAAAAGATTTATTCCGGTCGAGTGCAACAATGATAGGTGCAGTTATTAATTTTTCTTTTAGAATATTAAAAGCATTAATACATTCTTTATTAAATTCAAATTTTGCATCTTTTTCTAATAAGTGACAAAGAGGTTTAGAAATTTTAGAAAAATCCTTTATATATCTTCTATAAAATCCAGCATGACCTAAAAAACTTCTCACATCAGTAACAGTAGTAGGTGGTTGCAATCCACCAATAATTTTCACTTTTGCTTGATCTACTTCCATCCCATTTTGTGATACTTTGTGTCCAAGTACAATGCCTTCTGTAACCATGAATTGACATTTTTCCCAGTTAAGAACTAAATTTGTTTCTTCACATCTTTTCAGAACTTTGGCTATGTTTTCCAAACAAGATTCAAAAGAAGTTCCAAAGACTGAAAAATCGTCCATGAATATTTCAATTCCATTGTCAATCAAATCACAAAATATTGACATCATACATCTTTGAAAAGTTGAGGGTGCATTACATAAACCAAAAGGCGTTCTTCTAAAAGTAAATGTTCCATAAGGACTTGTAAATGTTGTCTTTTCTTGGTCCTCAGGAGCAATAAGTAATTGATGATAACCAGAATATCCATCCAGAAAACAGAAATATGAGTGTCCAGCTAATTTATCGAGCATTTGATCCAAGAAAGGTAAAGGAAAATGATCCTTTCTAGTGACTTTATTTAGTTTCCTATAGTCAATACAAATTCGCCATCCAGTAACTTGTCTTGTAGGAATAAGTTCATTTTTATCATTAACAATGACAGTTACACCTCCTTTCTTCGGAACACAATGAATAGGACTTACCCATTGACTATCCAAAATAGGATAAATAATACCAGCATCTAACCACTTAATAATTTCTTTTTTAAAAACCTCTTTCATGATAGGATTTAATCTTCTTTGCGATTCTATAGTAGGTTTAAAATTTTCTTCCATTAAGATTCTATGCATGAAAATGGAAGGGCTTATTCCTCTTATATCAGCAATAGTCTAACCAAAAGCTTTCTTATAATTCTTTAACACACCTAGTAATTTTTCTTCTTGATCTTTACTCAATTCAGAAGAAATAATAACATGTAAAGTTAACGAATTTCCAAGAAACGCATATTTTAAATGGGAAGGTAACATTTTTAATTCCAGTTCAGGTGCTTTTTAATTGAGGGTAAAAGTATATCATTTTGAGTTATGTCTAAAGTTTCCCAATTATCTTTAATAAAATGAATCTCTTCTTCTTCTACTACTTCATCTTCATCGAGTTAAAAATTCAAATTTTTCTTCAGAAATAACTTTACATTTTTCTTGATAATGTTTTTCAATTAAATAATCAATTATATCCATTCGATAACATTTCTCTTTATCAGGGTACTTCATTGATTTAAGAACATTGAATTTAATTTCTTGATCATTAACTCTCATGGTTAATTCTCCTTTTTGCACATCAATCATAGCTCATCCGGTAGCTAGAAAAGGTCTTCCTAAAATAATAGGTATCTCTTTATCTTCTTCCATATCAAGTATTATGAAATCTACAGGGAAGATAAATTTATCCACTTTAACAAGGACATCCTCTATAACTCCTTTAGGATAAGTGATAGATCTATCAGCTAACTGAAGAGTTACAGTGGTGGGAGTAATATCTCGTAAATCCAATCTTTGAAAGATAGAAAATGACATGAGATTAATAATTGCTCCTAAATCACATAAAGCTTTTCCGCAAAATTTTTCTCCAATAGCACAGGGTATAGTGAAACTTCTAGGATCCTTAAGCTTTTCAGGTAATTTCTTTTGAATTATTGAACTGCATTCTTCACTTAATGCAACGGTTTCAAAAGCTTCAAATTTTCATTTTTTGCTTAAAATATCCTTCATAAATTTTGCATAAGTTGGCATTTGTTCCAAAGCTTCAGCAAAAGGTATGTTAATAGTAAGTTTCTTAAAAATTTCAAAGAACTTAGAAAATTGTTGATCTAATTTCTGCTGTTTAAGTCTTTAAGGAAAAGGTGGTGGTGGTTTTTCAACTTCGACATTAATAGGTATAACAGTTTGATCTTGACTAGGAGAGAGAGTTTCTTTAGGTTTTTCAATCTCTTCAACCTCAATCTCTTTTTCAATTTCATTCTGCAATTTTTCTTTTAATTCCTTTCCACTTCTAAGTTGCACAGCTTTAACTTGTTCATGTTCTTTTCTAGTTTCCTTTAAATTGATTTCAACATTACTAGGAAGCATTCCTATAGGTCTGTTATTAATTAAAGTAGCAATTTGCCCCATTTGATTTTCAATATTACGAATAGCAGTATTTTGATTTTGTAATTGGTTATTCATTTGCATAATTAATTCTTCTATTGATAACTTTTTCTGTTGATTATTAAATCCAGGAGGTTTATAAATTGAATTAACCTGATTATTCCAATTTCCAGTGGGATGAGATTGATTATTACCCCATTGTTGTTGTGAATTATTCCAGTTAAAATTAGGATGATTTTTCCACCCAGGATTATAATAATTTGGATAAGGATTATTTTTACTTGCAATAGCTTATAAAGTTTCAATAGTTTGAGAATGTTCAATATTAGCAGAGTTATTATGTGAAATATTAATTGCAAAATTATCTAATTTCTTACACATTGCTGCAACTTGTGAAGCTAAGATTGAAAAGGCTTCATTATCATGAATACTGGCCATCTTTTTAGGAATAATCCTTTCGGAAGGCCTTTGAAAATTGTTATTATCCTTTTCTTCAATTAAAGTGTAAGCTTCTTCAAATGATTTAGACATTAAAGAACCTCCAGCAGCAGCATCAATAATTAATTTTAAAGATCCAATTAATCCATTATAAAATGTTTGAATAATCAACCAATCAGGTAAAACATGATGAAGACATTTTCTTAATAGTTCTTTAAATCTTTCCTAAGTTTCATATATTGTCTCCCCGTCAAATTGACTAAACGAAGTAATATCATTTCTTAATTTAGCAGTTTTATAAGGAGGAAAATATTTAGCAAGGAATTTTTGTGCCATTTCAGCCTATGTTTTAATAGAAGCAGTCGCTAATGAGTTAAACCACATCTTTGCTTTATCACTTAAAGAAAAAGGAAAGAGTCTAAGTCTAATAGCATCATCAGAAACATTGTTATATTTAAAGGTAGCACAAAGTTCTAAAAAATTAACAAGATGTAAATTTGGATCCTCATTTGGTGATCCACCAAATTAATTGTTTTGCACCATTTGAATAATAGACGATTTAAGTTCAAAAGAATTAGCATCTACAATGGGTATTTGAATACTACTATGAAGTTCATCAATTGTAGGGTTAGCATAATCCCTTAATGGTTTATAAACATTTTGATCATTAAGTTCAATTGTATTTTGCAAAGTAGCCATTTATTGAAATTTTTGAATTTGTTTTCCCATTTTAATTTTTCTAATTATTCTTTCTAATTCGGAATCTAAAGGTATTAATCCTTTAGAACCAAATCTTCGCATAAAATAAGGAATAAAATATATATCTTTTTCTTTGTTTAAGAAAATTTATACTATTCTATTTCTTTCTTCCCCGGCAACGGCGCCAAGAACTTGGCGCGACCGCAAATAACGCAGTAATGTTTGCTTCCAAAAGATAGCCAAAAACTTTGACTCAATTTATAAATAGCGGCTACTGTATAAAATTAATATTATGTAAATTTAGAAAATATTTTTACACACTAGGGGTACTACGCAAGTATACGTATCGTTTCAAGTAATATAGGGTTTTGAAACAAATACCCCAGTATCGATCCCACGGGGAAGAATTATAGTGACAAATTTTCTATATAAAAAATAAAAAATAATTTTTATTTTATATTTTAATTTGATTATAAATTACTATTAATTTACTAGTGCAAATAAAGAAAACAATAATAAGAAAATAATTTTATGAAATCTATATAAAATAAACAACTTTCATTCCTTCAATTAATCTAAAATTTTTAAGATAATTCAATATTCGTTGGAGAATTTGATATATAGTATTGTGTCAAATAGAAGCATTCCTATTCTTTACTCTTTAATCCAGACGCAAAGAACATTAACTAATTTACAGAATAGGTCCGGATGTATTGTTAGTAGAATTGGTTAATCTAGGCTCACACTTCTAGATGTCCAAGGGTGGTTATGGTCGGCCCTACTAGTGACCCTTTCCTAATCTATAAATCAAATTATAAGAATTTAGTCTGTCACTCTAAAAAGTTATCAATTCTACGCCCTTTAAATCTTATCTTCCTATTTATTTGCACTTCACCTTGAATAGGTTGCACATGGCCTTCGACTACCCAAGGATTCATGTGACATTTACAAGTTAAGAGTTCTTCTCCTTCAAGGTCTCAAAACTCTTCAACAGATTTCAACAATTCAAATGGCCAATTTAAAAAGTAAAGTAAGATCAAGTATTAATGTCATCACAATGTTTTGAAAATATTTTGAATTTCAATTCTCCATCGAATCTTTATATTACATTATCTATATCTTCATAATTGATGGAAGAAAGTAAACTAACAACTCAGAACACATTGGAAATAAATAAAAAAATATAATAATTAAACTTTGAATCAAATATAAAAATACTTATATCAAATATTTCTTCTACAGATCTTCTGATTCCTACTGACTCCACAGTGTAATGAACTCCAGATGAAATAACTTGAAAATAAACTCACTAAACTAAACAAAAGTGGCCCTAAATTTCTCTCTCTAAGGATGAGAGATCCTAAAGTGGATAAGAGAAAGGGTTACAATGAGAGGGGCACATTTTTTGAAGAAATGGACCCCTATTTATAGGCTTCAAGGGTTGCCTTGAGGCACCTCTTCAAAACATATCCACATTTAATGAATCTTCTAGAAGGTCGGTCTGGCGCCTAGGCGCCGGACACCGCATCCAGTTCTTCGCACCACTTCACTTTGGCTCGCATCTCTTCGCATTTAAAACCGTTTTAGAGCATCCAGATGCAATGTATCACATGTCCTATTATCAAGGAACAACTGCCAGTCTTCTAGAATATCCAATAACCGCTCACTCCGTCAAAATAGCTGATCAAATGTTGTCAAAAACTTGATAGTTTTTGTACTGAGTCTGGCGCTTAGGCCCCAGCTTCTGGCGCCTAGGCGCCAGGCCATAATTTTTTTATATTTTTTTATTTTGCTCCATTTTTTCTCCTTTTTGCTCCTTTTTCCTTTTTAGACCTTTTTACATTACCTACATCCAAAAACACAAAAAAATACCTTTCATTAAAGCATAATATCCTTAGAAATTAATAAGAATTAAGACATAAAGAAATAAGTATTTTTTTATAGATCAAGTACCGCACCACAAACCATGTATTTATCCCGAGGAATAGACAAACTGCTTGATGATGGGGCTCGATTAAATAAACTAAAAGATTTGTGACATCCGTTTGGTCTGCGAACCAATTTTATAAGCCGACAAGTTCCCCTGCTTAATACAAAGAAATTAAATTGGGTTTATATTACCTGGGTTCTTAAAGTTCCCTATAAGGGCAAGCCCCTATAGTTAATTACATCCTAAATGTCTGAAGACACTTAAGAAAACTCTGGATAATGATTAGTGATTTTGCTCTCAAGAATTTCAAAGTTTAAGGTTTTCAAAGGATTTGAGTTTTGGAAATTTCAATAGGGAATGGATCAAATTTGGAACAATTTATTTTAAGAGTCCAAAGAAAGAGAAGTAGGAGAAGCTGAGGATCCAAGAAGAATCTTGGCAACTTCTCAAACTATCCTATTATTTGGCTTCAATTTTGGAGTTTGTTTAATGTTTCAATCCTGCCAATTTTATTTAATTAGGATTTATATTCGTATGACACAATCATACAAACAGCCTCGAAGATGTGAGGGTTTATGTCGTACCGAACGACTACCTCAGAATCCAAAGACTAGTTAGGGCTTAATTTGTAATAACATGATTAGGCAAATGCCTAACGAAGAGTTGAGGATTTATGTTGTACTAGGCAAACCACCTCGAAGTCCTATGGATTGGTTATTTAATTCTAAGAAAGTTTTCCTGAAGTAGATCCGAGTTTTGCTGATAACGATGGTCGAGCTGCCCACCATGCTCCGAGCTCCTTGTTGTTGCAGAGGTTTAGTTTTAAAAGTCATAAATCAGGAGATGAGGGAAGTGTTTTGGTTTAGAGAAAATATTAAAATCCAAGTGTTTTTAATATTTTAATTAAAATGAATCTTAACGTTGTTTAAACAGAACCGACTAAGATCTCACGGTTCCGTCATCCCGGCACCGTTATTTTCATTGAATTCACTTAGTCCAGATGAATTTGCTAAACTCATCTGAATGAGTTCCACACTTTCATTTAGGCTGCGTGAAATCCTTTAGCAACACGTGGGTTACATCATCGAGATATTACCGATCATTCGATGAGACGTTTTAATTTAGTTGTGATTGTAGTTTTGTTGTTCTATTTGTGATTAAATTTTGAGTTGTTTTATATTTTAGAATATTGTGACGGTGAATTTTATCTTGCAATGACTTTTAATTTAGTTTTGGTTTCAATTCAAGGGCTATCCTAAAGGTTTTGGTTCAACTCCCACTTTGGCCGAGAGGTGGTGGTGTTTAAATAAATGTGGCCCGGGGGCTTCCCAGGGGGGTTTGGAGGCTGGGATTAGCTGCTCAGGGGAGGAGAAGAACAGCCATGGTGTCCATTTGGGTTGGGACAGCTCAGCCAGGGAGAATTCAAAAATTGGCTCACATGGGTGCTCTCGGCCTGGTGGTTTCCGGCGGCTGTGGTGGCTGGCTGGCCAGGGTCAGGTCACCCTCAAGTTCAGGGAGGTCAGTGGTTGGCAATGGTGCAGTCAATTGAGGCTTGACATGTGTAAAGGAGTTTGATTTAAGTGTTAAGGGGGAAGAGTCATTTTGGGCTTGGTTTAGTCAACTCATGGTTTAGGTTAGGTGCACCTCCCCAAGGCTAGTTTGGGCTGAAGAGAAAATCACTTAGGTCAGCTTGATTAGTGGGGTCAAGTCACAATCCAAGTACAATTAGGCTTAAGCAAGATTAGGGGATACATGGGAGTGTTTAATCACTCATAAGGGAATCATAAAAGGGTTTCCTCTTTTTTGCATTTAGGGAGTGGTGATAAGTCAAAGCTCTCATGGCTTTCATGTGGCTTATGCATGGCTCCAAGGACTCCATTTGGCTTAGGGATGGCTTGGCTTATTTACATGGAAATGGATTTTAGGGATTTTTGGCATTTAGGGGTGATTTTGCATTAGGCTTTAATTTGGAATCATTTGATCATGGATTTAAAACTTAGGGGTTGATTTTGATTAAAAGGATGACAAATGAAAATATCATGTGGGCTTTAGGATAGATTTTGGGCTTTTTTGAATTTTTGTGAAAATGGGCTTTTTAAGGCTTTATGGAAGTGGACTTTTAGATTTTAAAATGGGCTTTTGGATGAAAGTTTTGTGAAGGACCATGCCAAATAAATGTTGGGTTTAGTTTAGGGATGTGTCATGAGTGATTTGGAACAAATTTGAAGTGATTTTGAATTGAATTGGGTTTAATGTGGGTCTTTTAGTAAAGGGGCCAAAGTGGGTCAAATTGGGCTAACTTGGTTTAAGGTTGGGCTAAAGTTGGATTTGATGTAAAATTAATGTTGAGAAATGTTTATGGGAATGTCACAAAGAGTTTTCAACTTTGGTTGGGCTTTGATTTTAGGATTTGGGCCCATTTGGGTTAGGTTTGGGCTTAGGTCAATTTAAGGGATTTTCGTTTTGGGTTAGGTTTGGGTGGAGTTTAGGTTCAAATTTTGGGCAAATCAAGTTAGTGTTTTGTTCATGGGGGTGTTAGGAAGGCTTTAGAAAAGATTTGGGGCCAATTGGAGTTAAATTGGATAGGTTTGAGCTAGGTTTAGGTCATGGGCCAAAATTGGGCCTTAGGCTTCAAATTGAAATTGGGCTCAAATGCCAGTCAAATTGGACTTGGATTTGGTTTGAATTGATATTGGGGATGTTGATTTGAAGTTTAGAATGGAATTGGACCAAAATTGAGGTCAATTGGGGTGGTTTGGTTTGACATTGGGTTCACTTGGGTTTAAAATTGGCCAAATTGGGGGTTTTGGTAAAAGTGGGGTAAATTGGAAAAATTAGCCCATGGTGTAGTTGAACAAAATGAAATAGGGAATATTTGGGAATTTTCTGAATTTTTGGATTTCTGGGCTAAGAAGGGCATTTTGGGTATTTGGAGGGTATTGGGGTTACTTTTGGAATTTTTTGTATTTTTTGGCTATGGATGATCAATTTGAGTGGGGGGAAATATTTAGGATTAATTTTAAGGAATTTTGAGTGATTTAGGTGATTTTGTAAATTTTGGGTAGTTCGAGGGCTTTTGGTAGGTTTAGTAGGTGTAGGGCCACGGGGGTCAAAAATTGAAATTTTGGAAAAATGAAGATCGATCAAATTTGAGTAAAATGGAATCACTTTGGTTGAGCCATGAAGCCATTTTAAGCCTGTATGAGCCATGAGTGGACTCATTTGAGGCATTCACTATGTTGTTCCTAACCCTCTTAGCCAGGGGCTTAGAGGTTAAGGACCATCCATGTGAATTACCTACATGAGTCAGGAAGTCAAGTTGGGTGAGAGTGTGGTTTTAGGACTTGGAATGTGTGTGACAGTGTAGTGCATGTGCAAGTTAACCCTCACTAGACCAGGCCACCCAGGGTATTCATAAGGCTAAGAAGTCTTATAGGGAACTCATCCTTTAAACCTCCACATTTGATTTCAACCGTCTAGGTGATTAGGGGTCTACAATCAGTTAATTCTGGATCTGGCTGAAAGTGGTAAGGCATTTTTCTATCATCCATTCTTCTAAAAAGTAGCGAGATCCGCTCCACGAGCACTCTGGAATGCGATGCTTTGCTGACGTACGCTCCGTTTCCTTTTAACACCGGGACGGAACCTACGGTAGTGGTATCTCCATCGACCATAGGAACTCACGGGGCACCACGATCCGGAGGTCGGATCCGAGACATGATGTTGCAGCGGTTGACGAATGACATCGTGCGAAAGGGTCTAACAAAGTCATGATGGTCATATGCGGAGGTATGCGGTCGCCTTCCTTGTAGATGTTGATAATGCAACGCTGTTGGGTATGCGATACGCGAGCGGTACCCTCCATGTTATCATCCTTTTCACCATTCTTTTGATGATTCTTAGCATCGGATCCACCTCACTGCGACGGAGTATCCTTGGTGGATTTCCTTTTCTGTCTGTGGCAAAATTGTAGCAACATCCGCATTGGATTGTAACTCTTCCCTTCCACGGCATCCATCTTCGGGGTTCGAATATGTCTTTTCTCTCGGGCGGCCGGCTCGACCCATTTTTGTAATTCGAGGATGCAATCTATAATTTGTTGTTGCTCATAATTTGAGAAAACATCCGTATGTAGCTCGAGGCCTTCCAAGATGTTGACCCTCTTGTTTCCAATTCTTTGAAAGTATTCGAAAGGTTTTCTTCTCAACTAGTTGCATTTTCTCCAACTCATATTCTAGGATTATCTGAAGTCCTCAGTGTCTAGTAACATACTGCGGGATGTATGGCTCAACCCCCGCACGTTCTTCTGCATGTCTTGGCTCCTCGGGGATAGTCTCCGTAGGGACATCCTCCGGGATTGCTTTCACAACAAGACTCTTCGGATTCGGTACATATGCTCGGCGTCGAGTGCGGGCTCTATTTACGCTTTTCTTAGTATTTCTTTTATACGTTCCGACCTTCTTGGAATTGACTTTCTTCTTTCTGGTTCTTCATGAACCGGTCTTCTTGGAGCATTTGTAATAACAGTATCCACTGTCTGTTCATGTTGATCTTCTGCTAACTTGGTCAACATTTTGCGAATGCGACGATTCTTATTTCTTCGCTGGGTAGCAGTGAGAGTAGCTCTCCTTACCCCTTGAATTTCTGCTGGCGCGGCGGCCGACAAGCCTACCCTCTGTTGTGGCAACCATGGACTTAACTTTCTTATCTTCTCTTGTTGCATGCGCGGCGTTTGCTTTTCTTTTCTTGTTGCTTTGGATTAGTGGCTCGGGCCACCCATTTTCATCCTCTGTACGTCTGTGAAGTTCTTCTCGATCAGGCGGGATCCAATCATTTTCTTCGAATTGTAAAGCAGGTTGGTGTGATGTACGAGTCGATCTCTATCACTGCTCCATCCCTCACCCTCTTTTCATCAAGTGCTAGACTCACGCCATTTCTAAAGTTTAGAACCAACCACCCGTCCGACATTTCCCTGCGAAAAAAAATAATGAAAGGATCAGGGGTTGTACTAAGAATAAGAACAATAAGAAAAACACTTAAAAATTCTTATTCACTTCTTTTAAATTTAAAGGAAGTAGGAAGAGATGAGGAAATATCAAGAATGAATGGATTTAAGAGGAAAGATTGACATTTTATTATTATGATTTCCCATGTTTTCTTTTTAACATTTTCGTTGATGAGATTTTTTTTTATCATCCATTTTATTTTGTTTTGGGTTCGGACCCAGTCACAAAGTGATTACTTCACCCGTGTTTCTAGGGAAAAGATTTTCCTTTAGAGGCCACCCTTCGAAACATCAGGTCGCGTAATACTTCTTTAAATACCGTCCATTGATTGGAAGCATAGGTCGTTCTCCACGGCAATTCACAAGCTGGTAGGAACCTCCTCAGTAGACTATCTCAACCATGAACGGCCCTTCCCATGTCAGTTCAAATTTACCACCTATTTTGTGATGTGCAAGAATATGTCTTCTGAGAACCAAAACCAAGTCACCGACTTTGAAAGTTCTTGGGCGGACCAGTTTATCATGGGCCTGGATCATCTTGGCTTGATACAGTTCCAAATTCTATTGCGCGGAAAGTTTTTTCCCTTCCAAGCTTTCCAGCTCTTCTAGTCGTAGTCTGGCATTTTCTTCTGTAGTGATCTTTTCTGCAACTGCAATTCGGAGTAACGGAAGCTGAACTTCCAGGGGTAAGATAGCCTCAGACCCGTACACTAAAGCGTAAGTGTCGGCATTATTTTTAGGTTGTGTGTTTTATTTTGAAAAGGGGGTCGCCTAACAGAAATGGTCGAAGAATTTTATTTTAATTTAAATAAATAATTTGAAAAGTAGTATTTGATTTTGAAAATAATTTTAAATTTGAAAATTTTAAGATATGAAATCAAAGCGATCTCACATCCCGAATAGTTTATATAAACGAGCACCGCATCATGAACTGTGTATCTATCTCGAAGAATAGACACCTCTGTTTGGTGATGAGGCTCGATTAAATAAACTAGAAGATTTGTGACATCCGTTTGGTACGCGAACCAATTTTATAAGCCGACAAATTCCACAGCTTAATATGAAAGCATTAAACGGGGTTTATATTACACTGGATTCTTAAAGTTCACGATAAGGGCGAGCCCTTATAGTTAATTACATCTTAAATGAAGTGAATCATTTAAGAAAACTCTCGATAATGATCGAGTGGTTTTGCTCTCGAGAATTTCAAAGTTTAAGGTTTTGAAAGGATTGGATTTTTAAAATTTCAAAAGGGATTAGCTCAAATTTGGAACATTTATTTTCGGGAGTCCAAAAGGAAGAGAAATAGGAGAAGGCGAGGATCCGAGAAGAATCTTAGCAACTTCCCAGACTATCCTATTGTTTGGTTTCGAGTTTAAGAAAATCCTAATATTATACGATATTTCAATCTTGCCAATTTTAATTAATTTGGACTTATATTTGTATGATAAAATCATACGAAATAGCACTTGAAGATGTGAGGGTTTATGTCGTACCAAACGACTACCTCGGAGTCTAAGACCAGGTTAGGGCTTAATTTACATGACATGATCATGCAAATGTCTAACGAAAAGTTGAGGATTTATGTTGCACTAGGCAAATTACCTCTAAATCCTATGGCTTTGTTGTTTAATTCTATGAATGTTTAGCTGATGTAGAGTTGTTTTGCTGACGAAGATGGCTGTGCTACCCACAGTGCTCTAAGCTTCTTGTTGTTGCAGAGGTTTAGTTATAGAAGGAGAAAATCAAGAGATGAGAAAAGTGTTTTGTTTTAGAAAAATCTTAAAGTCCAAGTGTTTTTAATATTTTAATTAAAACGAATCTTAAAGTTGTTTAAACAGAACCGATTACGATCCCACGGTTCCGTCATCTCGGCACCGTTATTTTCATTGAATCCACTTAGTCCAGATGAATTTGCTAAACTCAACTGAATGAGTTCCACACTTTCATTTAGACTGTGGGAAATCCCGTTAGCAACACGTGGGTTACATCATCCGAGGTATTCCTGATCATTCAACGAGGCATTTTAATTTTAGTTGTAACTACAGTTTTATTTTTGTTGGAGATTAAGTTTTGAGTTATTTAAACATGCTGGGTTCGATCATTTTCATGCATTTGTAAATGCGAGAAAGTAAGACATTTAATAAATTGCTAAATATAAATTGCAATAAACTTAAATGCATACTTGGTAGGCACTCCCATCATTTTCACCTACACTTAAAACACATGTTAAGACATTTAATATTTGCAATAAATACCTAGGTAAAGCTAAGGGAAGATTTTGGTTATCTACCAAAATTCTAATCCTATTGCTAATCAATTCATATGACGTCTACATTCTTATTTTTTTATTATAGATCGAATGAAATTTAAAACATTTTTATATTAATGAAATTTTGAAAGAGTGTTGAATTGAAAAGTGTTTGTTTTGGAAAGATCTCACCATCGCAAAGTTTGATGTCATTCATTTTGAGTGTCTCAAAGTAGCTTCACGATCCTTCAACGTCTTGACCACGATCGGACATACCTCGCAAAGGCGCACCGAGAAGTTCGTATGATATTTTGGGAACAAAATAGAGTGCTAAGTATACATAAATGTTATAATGAATAAATAAATAAAATGATTATGCGAGTGCTGTGATAATTGAAAGATTTACCTGCATTCAACTTAATTTTTTTTTGTATCAATATATTTTACACTTAAGCTTTCATATTTACATATATAGTACTAAAATTCTCAATATCATATCAAAATATCATGGTTCTTTTTCAATTTTTTAAACGAAAGACATTTTTCTTTGTATAAGTTGAAAATGCTAAAGTACTTGTGTTTGTAAATGTAAAAAAATCAGTTTTGAGATATGTGAGTACATAAGAATTGTGTGCAATGTATGTAAATTACCCTAAATTTAAAATAGTGATATATATATTTTAGATGACATGAGTGCTATAGGTGATACAAATATAAAAGGTTAAGTTTAAATGTTAGAAACATAAATACATAAGAATTGGGTATAGCCACATGCAAATATTAAAATTTAAGTGATGTGTATAAAATATGTAAGAATTGTATGTTGTGAAATTTTCAACCTAAAATATGTTTGTAACCTCATGCAATTAAATACGTTTATTAATCATCAAACGATCAAATTATTTGAAACTATGTGTATTAATTTAATGTAGAAAATAAAGAGCTTGAATTTTATATTTAAACTCCATGACCTCAAAATTATTAGGTATTCAAATATATATAGTTATTTTATATTTACATATTTAACATCCAAACTTTCATATTCAGTTATACAAAACATATCAAAAATACTATATTTTTTTATATCTTTATAACATATAAAATATTAAGTACATAATCATGTGCTGTGGAGCATTTACATGCATACCCACCAATTCTATTGTGCTCATTTATCTAGCACCTAAACTTCAATTTGTATTTATTTGTGAGAAAGTGTATTTTCTATTTTAAGAATTTGAAGAGGAATAAATTTTTTAAATGATATGAAATATATATGGTGTAAATGTAAGTGGCAAAAGTTTAGGTGTTAAATATGCAAAATGCATAAACAATGAGTGCTATACATGTAAAGTTTCCAATCATAATATATTCACATATCCTACATCTAAGCTTCAATTTATACATATCTGCCACCACGCTCGTGTATATCATGTAATAAGAATCAAATCAGTAAACCACAAAAATCTTAATCCATGAAACAAGAATTAACTTCAATAAACTATAAGATTTCAACTCATGAAATAAGGATCAACTTCAATGGACTACAAAGATTCCAACTCATATGTAGTAGGAACCAAACCAACAAACTACAGAATGCCCAAAAATTCTCAATCAAACAACTCCGAGGCTATAGTTAATAACCACAAAGATAAGATATCCAACAACAAGGTTTTCATGCATTCAAAGATAACTGAATGGTAGAGAAATCAGCTTTTAAAGCAGAAACAAAGAGATGAGGCATCTTGCTGTGATAACGTTTTGATTCGTACCAAGTAGAGAGCTTGTAGCAACTTTGGTAGCCTGATAAAGTAATTAGGATCTCAGCCCCTTCATCTCCTGCAATTTCTATTGTTGCTATTGGAAGTGCACCATAGATTTGAGATGGTCCGAATTAGCCCCTCTCTCGTTTGACTCCTTTCCTCCTCTTTCGTTTTAAGCTTCGAGATGCGTTGTTGATGTAGCGACATGCCCAAATTTACCTCGTAAAAAAATACACAAAAAAGATTGGTAGATTCTTTCTCATTTCCATAGTATCAAGAGGAAATGTTGCATTTATTCAGGGAACAAGTATGTTTCCAGCTTGCATCTTATCATAGAATTGAAAGTAAGTAGTTGAATGCTCCAACATACATTTTTACAAGCAAGAAAGGAATGCATGATGCAAAGTTCAGTCTACAACAAATTCAACTATTGATAAGCACGCAAGCAAGAATTACTAATTAGTTCTTAAAATAGCATTATTAGTCATAAGGGTTCCATAGTTCATTCCACCAATGCGGTATTTAGCTTCAAGGTAAGATGGCCCAGTCAAAGCTAATTTTAAAACGACATATCTGATATTTTTTTTTTCTTTTGCTTCCTGAACCAACCATTATATTCTGAAGAGTAGAATTGCTCAATTTCAGAAACCTCAACAAGATAGATTCTCTTAGTCAAAACTTAATTTTTCACTAAAATTACAACTAGCCTTGACATTTTGTTGCTATTTCATAGCCTTATAGTTTTCACTGCCCTGTTTTTTAATATTGTTAATTAAACCATTTGTGGCTTAAGTTGTTATTAGATATGCATAGTCTCAATTCTATAATCAACTATCAATGAGATGTAACGCCTTTTTTTAACTGGTTTATAGCAGACACCTTCTGATATTGAGAGTTTACCAATAATCATATATATATAATTATATTTGAGGATTTAGCCATCAAAGGAAAACTAAAGCCTGTAATTTCACATAAATTTTATGAAACCATTCATAGAAAACCTCGTAAAAGAACTGCTATAAACCTAAAAAACAAAGCTAAATTTTTTTATTGTTTCCCTGGTCAAACATTTCACGCATAAAAGAAATAAGAAGCAAAGAATAAGCCCAAATTTCCATAAACAGAATGCAGCAAGGATTTCAATCAAGCAATAAATTAACTTTGTGAACTTTGCAATGTCGCAGAACATTGGAGCAAGAAGACAATACCTCTGTAGACAAACAAGCAAATCAGTAAGAACATCGAGTAGTCGAGCAAGATTACCGAGCAATCGTTTCTTCGAGGAGAAATAGAAGAAGATATTAGGAGAAGAACACAAATGACGGAAGCTTCTCCTGGCCACAACCAGCGGGGAAGATGGTGAGAACTCGACGCTAGCGCTCAAGAAAGTCGATGAAGCGT
This sequence comes from Papilionanthe hookeriana x Papilionanthe teres, assembly GCA_022702705.1. Lineage (NCBI taxonomy): Eukaryota > Viridiplantae > Streptophyta > Magnoliopsida > Asparagales > Orchidaceae > Papilionanthe > Papilionanthe hookeriana x Papilionanthe teres. The sequence continues at coordinate 151,304,518 of CM040424.1, read as the reverse complement.
CACCAGTGCGAGAGAGGGAGAAGCGATGCTTTAGGCGCTGGGAGGAGTATCATGCGATTAGGGCTTCGTGAGAGGGTGTCGTGAGGTTTAAATAGGAGATTTTTCTTTTTTTTAATTTTAAATAGCATGCATCGATTTCCGTGCAATTTGCTTGTGCACGGAACACTAGCAAAATGGGTATCCTTCCTAGCTAAAATCGACGTTCCGGACGCAACGGCGTGGTCCGTTTCGTCATCCGAGGTCGTTAGGATAACCACGTCGAGGGTCACGTCAAAAACAGGTGGAATAGGGATTTTTATAAAATTGGGTCAAATTGATAAAATTGGCTTATGGTGTAGTTGAACAAAATGAAATTGGGAATATTTGGGACTTTCTGGAATTTTCTGGGAATTTTTGGAATTTTTAGATTTTTGGGTTAAAAATGGTATTTTGAGTATTTGGAGGTTATTTGGAGGGTATTGGGGTATTTTGGTGGGTTTAGGTTCAGAATGTGTGTGAGAGTGTGATGTGTGCGGGTCAACCCTCACTGGACCGAGGCCACCAGGGGTAGTCCTAAGGCCAAAGAGTCCTATAGGGAACTCATCCTTTAAACCTTCACATTTGATTTCAACCCTCTAGGTGATTAGGGGTCTACAATCAAGCTTGTGGGGTTTGCAGGGAGTCAAGAGATGTTTGGATTTCTAAAGGGTGAGTTCCACTTCTAGTCCTCTAAGATAGTCAAAGGAAAAGCCTAAGGCTAGATCCTAAGTACTAAAGAGAGAAGAGAATACCTCATCAAAAATGAGGTCAACAGTAAGGCGTAGACTGAGTAGGAGTCCTAAAAGTCGTCCTGTAGGCCCATAAGGCTTCTAACAACTTCTCGTGCCAATTTCTCTTGTTGTCATTCAAAGTTTTCTTTAAAATTTGAACGAGAATTTTATTAAAAGCCTCGGCCAAGCCGTTTGCTCTTGGGTAGTAGATCGTTGAGTATCGCCAATCAATCCCGTGTCTTCTGATAAAATTATTGATCTTTGTACTTTTGAATGCAGACCCATTATCTGAAATGATTCTGCGGGGTACCCCGAAACGGTAGACAACTTGGTTCTTGAAAAACTATAGCACGTGGTGTGCCTTCACTTCTCTGAGTGGTATAGCTTCTGCCCATTTAGAAAAGTAGTCTGTAGCTGCAAGAATGAAGCGATGTCCTCTTGAAGAAGGCGGTTCTATCGGAGCCACTATATCTGTGCCCCAACTAGGGGTATAAATGAACCGAACATGAACGAACAGAGCTAGTGTTCTTGTTTGAAATGTTCGAACACATCACTGTTCGCGTTTGATTGATTTGCTTATCGAACGAACACGAACTGTTTGCGAACAACGAGCTTTTTTTACATCCCTAGCTTTGATAGGATACTTCTTCAAAATGAAGCAAATTGATCAGGTATTCCGTACACATCAGGTAACCCATACTTCCTCAAAATGAAGCAAACCAAATAAGGCGTTTAGGGTTTTGATTAGGGTTTTATTTTAATATATAGTATAGTATATTAATTATAATATTATTATATTTATATTAATATAATTAATACTATAATATTATTATTGTTATTAATAATTTATCATATATTATAATTTATAGAAGTTTAATTATTTAAAATATGATAAATTTTTATAATATATAATTATTTTTAAAATATCATAAATTTTTTTATATATAATTATTTTAAATTTTTTTATATTTCGAACAATAACGAACCGAACACGAACGAACACATCACTGTTCGTGTTTGGTTCGTTTAACAAACTGAATGGAAAAAATTGTTCGTGTTCCTCTCGTTTGCTTATCGAACGAATCGAACACGAACTTTTTGGCGAACCGAACACGAACTGTTCGCGAACAACAAGCTTTTTGGACAGCCCTAGCCCCAACACTCGAATGGCCACGACGCGATTGTCGGATGTAGCACATTTGGAGGTTGGTGTAGAACCACTCCGTGCACTTGCACTGGTGACAACTTTTGGCAACTTTCATACAGTCAGTCATCATTGAGGGCCAATACTACCCTAGTCTTTTAATCTTCATTTTCATTTTTTGACCCGACTGATGAGCGCCACAAAGTCCTGAATGTACTTCTTTAACGATTTCACGAGCCTCGGACCCGCTCAGGTATCTTAGCCACATCTGATCAAAAGACCTTCTGTATAATGTATTGTTTATTAATGCGTAAGACGAGTTCTTTTCTTGATTTGATAGGTTGACGACTTATCGTCCGGTAGGTTTCCTGTCTACAAGTAGTCTATTAATGGTTGTCGCCAATCTTCTGTATTTTCTGTCACTGCTGCAATTGTTTCTTCTGCTTTTTCTGTTGATTTGTGTATTGTATCCATGTCGAGTTGTGATATGACTTGTCATCCTTGAACTGACACTTCAACTGACTCATCCTGCAAGCAGGTAAATTCCTTTGCAAGGCGGGCTAGTGCATCGGCGAGTGCATTTTCTTTTCTAGGAATCTTGTAGATTGTTACATTTGGGATTTGTTCCAACAATTTCATGGCGTACTGAAAGTACTGCTCGAGTCTTGGCTTTAAAATTATGTACTGTCTGGCAACCTGTTGAATGATCAACTGAGAATCTCCATTGATGTTGATGTCCGTTATTTCCATCTGAATGGTTAATTCCAATCCAGTTATAAGGGCTTCGTATTCCACCTCGTTATTTGTACACGGTTCTGTTAAGTGGTAGGAGTATCTTAACATCCCCCGCTCCGGTGTTATAAAGATTAGTCCGATTCTGCCTTACGAGCACATATCGTTTGCGATTCTTTGTTCTTCGTGCGTCGAGGATGCACCGTCGAAGTATAGTTCCCGACGTCGATCATCGGGGTCTTCTAGGCTCATTATACGCTCGTCGAGCGAATCATCGTCGAGAGGCGAATCTGCCGGTAAAGGGTGTCTTTGCGAGGAAGTACGCTAGGACTTGTCCCTTTACGGCGTGAAGAGGAACGAAAGTTATGTTGAATTGCGATAGTATCATCGACCACTCGGCAAGTACGCGGAAAGCGTCGGTCGGGTCATCAAGTATTGCAACGGATTAACTCTTAAAATAAGGTTGACCTTATGAGAAAGCATGTAATGCCTGAGCTTTTGAGCGGTGAAGATCAGGGCCAAACAATGTTTCTCAATCAGAGGATACTTTACTTCTGTCGGGATTAGACGACGGCTGAAGTAGTAGAGAGCATTTTCTTTTCCCTCATCATTGACACTAGGCTAGCGGGGCTCCGAGGAGTCGTCTAAAGCCGCGGTATAAAGTATCAATGGTTACACGAGACTAGGGACTGCTAAGACGAAGGTGTCATTAAATATTGCTTAACATCCTTGAAAACCCGCTGGCATTTCTCATCCCAAACGAATTTGATGTCCTTTTTAACTAATGCCGAGAAGGGCTGACACATATCTGACAAGTTTGAGATAAAGCGTCGAAGATATGCCAACTTCCCTTGAAAAGATCGTAGTTGTTTCAATGTTTTGGGAGGAGGCATTTCTAAAATAGCTTTAATCTTTTACGGATCGATTTCGATCCCTCGATGTCGGACGACAAATCCTAAGAATTTCCGGGAGGTGACGCCGAAGGCTGCATTTTAAGGGATTCATCTTAAGGTTGTATTGTCTTAGTCGCTCGAAAACAATTCTCAAATGATACAGGTGATCTTCCTTCAGTTTGCTTTTGATGGCCACATCATCCACGTAGCTCTCGACTTTGTTGTGAATGAGATCATAAAAAATCTTCGTCATCGCTCTTTGGTATGTTGCTCCTGCGTTCTTTAGTCCGAATGGCATTACTGTGTAGAAATATACTCCTATCGGTGTTCTGAAGGTCGTGAACTTTTCGTCTTCTGGTGCCATCTTTAGCTGGTTGTATCCTGATTATCCATCCATGAAAGAGAAGATTTCATGTGTTGAAGCAATGTCGATCATCAGTTCTGGGATTGGTAGTGGAAATTCATCCTTTGGACATGCTTTATTCAAATCTCGAAATCCACGCTAGATTCCGATACGACCATTCTTCTTTCGATTGGTACCATGTTGGCTAACCAAGTTGGGTATTGTTCTTCACAGACAAATTTAGCGTCTATTAGCTTCTTAATTTTGGCTATTACTTGTTGCTCAATTTCTAGAGGCATTCTCCTGGGGGCTTGTCTGACTGGAATGGAAGTATGATCCACTCCTAGCCTGTGAACTGCGACTTCTGGAGCTAATCCTGGCATTTCGTCTTAACTCCAAGCAAAACAGTCCTTGAATTCCATTAATAGCTTGATTATATTTTCGGAGTCTTCTTTATTGAGTAAGGAGCTAACAAAGGTTGGTCTAAGTTCTTCGCTAGTACCTAAGTTAAGTTCCGTTAACTTGTTTATAGTAGATTTGATTTCTTCTTCGAATTATGGTGGAGCGTCTCCGATTTGTAGATCTTCTGAGGCTTCCAAGCAGTCTTCATTAGGTTCACAAGTGACAACCAAGCAAAATCCTGTATCATCAACTGATCCTACTATGCCGAATCCGAGACCATGTTTTGAATTGGGAGGTCGACCGACATTATTCCATAATTTTTCAAAGTGTTGTGATCGGCCTTTTGTCCATTGTCAAGGTAAGACACCATGTTGAATTAAACTTTAAACACAGGGAGAGTAACACTCAAAAAGTAGTTCCATTAATTTAGATGAAGTAACATCTTCAAATTGTACATCTTTTTCAGTATTGGAAGAAGAAGCATCACTGTAAAACTTGATTGGTTTAGTACCACCACCATGTACTTCCTTGACCACCATACCCTCGATCTTATTAGAATGGATCGGGGTCATGGTCATAGTATGTACATAATGGTTAATCTTCTCGTACATTGATTTGTATTCTTCATTCCTTTCATCTTCAAGAGAGATCTTGAACTGTGGTTTCTTCTGATTTATTGTTGTTGCTTCTTTCTTGATTTCTTCTTCTTCTTCAGAGCTATTCTCCCAAACAACATCGATGACTGGTTTCTTCTGTCCAACTGTTCCAATGTTTCTTCCACGTCCTCATCCACGACCTCGACCTCGGGTGTGAGTTCTGGAGAAATCTTCACCATCTCACCGTAAGGGAGTGGTGAGTAACTGTTGTACTAGAACTTCAGGTTCTTCATCGTCTCGAATCTCTTTTGCTTCATTTGGTATGGTATTTTTTGAAAAGATTGTTTTCTTCGGAGGTGCGTAGTAGGCCGCATCTTCATGAATTCCATCTCGTGTACGGAGAATGGTTGCAAGTCACCTTTGATACACTGTTCTCCTCCTTCATGATACTTTATGCACTGGTGCAGAGACGATGGTACCATCCGGTTTTCATGGATCCATGGCCGACCCAGAAGAGCGTTGAACGATGTTTCGAAATCAATTATGTGGAATTTTGCGGTTGTCTTTGCTAAATCACCGGTCTTCATTAGTAGTGTTATCGATCCAAGAGCTCTTTCTTCTTTTTGATTGAAGCCTCTTAATAACATCTTGTACGCCCGAGCTCGCGAGCATCAATTTTCAAATATGCTAACGTCCGAAGATTCATTATGTTGATCGATGCTCCCAGATCAACCAACACTCTGGAGAGCGTAAACTTTCCAATAATGAGTGAAATGTACAACGGTCGGTTGTGATCAGCTGTTCCCAGTAATAGATCATTGTCCCTGAAGGTAACACCTCGCTGTTCTTTTAACAAGCAAACCTCGTAGAAGGAATTACAGGCCATTTGGGTTAAACAAATCTTGGATCAAGTAAAGCTTTGATCAGAGCCTCCCTCATCTCCTTTGACAGGATCAGAGCGTCGTATATGCTTAGTTTGGCTGGTAGCTTCCTAAGATGGGCTAGCACGTTGTAGTCTACTTTATTACCATGTTCCTCGGTTTCTTCCCAAATGGGCAGTTCCTCTGTTGGGGTTGGCTCTTCCTTAGCAACCACCTGCTTTCCTTTATCTTTTGGACCCATTCTGGAGGGTAGAAATTTTTCGCTTCTTAGATTGACCTCTATTTTCTCTTCTGAATTTACCGGTGTCTCCTCTTGAATCGAAACAACTGGCTCTTCTGAAGTTGCTTCGGTGTCTGATGGTTCTAATTCTATCGTGATTGGAGCCCCTCGGAATTCACAAATGGACTTGTTGCTTGTCGAGCTTTCGTAGCCTCCTTTGTGAACATCTTCTTTGTCGTAATCGTCGAGGTTATGTATGATTTGAGAATCGTTTTTTGTATTAGAATCGAGATCTAGATTAGTCCGGTTGTCGCTAGTTACGTAATCGTTAGAAACAGTCAAAATGTAGCCAACGTCATAACCCTTATCATTATAAGATCCCACCGGAGCGAGCAGATAATTATACAGAGTCAGGAGTTCGAGGGATTTCTCCCCCGAATAAGAAATAACCATCCTAGGATAAGCAGCCCCTAGTCTACCCTTCGGAGCCTCGGTCTTCTTTTCTTCCACGATCTTCTCCTCTTTCTGGGGCGGTTCTTCAATCCCAAGTGATAGTGCCAGCTCGACAGGTTTCAAACTTTGAGTTGAAGCTTGTACCGAAGCGGTTTGGATGTGATCCAAAATTTTCTTTGATGATCTTGTCCAGACAGTACTCCATCCATCATCAGTCATGTACGGGTTTATTGGAACAATGGGATCCGTTGAAATAACGTTGACGGAAGCTCCTTTCTGGGGTTCCTTCATGTATTCCTTTGGGATTGTTATGTTCCTTTTCCGGAGATTGTCATCAAGCCAACTCTTGAAAGTGATGTAATCCTCTATCTTGTGTCCGAGCATCTGGTGGTAAGGGCAATAGTTAAGATGATCTTTCTTATTGAATTCCTCCGGCTTCTTGGGCTCTGGCAGCTGAAAATCTGGTGTCTTCATTAAGCTGCGGAACATCTTCGCTACTGCTTCAGTTTTGAATGGATATTCTCTATTTAGAAGTTCTCTTAAGGTACCCGATGAACGAGGCGGTTGTTCATAATGCTGAGGCGACTGGTAGCTCGGACAAGTTTGCTGATAGCCTTGCTGAGGATGCTGATAAGTCCTTTGTGGTGGTTGATAACTAGGCTGTGGCCGCTCCGACTTGTATCCGAACCAGTCGCTTGCCCTTATCTGCTGCCGCGACGATTCCGGTTTTCTTTTCGAATGTTTTCACGAGCTTACGCTATTATTCTTGTCCACGAAACTTAAGCGCTTTGCCTCTTCTTGCAAGCTCCCGGCCTTGCTAAGCAACTTCTCGAAAGTCTAGACTGTAAATCCTTTAAGGAGAAGTGCTATCGGGCCATGGATACTTTTAAATAGGATGCCAACTGCATGTTGTTCTTGAAGTTGTGGTTCACACTTCATGCTTAAGTTTCTCCATCGATGTATGTAATCCACTAAATTCTCGTTCGACTTCTGTTGCTCCACCACTAGATCACCGAAAGTGATGTGGTGCTGAGCCCCGACAAATCGTTTAACGAAGAGATTCTCCAATTCTGAAAAGGTCTTTACTGAACCGTTCGGTAATTCTGCGTACCAGTCAAAGGCAATCCCTGATAAACTGCTGACGAACTGTTGGAAAAGTAAAGCGTCACTCCCACCGGCATTGCAGCAACTAGCACGAAAATGTGAAACATGTTGCCGGGGGTTTCCTGTTCGATCAAAAGTTTTAAACAGAGGTGGTATGAAGCCTTTCGGGTATTGGACTACATCAAAATCTTCGGGGTAAGGTCTACCCGTTTGAATAGATGCTCCACTCTTAGATTGTGCTAGGGCCTCTCGCACCTGCTGTTCTACCATGCTATTAATGTCCCTTTCTGGAATCATGCTTTGTGCAGGATATTTCTTTGGTTGTTCATCTCCGTTGATGGATGTGATCTCTTTTCCTCCATCTGCAATATGGATAATTTCTGGGGATGTCTCTTTCTGAGGTTGTACCTGACTCTGGAGAGTGGCTAAGGCAGCAGCCATCTCTTCCATCTTCTATGTCATCTAGGAAATTGTGTCATCTCTTTCCCGAAGCTGTGCTCTCATCACTTCTGTTTCATCTCTTTCCGCAGCTGTTGGAGCACCTTGTGAAGCTGATGATGCTCGCGTCTCAACCATGTTGATCTCGGCAGACTCCTCATCCATGAATTCTGATGAGTTAACTTCATCTCCTAGTTCTTCCTCTCTTTCTTTTGCTAACCATCGGATGTCGGTCCTTAATTTTTCCATGCAATCCTCTAGTGGCGTTTTCTGCACAGACTTGCAGTTGTCTGGTGACGGTTGTTGAACTTCCTTCCCGGGAGTCCCCTTTATTGCAGTAGAACTTTCTTCTGATTCAAGTCTCCTGACGAGACTTTTCTTCTTAGGACATTGTTTTGGTCTTAATTCGCCAGTAGTAGGTCACCATACCATCCTTCTTGCAGCCGGAAGCCTAGGACCGGATGATCTGTCGGCTATATGCTGGAAGGTGGTATCCTCCACTAATTTGTAGGCCGATACAACAACGAGTGAGCTGGCTTTTATTTTCTTCTTTGGTTTTTCTGTGGCAACAACAGGCTCTATTCGCGGTCCGAGGCGGGATTTAGCTGGCACCCGTCCTATCCTTCTTAAGATTTTTGACACAGGGCATCTTTCTTTCTTTGCCAATCTTTCTATCACAGCTTACAGTCGAGTCAATGGCGTAGTTTTATCCCTTTTCCTCTTGTAATTACTGTAGTATGCAGGTCGAGGTAATGCATCAGCTATCCTATGAACATTCTCTTCATCTAATGCGGCAGAGAGAGGGTGAAACCTGCTCCCTTCCAACAGAGGTATATACTCAGGCAGTTCTTCTCTTTCCTCAGGAATTTCTTCTAGAAAAGCAACTTCGGCGGCTTTGGCTTTCTCGGTTACGGTAATCTTTCTACTTCTATTTCTCCTTTGAGTCCGAGTTAGGGGTGCGACTCTTGAGCTGGACCCGATCTCAAAACATTCGGTATTGTAGCAAAATCTGTACCCTCCGCGGTGACGGGCTCATCGCGGACTTGGATTTCCTTCCCCTTCGATGCAGCGGAAGTCGGGGTAGGTGCGAGAGATGACTAGACCGGTGAGGGTAGAGACAACGGTCCTCCTACAAGCTGTAGTACTCCTTTCGAGTGGAATCCTTTGCGGGGAGGGAATTCTTGAGTCGATTTCAGATTGAACTCAATCACGGGCCTTTCAGTTTCTGACTCTTTGTCCATTAGTGTGAAGAGAGTGACGTCAGTAAACTTGATATCTGTGTTGTCGAATCCTTGTCTGAAACGGATGATCCCATTGTCGGGCAGCTCATCCTTGTAAATGGCGAAGTCCATTCCATTGGTGAAGGAGAAGATTAACTTTGGGGCGATCATTTACGTAGGGCGGATTCCGAATGTCAGTCCTGAATTATGCTTCTTTTTGTCGTAAAGCTTAGGACGAAAAAGAAAGAGTCCAAACACATTTTCATTTATCTTAGTGTATTTGTGACTTTTAAAAGAGATTGTTTATTAGGAGGTTCATTTGTTAGAAACAAAACGATTAAAGGAAAAAAGGTTATAGAAAACGTAAAGTGCCCGATTTAGAATTGGAAAGGAAGAAAAAGTCTTATGCAAGACTTCTCGACTCGAAGGACCGCTCCTAAACTAACACCTATTGGGGGTCCACCCCACCTCAGAAAAGAGGCAAAAGGATCTCGGAACCTCTCCGTTTATGGGTGTCTAAACAGTGGCTCCTAAATCCGAGAGGAGTTGGCTATACTCGTTCAAGACAAAAATGAATGATGTATCCCAACAGAAGAATGGTAGTTTTGGTCCACTAGGGATATGGACTCACTATCGATTTATGAAAGCAAAACCATCTAATCAAAAATGGAGAGAGGAACTAGTCCCTAGCGGAGTAGCCAGAAGCTGTCGGCATATTTTTAGGTTAAGTGTTGTATTTTAAAAAAGGGGTCGCCTACAAAAATTGTTGGCGAATCTTAAATTTAATTTAAATATATATATAATTTAGAAAGTAGTATTTGATTTTAAAAATAATTTTTTAAAAATTTGAAAATTTTAAGATATGAAATCAAGCCGATCTCACATCCAGAATAGTTTATATAAACGAGCACCGCACCACAAGCTCAGTGTATTTATCCGAGGAGTAGACACTGCTTGATGATGGGGCTCGATTAAATAAACTAAAAGATTTGTGACATCTGTTTGGTCTGCGAACCAATTTTATAAGCCGACAAGTTCCCCTACTTAATACAAAGAAATTAAACAGGGTTTATATTACCTAGGTTCTTAAAGTTCCCTATAAGGGCAAGCCCCAATAGTTAATTACATCTTAAATGTCTGAAGACATCTAAGAAAAATATCGATAATGATTAGTGGTTTTGCTCTCAATAATTTTAAAGTTTAAGGTTTTCAAAGGATATGAGTTTTGGAAATTTCAATAGAGAATGAATCAAATTTGGAACAATTTATTTTAAGAATCCAAAGAAAGAGAAGTAGGAGAAGCTGAGGATCCAAGAAGAATCTTGGCAGCTTCTCAAACTATCCTATTGTTTGGCTTCAATTTTAGAGTTTGTTTAATGTTTCAATCCTGCCAATTTTATTTAATTAGGACTTATATTCGTATGACACAATCATACTGAAACGACCTCGAAGATGTGAGGGTTTATGTCGTATCAAACGACTACCTCGGAATCCTAAGGCTGGTTAGGGCTTAATTTGTATAACATGATTATGCAAATGCCTAACGAAGAGTTGAGGATTTATGTTGCACTAGGCAAACCACCTCGAAGTCCTATGGCTTGGTTATTTAATTCTAAGAAAGTTTTGCTGAAGTAGATCCGAGTTTTGCTGATGACTTTTATCTTCCAATGACTTTTAATTTAGTTTTGGTTTCAGTTTAGGGGCTATCCTAAAGGTTTTGGTTCAACTCCCTCTTTGGTCGAGAGGTGGTGGTGTTTAAATAGATGTGGTTGGAGGGCTTCCCATGGCGGTTTGGAGGCTGGGATCAGCGGTTCACGGGAGGAGAAGAACAGCCATGGTGTCCATTTAGGTTGGAACAGCTCAGCCAGGGAGAATTCAAAAATTGGCTCACATGGGTGCTCTCGGCCTGGTGGTTTCCGGCGTTTGTGGTGGCTGGCCAGCCAGGGTCAAGTCACCCTCAAGGTTAGGGAGGTCAGGGGTTGGCAATGTTGTAGTCAATTGAGGCTTGACATGTGTAAAGGAGTTTAATTTAAGTGGTAAGTGGGAAGAGTCATTTTGGGCTTGGTTTAGTCAACTCATGGTTTAGGCTAGGTGCACCTCCCCAAGGCTGGTTTGTGCTGAAGAGAAAGTCACTTGTGTCCGCTTGATTAGTGGGGTCAAGTCACAATCCAAGTAAAATTAGGCTTAAGCAAGATTAGGGGATACATGGGAGTGTTTAATCACTCCTAAGGGAATCATAAAAGGGTTTCCTCCTTTTTCCATTTAGGGAGTGGTGATAAGTCAAAGCTTTCATGGCTTTCATGTGGCTTGTGCATAGCTCCAAGGACTCCATTTGGCTTAGGGATGGCTTGGCTTATTTACATGGAAATGGATTTTAGGGATTTTTTGCATTTAGGGGTGATTTGGCATGAGGCTTTAATTTGGAATCATTTGATCATGGATTTAAAACTTAGGGGTTGATTTTGATTAAAAGGATGACAAATGAAAATATCATGTGGGCTTTAGGATAGATTTTGGGCTTTTTTGAATTTTGGTGAAAATGGGCTTTTAAAGGCTTTATGGAAGTGGGCTTTTAGATTTTAAAATGATCTTTTGGACGAAATTTTTGTGAAGTACCATGCCAAATAAATGTTGGGTTTAGTTTAGGGATGTGTCATGAGTGATTTGGAACAAATTTGAAGTGATTTTAAATTGAATTGGGTTTAATTTGGGCTAACTTGGTTTAAGGTTAGGCTATAGTTGGATTTGATGTAAAATTAATGTTGAGAAATGTTTATGGGAATGTCACAAAGAGTTTTCAACTTTGGTTGGGCTATGATTTTGGGATTTGGGCCCATTTGGGTTAGGTTTGGGCTTTGGTCAATTTAAGGGATTTTGGTTTTGGGTTAGGTTTGGGTGGAGTTTAGGTTCAAATTTTGGGCAAATCAAGTTACTTTTTTGTTTATGGGGGTTTTAGGAAGGCATTAGAAAAGATTTGGGGCCAATTGGAGTTGAATTGGATGGGTTTGAGCTAGGTTTAGGTCATGGGCCAAAATTGGGCCTTAGGCTTCAAATTGAAATTGGGCTCAAATGTCAATCAAATTGGACTTGAATTTGGTCTAAATTGATATTGAGGATGTTGATTTGAATTTTAGAATTGAATTGGACCAAAATTGAGGTCAATTGGGATTGTTTGGTTTGACATTGGGTTCACTTGGTGTTGACCTCATTTTTGATGAGGTCTTCCCTTCTTCTTTTTAGTGCTTAGGATCTAGCCTTAGGCTTTTCCTTTGACTATCTTAGAGGACTAGGATTGGGACCCGCCTTTTAGAAATTCAAACCACTTCTCGACTCCTGCAAACTCCACAAACTTGACTATAGACCCCTAATCACCTAGAGGGTTGAAATCAAATGTGGAAGTTTAAAGGATGAGTTCCTATAGGACTCTTTGGCCTTAGGACTACCCTGGGTGGCCTGGTCTGATGAGGGGGCTGACTTACATTACACTTACACACTACACACACTTCCTAAAACCACACCCATACCCAACTTAACCTCCTGACTCATGTGGGTGATTCACATGGATGGTCGCTTAACCACTAAGCCCTCGGGCTAAGAGGGTTAGGAACAACATAATGAATGCCTCAAATGAGTCCTTTCATGACTCATATGGGCTTGAAATGGTTTCATGGCTCAACCAAAATGATTTCTTTCCACCTAAATTCACCCAATTTTTAATTTCTCAAATTTTCGATTTTTGACCCCGAGACCCTACACCTACTAAGCCTACCCAAAACCATCGAAATTACCCAATTTTTGCAAAATTTCCAAATTACCCAAAATTTTTCAAAATCAATCCCAAACATCTCCACATCACTCAAATTGATCATCCATACCCAAAAATACCAAAGATTCCAAAAATACCTCCCAATACCCTCCAAATACCCAAAATACCCTTCTTGGCCTAAAAATCCAAAAATTCAGAAAATTCTCAGAAAATTCCAGAAAATCCTAAATATTCCCAATTTCATTTTGTCCAACTACACCATGGGCCAATTTTGTCAATTTACCCTACTTTTGTCAAAACCCCCAAATTGACCCATTTTAACCTCTAAGTGAACCCGATGTCAAACCAAACCTACCCAATTGACCCCAATTTTGGTCCAATTCAGTTCTAAACTTCAATTCAACATTCCCAATACCAATTTAGACCAAATCCAAGTCCAATTTGATTGACATTTGGATCCAATCTCACTTTTGGCCTTAAAGCCCAAATTTGGACCCATGACCCAAACTTAACCCAAACTCACCCAATTCAACTCCAATTAACCTCAAATCTTTTCTAAATCTTCCTTAACATTCCCACAAACAAAACCCTAACATGATTTGCCCAAAATTTGAACCCAAACCCCACTAAAATTCAACCCAAAATCAAAAAGCCCAATTTTGATCTAAACCCAAACCTAACCCAAATAGGCCCAAACCTCAAAATCAAAACCCAACCAAAGCTGAAACCTCTTTGAAACACTCCCATAAACATTTCTCAACATTTATTTTACATCAATTTCAACCCTAGCCCAACATTGGCCCAAGTTAGCCCAATTTGACCTACATTGGCCCATTTACCAAATAAACCGAAAATTCGACCCAATTCAAACCCAAACCACCTTAAATCTATTTCAAATTATCCATGAAACATCCCTAAACCAAAACCAACAACTATTTGGCCCAAACTTCTACAAAAATTTCCATCCATGAACACATCCTTAAACTTAAAAGCCCACTTCCCTTAAACCTTCTTAAAAGCCCATCTTCATTAAATTTTAAAAAGCCCAAACCATCCTAAAGCCCACATGACATTTCCCCTCATCATATTTTCAATTAAAATCATCCCTAAGTCCTAAACCAATCATCAAATAATTCTAAATGAAGCTTCATCCAAATTTCCACCAAATTATCCAAAATCCTTAAAATCTTTTTTTATGAAATTGACCAAACCTTTTCCCAAGCCAAATGGAGCCATGGAGCCATGCACAAGCCATATGCAAGCCATGAGAGCCTCTTTACATGTCACCATGCCATTTTGGGCAAAAGGAGGAGGCTCTTTCCTTAATTCCTAAAGGTGATTAACCACTTCCATGATTCCACTAAACCATGCTTAAGCTCTAATTGTGCTTGGATGGTGACTTGACCCTACCGATTATGCTGAGCCGAATCACTTTTCCCTCAGCCAAAACCAGGCCTTGGGTGGTGCACCTAGCCCAAATGGGTGGGTTGACCCATTTAGGTCCAAATCTAGCCATGCCCCATTCCACTTTGGATCAAAGCCTTTACACATGTCCATGGCCGATTGATTGCACAAACCTCAGCTACGACCCACCTGACCAAGATGGTGACCATTCCACGGCCGGCCGGCCACCAGGCCGCCGGAAAACACCATGGCCGAGAGCTCGCATGTGAGCCGACATTGAAATTCTCACTTGTCGAGCTGCCCCATCCCGGTGGCTACCATGGCTGATCTTCTCCTCACCGGAGCAGGTCGATCCCAAGCCCTAACTCCCACGAGAGGCCTTCCACCCTCTCCTGATTCAAACTCCACCCCTCTCGGCCAAGAGAAGAGCTAAGCACAAACCTTGCCAAAACTGCGCCAAAATTGTTCCGGACCCTTCTCCACCCTTAGAGCACTTGATCCCAGGTGGAATTCCCTGCCATTTCTCCTCCGAAAGCTCGATTTCGGAGTTGAAGTTCCACCCAAAACCGGGACACTTCTCCACGGTGAGCCAATTCTCAAATTGATTGGCTCTACACCTTCACCGGACCGAGGGAAGGTGTCCACCATCAAAAGCCCCATCTCCAAGCCACCCGGGTTGCTCCGGCCTCCAAGCTTTGTGATCGGGCTTGGTCGAAATCATATCCGGACAATTCACTGGACCGGGAGACTCCATGCGGAGCTTGCTGGGACCCGATCGAAGGTGCAACAACTCTCGGATTGAAGCCACACTTCTCCGAGCCAAGGTATGAGCTAACTCTTCATCCCGAGCTTCGAAGATTCTCTATTTCAAATGCCTTAGTTTCAATGCATGTTAACCGTATAGATGTGTTCGTCACTTCAAGACGAATCCATAGAGTATAAGAACGTAAAAATCCATTGAGAATCGAGTGAGATCTTAGGGATTTAGTGTGGACGGCTCTCGGGTGAGAACACTTGGGGACAATGAACGGATGCCGTCCATTCAATACACGCGCGGACGAACGGCTCAGATGGCGTCGGACCAGGAAACTGTGCGAGAACCGCGGGGCCCGGGCGCGCGACTCGGATGGCGGCGCCCGATCACGCGCGCGACACGTACCCCTTCGGAGCTGCCGATGTTTCAGCTGGCGCCGCGTGGATAAGTAGATAAATAGGGTATTTAATGTATTTATTAAATATCGAAACTTCAAAAATTCATATCTTTGTGTAGAAAAATCACAAAAATAAAATAAAAATACCCTCTTGCTCGAGTGAACGAGAGGAGAATAATGTGGAAAAGAAATCATTTAATTTCATCAAGTATTTTATTTTTTATAATTTATTTACTCTCTGCATTGTTTTAATTCTCCATGCATGCATACAATTCACCATGGCATGAGACTATAGGGCTTTTGAAGCCTCCGAATTTGGGAACATTACCTGAATTTTCCAAAGTCAGAGGCCATCCCTATGAAGAGTTCTTGATTTTTCAAGTTCGGGTCACTTGTTTTGAGTATTTTAATTCCAAAAATTAGCATGTTGTGAAATAAATTCTAGGAAAATTTGGTGATGTTCCTTATGACCAGAGAACCCTAGGAAAAATAGATTTTGGCTTAGTTCATTCAAAACAACCCTAATTGACTTAAACACCCAAAATAGGTCTTTAATTAATTAGAGTTAACCAGGTATCAAATTGACTTGAAATCAATTCTCCACTGACCTTTAGGATCAGAGGAATCCACCATAAAAATTTGAGGTCAATTGGACTTGGTTAGCCCCACTAATTGGGTTGATTAAGTCACTTAGCCATTTTAAACTTTTAAAATTCATAACTTTTAAAATACTTTTCAAAAATTCACCAAATTGGTTTTGGAGCCTCTCTGATATCAGGGGAATCTAAGAAAATTAAAATTTCAATTTTCTAAAAAAGTTGATTTTTAATAATATTTTAATATTTTTAATAATTAAAAAATAATAAAAATCACAAAAATAATAAAATTCACCAAAATGTCACATTTTGAATTTTAATCACTTAGGAACAAATCCCACATTTTTCCTAGGTCTATTTAGTGAGATATTGAATTTTAAAACCCTAGGGTAATTTTAAAATTAAAAAAAAAATGTATTTTCTAGCATTTTCACTAAAATAATTACAATAAATCATAGAAAAATCAAAAAATTGCAAAATTTGATTCTCTGGTTTCCTTGATATCAGAGAGATTTTTGAAAAATATAAAATCCATTTTTCAACATTTATTTTATTTTTAAATTAATTAACACTCCAAAACTTAAAATAATTATAATAAAAATAATATAATTCAAAAAATCACCAAAATTGGTCCAAGTGCTTCCCTGGTCATTAGGAATGTCCCCTAATTTTCTTAAGGACAGAAACTTTCCTTTGGTCATGTTATCAAATTTTCCTTGAAAATCTCTATTTTCCACAAAAATAATTATATAAATAAATTAAATACAGAAAAATCACATTTTCTCCTCTCATGTCTTTATTGACATGTGAGTGAAGTCACATAAAAATTTCAAGTTCATTTGGGTTCAATTTAGTGAGTTATGAAATTATTAAGCTTAAGGGGTAAAATGGTAATTAAACTTTTAACCCTTAATTAAAACTTTAGGTTTAATAAAAAATCAACAAGTAAAATATTTGATCTTAATCTGATTTGGATGATTGAAATTTAAATAATTAAAGGGTAGAAACCCATTGAACAATTTTTAAATGATTAAACTTTAATTAAATAATGGATTAAATTTGGAAGAATAATAAAATTGGAATTATTAAAATAAGGGACATTTATTAGGAAGAGATTTATTCTTTAATTTAAAAATCCCTAAATTAATCATCTCATTAATATTCAACTCTTAATTAAAATGATAATTCAAATTCAAAATATTAAAAGACTTAAAATCTCAATTAAAATAATTAAATTAAATTAAATTAAATTAAAACAAATTAAATTAAATTAAACTAAATTAAAATTAAATTAAATTAAATTAAATTTAATAATTAAATTAAATTAAATTAAATAATTAAATTAAATTAAATTAAATAATTAAATTAAATTAAATTAAATAATTAAATTAAATTAAACAATTAAATTAAATTAAATTAAATTAAATAATTAAATTAAATTAAATCAAATCAAATTAATTAAACACCAAATCAAATTAAATTGAACTATGTTAAACTAAATTAAAACTCGATTAAATTAAGTTGAATTAAATATAACATCACCTAAGACATAAAGAATTCAAAATAAATTTAAAGCAACTTGAACACTTATTCCAAATTTAAACCTTTTAACTTAAATCAAATCATTTGAATACTAATTTACCCTTGAAAGCTTTGATTATTATAACTCCTAAATGGAACATCAAATGAAGTGTTACCTCACTCATAGGATATTCGAATGTCCTAGTTCATCGAGCAAGTTAACAAGACTTGAAAACCTCGGACGATCGATTCATTTATGTAATTAAATTCATTTGGACTTAAAGCAATCCCGAAAATATTGAAAAGATGTTTAAGATTCTTCTTAAGCACTTCCTCGATATGATAGGATATTTATAAGAACAATTGGATTTAATTGTCCTTTGATGATGAAAATCGTCTTCAAACAAAAAACACAAAGAACCTAGACGTCATAGGAGATGACTAAGCTATAGGATTAGGAATTTGGTAGAAAACCATAACCTTTCCCTAGCTTTACCTAGGAACTTGTGTAAATATCCTAATTGTGTTTTAAGTGCGGCTTGGGATGACGGGAAGACCCTCCAGGTACGCTTTTATTTTATTGCGATTTACTTTCTTGCAATTTACTTTCTTGCAATTTACTTTATTGCAAATGCATTTTACTTTTCTTGCATGATAAAACAAGCTTGTTGCATGAAAACCCACACCTTTAGGATAGTCCACTAAAGCTGAAACCAAAACTAAGTTAAAAGTCATTGCAAGATAAAATTCACCGCCACAACATTTCAAAATATAAAACAACTCAAAATTTAATCACAAACAGAACACAAAACTACGATTGCAACTAAATTAAAACGTCTGTTGGATGATCGGGAATACCTCGGATGATGTAACCTACGTGTTGCTAACGGGATTTCCCACGGTCTAAATGAAAGTGTGGAACTCATTTAGTTGAGTTTAGCAAATTCATACTGGACTAAGTGAATCCGATAAAAATAATGATGCCGGAAGGATGGAACCGTGGGATCTTAACCGGTGTCGTTATAATCAACTTTAAGATTTGTTTTAATCAAAATACAAAACACTCGGAAATTAAGATCTTCTCTAAACCAAAACACTTTCCTCATCCCTTGATTTATGATTTCTAAAACTAAACCTCTGCAACAACAAGGAACTTGAGGCATGGTGGGCAGCACGGCCATCGTCGTCAGCAAAACTTGAACCTACTTCAGCAAAACTTTTCTAGAATTAAATAACCAAGCCATAGGACTTCGAGGTAGCTTGCCTAGTGCAACATAAATCCTCAACTCTTCGTTAGGCATTTGCATTGCAAATTAAGCCCTAACTGGTCTTAGGATTCCGAGGTAGTCGTCCGATACGACAATAAACCCTCGCATCTTCTAGAGTTTATTTGTTTGATTTTATCATACAAATATAAGCCCTAACTAATTAAAATTGGCAAGATCAAAACATTTAAATAAGTATTAGGACTTTCCTAAACTCGAAGCCAAACAATAGGATAGTCGGGAAATTACCGAAGTTCACTTCGAATCGGTGATTTCTCCTACTTTTCTTCCTTTGGATTCACAAAACAAAATGTTCCAAACTTGATCCATTCCCAATTGAAATTCCAAAATTCAATCTTTGAAAACCTTAAACTTTGAAATTCTTGAGAGCGAATTATTGATTATTATCGAGAGTTTTCTTAAGTGATTCCCGTCACTTAAGATGTAATTAACTATAGGGGCTTGCCCTTATAGGGAATTTTAAAGAACCCAGGTAATATAAACCCTGTTTAATACTTTCATATTAAGCAGGGGAATTTGTCGGCTTATAAAATTGGTTCGCAGACCAAACGGATGTTACAAAACTTCTAGTTTATCTGATCGAGCCCCACCATCAAGCAGTGTGTCTATCTTTAGGGATAGATACACGGTTTGTGGTGCGGTGCTCGTTTATATAAACTATTTGGGATGTGAGATCGGTTTAATCTCATATCTTAAAACTTTCAAATTTAAAAATTATTTTCGAAGCCAAATACTACTTTCTAAATTATATATATATTTAAATCAAATTTAAAATTTAAATTCGCCGACAACTTCTGTTACGCGACCCCCCTTTTAAAATACAACACAACCCAAAAAAATAAGCCGCACCACTTGGGTTTACAATGGGCCAAATTGGGGGTTTTGCTAAAAGTGGGTTAAATTGGCAAAATTAGCCAGTGGTATAGTTGAACAAAATTAAATTGGAAATATTTGGGATTTTCTGGAATTTTTTGGGAATTTTTTGAATTTTTGAATTTTTGGGCTAAGAAGGGCATTTTTGGTATTTGGAGGGTATTGGGGGTACTTTTGGAATTTTTGGTATTTTTTGGCTATGGATGATCAATTTGAGTGGGGGGGAAATGTTTAGGATTGATTTTGAGGAATTTTGGGTAATTGAGGTGATTTTGTAAATTTTGGGTAGTTCGAGGGCTTTTGGTAGGTTTAGTAGGTGTAGGGCCCCAGGG
The DNA here is from genome assembly GCA_022702705.1 of Papilionanthe hookeriana x Papilionanthe teres. Taxonomy (NCBI): domain Eukaryota; kingdom Viridiplantae; phylum Streptophyta; class Magnoliopsida; order Asparagales; family Orchidaceae; genus Papilionanthe; species Papilionanthe hookeriana x Papilionanthe teres. Next base: position 151,284,414 of record CM040424.1, on the reverse strand, counting down.
GTCAAAAATTGAAATTTTGGAAAAATGAAGATTGATCAAATTTGAGTAAAATACAATCACTTTGGTTGATCCATGAAGCCATATTAAGCCCATATGAGCCATGAGAGGACTCATTTGAGGCATTCACTATGTTATTCCTAACCCTCTTAGCCAGGGGCCTAGGGGTTAAGGACCATCCATGTGAATTACCTACATGAGTCAGGAAGTCAAGTTGGGTGAGAGTGTGGTTTTAGGGCTTGGAATGTGTGTGAGAGTGTAGTGTATGTGCAAGTCAACCCTCACCAGACCAGGCCACCCAGGGTATTCCTAAGGCCAAGAAGTTCTATAGGGAACTCATCCTTTAAACCTCCACATTTGATTTCAACCTTCTAGGTGATTAGGGGTCTACAATCAAGCTTGAGGGGTTCGCAGGGATTCAAGAGGTGTTTGAACTTCTAAAGGGTGGGTTCCACTTCTAGTCCTCTAAAATTAGTCAAAGGAAAAGTCTAAGGCTAGATCCTAAGTACTAAAGAGAGAAGCAAAATACCTCATCAAAAATGAGGTCAACAGGTGTAAATTTGGATCCTCATTTGGTGTTTCCCCAAATTGATTATTTTGAACGATTTGAATAATAGACGGTTTAAGCTCAAAAGAATTAGCATCTACAGTAGGTATTTGAATACTACTATGAAGTTCATCAACTGTAGGGTTAGCATAATTTCTTAATGGTTTGTAAACATTTTGTTCATTAATTTCAATTGGATTTTATAAATTGTTATGTAAATTAGCCATCTCTTGATATTTGTTTTCCTTTTTTAATTCTTCTAACAATACTTTCTGATTCAAAATCCAAAGGTAATAATCCTTCAGATCCAGAACTACACATAAAAAGTAAATAAAAAGTAAAACAGCAAGAAATAAAATTATTATTTTCTTTATTTTTATTTTTGTTTTTGTTGTTTTTTATATGTTTTTGTATTTTATATTTTTGACAATAGAAGAAATAAATAAAATAAATTTTTTTAAATCTATAAATTTTGCCTCCCCGGCAACGTCGCTAAAAAACCCTCGATCCGCAGCAATGCACCAAAAACTTGGTTTGCAATCGCCAAACAATGTAGTAATTTATGCTATCAAAAATATGTTTTAGCCAATACATTGACTCAAATAATAATAGCGGCTAGTGTATATAAATATAATTTTATGAAAAATATTTTACACACTAGGGGTACTATACAAGTATACGTATCTTTTCAAGTAATATAGGGCTTTAAATAAAGACCCCAACATCGATCCCACGAGGAGGATTAGATTTTTTTTTAATATTTTGATTTTATTTTTATGTATTTCTTTTAAAGTTAAAAAGTTGATATTTAATTTACTAGATGCAGAAATAAAACAGTAATAAAGTAATGATTGATGTAAATAAAAATAAGCAAACATTCTTCCTTTCAATTAATCCAAGACTTTTTAGATAATGTAATATTCGTGGAGAATATAAATTTATGGTATTGTGCCAAATAAAAGCATTGCTATTCTTTACCTTCGCTCAATAGTATAAAAAATATTGGCTAATCTATAGATCATGTCTGGATGTGTTGTTAGTAGAATGGGTTAATCTAAACTCGCTCTAATAGATGTCCAAGAGTGGCTATGGTCGGCCCTACTAGTGACCCTTTCCTTATCTATAAACCAAATTACAAGAATTTATCCTGTCACTCTAAAATCTTCTCAATTCTACGCCCATTAAATAATATATTTCTATTTATTTGCACTTCACCTTGAATAACCCGCGCAAGGACTTCGACTACCCAAGGATTCATGTCATATCTACTAGTTAAGAATTCATCTCCTTCTAGGTCTCAAAACTCTTCAACAGATTTTAACAATTTAAATGGCCAATTTAAATAGTAAATTAAGATACGGTATTAATATCATCACAATGTTTAAAATATATATATAGTTTTTAATTCTCCAACGAATTTTATATTATCTTATTTATCTTTTCATAATTGAAAGGAGAAAGTAAAGTAACTACTCAGAACACATTGAATTTAAACAACAAAACATATAAATAAAACTTTGAATCAAAATACAAATACTTATCTCAAGTGTTTCTCCAACTGAACCTTTGAATCCTTCTGACTCCAAAGTAAATAGACTTCAAAAGAACCGACTTTTCAAATACTCTTAATACAAACTCTAAAATAAACTCACTAATTAATAAAAGAAACTTTAAATATGGCCCTTAAAATATTCCTCCAATTTCTCTCTCTAAATGGAATTATGGGGCTAGGGGACTAGGTTGGGCGTTGGTGGTTTTTGGGTGTTTTTCTCTGAAGGAGTAGCCTCCTATTTATAGGCTTCAAGGGTTGCCTTGAGGCACCTCTTCAAAATGTGTCCATGTTCAATGAATCTTCTAGAAGGTGTGTCTGGCGCCTAGGCGCCGGACTCTGCGTCCAGTTCTTCGCACCTCTTCACTTTGGATCGCACCTCTTCACGATCCTAACCGTTTCCAAGCGTCCAAATATAATGTATCACATGTCCTATAATCCAGAAATAACTGTCAATCTTTTAGATGGTCCAATAACTGCTAACACCATCAAAATAACCGTCCAAAATTCGTTAAAAATCTTACAGAATTCTGTATCGAACTGGCGCTTAGGCGCCGGATTCTGGCGCCTAGGCGTCAGGCCAATTATTTTGACAATTTTGCATTTTGGCTCCATTTTTGCTCCTTTTTGCTCCTTTTTTATCCTTTTTTCCTTCTTGAATATTTTTGCATCACCTACATCCAAAACACAAAAATACCTTTCATTAAAGCATAATATCCTTAAAAATTTGATAAAAATCAAGGCTTAAAAATAAGTATTTTTTTCATGGATTAGAAGCAGTTAAGTTTCTTGTTATTCCCTGCCTGGTTGCTTCATTCATTTGGATGGCCAGAAATCACTCTAAGTTTAATGATAGATTCCTCCATGTTCATTCTGTAGTAACCAATTTTCTTTCTTATCTTCGTAAACATATCCATCATCAAAGATTCCCAAACATCTGTATGTTTTGGCAGTCTACTCCTTTATCCCAGCCTAGGTCTCCTTCTCTCATCTTGTGGTGACCTCCCCCTTGTTCTTTGGTGAAAGTCAACACTGATGGCAACTACTGTATGAATACTGCTGGTATTGATGGGATTTTTAAAAATTCCATGGGGAAATGTGTATTGTATTTCTCCTCCCCCATATTTGCTCTGTTTGCCCTAGAAGCTGAATTCATTGACATGTTTTGGGCTATCTACATTGCTCATAGGAATAATTTTAGAATGCTTCTGGTGGAATCAGATTCTCTCATCCGCATTAACATTTTGGAGCATTAGGTGCAACCCCATTGGCACATTGGAAGATGACTGAATAGATTGAGTCCTTTATTGCAGACTTCTTAAAAAAAGTTTCAGCATAATCCTAAGGAAGGCAATGGTCCAACTCACGAGTTAGCATCTTCTGGGAGAAATACTGAGTCTGTTGTTATTGATACCACTCCCACCTCCCTTAGCCTTTTTTTTACATGGGCATAGCTTGTGTATTCCCTAACTTCGAACCTTTTAATTGTACTCACATGTTTACATCATAATATATTGCTTTCCCCTAGTGGCAAGTCTTTTGGTTATATATATATATATATATATATATATATATATATATATATATATATATATATATATATATATATATATATAGAATCTTATGGTGCAAATTTCCATCGTTTATGCTGGTTATCTAGCATTTGACAGAGCTCTTTAATGGAAAGGCATAATTCTCATTAAATCACAATTGAATTGTCTCTGGCTTGTTGGTAAGGATTTTAATGTTTTTGCTTTTGGAAATTGAAAGAAAGGTGGTAAGAACCCTAGTTAGAAAGCAGTGGAGAATTTTAGGAATTATATAGCCACAACTGAGTTACATGAGGTAACTCTACTGTATTAGGTTTCACTAGGAATAGAGGAAAACTTTATAAAAATTGGAAAGAATTCTGGTGAATAATGAGGTTTGATAGTTTCCCTTTTTCTGAGGTAATTTTAAAATTAAAAAATGTATTTTCTAGCATTTCCACTAAAATAATTCTAATAAATCAAAGAAAAATCAGAAAATTATAAAAATTGGTTCTCGGGTTTCCTTGATATCAGAGAGATTTTTGAAAAATATAAAATCATTTTTCAACCTTTATTTTATTTTTAAATTAATTAATACTCCAAAACTCAAAATAATTATAATAAAAATAATATAATTCAAAAAATCACCAAAATTGGTCCAAGTGGTCCTCTGGTCATTAGGAATGTCCCATAATTTTCTTAAGGACAGAAATTTTCCCTTGGTTATGTTATTAAATTTTCCTTGAAAATTCTTATTTTCCACCAAAAATAATTATATAAATAAATTAAATACAGAAAAATCACATTTTCTCCTCTAATGTCTTGATTGACATATGAGTGAAGTCACATAAAAATTTCAAATTCATTTAAGCTCAATTTAGTGAGTTATGAAATTAGTAAGTTTGAAGGGCAAAATAGTAATTAAAATTTTAACCTATAATTAAAAATTTTAGGTTTAATTAAAAGGGTGGGTAAAATATTTGATACTAAGTTGATTTTGGATGTTTGAAACTTAGGTAATTAAAGGGTAGAAACTTACCTAACAATTTGAAAATAATTAAAATAAACCTTAATTAAATAATTGTTTAAACTTGGAAGAATAATAAAAAATTTGGAATTATTAAAATAGGGATATTGTTAGGAAGAAATTTATTCTTTAATCCAAGAATCCCTAAATTAATCACCTCAATAATATTCAATTCCTAATTAAAATGATAATCCAAATTCAAAACTTAAAATGCTTAATCATTAAATTAAATTAAAATTAAAACATTTAAATTAAATTCTTTTAAAATTTCAATTAAATTAATACTATAACAATTAAAATTAAATCATCCCTAAAGAATAAAAAATAAAATATTAAATTAAAATTAAAAAGAAAAGTAATTAAATTAAATTAAAATTTAAATTAAATTAAAATTAAAAAAAACCAAATTAAAATTAAAATTTAAATTTAAATTAAATTAAATTAAATTAAATCACATTAAATTAAATTAAATTAAATTAAATAAAAAAAATAAAATCAAGTTAAAATAAAAATTAAATTAAATTAAATAAATAAAATTAAATTAGAATTAAAACTAAACCAAACCAAATTAAATTAAAATTAAATTAAATTAAATTGAATTGAATATAACATCACTTAAGACATAAAGAATTCAAAAATAAATCTAAAACAACTTGAACACTATTCCAAACTTAAACCCATTAATTAAAATTAAGTCGAATCACAAATCACTTGAACATCGATTTGCCCTCAAAAGCTCTTGTTGTCATAACTCCTAAATGGAGTGTTAAGTGAAGTATTTCTTCACTCATAGGATATTCAAATGTCCTAGTTCACTGAGCAAGATAACCAAACTTGAACCCCTGGATAATTGATTCATTATATAATTAAATTCTCTTGGACTTAAAATAATCCTAAAAGTATTGAAAAGATGTTTAAGATTCGTCTTAAGAACTTCCTCAATACGATAGGATGTTTATAAGAACAACTGAACTTAATTGTTCTTTGTTGAAGAAAATCGTCCTCAAACCAAAACACAAGAACCTAGACGTCATAGGAGATGACTAGCTATAGGATTAGGAACTTGGTAGAAAACCATAACCCTTCCCTTAGCTTTTCCTAGGAACTTGCTTTAAATGCTTAAATATTCTAAATTGTGTTTAAGTGTAGCCTGGGATGACGGGAAGACCCTCCAGGTACGCTTTTATTTTATTGCAATTTACCTTCTTGCAATTTACTTTATTGCATGATAAGCAACTGTTGCATGAAAACCCACACCTTTAGGATAGTCCCTAAAACTGATACCAAAACTAAATTAAAATTCATTAGAAGATAAAATTCACCGCCACAACATTTCAAAATATAAAACAACTCAAAATTTAATCACAAACAGAATACAAAACTACAATTATAACAAAATTAAAACGTCTTGTTGGATGATCTGGAATACCTCGGATGATGTAACCAACGTGTTGCTAACGGGATTTCCCACGGTCTAAATGAAAGTGTGGAACTCATTTAGTTGAGTTTAGCAAATTCATCTGGACTAAGTGAATCCGATAAAAATAACGATGCTGGAAGGATGGAACTGTGGGATCTTAACCGGTGTTGTTATAATCAACTTTAAGATTTGTTTTAATTAAAACATAAAAAAACACTTGGACTTTAAGATTTCTAAAACCAAACTCCTCTCTTTTCTTTTGATTACAATCTTTTAAAACTAAACCCTCTGCAACAACAAGAAGCTCGGAGCATGGTGGGCAGCACGACCATCGTCATCAGCAAAACCTAAGTCTACTTCAGCAAAACTTTCTTAGAATTAAATAACCAAGCCATAGGATTTCGAGGTAGTTTGCCTAATGCAACATAAATCCTCAACCTTTTGTTAGGCATTTGCATTGCAAATTAAGGCCTAACCAGTCTTAGGACTCTGAGGTAGTCGTTCGATACGACATAAACCCTCACATCTTCGAGGCTATTTGTATGGTCATGTCATACGAATATGAGTCCTAATTTATTAAAATTGGCAAGATCAAAACATTAAACAAACATTAGGACTTTCCTAAATTCAAGCCAAACAATAGGATAGTCAGGAAATTACCGAAGTTCGCTTCGAATCTGTAATTTCTCCTACCTTTCTTCCTTTGAATTCCCAAAACAAAATGTTCCAAACTTGATCCATTCCCTATTGAAACTCTAAAATTCAATCCCTTGAAAACTTAAACTTTGAGATTCTTGAGAGCATAATTACTAATTATTATCGAGAGTTTTCTTAAGTGATTCCCGTCACTTAAGATGTAATTAACTATAGGGGCTTGCCCTTATAGGGAATTTTAAGAAACCAGGTAATATAAACCCTGCTTAATTCATTTATATTAAGCAGGGGAACTTGTCGGCTTATAAAATTGGTTCGCAGACCAAACAGATGTCACAAATCTTCTAGTTTATTTAATCGAACCCCATCATCATGTAGTGTGTCTATTCTTCGGGATAGATACATAGCTTGTGACGTGGCGCTCATTTATATAAACTATTTGGGATGTGAGATCAGTTTGATTTCATATCTTAAAATTTTCAAATTCAAAATTATTTTCAAAAATCAAATGCTACTTTCTAAATTATAAATACATATATTTAAACCAAATTAAAAATTTAAAAATATGCCGACATGCATTACATAATCCAAAGGGCATCCTTCTAAAAGCAAAAGTTCCTTAAGGGCTAGTAAATGTAATCTTCTGTTGATCCTCAAGAGCAATAGGTATTTGGTGATAAATGACATATCCATCCAAAAAGCAATAATACTTGTGTCCAGCAAGCCTGTCTAACAATTAGTCTAACAAAGGTAAACCAAAATAATCTTTTCTGGTGGTGAAATTTAATTTTCTATAATCAATACATGTTGGCCAACCGGTGACTTGTCTTGTCGGTATGGTATCTGTTGACCTCATTTTACAATGAGTAATGCCCTTTTGACCTAAAAAGTCAACTTTGGTCAAAATGGTCAAACCAGACCTAGTGACAAACCATGTTGACCCCATAGGTCAACCTTATGACCTAAAAAGTCAACATTCGTCAAAATGGTCAAACTAGACCAAATGACCAGCCCTGTTGACCCCATAGCTCGACCTTATGACCTAAAAAGTCAACATTGGTCAAAATGGTCAAACCAGATCCAGTGACCAACCCTGTTGACCCCATAAGTCAACCTTATGACCTAAAAAGTCAACTTTGGTCAAAATGGTCAAACTGGACCGAGTGACTGACCACTGTTGACCCCATAGGTTACCCTTATGACCTAAAAAGTCAACTTTGGTCAAATTGGTCAAACCGGACCAGTGGCCAACCCTGTTGACCCCATAGGTCAACCTTATGACCTAAAAAGTCAACTTTGGTCAAAATGGTCAAACCAGACCTAGTGACCAACCCTGTTGACCCCATAGGTCAACCTTATGACCTAAAAAGTTCACATTGGTCAAAATGGTCAAACCAGACTTATGACCTATTTTTGATTAATTAAAATGATTAATGATTTAATTTTCAATATTTTAATTAAATGACATAATTAATTAAAAAGAAAATTAAATTAAAATCATAAAATGACAAAAATGATAAAATTAATCAATTATTTAAATTGAAATTATTTTCAATTAATAAATTGATTAATAAAACATTTTCCAACAATTTTAATTAATGAAATAATTAATTAAAATGGGAATTAAGAAAGAAAAGAAATGACACATAACCTTCTCATAATTAGTTAGGTTAAACCCATTTAGAGCATAATTAACACATAATTAAGCCCATTTTAAAACCACTTAGCCATGGTTTAACACCCATCATGATGCATGGGGTGAGGTGTCTCTTCCTCCTTCACCCTAGGCTTCATTTAGCCATGAGGTGGCAGGCAAACATGAGGCCTCATCTCCCACCTCCCAAGCTTCCCAATGGAAGGAAAGCCATGCATGAAACCCCCCCCCCCCTCACCATGGTTAGAAGAAATGATGAGGGATAAGCTTGTGTGTCACCATTTGCCAAGCTTAAGAGATGATGTGTAAGCTCCCTAAGAAGGATAGAGGCAGCTCACCATGCACCTCTTACATAAGCCAATGGGGGAGAGGTAAAGCAAAGGAAATCATCATGGAAAGCTTAGGGAGAAGGAGCCATGCATATCCTCAACCGATTTCTTCATCCAATGGACTGATAGGGGAGATAACTACTCCCCTAGAACAACCTAAGCTAAACCATGGCCTCCCATTGGCTATAAAAAGAGCCCATACCCGAGCCTAGCAAAGAAGGAGAAAAAAAATTAGGGAGACCCATAGGCTGCCCAAATCCTCTGGCCCCCAACATAAGAACTCTTCCTAAGAGTCTTAGCAATCCATTAGGATCAAATCCAAGTCATAGATTGAGCCTATTTGAGCCGATTTGATCAAATTTCAAAAACAGCCCAAATTAGGTACTTCTTTAAAATTCTCCCCTAAGCCCGACTTCTGGATCAAATTGCTGCAGCAATAACCATCCATTGGGGTCTTAGAAGGCAACCATAAGGTCTGATCTAGCTTGATTTACTTGTGGCAAAGGTGTGGAATTTTTCTTTACAAAATAATTTGTATTTTTGATATATCATGTGTTATACTAGCCCAGAAGTGTATCATCACCGTATGGATGGATACTTCTCATCCAGATGATCATTTAAAAAAAAATCACTCAATTTCATCAAGAAATGAGTGAGATATTGATGTTTGAAGTTTAATGGTTCGAAAATTTTCGAATTTTCGGCCGATTTTTCTCAATCGTTCGATCTTGCGTTTTAGGAACGGACGGCGCTGATCTTCCCCCAGCGGTATCCGCTGTTCAACTGCCTGCAGTGGATCCTCCTGCTCGTTCGACGTGTACAAGGACACGCGTTGAACGGCGGTGAGTTTGGCGGTGGAATTTAATAAAAAAATACATTAAAACCTTAAAAACTTCAAAAATCTATATCTTTTGATCTAAAGGTCATAAAAATAAAATAAAAATATCTCAAGAAAGCTCTTGAAGAGGAGAAAATTATGAGACCAAAATCATAATTTTGTTCTTAGTATTTAATTTTTAATTAATTAAATACTCTCTAGAGTATTTTAATTATTAAAAAATATTTATAAATCAAAAAATTATGAAACTTTTAGGCATTTATCCTTATGTTCATAGGGATCTTGCATAATTTTTCCAAGGACAGAAAACATGTTTAAGATACTTTTCTTTAATTTTCAAGTTTCTTTGTAATTATTTCAAATAATAATTATAAAAAAATTGAAAATTGAGAAAGATAAAATGCAAATGACTAGAAATGATAGGGCAACAGATAATAACCATAAGAAAACTATTTCTAAGTCATAGAAATTATTTTGAATGGTATTTTGAAATTTAGGGTTGAAATTCTTTATTAATTAAATAATTTTAATCCTAAAAATAACCCTTTATAAATTTAACCTATTTTCATCAACAATCTAAGTTTGAAAATGGTTCTAGTCTATGATAGACTAATGATAAACTTCACTTAAGTCTAAAAGACCAAATTAGACATAACTAGATTTAAAATAACATTTAAACTCATTAAACCTTACTTAAATTAGGTTTAATATAAAAATTAAATTTTAACAAAGTTTAAAGACATATTAAACTTAATTAACCAAAATCAAACCTTTTAATTAAGTTTAAAGACAAATTAAGCTTAATTAACTTATTAAACCTTACTTAAATTAGGTTTAAATACAAAAATTAAATTTTATTTAGGTTTAAAGACATTAAACTTAATTAACCAAAACTAAACTCTCTTAATTAGGTTTAAGGATATATTAAACCAAAATCAAAACTCTTTAATTAAGTTTAAGGACATATTAAACTTAATTAACCCATTAAACCTTACCTAAACTAGGTTTAATACAAAAATTAAAATTTTAATTAAGTTTAAGGACATATTAAATTTAATTAACCCATTAAACCTTACCAAAATTTGGTTTAATACAAAAATCAACACTTTTAATTAAGTTTAAGGACATATTAAACTTAACTAATCAAAATCAAACCCTTTTAATTAAGTTTAAGGACATATTAGACTTAATTAATCAAAACCAAACCTTTAATTAAATTTAAAGACATATTAAACTTAATTAATCTCCTTACACATTAGGTTTAAGACAAACCAAAACTCTAATTAGGTCTAACCCATTAGACCTAATTAAACCATTAAACCTTAACTAACTAAGGTGTAATCAAACATAAACCCTAATTAGTTCTAACCCATTAGACCTAATTAAACCATTAAACCTTAACTAACTAAGGTTTAATCAAACTTAAACCCTAATTAGATCTAACCCTTAGACTTAATTAGACCATTAAGTCTTAACTAAATTAGACTTAATCAAACATAAACCTTAATTAAATCTAACTCATTAGACCTAATTAAACTATTAAGTCTTAACTAAGTAAGACTTAATCAAACACAAATTCTAATTAAGTCTACCACATTAGACTTAATTAATTATTAAACCTTAATCAACTAAGGTTTAATTAAACCCAAATCCAACCTTTAGTCCAAGTCCAACATAACATAAACATCAAATATAACCTAACTTGAGTCTAATCCAACATGAACTCAAGTTAACCTAAACCTTAGGTTCAACCTATATTGAACCTAATCTAAACATAAACATAACTTGAGTTCAATCCAACTTGAACTCAAGTTAACCTAAACCTTAGTTTCAACCCACATTGAACCTAACCTAAACTCAAACATTGAATTAGATTCAAACATAACCTAACTTGAGTCAAATCCAACTTGAACTCAAGTTAACCTAAACCTTAGGTTCAACACAATGAACCTAACCTAAACTTAAAAATAACTTGAGTTCAATCCAACTTGAACTCAAGTTAACCTAAACCTTAGGTTCAACCCACATTGAACCTAACCTAAACTCAAACATTGAATTAGATTCAAACATAACCTAACTTGAGTCCAATCCAACTTGAACTCAAGATAACCTAAACCTTAGGTTCAACCTACATCGAACCTAACCTAAACTTAAACATAACTTGAGTCCAATCCAACTTGAACTCAAGTTAACCTAAACCTTAGGTTCAACCCATATTGAACCTAACCTAAACTCAAATATGACCTAACTTGAGTCCAATCCAACTTGAACTCAAGTTAACCTAAACGTTAGGTTCAACCCATATTGAACCTAATCTAAACTCAAACATAACTTGAGTTCAATCCAATTTAAACTCAAGTTAACCTAAACCTTAGGTCCAACCCACATTGAACCTAAATTCAATTCAAACCAAACTTAAGTCTAATCTACATTAGACTTAAGTAAAACCAGACCTAGGTTCAATTCAACATAAATCTAAGTCAAACCCAGGCTTAACTTAAGTCTAACTTATAGTAGACTTAAGTAAAACCAAATTTAGGTTCAACGTAAATATGAATCTAAGTCAAAACTAGACCTAACTTAAGTCTAACCCACACTAGACTTAAGTCAAACTAAAGTTCAACTTGACATGAACTTAAGTTCAACCAAAACTAAAAAAAGAAGCTTAAGTCTGACCTATATTAGACTTAAATGAAACCTAAACTTAAGTTCAACCTATATTAAACTTAATCCTAAGTCTAGATCTAACTTTAAATAGACTTAATGAAAACTTAAGTATTATCTAAAAGGGACTTAGATGGTCTGCAAATCTAATTAAGTCTAATTTATTAGACTTGATTAACCTTTAAGTCCTATTTAAACAAGACTTAAAACTTAATTAAATCTATTCTGAACCAAACCTTTTAGCTTAAGTTCAGACAGACATGAACTCAAGTTAAATAGATTAAATCAACATTGAATCTAACTTAGGTTCAACCAGACATGAACCCAAGTAAATTCAATCAATATAGAATCTAATTTCAAACCTTTTTAACTTAAAGTTCAGACAGACATGAACTCAAGTTAAATAGATTCAATCAACATTGAATCTAACTTAGGTTCAACTAGACATGAACCCAAGTTAATTCAATCAACATGAAATCTAATTTCAAACCTTTTTAACTTAAAGTTCAGACAGACATGAACTCAAGTTAAATAGATTCAGTCAACATTGAATCTAACTTAGGTTCAACCAGACATGAACCCAAGTTAATTCAATCAATATTGAATCTAATTTCAAACCTTTTAACTTAAGTTCAGACAGACATGAACTCAAGTTAAATAGATTCAATCGACATTGAATCTAACTTAGGTACAACCAGACATGAACCCAAGTTAAATCAATCAATATTGAATCTAACTTCAAACCTTTTAACTTAAGTTCAGACAGACATGAACTCAAGTTAAATAGATTCAATCAACATTGAATCTAACTTAGGTTCAACAGAACATGAACCCAAGTTAATTCAATCAATATTGAATCAAATTTCAAACCTTTTAACTTAATTTCAGACAGACATGAACTCAAGTTAAATAGATTCAATCAACATTGAATCTAACTTAGGTTCTACCAGACATGAACCCAAGTTAATTCAATCAATATTGAATCTAATTTCAAACCTTTTTAACTTAAAGTTCGGACAGACATGAACTCAAGTTAATTCAGAATTTAAGTTTAAACTTAAAATCAAGATATAAATTCAACATTTCAAACCAAAACTGACATGATCAACAAAAATTTGACATTTCAAAAATAAAACAACATAACCAACATAAAATTGACATTTCAAAATAATTTGACATAAATTGACATCCAAGATATATCCAAATATTCCGTGACAATATTTCTGACAATGTTTTCTTTGCACGGTGAAAAAAAGAAATTTCGCTTAGATTTTCTTTACATGTTATAGGGTGTACTAACTCTGTTTTGCAGGACGACATTGACAACAAAAACAAAACCAAAATTTTTAGGTTAGACATATAACCTGAAACTTTTCAACAAAAACAACGACATTGACAACAAAAACAAAACCAAAACTTTTAGGTTAGACATATAACCTGAAACTTTTCAAAAACAACGACATTGACAACAAAAACAAAATCAAAACTTTTAGGTTAGACATATAACCTGAAACTTTTCAACAAAACAACGACAATGACAACAAAAACAAAACCAGAACCTTTAGGTTAGACATAATACCTAAAGTATTCAATAACATGATATAACAACATTCGGGAGTGATAGTGGGTACATCTCTCCTTAAAAATAAAATTTGTTTAGAAAACAAATGATTAACATTAATAAGAAGTTTTCTTAAACAATTAAAAATTGTTTAAGATGTAATTAACTATAGAAGCTTGCTTCTATAGGAGATCTAAAAGAACCCGAAATAGAAATCTCTGGTTTACCATGATCTTCTTAATATGAAAATTCTAGAATATGGTATTCTAGTATATCCTCCTATAAGAACTATCATAAACATTCTTTTTCTACTATTAGTCCTAAAAATTCTCTAAATCCTTCATAAGATTTATAGGAATAAAACTAGGCTAATGTTAGATGGCGACTCCTTGACATTGACACCCAAACCCAATCTCTTTCCGCCGACACCGCCGACAAAAGATTTTGTGGCGACTCCGCTGGGGAAAATCTTTCTTCTCATCTTTTGTTATCATTTATTTTCATTTCAAAATTTTGAAAATAAAAGTTCCCAGTTTATAAATAAGTCAATAATAATCATTTTTCTTGAAATTTCGAAAAAATCGCAGTGGATTCTCCGAATTCAATCTTTTCTTACTTTCAAGACTTTGACATACCAATAGAGGAAAATCCTCCCTTTTATCACAATGATTATGGATTATTTAGTGAAATGGAATTCATATTATATAATCCATATCAAATCGATTCTCAATCTTTTCAAGAATTCGACTTGCAACCTTATGAAGACTTTCCGAATTTTAAAGACAATTTACTCGAATATACACCCGAAGAACCTTATATCCTCAAAGAAATGAAAAGACAGGGTGATAAGAAAGGAAAACAAGTTTACGAGGAAGATGATGTTCCACCATCATCTATGTGTGAAATCGGATCTTCTTCAAGGAACATTCATAAAACTACTTCATTTGAAAGAAAGAAAAGATGGAATGAAAACGACAATTTTGAAACACCTGAATTTCAACAGAATATTTTTGGAAATCCTTCCTTTTTAGAGGAAAATCAATATATTCCAATTTCTGTTGAATACACTGACAATTCCTTTCAACCTAAAAGATCTCCTCCATTTCGTGTTATACATTCAGTGTTTAAGAGATTAGCACGAAAAGAAAGATGTTCACTTTCTAAGTTATTAGATAAAATGGGTTGTGCAGTCTCCAACACCATGAAAAGGAGAATTTTAGCAATGAAAATTCTGATTATCAAGAAACTGATTATCAATTCCCGACTGATAAACACTGTGTTCGAGTGCCAGTAAAATTCCGATTGGGCCCTAGAATAAAAGATGTAGTGGTCACCAATGACAAAACACGATATGACAAATTAATATCAGGAGCAGAAGATACAACTGCTAAAATGACGGACTTGGTCCAGATGCTACAAAAAGCAAATTGTCCTTATACCAGATATGATACACCACCCAAGAGTTCTCGCCCTATACTTAAAAATAATGTATGGAGGCGAAAATCATCTGAAAGAAATTCTGATACCACCAACACTCCTGCAAATAGTTCACAAGAAGAGATTTGCAGAAAATATTCTACAAAATCATTTCAAGAGAGATTAAAGAAATTAAAAGAAGATATTAAACAACTTTCAAGACAAGAAAGGAAAATACTTCTGACAGTTCCAATGAGAATCTTGCCAATGTTAATATAGAAGAAACCCGATCTACTTGATGTGAATTGATTGAAGAAGATGCAACAAATGAATTGCGAGAGGTGATACGACAACGAGATGAACAAATAAGTCGTCTTGAACAAAAAATGGAAGAACTGGTAGCAACTTTGCAAAACCACCAACGAACCCTTCTCCATCTATTGAAATCATTAGACCGGAGGCTATTCACATCCTTGAAAGCAGAGAAGAACTAATGGATGTCGAGGAAAGCACTCGAAACCTCATAACAAAACTCCAGAAAAGGATATTACAAAAATAGTGGAACAGAAGATTAAAGAAACAATGGCTCACGCAAAAGCTGGAGCATTAACTCCAAAGGGTAGGCCATACCCAGAGGAATTTGATTATGTTCAATATCCTAAAGGTTTTATTCCTCATGTCTTTAAAATGTTTGATGGGACGGGAAATCCCTGACAACATCCGGCACATTTTAGAGCAAGCCGTTGTACATCGGAGGAAATGATGCTCTCCTATTTCGACGATTTGTTAACGATCTCACGGGAGTTGCCTTCGACCGGTATGCGGAACTTCCCAATGGATCCGTCAAAACCTTTGTAGAGCTTGAAAGCCTTTTTATTCAACGCTTTGCGGGAGCACAACATCATACCACTCGTTGGTGCTTTGGTGGTAGAGAAACAAAAACCGGGAGAAACCTTGGTAGATTATATTTTACGCTCGAGAAATCTCAGCATGAAATGTGAGCCACAGTTACAAGAACAACATGCTGTTGGAATACTGCTAAAAAATATTCATGGTCCTATAGCATTTATGCTTAAAGGATTTACGATAAAAACTTTTAAAAAATTACTCAGTAAAGCTGCCAATCTTGAGGAAGAGGTTAAGCAGATGAGTGTAATGGAGAAAATTGAAAAGACAAAAACTATCAAAACTTTTGAAAAGAAACCTGGCAATATTGCAGAAAAAGGCAAACAGGTGATGCAAATCCAACCGGAGCAAAAGAAGCAACGACAAAACCCTTCGACATCACATACGTCACCTCAACTACAACTTCAACAACCAATCCTAGTATCAACTGAAAAGAAAACAATGGCTGAGAGAATGAATAAAGTATATTCATTTAAAATAGAAGCCGTTAGCAAAATATTTCGTAGCTTGCTTAAAATACCTGAATTTAAGCTACCAGATACTAAAAGGCCCGCAGAAATTGACATGAAGGACAATCCTAATTATTGCCCTTATCACAGGATGCTCGGACATAAAATTGAAGAATGTTTTGTCTTCAAAGACTGGTTAGAGCGTAATTTCAAAGATGGAAATATAGTCATCCCGAAAGAATACTTGAAAGAACCTGAAAAGGGATCAGTTAATATGATTTCGATAGAGGAACTTAATCCTAAAAACAAGGATAGCATTTCTGAAGAGATCTTCGCTAAATACCAAATTACAAAATCTCCCAAAAAAGAAAAGAAAAAGAAAATCAAGAAAATGAAAAAGATTAGAGGTCTTCCAGATATAGGGGCTGCAACTCCTTTTGTACCTTCTAGTTCATTTCACTCTTGTACTAGAATAGTTATATCGGCCGAAGGATGAAAAATCCTCAAGCTGATAACTTTGTATGACTTCCTTTTTACCAAGAATAATAACAATCCTAGTTTTGCGTACATTTTGTCTATTCTGGATGATGCTTCTGAGAGTGACCATTTGAATTCTAACCCTATATACAATACTCAAATTGTATATGATCAATTTAAAGACAACCATAACAATGAAAATGAAAATGAGAAATCTGACAACGACAAAAATGAAAATGACATTGCTACGCTTCAATTACAAGGAATTCAGATTTCTATAGGATTGGAGTCCTCAGATTCAGAAACGAATGAATCAGATAATCAACTTGAAGAAATAGTTGAAACTAACTTGAGAAGTTGAAAAATCTTACTTCCTAAGATAACTCCACAAGAAAAAAGAAAAGCAAATAATTACACCAGATAAGATCATTCCTCCAATATATCCCCAAACTTCTGAAGGAAATAAGGATGATCTTCACAACAAGGTGGATTATAATGTACTGGCCCATTTGAGAAAATTGCCTGCAAAATTAAGCATCTATGACTCATACTTTCCAAAGAAATGAGAGAATCATTAATAAAGGCCCTTTCGGACCCTGACATTTGCTTAACTCAACTTGCTAGTACTACCAAAAACGAAGCTTACTTGTTAGAGTAATCAACAAAGATTACCTTCTCTGACAATGACTTGTTGCTCGGAACAACTGAACACAATCGTCCACTATATATTACAGTAAACATCAATGACACGATACTTTCGAGAGTTCTTATTGACCCGAGTGCTTCAATCAACATTATGAACCTCGGAACTCTTGCATACTTAGACATTGATGCCTCTCAACTATCAAGGGATATGATGATGTTAAGAGGGTTCAATCAACAAGGAGAACGGGCCCTTGGATCAATAACATTGCTCTTAAAAATAGCCGACTTGGCAACAACAACAAAATTTTATATTATTGATTCAGACACCTCTTTTAATGCCTCAATTGGCAGACCATGGCTCCATGAATATAAAATGGTACCTTCTTCATTACATCAATGTATCAAATATTTACGAAGAGGACAAGAATTTCGTATTATAGGAGATCTGCAACCATTTTCAATCCATGAAATCGTTATACATGAAGATGCAGCATATTATGCTCCTATAAATAAAACAATATCTTCCAAAGAGACAACAATAAATGTGGAAGAAAAGAACAAAGAAAAGAAAATAAATGAAAAGGATTTTTCTTCAATAAAGACAAGAGGAACTAATTTCCATCAGACTCGCACTCGAGGTCGAGGTCGAGGACGAGGACGAGGGAGAGAAGATAATATTGTCACAATGAAGAAACCACTGAAGTTCAAAATCCACCTAGATTCTGAAGAAGAAACAACATCCATGGTTTTGAAGGAACCCCAATTCAAAATATCTGTAGAAGAAGAAGATAAAGAGAAACAATTTGAATCTATGTATGACAAAATCAATCATTATATACATTCTATGACTCTAACTCCAATCTCCAATGCTAAGATTGAGAATCTAATTGTCAAAGAAGTATATAATTGTCGGCATATTTTTTTAGGTTGTGTGTTGTGTTTTGAAGAGGGGTCGCCTACAGAAGTTGTCGGCGAATTTTTTAATTTAATTTAAATAAATAATTTTGAAAAGTAATATTTGATTTTGAAAATAATTTTAAATTTTAAGGTTTTAAGATATGAGATTAAACCAGTCTCACATCCCAAATAGTTTATATAAACGAGCACCGCACCACAAACCGTGTATCTATCCCTAAGGATAGACACACATCGTCGATGATGGGGCTCGATTAAATAAACTAGAAGATTTGTGACATCCGTTTGGTCTGCGAACCAATTTTATAAGCCGACAAATTCCCCTGCTTAATATGAAAGCATTAAACGGGGTTTATATTACTCGGGTTCTTTAAAATTCCCTATAAGGACAAGCCCTATAGTTAATTACATCTTAAGTGACGGGAATCACTTAAGAAAACTCTCGATAATGATCAGTGGTTTTGCTCTCAAGAAATTTCAAAGTTTAAGTTTTCAAAGGATTGAAGTTTGGAATTTCAATAGGGAATGGATCAAATTTGGAACATTTTGTTTTGGGAATCCAAAGGGGAGAAAGGTAGGAGAAATCACATATTCGAAGTGAACTTCGGTAATTTCCCGACTATCCTATTGTTTGGCTTGGATTTAGGAAAGTCCTAATGTTTGTTTAAATGTTTTGATCTTATCAATTTTAATTAATTAGGGCTTAAATTTATATGACAGAATCATACAAATAGCCTCGAAGATGTGAGGGTTTATGTCGTATCGGACGACTACCTCGGAATCCTAAAACCGGTTAGGGCTTAATTTGCAATGCAAGTGCCTAACGAAGAGTTGAGGATTTATGTTGCACTAGACGAAACTACCTCGAAGTCCTATGGCTTTGTTATTTAATTCTAGGACGGTTTGCGAAGTAGATTCAAGTTTTCATCGACGACGATGGCCGTGTCGCCACCATGCTCCAAGCTCCTTGTTGTTGCAGAGGTTTAGTTTTAGAAATCATAAATCAGGGGATGAGAAAAGTGTTTTGGTTTAGAGAAAGTCTTAATTTCCAAGTTTTTTCAATATTTTAATTAAAACAAATCTTAAAGTTGATTATAACGACACCGGTTAAGATCCCACGATTCCATCCTTCCGGCATCATTATTTTTATCGGATTCACTTAGTACTAGATGAATTTGCTAAACTCAGCCGATTGAGTTCCACACTTTCATTTAGACCAGTGGGAAATCCCGTTAGCAACACGTAGGTTACATCATCCGAGGTATTCCCGATCATCCAATAGGACGTTTTAATTTAATTGTAATTGTAGTTTTGTGTTCGTTTGTGATTAAATTTTGAGTTGTTTTATATTTTGAAATGTTGTGGCGGTGAATTTTATCTTGCAATGACTTTTAACTTAGTTTTGGTTTCGGTTTTAGGGGCTATCCTAAAGGTGTGAGTTTTCATGCAACGAGTTGTTTATCATGCAAGAAAAGTAAGTGCAATGCGAGTTAAATAAATTGCAATAATGTAAATTGCAAGAAAGTAGATTGCAATAAAATAAAAGCGTACTTGGAGGGTCTTCCCGTCATCCCAAGCTGCACTTAAAACACAATTAGAATATTTAAGCAAGTTCTAGGTAAAAGCTAAGGTGAGGGTTATGGTTTTCTACAAGTTCCTAATCCTATAGCTAGTCATTTCCTATGACGTCTAGGTTCTTTGTGTTTTGGTTTAAGGACGATTTTCTTCATCAAAGAACAATTAAATCCAATTGTTCTTATAAATGTCCTATCATATTGAGGAAGTGCTTAAGAATAATCTTAAACATCTTTTCAATATTTCTAGGATTGTTTTAAGTCCAAATGAATTTAATTATATAAATGAATTAATCGTCCGGGGATTCAAGTTTTGTTAACTTGCTCAGCGAACTAGGACTTTTGAATATCCTATAGGTGAAGTAACATTTCATTTAATATTCTGTTTAGGAGTTATAATAACTAAAGCTTTCGAGGGTAAATTGGTGTTCAAATGATTTAATTTAATCGAAGGAAATCAGAGAATCAAATTTTACAATTTTCTGATTTTTCTATGATTTATTATAATTATTTTAGTGAAAAAGCTAGAAAACATATTTTTTAATTTTAAAAATTATCCTAGAGCTTTAAAATTTAATATCTCACTAAATAGACCTAAGAAAAATGTGGGGTTTGTTCCTAAGTGATTAAAATTCAAAATGTGACATTTTGGTGAATTTTATTATTTTTGTGATTTTTATTATTTTTTAATTATTAAAATATTAAAATAATATTAAAAATCAACTTTTTTAGAAAATTGAAATTTTAATTTTCTTAAATTCCCTGATATCGAGAGAGGCTCCAAAACTAATTTGGTGAATTTTTGAAAGGTATTTTAAAAGTTATGAATTTTTAAAGTTTAAAGTGACTAAGTGGCTTAATCGACCCGATTAGTGGGGCTAACTGAGTCCGATTGACCTCAAATTTTTATGGTGGGTTCCTCTGATCCTAAAGGTTAGTGGAGAATTGATTTCAAGTCAATTTAATGTATGGTTAGCTCTAATTAATTAGAGACCTATTTTGAGTGTTTAAGCCGATTAGGGTTGTTTTAAATGAACTAACTTCAAAACCTATTTTTCCTAGGGTTCTCTGGTCATAAGGAACATCATCAAATTTTCCTAGAATTTATTTCACAACATGCTTATGTATTGGAATTAAAATACTCAAAACGGTAACATGAACTTGAAAAATCAATAACTCTTCATAGGGATGGCCTCTGACTTTGGAAAATTCGGGGAATGTTCCCAAATTCGGAGGCTTCAAGCCACTATGGTCTCATACCATGGTGAATTGTATACATGCATGGAGAATTAAATGTATGCGGAGAGTAAATAAATTATAAAAAATAAAATACTTGATGAAATTAAATGATTTCTTTTCCACATTATTCTCCTCGTTGTTCAGCGAGCGAGAGGGTATTTTTATTTTATTTTTCTGATTTTTCTACACAAAGTTATGAATTTTTGAAGTTTAGGGAATTAAATAAATAGAAAATACCCCTAATTTTCTATTTATCCACGCGCGCCAACTCATCCTCGGCATCTCCGAACGCACACGCGTCGCGCTCCCATTCGACGCCGCTATCGACTCGGCGCTCGGGCCCCGCGGTTCTTGTACCGTCTCTGGTCGAACTCCATCCGAGCCGTCCGTCCGCGCGTGTATTGAATGGACGGCATCCGTTCATCGTCCCCGAGTGTCCTCGCACGAGAGCGCGTCCACACTAAATCCCTAAGATCTCACTCAATACTCAATGGATTTTCAAGTTCTTATGCTCTATGGATTCGTCTTGAAGAGACGAACACATCTATACGGTTATCATGCATTGAAATTAAAGCATTTGAAATGAAGAATCTCCAGAAGCTCCGGATGAAGAACTAGTTCATACCTTTGCTCAGAGAAGTGTGGCTTCGATCTGAGAGTTGTTGCACCTTCGATTGGATCCCAGCAAGCTCAGGATGAAGTCTCCCGGTGCAGTGAATTGTCTAGATGTGATTTCGACCAAGCCCGATCCACAAAGCTTGGAGGACTGGAGCAAGTCTGGGTGGCACAGGAGATGGGGCTTTTCTTGGTGGACACCTTCCCTTGGTACGAGTGAAGGTGTAGGACCAATCAATTTGAGGATTGGTCCATTGTGGAGAAGTGTCCTGGTTTTGGGTAGAATTTCAACTACGAAATTGAGCTCGCGAGAGAAGAAATGGCGGGGGATCTCACTGGGGATCAAGTGCTCGTGTGTATGGGGAGGAGTACGGAACAATTTTGGCGAGTTTCCTTAAGGTTTGTTTCGGCACCTTTCATGGCCGAGAGGGTGGTGTTTAAATAGGAGAGGGTGGAGGGCCTCCCGGGGAGAGTTAGGGCTTGGGATCGAGCTGCTCTTGGCAAGAGAAGAACGGCTCCGATGGCCGTCGGGGATGGGGCGGCTCGGCGAGTGAGAATTCCAAGTTGGGCTCACATGTGAGCTCTCGGCCATGGTGTTTTCCGGCGGCCTGGTGGCCGGCCGGCCGGGCATGGGTCACCCTCGAGGTCGGGTGGGTCGGGGGCTGGGACTTGGTGCAAGCAATTGGCAAAAGCCATGTGTAAAGAGCTTGGATTGAAATGGAATGGGGGAAGGCCATTTGGGTTCAAATGAGTCGACCCATGGTTTTGGGCTAGGTTCACCACCCAAGGCCTGGTCTTGGGCTGAAAAAGATCACTTGGGTCAGCCAAGAGAGAATGGTGTGGTCTCCATCCATGATGAGGTGGCTAAGCATGGTTTAGTGTGTGACATGCTTAAGGCAAAAAAGGGGTTAAGGAGAATTAGGAAAGTGGCCCCTCCTTTTGCCATTAATGGCTTGATCACATGTCAAGCCTTCCATGGCTTCATGTGGCTTGTCCATGGCTTGCATGACTCACCTTTGGCTTGGGAAAAGGTTTGGTCAATTTCATGAAAATGGATTTTAGGAATTTTTGGTAATTTGATGGAAATTTGTATGAAACTTGATTTGGAATTATTTGATGATGAATTTAGGACTTAGGTAATGGATTTAATTAAGTGGATGACAAATGGAGATGTCATGTGGGCTTTAGGGTAGATTTTGGGCCTTTGGATGTGGTGAAGTGGGCTTTTAGGAAAGTTTAAGGGAAATGGGCTTTTTGATATTAGGATGGGCATTTGGGTAAAGATTTTTGTAGAAGAACTTTGTCAAATAAATGTCATAATTGGTTTAGGGATGTTCTATGAAGGGCTTGGAGTCAATTTGGTGTGATTTGGAGTTGAATTGGTTTGAATTTGGGTTTATTTGGTAAGTGTGCCTATATGGGTCCAAGTGGGCCAAGTTGGGCTAATGTTGGGCTAGGGTTAAAATTGATGTAAAATCAATGTTGAGAAATGTTTATGGGAGTGTTTCAAAGAGGTTTTGGCTTTGGTTGGGCTTTGATTTTGGGGTTTGGGCTCATTTGGGTTAGGTTTGGGTTTAGGTCAAAAATGGGCCTTTTAGCTTTGGGTTGAATTTGAGTGGGGTTTGGGTCTAAATTTTGGGCAAATCATGTTATTGTTTTGTTTGTGGGAATTTTAAGGAAGATTTAGAAAAGGTTTGGGGTTAATTGGAGTTAAATTGGGTGAGTTTGGGTTAGGTTTGGGTCATGGGTCAAAATTGGGCTTTAAGGCCAAAAGTGAAATTGGATCCAAATGTCAATCAAATTGGACTTGTATTTGGTCTAGATTGGTATTGGGGATGTTGCATTGAAGTTTAGAATTGAATTGGACCAAAATTGGGGTCAATTGGGTAGGTTTGGTTTAACATTGGGTTCACTTTGGGTTAAAATGAGCCAAATTGGGGGTTTTGACAAAAGTAGGGTAAATTGACAAAATTGGCCCATGGTGTAGTTGGACAAAATGAAATTGGTAATATTTGGGATTTTCTGGAATTTTCTGGGAATTTTTTGAATTTTTGGATTTTTGGGTCAAGAGGGTATTTTGGGTATTTGGAGGGTATTGGGAGGTTTTCTTGGAATTTTTGGTATTTTTGGGTATGGATGATCAATTTAAGTGATGTGGAAATGTTTGGGATTGATTTTGGAGAATTTTGGGTAATTTGGAAATTTTTGAGAAATTTGGGTAATTTGAGGGTTTTGGGTAAGTTAAGCGGGTGTAGGGTCCAGGGGTCAAAAGTGAAAATTTGGGAAATTGAAGATTGGGTGGATGTAAGTGAAATGAAATCATTTTGGTTGAGCCATGAAGCCATATCAAGCCCACATGAGCCATGAAGGGACTCATTTGAAGCATCCCATGTATGTTCTAACCCTGCTTGGCGAGGGCTTAGGGGTTAAGGACCATCCATGTGGGTCACTTTCATGAGTCGGGAGATCAAGTTAGGTATGGGTGTGGTTTTAGGAGGTGTGTGAAAGTGTAGTGTATGAGTGTAGTGTGTGTGTAAGTCGGCCCCTTCACCGGACCGAGGCCGCCAGGGCGATCCTAAGGCCGAAAAGTTTTATAGGAACTCGTCCTTTAAACTTCCACATTTGATTTCAACCCTCTAGGTGATTAGGGGTCTACGGTCGAGTTTGTGGAGTTTGCGGGGAGTTAAGAAGTGGTTTGAATTTCTAAAAGGTGGTGGATCCCAATTCTAGTCCTCTAAGATAGTCAAAGGAAAAGCCTAAGGCTAGATCCTAAGTACTAAAAAGAAGAAGAGAAGACCTCATCAAAAATGAGGTCAACAATAATGATGACAAAAAGCCAATTAAGTTTAGACTTGGCTCTACTTCTTCTTGTACTAAAGATGATGTAAAAATAGAAGATGAAAATCTTCCGCAATCAATGAAAATTCCTTTTGAGTTGTATTCTCCTTGGGCATGAAAATTCATTCAAAATAGTTTAATGCTCAAACAATGGTCTTTAAAACAACCGCATTTCATTGAACAAATGTGGAATGATAATAAACAAAATTCTAACTCTAAAGAAGGGGTTGGATTTGGAACTTTGGGACCATTAGATGATACAGAATTTTGTTTGACTGTCACAGAAGAATGTGATTCCGAATCATTGCCTAATCTTCCAATTAAAATGCTCCGCCGGAATTGGAA
Organism: Papilionanthe hookeriana x Papilionanthe teres; assembly: GCA_022702705.1. Classification (NCBI taxonomy): domain Eukaryota; kingdom Viridiplantae; phylum Streptophyta; class Magnoliopsida; order Asparagales; family Orchidaceae; genus Papilionanthe; species Papilionanthe hookeriana x Papilionanthe teres. The sequence goes on along the minus strand of CM040424.1, from coordinate 151,259,226 downwards.
GAAGAAATTAAATCGACAATTGATGAACTAAAAGGAATAAATTTAGGAACTAATGAAAATCCAAAACCGACTTTTATTTGTTCATTCCTTAATGATGAGGAAGTAAAAGACATAACTAAATTGTTGATGGAATATAAAGACTATTTTGCTTGGACTTATGATGAAATGTCTGGTTTATCTCCAGAAGTCGCAGTCCATAAACTCGGGATAGACCAAATCATAAACCCTGTTAAACAAACTCCAAGAAGGATGCATGTTGAAATAGAGCAACAAGTCATTGCGGAAGTCGAAAAATTGATAGAGGTGACTTCATACGAGAAGAAAATTATCCAACATGGCTAGCCGATGTGGTGCCGATTAAAAAGAAAAATGAACAAATAAGAGTCTGCATAGACTTCAGGGACTTGAACAAAGCATGTTCAAAAGATGAATTTCCTTTACCAATTCCTGAATTAATGGTTGATATTGCATCAAAAATATGCAATATTTTCTTTCATGGATGGATCATTAGGATATAACAAAATAAAAATGTTTTCGGAGGATGAAGTAAATACAGCTTTCCGAACACCCATGGGCATATATTGTTATAAGGTTATGCCATTTGGACTAAAAAATGCTGGTGCAACCTATCAAAGAGCCATGACACGGATTTTTGATGAACGAATACATAATCAAGTCGAATGTTATGTCGAAGATCTGGTTGTCAATAGTAAACAAAAAAAAGGATCATATATACGATTTGAGAATTGTCTTTGAACGACTACGACGATATAATCTTAAAATGAACCCTTTAATGTGTGCCTTTGGTGTCACTTCAGGAAAATTTTTAGGGTTTTTAGTTCGACATCGTGGGATAGAAATTGATCCGCTCAAAATTGAAGCTATCCTAAATATGCCTCCTCCTAAAAATCTAACTCAATTGAGATCCTTTCAAGGAAAATTAGCATATATACGACGTTTCATTTCCAATCTATACGGTAGATGTCGACCCCTTCTGCCCTTACTAGAAAGGATGCCAAATTTGTGTGGGATGAAAAATGTCGGCATGCCTTCGAAGACATTAAACAATATCCGACAACCCCTCTGTCTTAGCGGCCCTCAGTATTAGGAAGACCTTTAATCCTTTACACCGCGGCATTGGACAATTCACTTGGAGCTTTACTAGCACAAGTAAATGATGAAGGAAAAGAGAACGCATTATACTATTTGAGTCGTTGTTTAGTTCCAACGGAAATAAAATATTCGACAATTGAAAAGCATTGTTTAGCCTTGATCTTCGCAGTTTAAAAGCTAAGACATTATATGCTTTCTGATAAGGTAACTCTTATTTCAAGAGTTAACCCGTTACAATATTTAATAACACGACCGACACTTTTACGGGAGATTAGCAAGATGGGCAATGATCTTGTTACAATTTGACATAACATTTGTACCGTTACGTGCTTATCAAAGGACAAATCTTAGCGGATTTCTTAGCGGCACACCCAATTCCAACGAGGATCACCCCTTAATGATGATCTACACGATGAACAAATATCGAAGTAAAAAATTCTAACATGCAACGGTGGGAACTCTAATTTGACGGAGCATCATCTGCTTGGAAAGACAAAGATAAACAGACAAGCATACCAGTCAAAGCCAGAGTAGGATTAATTTTCATTACTCCAGACAAAATGATGATGCCCTTTTCCTATCATTTGACAGAACCATGCACGAATAATGAAACCGAATATGAAGCGCTCATAACCGGTCTAGAATTGACAATATTAATGGAAATTAAGAATATTGATATCTACAGAGATTCCGAGTTAATTATCAATCAAATTGCTGGCAAATACAAAATTCTGAAACCACGACTTGAACAGTATTCTCGTTACACTTTGAAATTACTTCAACAAATTCCTGATGTAACATTTTTCTTAATTCCGAGACGAGATAACTCTCTAGCGGATGCTACAGCAAAACTTGCAAAGGAATTTGCATGTCCGAAGAAGATGACATATCGATTTCTATAAAAGGACTACAAGTTCTTTCTCAAATTGATACGGATAATTTGCATAAAATCGGTGAAAATATGACAATGATACTAAGTGACGAGAAGGATGATTGGCGACAACCAATCATCCAATATTTATAAACTGGAAAATTGCTTGAAAATAGTTCTATTGCCAACTAAATTAAACAAAGAGCATTATCATATGCTCTAATAAATGACGTCCTTTACAAATGATCTTTTGATCAAATGTGGTTAAGATGTTTAAACCAAATTGAAGCTCGAGAGATTGTTAAAGAAGTTTATTCAAGTTTATGTGGTGCACATCAATCTGGGCCCAAAATGAAAATGAAAATAAAAAAATGGGTTATTATTGGCCAACAATGATGACCGATTGTCTTGACATTGCAAAGAAATGTCATCACTGTCAAATACATGGAGTAGTTTTACATCAACCTCCAAATGTCCTACATTTGACCATTGCATCATGGCCATTTGAATGTTGGGGTACTGACATAGTGGGCCCTATAGATCCTCCATCTTCCAAGGGCCATAAATTTATTCTGGCAGCTACTGACTATTTTTCTAAATGGGCAGAAGCAATACCCCTCGAAGAGTCATATCAGACAAAGGATTGGCCTTCAAAAACATAAAAATGAATCACTTTATCCAGAGACATGTGATTGACTGGAGATATTCCACAATCTATTACCCTAAGGCCAATGGATTAGCTGAAGCTTTCAATAAAACATTCGTTCAAATCTTGAAAAAAACATTAAGTAATAGCCCGAGACAGTGGGATGAACGACTAATAGAAGTTTTATGGGCTTATAGAACTACATACAAAACTCCAACACGGTCTACACCATTTGCTTTGGTATATGGTTCTGAAGCCATTTTGCCTCTAGAAGTCCAAATTCCTTCTCTTAGAATCGCAATAACTGATAAAATAACTGAAGAAGAAAATGTCAAGTTACGACTTAAAGAACTTGAAAATTTAGAGGGCAAACGTCTGCAAGCCCAACAAAATCTTTAATTGTATCAAGCAAAAATGATACAAGCTCACGACAAACTAGTTCGCACTAGAACCTTTCAAATCGATGAATTAGTTTTAGTTCTTCGAAGACCTATAATAGCTCATCGAATGATAGGTGGCAAGTTCGAACCGATATGGGAAGGTCCATATGTAATTGAAAAGACATATTCCGGAGGATGCTACCAATTGGTGGATTGTCAAGGAAAAAGAATCCTGCCTCCAATCAATGGGCGTTTCCTAAAGAAATACTACGCGACATAAAAAAAGAAGAAATGAATAAAGACTTATTTATAAACCGGGATAATAAATTCTACTTTCGAAAATCATCTTTGATGTTTTGTGACATCTCTTTCATTTGTTAAACAAACATTTGAAAATCTAAAATGATATTTTGTCTTGATATTTTCAAGAAAAATGCCTGGAGACAGATTATTTTTCTCATTCCGAAATAATATGACTTTTGCCTTGGACCGTCGGCATATAGACGCGGGGACCAGAATTCACTTTGACTTTGATCTGTCGCAAATTGAATCCATATATCATGGATTGTTGCTTTATCTAGTAAATCACAGTGAAGTTGATCTCCAGACGCCTCTGATAAAATTCAAACTTCAGCAACCCCAAGAATTTAATTTTACAATCAGTGATAGTTCAGAAGAAGAAGAATTCATGACTGCCCCGGTACAAGGAGAATCAACGTCAAGAACCAAAAATCTGACGATAGGATTCACCAGATTGCAAAGACGAAATTGCAATAAACGACTAAAACGACAAAAACAATTACAAGAGAAACAAGACATGGAAGATATGAGTCAGTTAAAATCGCAAACTATCAATACTCCGTTCGAGGAAATAATATCGGAAACGACAAATCTAGACCTTATAGAAAAAGAGGATGGCAAAGCAGTCATCACTCCACCATCGGTCACACCTCCTCAATATTTAAGGGTATCAGACAAAAAGAATCACTCAGAGGAAGAGATACGACGAATTCGCGCCATTGAGTGGAGAACTTTTGAACAATATAAATATGTGAATAAAAGAACAACAAATATTCTGGATGGTCTTAAACTTTTTACAGAATATTTGATGAAGCTGAATAAGTGCGCTATCATCGACCACATCATAGAAGCCTGAGATCAGGGTAGGGCTGTATGCCTTCGAAGGAGGACCTATTCTGAACCTAATAAATGGATTCGCGGTAAGGGTAGGAAAACCATTCAATGCGGATGTTGCTATAACTATGCAAGAGACAGAGAAGGAAATCTTCACGGGATTCTACGACATGAACAAGTCGACCCTTTACCCGTTGTGATAATCCAAATTATCAGACGACTTGTTACTTGGGGAATCATACCTGCGGATTGTGTTCCCGATAGCTGCATCATTAGTATATATGATAAAGGGGATTGTATCCCTCCTCACATCGACATTCATGATTTTGAAAGACCATTTTGTACTCTATCTTTGATGAATCGTTGTTCCATTATATTCGGAAGAGAGATACAAATCTTGGGACCCGGAGAATTTGAAGGGACATGCCGTGTCCTTTTAACCCGAGAATCAGTTCTTCTGTTTCAAGGAAACGGTGCAGATTTTGTAAAACACTGCATACCCAGTGTTAACAAGCCACGTATCTCCATCACCTTGCGACGAATGAAGCTCGACAAGCGACCGGACGGATATCAGCCAATACCGGAGCTCGAAGGACTAAAGCCTTTGGAGCTAGCTTGTGATCCCATAAATGTACGAACACACGAAACATGTTCGACGAATGATGTTTTGGAGTGTAGGACGTTTATGGATGATACGATAATTTCCGAATCTATGACATGATATGAAGAACTCTTGACATATAATATATCTATAGTTGTCGATGTGTGACATATCGGTAGCTGTTGACATGTAAAATATCAGTAGTTTGTTACAGCATGCTATATGATATGTACATATGTATGTACTGTAAGCTTTTGTTTGCAATAAATATGTACTGGTGACTTTTTTTATGGAAATAAAATGAAATATTGAAGAAAAATATATCCCCATTGTCTGTGATATGTCGACAGGTCCTGAAATCAATAAATGACAAAATGAATAATTTATGATAATCAAACATGAGAATTATCTTTCGACCTATATAGGTCAAAACCCCAGCGAATATTCCCACCAAAAATATTAGTGAGTTTGCCACTCTCTTCGGTTATTGGATATAAGTTCTTTCCTGACACGGAAATTACGACTTTCCTTTACCAAATCTTGACATTGACATTTTGAGGAAAATAGAAAATGACATCTATTTTCTCTCTTCGGTTATTGGATATAAGTTCTTTCCTGACACGGAAATTACGACTTTCCTTTAACCAAATCTTGACATCGACATTTTGAGGAAAAAAAAATGACATCTATTTTCTCTCTTCGATTATTGGATATAAGTTCTTTCCTGACACGGAAATTACGACTTTCCTCTTACCAAATCTTGACATCGACGTTTTGAGGAAAATAGAAAATGACATCTATTTTCTCTCTTCGATTATTGGATATAAGTCCTTTCCTGACACGGAAATTACGACTTTCCTTTAACCAAATCTTTACATCGAAATTTTGAGGAAAATAGAAAATGATATCTATTTTCTCTCTTCGGTTATTGGATATAAGTCCTTTCCTGATGTGGAAATCACGGCTTTCCTCTAACAAAATCTTAACACTGACATTCTAGAAAATAGAAAATGACATCTATTTTCTCTCTCCGGGTATTGGATATAAGTCCCTTCCTGACGCGGAAGTCATGACTTTTCTCTAACCAAATATCAACATTGACATTTTGAGAAATGGAAAATGACATCCATTTTCTCCCTCCTGTTATAGGATATACGTCCTTTCCTGACACGGAAATCACGGCATTTCTTTAGCAAAATATCGACATCGACATTTTGAGAAATGAAATATGACATCCATTTTCCCTCCCAGTAAATCTCTTTTCAAATACAAGAAGAAAATCTCTTCTTATAACCTACATAAAAGACATCTGACATCCTCTGGGAGCGATATGACATCCCCTTCTTTCCTGACCATTATGAGTCATCTCTTAGACCACTTCGGTCACGCCTTGATATGTGCGGAATACTTATATAGTATTCTACACATATTGGGGGCCTTTTGTTGACCTCATTTTACAATGAGTCGATGCCCTTTGACACTAAAAGTCGACTTTGGTCGAAATGGTAAAACCAGACCTAGTGACCAACCACGTTGACCCCATAGAGTCGACCTTATGACCTAAAAAGTCAACATTGGTCAAAATGGTCAAACCAGACCTAATGACCTACCCTGTTGAACCCATAGGTCAACCTTATGACCTAAAAAGTCAACATTGGTCAAAATGGTCAAACCAGACCCAGTGACCGACCCTGTTGACCCCATAGGTCAACCTTATGACCTAAAAAGTCAACTTTGGTCAAACTGGTCGAACCATACCCGAGTGACCGAACACTGTTGACCCCATAGGTCACCCTTATGACCTAAAAAGACAAATTTGGTCGAAATGGTCGAACCAAATCCGGTGACTGACCACTGTTGACCCCATAGGTCACCCTTATGACACTAAAAAGTCAACTTTGGTCAAAATGGTCAAACCATACCCAGTGACCAACCCTGTTGACCCCATAGGTCAACCTTATGACCTAAAAAGTCAACGTTAGTCAAAATGGTCAAACCAGACCTAGTGACCAACTCTGTTGACCCCATAGGTCAACCTTATGACCTAAAAAGTCAAGTTTAGTCAAAATGGTCAAACCAGACCCAATGACCAACCCCGTTGACCCCATAGGTCACCCTTATGACCTAAAAAGTCAACTTTGGTCAAAATGGTCAAACCAGACCCAGTGACCAACTTTGTTGACCCCATAGCTCAACCTTATGACCTAAAAAGTCAACTTTGGTCAAAATGGTCAAACCAGACCCAGTGACTAACCCTGTTGACACCATAGGTCACCCTTATGACCTAAAAGTCAACATTGGTCAAAATGGTCAATCCAGACCTAGTGACCAACCTTGTTGACCCCATAGGTCAATCTTATGACCTAAAAAGTCAACATTGGTTAAAATGGTCAGACCAGACCCAATGACCAACCTTGTTGACCCATAAGTTAACCCTTTCACCCAATGACACATTTAAAACCCCACAATGACAAAATCATAAATACTGGACATTTTAAAATTAAAATGATCAATTTGGTCGACACTAGGTCGACCCAGTCAAAATTGGTCAACACTCTATCTATTTTGATTAAAATAGATAAAAATGAAATAAAAACAACAAAATTAATCAAATAATAAATTTCAAAATTATTTTTGATTAATTAAAATGATTAATGATTTAATTTTCAATATTTTAATTAAATGACATAATTAATTAAAAAGAAAATTAAATTAAAATCATAAAATGACAAAAATGATAAAATTAATAAATTATTTAAATTGAAAGTATTTTCAATTAATAAATTGATTAATAAAACATTTTCCAACAATTTTAATTAATAAAATAATTAATTAAAATGGGAATTAAGAAAGAAAAGAAATGACACATAACCTTCTCATAATTAGTTAGGCTAAACCCATCTTAGAGCATAATTAACACATAATTAAGCCCGCTTTAAAACCACTTAGCCATGGGTTAACACCCATCATGATGCATGGGGTGAGGTGTCTCTTCCTCCTTCACCCTAGGCTTCATTTAGCCATGAGGTGGCCGACCAACATGAGGCCTCATCTCCCACCTCCCAAGCTGCCGATAGAAGGAAAACGATGCATGAACCCCCCCTCACCATGGTTAGAAGGAATGATGAGGGATAAGCTTGTGTGTCACCATTTGCCGAAGCTTAAGAGATGATGTGTAAGCTCCACTAAGAAGAATAGAGGCGGCTCACCATGCACCGCTTACAAAAGCCGATGGGGGAGAGACAAAGCAAAGGAAATCATCATGGAAAGCTTAGGGAGAAGGAGCCATGCATATCCTCGGCCGATTTCTTCATCCGATGGACTGATAGGGAGATAACTACTCCCCTAAAACAACCTAAGCTAAACCATGGCCTCCCCTTGGCTATAAAAGGAGCCCATACGCGAGCCTATAAAGAAGGAGAAAAAAAATTAGGGAGACCCATAGGCTGCCCAAATCCTCTGGCCCCCTAAATAAGAACTCTTCCTAAGAGTCTTAGCAATCCATTAGGATCAAATCCAAGTCATAGATTAAGCCTATTTGAGCCAATTTGATCAAATTTCAAAAATAACCCAAATTAGGTACTTCTTTAAAATTCTCCCCTAAGCCCGACTTCTGGATCAAATTTCTGCAGCAATAACCTTCCATTGGGGTCCTAGAAGGCAACCATAAGGTACGATCTAGCTTGATTTGCTTGTGGCAAAGGTATGGAATTTTTCTTTACAAAATAATTCGTATTTTCGATATATCATGTGTTATACTAGCCTAGAAGTGTATCGTCACCATATGGATGGATACTTCTCATCCAGATGATCATTTTTAAAAAAAGCACTCAATTTCATCAAGAAATGAGTGAGATATTGATGTTTGAAGTTTAATGATTCGAAAATTTTCGAATTTTCAGCCTATTTTTCTCAGCCGTTCGATCCCGCGTTTTAGGAATGGACGGTGCTGATCTTTCCCCAGCGGTATCCGCTGTTCGGCTGCTCACAGCGGATCCTCCTGCTAGTTCGATGCGTTCGAGGACACGCGTCGAACGGCGGTGAGTTTGGCGGTGGAATTTAATAAAAAAATACATTAAAACCTTAAAAACTTCAAAAATCCATATCTTTTGATCCAGAGGTCATAAAAATAAAATAAAAATACCTCTGGAAATCTCTTGAAGAGGAGAAATTTATGAGACCAAAATCATAATTTTGTTCTCAGCATTTAATTTTTAATTAATTAAATACTCTATGGAGTATTTAATTATTAAAAATTATTTATAAATCAAAAAATTATGAAACTTTGAGGCATTTATCCTTATGTTCATAGGGATCTTGCATAATTTTTTCAAGGACAGAAAACATGTTTATGACACTTTTCATTAATTTTCAAGTTTCTTTGTAATTATTTCAAATAATAATTATAAAAAAATTGAAAATTGAGAAAGATAAAATACAAATGTTAAGAAATGATAGGGCAACAGACAATAACACTAAGAAAACTATTTCTAAGTCATAGAAATTATTTTGAATAGTATTTTGAAATTTAGGGTTGAAATTCTTTATTAATTAAATAATTTTAATCCTAAAAATAACCCTTTATAAATTTGACCTATTTTCATCAACAATCTAAGTTTGAAAATGGTTCTAGTCTATGATAGACTAATGATAAACTTCACTTAAGTCTAAAATGACCAAATTAGACTTAACTAGATTTAAAATAACATTTAACCCATTAAACCTTACTTAAATTAGGTTTAATATAAAAATTAAATTTTAACTAAGTTTAAAGACATATTAAACTTAATTAACCAAAATCAAACCTTTTAATTAAGTTTAAAGACAAATTAAGCTTAATTAACTTATTAAACCTTACTTAAATTAGGTTTAAATACAAAAATTAAATTTTAATTAGGTTTAAAGACATATTAAACTTAATTAACCAAAACTAAACTCTCTTAATTAGGTTTAAGGATATATTAAACCAAAATAAAAACTCTTTAATTAAGTTTAAGGACATTTTAAACTTAATTAACCCATTAAACCTTACCTAAATTAGGTTTAATCCAAAAATTAAATTTTTAATTAAGTTTAAGGACATATTAAACTTAATTAACCAAAATCTAATCTTTAATTAAGTTTAAGGACATATTAAATTTAATTAACCCATTAAAGCTTAACTAAATTAGGTTTAATACAAAGATCAACACTTTCAATTAAGTTTAATGACATATTAAACTTAACTAATCAAAATCAAACCCTTTTAATTAAGTTTAAGGACATATTAGACTTAATTAATCAAAACCAAACCTTTAATTAAATTTAAAGACATATTAAACCTAACCTAAACTCAAGTTAACCTAAACCTTAGGTTCAACCCATATTGAACCTAACCTAAACTCAAATATAACCTAACTTGAGTCCAATCCAACTTGAACTCTTGTTAACCTAAACCTTAGGTTCAACCCATATTGAACCTAATCTAGACTCAAACATAACTTGAGTCCAATCCAATTTAAACTCGAGTTAACCTAAACCTTAGGTCCGACCCACATTGAACCTAAATTCAATTCAAACAAAACTTAAGTCTAATCTACATTAGACTTAAGTGAAACTCGAACCTAGGTTCGATTCAACATAAACCTAAGTCGAACCCGGACTTAACTTAAGTCTAACCTATAGTAGACTTAAGTAAAACCAAATTTAGAGTTCAACTTAAATATGAATCTAAAGTCAAAACTAGACCTAACTTAAGTCTAACCCACTACTAGACTTAAGTCGAACTAAAGTTCAAACTTGACATGAACTTAAGTTCAACCGAGACAAAAAAAGAAGCTTAAGTCTAACTTATATTAGACTTAAATGAAACCTAAACTTAAGTTCAACCTATATTAAACTTAATCCTAAGTCTAGATCTAACTTTAAATAGACTTAATTAAAACTTAAGTCTTATCTAAAAAGGACTTAGATGGTCTGCAAATCTAATTAAGTCTAATTTATTAGACTTGATTAACCTTTAAGTCCTATTTAAACAAGACTTAAAACTTAATTAAATCTATTCTGAACCAGACCTTTTTCCATTTAACGTCCAGACAGACATGAACTCAAGTTAAATAGATTCAATCAACATTGAATCTAACTTAGGTTCAACCAGACATGAACCCAAGTTAATTCAATCAATATTGAATCTAATTTCAAACCTTTTTAACTTAAAGTTCGGACGGACATGAACTCGAGTTAAATAGATTCAATCAACATTGAATCTAACTTAGGTTCAACCAGGACAAGAACCCGAGTTAATTCGATCAATATTGAATCTAATTTGAAACCTTTTAACTTAAGTTCGGACGGACATGAACTCGAGTTAAATAGATTCAATCAACATTGAATCTAACTTAGGTTCAACCAGACATGAACCCAAGTTAATTCAATCAATATTGAATCTAACTTCAAACCTTTTAACTTAAGCTCAGACAGACATGAACTCAAGTTAAATATATTCAATCAACATTGAATCTAACTTAGGTTCGACCGGACATGAACCCAGAGTTAATTCGATCAATATTGAATCTAATTTCAAACCTTTTAACTTAAGTTCGGACGAGACATGAACTCGAGTTACATAGATTCAATCAACATTGAATCTAACTTAGGTTCGACACGAGACATGAACCCAAGTTAATTCAATCAATATTAAATCTGATTTCAAACCTTTTTAACTTAAAGTTCAGACAGACATGAACTCAAGTTAATTTAGAATTTAAGTTTAAACTTAAAATTAAGATATAAATTCAGCATTTCAAACCAAAACTGACATAATCAACAAAAATTTGACATTTCAAAAATAAAACAACATAACCAACATAAAATTGACATTTCAGAATAATTTGACATAAATTGACATCCAAGATATATCCAAATATTCTGTGACATTATTTCTGACAATGTTTTCTTTGCAGGGTGAAAACATGAAGTTTCGCTTAGATTTTCTTTACATGTTATAGGGTGTACTAACTCTGTTTTGAAGGACGACATTGACAACAAAAACAAAACCAAAACTTTTAGGTTAGATATATAACCTGAAACTTTTCAACAAAAACAACGACATTGACAACAAAAACAAAACCAAAACTTTTAGGTTAGACATATAACCTGAAACTTTTCAACAAAAACAACGACATTGACAACAAAAACAAAATCAAAACTTTTAGGTTAGACACATAACCACGAAACTTTTCAACAAAACAACGACATTGACAACAAAAACAAAACCAGAACCTTTAGGTTAGACATAATACCTAAAGTATTCAATAACATGATATAACAACATTCGGGAGTGATAGTGGGTACATCTCTCTTTAAAAATAAATTTTTTTTAGAAAACAAATGATTAACATTAATCAGAATTTTTCTTAAACAATTGAAAATTGTTTAAGATGTAATTAACTATAGAAGCTTGCTTCTATAAGAGATCTAAAAGAACCCGAAATAGAAATCTCTGGCTTACCATGATCTTCTTAATATGAAAATTCTAGAATATGTTATTCTAGAATATCCTCATATAAGAATTATCATAAACATCTTTTTCTACTATTAGTCCTAAAAATTCTCTAAATCCTTCATAGGATTTATAAAAATAAAACTAGGCTAATATTAGATGCCGACTCCTTGACATTAACACCCAAACCCAATCTCTTTCCGCCCACACCGCCGACAGTATCATTTAGTTCATTTACATCAACATTCACTCCTCCTCTCTTAGGAACACAATGAATTGGACTTACCCAAACACTATCAGAAATGAGATTTATAATTCCAGCATCTAACTACTTTAAAATTTCTTTTTTAAATACTTCCTTCATCATTGGGTTCAGTCTCCTTTACGGATCAGCTCTAGGTTTGTGTTGTTCATCCAACAAAATTCTGTGCATACAGATCGAATGACTGGTTCCTTTAATATATGCTAAGGACCAACCAAAAGCCTTTTTGTATCTTTTTAAGGTATCCAATAATTTTGTTTCTTAATATTCATTTAAATCTGAAGATACAATGAGTGGTAAGGTAGATGATTCTCCTAAAAACATATAATTTAAATGATTAAGGAGAATTTTTATCTCAAGTTTAAGAGGTTTTATGATAGCTGGAATTAAACTTTTATCTCCACTTTCCATAGTATCTTCAAATCTTTCCTGAACAAATTCTAACTCTTCATTCTTCATATCATCCAAATCATCTTCACTTTCACTTTCATCCTCACATTCCAAATTCTCATCAAATACTTTTTTAAAATGATATTCTCTCAAATAATAGCAGATTTCCATTCTAAAGCACTCATCATCCTTTTCAGCTGAAGAGTATTTCATATATTTTAGAATATTAAAAGTCACCTCTTGATCATTAACTCTCATAGTTAATTCTCCTTTTTAAACATCGATCACAGCTCTCCTAGTAGCAAGGAATGGTCTTCCTAAAATATTAGGAATTTTTTTATCTTCCTCCATATCTAATACGATAAAGTCCACAGGAAAGATAAATTTATCTACCTTCACTAGTACATCTTCCACAACTCCTTTAGGATAGGTAATAGAACGATCAATCAATTGAAGAGTCATAGATGTAGGTGAAATTTCTACTATTCCCAATCTTTAGAAAGTTGATAAAGGTATAACATTAATACTAGCTCCCAAATCACATAAAGCTCTTCCAAAAAATTTCTCACCTATAGCACACGAGATAGTGAAACTACTAGGGTTTTTAAGTTTTTCAAGAAGCTTCTTCTGAATAATTTCACTACACTCACCGCTAAGTGCAACAGTCTCGTGATCTTTAAACTTTCTTTTCTTTTTAGTAATATCCTCCATAAACATTACAAAATCAGGCATCTGCTTTAATGCTTCAACAAACGGGAATATTAATCATTAATTTCTTAAGGATTTCCAATAACAAAGCAAATCTGTTATCCCTGTTCTGTGTTTTTAGTCTTTAAGGAAACGGAGGAGTTGGTTTTTCAACAGTAATCTTCATTGGTTTAATCGGATATTCTAAGTCTGAATATATATTATTTGAACATTTTTCAATGTCCACTTCCTCTCTCTCAACTTTAACTTCTTTTTGTACTCTTGTTTCAATTATTTTCCACTCTTTAATTGAATAGCCTTAATTTGCTCCTTGTTTTAATCTTTCAGGCTGATCTCAACATTTCTAGGAAGATTTTCAGATGGTTTATTATTAAGCACAGTGAAAATATGTCCCAATTGATTCTCAATGTTCTTCATCGCAACATTTTAATCTTGTATTTGAATACCCATATTCAGAATTATTTCTTTAGTATACAACTTCTTTTCCATAAATTGTAGGTTACTATTAAAAGCAGAAAGATAAGAAGGTATATAATTGGTATTTCCTTGGTGGTTCAGATTTCTAACTGGATTCATAGAATTGTTTCTCCATTACAGGTTAACAATAACATTGTTATTATTACAGTTGAAATTTGGGTGATTCTTCTAACCAGGATTATAGTTATTCAAGTAAGGATTGTTGAGTCTATTATTTTAGCATTCAAGCTTTCATAAGGTGTTTGAGATTCTATCATCTGTCCTGATGATTTTTCCTCTAACACTGGGGATGTTTGAGAATAATTCATTCCATATTGATCTATTTTCTTCGAAAGGGCAGCAATTTGAGAGACTGCCATAGATATCGCATCAGAAACATGAATATTAACTACTCTCTTAGAATTTACCCGCTCAGAGGGAAATTGAAAATTATTAGTAGCCATCTCTTCTATTAATGAATATGCTTCATCAAAAGGTTTTGACATTAATGATCCACCAGCAGCAACATCTATAATCAATCTTAAAGATCCTACTAATCTATTATAAAATATTTGAATTATTAACCAGTCTGGTAAAGCATGATGTGGACACTTTCTAAGAAGATCTTTAAATCTTTCTCAAACTTCATATATAGATTCTCCATCAAACTGACTAAAAGATGTAATATCATTCCTCAGCTTAGCAATTTTTGAAGGACGGAAATATTTTGATAGAAACTTTTATGAAAGTTCTCCCCAAGTTCTGATAGATCCAGGTACTAATAAATTTAACTACGCTTTAGCCTTATCCCTTATTGAAAAGTGAAAAAGTCTAAGAATAACAGCATCATTCGACACTTCATCATACTTAAAAGTAGCACACAGTTCCAGAAAATTAGCGAGATGTAAGTTAGGATCTTCATTAGGTGTTCCTTGAAATTCATTATTCTATACCATTTAGATAATAGCGGGTTTAAGCTCAAATGAATCAGCAACAACATCAGGGTTTTGAATAGTTAAGTGAATTTCATCTGTTGTTGGATTAGCATAATCTCTTAAAGGTATTGTTATATTTTTATTTTGATTATTCTAATTGTTCAAGTTGTTCGCCATTTTATGAAGATTTTAAAATTATTTTTGTTATTTTCAAACATTTCTAATAGTACACTCTAATTCAAAATCATAAGGCGCTAAACCTATAGATCTGATACTACACTTACAACCGCAATAAGCACACTAACAATAAACAATCACACACAATTATGACTTGTAATTTGAATATAACTTTTCAAATATTACCAAATTAGTTTTTACAGTTACCTCCCCGTAAACGGCATTAAGAACTTGGTGTGAGTTTTTAAAATTACCAAAATTTATGAACTTAGATTTACATATATATTGATTTAGTTTTCTATTGAGTCGCACAATCAAATGCAAGTATACATATCACTCAAGTAATACAGGGCTCTAATGGAGTCCTAGCTATCGATCCCACGAGGAGGTATTTAATTCTATAATGGAGCACAGAAATCACTACACGAATCAAAACACAATTAAAGTAATTACTAATAATAAAAAGATGACTAAACAGTTGCAGTTACTAAATCTAACTAAGCACGTTCTAACTTCCTAACACAATTAACTAACACAAGACTTAATTTATAACAAAAGTTCAAATGTATGAAAGAATCCTCCTCCTCTCCAATAATAATGTGATGATTTAGTGACATCAATTAGTGATGCACTATTATTGTGCCAAATAGGAGCATTCTTATTTTTACCCTCTTCCGAGCGATATAAAGAACATTAGCTAATCCTATGTTTAGTTTTCAAATCTGTGGTTAGGCTGGGAGGATACCAGCTGTCACAACAGAGCTCCCACTTCCGTTCGACTAAAGGCTAACTCTCGGTTTAGTTTCCAAACCATAGGACCAAATTGAAGATTTCAGTCTGTCACTCAAAATCTCTAACTCTACGCCCATCAAAATACATTTCTCTATTTATTTGCACCCAACCCCCATGAACTACGTCAATCATTCATGGACATTAAATGTGACCTTCACCTTTATTGTGGAACTCATAATCCATTCGGAACATATGTTTTAAAACAAGTTTTAACAATTCAATTAGCTAAATCAAAAAGTAAATGAAATACGAAGTGAAAAGGTTATCACAAATTCTCCATAATAATCGGCACATCATTTTCATATCATAACATCAACACGTCACATGAAAATGAGGAAGACATAGAAATCTACTCAAGACTCATAAGGAAAAGACGACAAAAGATTGATTTTATATATAAAAGCAACCTCATACGAACATAGTAAATAAAATACAACTTATCTCAAACTCTTCCCCAAGTGAATCTCAAGGAATTCCTTTGACTCCTCTTCTTTCTTCACAACGATACAAAATTCTGTCCTTAAACAAAATACAACACACTAACAAAAACAAAGAAAAGTAAAAATTTATAATTTCTTAATTCTCTTTAAAATGCAATTTAAATTAATTTTCCCCAGCAACGGCGCCAAAAACTTGATCCCTGATAGATATAAGTGCAACGTACGCCGTAAACTTCATTCCGACTGGATAAATGCGCTGATGATTTAAGATATGAAAATAATGATTTTATAATATGGGATACTACGCAAGTATACATATCATTTATCAAGTAATATAGGACTTTCTAATTAAGCCCCGAGATATCGAACCCACAGGGAAAATGTGAAATCTTTAAAGGAATCATAGAAATTTACTTTCTTTAATTGTTTTCGAAAAAGTATGTCTTGATTTTGAAAAGTTTTGAAGGTTGATATGTCTTTTGAAATTTTCTTAATAAAATGCTAAGCAAGAAATTAAAATTACAATAACTAATAAAATTTGATGTAAAATACTATTAACTAGAATATCTTTTTCTTTCCTTTCATGAAGTAGTAATAATTCTTAAAGTATTATTGTCGAAGTATTCAAATTTTTATTGTAACAGATAGAAGAAAATGTGTTCTTTACCCTTACTTGATTCTATAAAGAACATAGGTTAATTTGAAATTTATATTATTTTGAACATGGTTAGGCAGGGAAGATATCATTCTCTCACTCTAAAGTTCCCTTAATTCCCACCACCTGGGGGCTAACTTCTCATAACAAAACTCAAAACTTCAAACCAAATTAGGGGGTATTAGCCTGTGACTCTAAAATCCTCTAATTTTACTCCTTTTTATAAAAAATATCTTATAATATTACATTCAATTATATGGACTACAGTTCTCACCCATATAATTTCATGTGATTCTTACTAACTTTTATGAGACAATACCGCATTGGATCTTACATAATCTCAAGAAATTTTACAACTTAACAGGCCAAATTAAGAAGTAAACAAAGTTTTTAGAATCAATCTTCACAACTTCTTCCAACTTTTAAACACTTATACTTTCCACAACAATTCTCTTTAAATTAATTACTTGTCCATTTAAGAAAGAAAAAGATAAAGTAAACTACTCAAAATGCATTGAGAAAAAATAAAAACACATTGATTTGAAATTAAAAACAACGATAAGAAAAATAATAAACGAAAACAAGTATTAATAAACTAAATAAAAGCAAACACTTATCTGAAATTCCTCTCCACAAGACTAAGGAAGTTCCTCTGAAACTTTGACTCTTCGCTAAACTACTTCTCTGAGCAAGTCTCCCAACTCCGTTGACTCAGAATACAGACTTTAGACTTCAATAAAAACTAATCTAATAAAAAGAAAAGAAGTGGGAAGAAGAATACTTCACTCTGACCCTTTTCTCCTTTCTACTCTCTACTCCTACTCTAAATAAAAACTTTTAAAATGCAGTGGAAGAGCAATGGAAGTATTCTTCAAAAAAATAGTGGAAGAGTCTCCTCAAATTGCCTCTCTAAATCATTCCTAAGACTCTCTTTAAATAGTAAACCAAAAGGTGCCCTGGTGTCTCTTCAAAATGTGTCTAGATTCAATGTATCTACCAAGGAACACACCCCTTCATTTAAACATGCCGCCCAAAGGAAGTTATGGACGTTACCACCAAGATTTGCATGCCATCCCCTTTGAAATTGGGGCCAAATCTATCTGAATCTCGGTTTTTAACTGTGGCGACTAAGCGCCGGCCTAGCGGCGCTTAGCCGCCTGTGCCAAATTTTTTATTTTTCATTTTTTTGCTCCAAATTTGATCCAATTTTGCTCCTTTCATCATGACTATCCATTTTCATCATACCTGCAAGAAAAACACAAAATACCTTCTATTAAAGTGCAATATCATTAAAAATATGTATAAAAATGTGCATTAAAATACTATATATTTTAGGTGTATCAAAATCTCCCAAACTTAAAATGTTACTTGTCCTCAAGTGACAGTTAATCTCATAGAACATTTTAACATGAAAAATTATGTAATGAGTTTCTTTGGAAGATAACAAAATTTTGTTCTAGAAATGGAATAGTCCAATTTAGAAAAAAACTCCGTAATTAAAACCAACTTAAAGTTTAGAAATTTCTTAAGTAAAGGAAAATGACAAATATAAGTTTCTATCTATTTCAGAAATATTTGTAGATTTTTCAAAATATAGGATTCAAACATTTATTTTTCTCACTTAAAAATCTTTGTTTGAAAAGTAATTTTACTTAATATATTACAACTTTATACTTTAGATTTTCTCTGAACTTATATCTTAAACTTTAGGTATGAAACCAATTTTTAATTAGGCCCTTAAATCCTCAAGCTTCTCCTCCCTTTTCATATACTATTTATTACTTTTTTTCTTTCTTTCTTTTTTTTAACTAATAAGAAAAGTAAAAATTTCAAAAGACTTTTACAGTAGTGGAGGTTTTCAAAGCAAATACACACCAACTAAAATAACACACTAATACAGATAACAGATGATAGTGGAATTTGAAGAATTTTAAACATGTAGTTTTCCTCAGTAGAAGTTTCTAATAGTGGTTTATAATTTCCTAACAGTTTTTGAAATTAAAAATACACACTACTAAAAACTCTGACATAACATACACATAAAAACATTTACTATTACACACTACCACACAGCAACATATAAAATCACAATAAAACAACAACAATACCTGAATATGCATAACAGATAAACAGTACAACTACAATCTACATACTATCAAGATTCACATCACAACACAATCATCAAACAAAATACTAGATAAAGTACACAGTGATACAACACATCAATACAACAACTAAAACAAACAACATACATCTACTCTTCATCCTTATCATCATCATCATCTTGCTCGGTCCAATCTCTAGATGTCACATAAGGTATATAGAATGGATGAGGTGGCATCCCAGCACTCTGATCTCCTCTAATCAGTCTATCCAAATATTACTGATAATTCACCTCATATTCATCATGTTTTACAATATATCTCTCAACATCATCCAGCTTACCATCCATATCTCTCACATGCTCTCGAGTAAGACTCACTTTTTTCAAAATCTTTCCTAATAAACCAGTCTGTGAATCAATAGATGATGAAGCACATGAAGTGGTAGCACGAGAAGCAGAAGCGACGGAAGCGAAGCGATGAAAGCCCTACCAAATCCTCCTCTCCAACCAAACTCTGAATGTACAGTGTAAGCACCAACTTTTACACTAGTAATTGGTCTCAATGGCTGAAGTACCTCTTCCCAGATTTCAAATTTCACTCCACATCTTTCAAAATGTGAATGAATCAAGGAAGGAAATCCCATACCTGCAGTCATGGTTGATCTAGCACAGTTCAAAACATAATAAAAAATTATGCTTCCAATATCAATAGGCTTCCCGTGCTGAATACCATGGTTCAACACCACTCTTTCTCTCATTACTTCACTAGTGTGGCTTGAAGGTAACAACTTAGATGAAATAAAATAATGCCATGCCTTAGAAATGGCATTCAATTTGGAAGCAGGAAAGTTCACTCTTCTATCATTTGTAATTTTTCATAATCCTCTTCCATCAGTCAGAAACTCCATAATCTCATCTAATTCTCCTTCCGAAGGATGATAGTCAGAATAAAAACAGAACATGTCAGGAGGTAGTTCATAAAAGGTATTGATTGCACTTGAAGAAAAGTTTACTTCATGCCTCCTAACCATCACCTGATTTCCTCTGCAGCAGGTAAATTTGCATAAAATTCTCTTACCACAGAAATAACAGCAACAGCGGAGAAGCAACAGTAATTCTGCCAATTTCTTCTTGCAATCATATCTTTAATCACCTCTCCTGGCTTACTAAACACTCGCTCAGGAATCAACTTAAGTGATTGCAATGCATCGACATATCGTTCCTCAGCCCTCATACTAACAAATTTGTCAGAATCAAACTTTGTTTTTTCTCGTGCACGCTTTGACTTTGGAGCCATCTCTAAAAATTTATGAAAAATTCACCATAAATTCCAAAATCAAACTAAACTTGCTAAATTATCTTCCAAAAGATATTTTCACTAAATCCAAGCAATTTATCAAGTTTTTCCTCAAATTTTCACCATGAATATTGATTTTAAGATTTTCCATAATGTACTCAAAATACATGGTGAAATTCAAAAATTTTACTTATGAGTAGTGCTCTTACCTCAAGGAATCCAAATCTAACAATTTTTGTTGAGATCGGCTGTTAAATGATTCACAATATGATACCCTAGGCTCCTTTATCACGGCAAAGCAAAGGTTGAAGATGATGGGGCGGTTGAAAATGACAATTTTCAGGTTTTTAACTTTCAGGAATCAATTTTCGTGAACTGGCGCCTAAGCACGAACTATCGGCGCTTAGCCCCGAATTCTAGCGCGTAAGAGCCGACACTTTGGCGCTTAGCCGCCAGTACCCAAATTTTTATAATTAAGGTATATGCACTAAATCACTTGGTTAATTACCCTTAATTACTCCAAAATAATTAATTCTCCCTACAAATCTTCTAATACTCCAAATCAAAGTTAAATAACCAATGATTCCACACAAATTTCACAAAAACACAAACTTATATTAAAATAAACATAATACTTAATACAATACTAGAATTTTTATCCAAACATAAAGGATAAAATTCTCAAAATACAAGACACTATAATCTTAAACTGATAAGTGTACATCTTTAAGATATACCCATCACATCATCAGGCATATATAAAAACATTAAACACACCAAACATGAACTCACAAGAACACTAACATAACACATAAGACACTAAACAAATAGAAACAAAGCACTTTTAATTCCACTCTCCATTAGGCGGAATATAACCAGGACCACTATTATTCTCATTTGACCCTTCAGGAATATAAATTTTATAGAATGGGCGATCATTGTTCATTCTTATATCATCTTCTTCAATCCATTTGTTCTTCACAAACATCGCCTTATCTATTTCTTCCACATACCTTGAATGATTGAATTGCATCTTGAGTTGCCATCCCATGTGATCCAGATGTAAAGTAATATCATTGATCTTTGCTTCCATTGAAGTCACTCGGGCTTCAATTTTTGCAATCATTTCTGCAATACCTTGAATACTAACAGCCAGATATCAATTAAATAACTCCTTAGAACTATCACTAATGAACTTAATTTTATCAGAATCTTTCTTCTTCTTCATCACCTTCTCCCAAGAAGACATGGTGCTCAAAATTCTCTTCTTAGACTTCAGAAATGAAAGTAGGACATGGGGCAAGTGTTTTCCTTAAGTCAGGACCTTTTTATAGACTTGGGAAATGCTAGAATATTCCCCAAGATGTTTAGAATCTCCTAAATAACTCTCACAACTTCTCCCCCACGATCTAGGCTCTAAATTCACAATTTTCACATTTTTTATAACTGTGGCGCCTAAGAGCCAACTAGTCGGCGCTTACCGCAACAGGTACGCGATTTAGCACGAGTCTCGCTAAGTGTCCAAATTCTCATTCTGACTTTTCCAAATCATCAATTAAGGTCATATAAACTCCACTTAAGTTTAAAAACTCCAAATTACTACCACTATAAACATAAAAAAACAAAACAAAGAAAACAAAACACACAAAACAAACATAAAGCAAAGCACACCGATAAATATGGGTTGCCTCCCACAAAGTGCTTGTTTTAACATCTTCAGCCTGACAAACCCAGAACTCATTCTGAGTGACCCAACATTAAATTCTCATCAATTTTAGATTTATTGACTGAAAAATATTGTTTAAGTCTATGTCCGTTAACTTTAAATGTTTTTCCAGTCTTAGGATCTTGAATATCTACATCTCTATAAGAATAAACTTTTATCACAGTGAATGGACCCATCCACCTGGACTTAAGTTTTCCAGAAAATATTCTCAATCTAGCATTATACAGCAAAACTTGTTGTCCTGGTACAATACTTTTGGTAAGAATCTTCCGATCATGCCATAACTTCATTTTTTCCTTATAAATCTTAGCATTTTCATAAGATTCATTCCTTATTTCTTCAAGCTCATTCAATTGTAATAATGTCTTTTCAGCAGCGTCTTTCAAATTATAATTGAACGCTTTAATAGCTTAATAAGCCTTATGCTCATGTTCAAAAGGTAAATGACAAGCTTTCCAAAAATCAGCCTATATGGGGACATTCCTATAAATGTTCTGTAAGCAGTCCTATAGGCCCACAAAGCATAATCCACTTTAATTGACCAATCCTTTCTATTTGGATTAACAGTTTTTTCCAATATTCTTTTAATTTCACGATTGGATAATTCAACAAATCCACTTGTCTGCGGATGATAAGCAGTAGTAATGTGATGATTAATATGATATTTCTTTGCTAACTTCCCAATAATATCATTTCTAAAATGACTTCCTCCATCAGTTATGATTACTCTTGGTATTCCAAATCTGCAAAATATATTCTTTTCTAAAAATTTTGCAACACTTTGAGCATCACATCGAGGTAAAGCAATAGCTTAAATCCATTTGGAAACATAGTCTACTGCTATAAAAATATAAACATTTCCGAAAGATGGTGTAAATGGTCCCATAAAATCTAATCCCCAAACATCAAATATTTCAACCTCCAACATATCATTAAGAGGCATCTCATTTCTTCTAGAAATATTGCCTACTCGCTGACATCTATCACAATTTTTAATATAAAATTTTTAATATAAACATTCACATCCTTAAAAATTGTAGGCCAATAAAATTTTGATTGTAATATTTTATATGCAGTTTTATCACTTCCAAAATGTCCCCCATAATCAGAATCATGCCATTTTTTTATAATTTCATAAGTCTCTTCCAAAGGTACACATCTTCGAATTATAAGATCCTTTCCTTGTTTACATAAAAATGGGTCATCCAAAAAATAAGTCATAGCATCAGACAAAAATTTCTTATTTTCGTGATATGTCAAACCATAGGGTATAATATTACTAACAATAAATTTTACTATGTTTGTATACCACGAAACACTCCATTCTTTAATAGTGAACAGTTTTTCATTAGGAAAATGTTCATTAATTTCTTCAATATCACAGAAAGATTTTTCAATTTCAAGCTTGGACGAATGATCAGCAATTTGATTATCAGAACCCTTCCTATCTACTATCTCAAAATCAAATTCTTGCAAAAGAAGAATCCATCTTATAAGTCTCGATTTTGCATCATTCTTCTTCATTAAGTATTTGATAGCAGAATGATCAGTATGCACAACACATTTAGTTCCAATTAAATATGATCGAAATTTATCAAAGGCAAATATTATAGCTAATAACTCTTTCTCAGTAGTGATATAATCAATTTGACTTCATTAAGAGTTTTACTAGCGTAATAAATTACTTTGAAAATTTTATCATATTTTTGACCCAAAACAACACCAATAGCATAATCACTAGCATCACACATTAATTCAAAAGGTTTTTCCCAATTTGGTGAAATTATTACGAGTGCAGTGATTAATTTTTCTTTTAATGTTTCAAAGGCTTTATGGCAATCATCATCAAAATTAAAAATTGCATCCTTTTCCAGTAAACGGCATAAAAGTTTTGTAATCTTTAAAAAATCTTTGATGTAACGCCTGTAGAATCCAGCATGTCCTAAAAAACTTCTAATTCCCATTACATTTGTTGGGCAAGGTAATTAGATATAACTTGAATTTTTGCAGGATCTACCTCCAAACCTTTCTCTGAAATCTGATGTCCCAAAACAATTCCTCCTGCTACCATATATTGGCATTTTTCCCAATTAAGGACCAAATTAGTTTCTTCACATCATTTTAAAACTTTAGATAGATGTTCTAAACATGATTCAAATGAAATTCCAAACACTGAAAAGTCATCCATAAAAACTTCAATCCCTTTTTCAATTATATCATAAAAAATAGCCATCATACATCTCTGAAATGTAGCAGGGGAATTACATAAACCAAAGGGCATTCTTCTAAAAGCAAACGTACCATAAGGACTAGTAAATGTAGTTTTCTCTTGATCCTCTGGAGCAATTTGAATTTGGTGATAACTAGTATATCCATCCATAAAACAAAAAGTATTTATGCCCAGCCAGTCTATCCAACATTTGATCTAGAAAAGGGAGTGGAAAATTATCTTTCCTTGTGTGCAAGGTTTAATTTTCTGTAATCAACGCATATTCGCCACCCTGTAACTTGTCTTGTTGGTATCATTTCATTCTTTTCATTAACAGTCACAGTTACTCCTCCTTACTTAGGAACACAATGAATAGGACTAACCCATGCACTATCTGAAATAAGGTAGATAATTCCAGCATCCAACCACCTTAAAATTTCTTTCTTAACAACGTCTTTCATGATAGGATTTAATTTCCTTTGGGGATCAGCCCACGGTTTGCTATTATCTTCCATAAGAATTCTGTGCATACAAATTGAAGGACTGATTCCTTTAATATCAGCAATTGTCCATCCAAAGGCTTTCTTATGCTTCTTTAGAATTTCAAGCAAACTCTCTTCTTCTTTTTAAGTTAATTGAGAGGAAATTGTAACAGGCAAGGTTGAAGATTCACCTTAAAAAACATACTTCAAATGATCAGGAAGCATATTTAACTCAAGTTCATAAGGTTTTTCAATTGATGGACCATAAGATTTATCTTTCTCAGTCATATCCAACAATTCAAAACTTTCATGAACATACTTTAAATCTTCTTCTTGAAAATATTCATAATCAAATAACTCCTCTTCTTGCTTATATTCAAATTCTTCTCTTTCAGCTTTCTCTTGATAAGTTGATTTGAAATGACATTCACTTAAATATTCAATAGCATCCATCCTAAAACACTCATCTTCTTTACCTCTTGCAGGATATTTCATCGACTTTGAAATATTAAATGTAACAGTCTGATCATTAACCCTCATCGTTAATTCCCCCTTTTCCACATCTATCATGGCTCTGCCTGTAGCTAGAAAAGGTCTAGCTAAAATTATGGGTATCTCTTTATCTTCCTCCATATCTAACACAATGAAATCCACAGGAAAAAAAAATTGAACCACTTTTACCAAAACATCTTCTATAACTCCTTTAGGATATGTGATCGAACAATCTGCTAATTGCAAAGTTACAGTAGTCGGGTTATTTCTCCTAGTCCCAGTCTTTTGAATATTGATAGAGGCATAAGGTTAATGCTTGCACCCAAATCACATAAAGCTTTTCCACATAATCTTTCTCCGATTGCACATGGAATTGTGAAACTACCATGATCTTTAAGTTTTTCAGGAAGCATTTTCTGAATTATCGCATCGCACTCCTCACTAAGTGCAACAGTCTCATTTTCTTCAAACTTCCTCTTTTTATTAAGAATATCCTTCATAAATTTCACATAGCTTGGCATTTGTTCTAGGGCTTCAGCAAATGGAATATTAATGGTAAGCTTCTTTAATATCTCTAAAAATTTTAAAAATTGCTTATCAAACTTTGTTGATTAAGTCTCTGAGGAAATGGAGGTGGTGGTTTTTCTAAATCAACCTTAGGTGGAGAAATAGGTCTTTCAAAACCTTTTGGAGCATCCTCTTTAAGTCTTTCAATCTCTTCTTTCTCTACTTCAGTTTCTTTTTGAACTCTTCCTTCCAATTCTTTTTCACTTCTCAGTTGAATTGCTTTCACTTATTATTTATTCTTTTCTCTTGGATTCACTTCAGAATTTCTTGGAAGCATTCCTTAGATTCTATTACTTAAGGCTTTTGCATTTTGACCCAATTGATTTTCAATATTTATGATGGTTGCTCCTTGAATTTGTAATTGATTTCCCATATGTGATACTACTTCTTCCATAAACAATTTCTTCTCTTTATTTTGTAAAGCATTTTTATAACCTGAAGGATAAATTAATCTACTATTATTATTACCTTGGTTGTTCCAATTTCCCAATGGCTTTACTTGGGTGTTCCCCCATTGTTGATTAACACCACCCTCATTATTGTTATTCCAGTTAAAATTTGGATGATTCTTCCAACCTAGGTTATAATAATTGGAATATGGGTTGTTAGGTTTGATTATAGCATTCACAGTTTCTCGTGAAGAATAAAAATCAACCATTTGGCCTAATGAATTTTCTTCAATCATGAGATTTGGCTGAGAAAAATTCATCCCAAATTGTTCTATCTTCCTTGATACAACAACTTAATTTGCTAACATTGTAAAAGCATCATTTTCATAAACACTGGCTACATTTTTAGGATTTATCCTTTCAGAAGGCCATTGTAAATTATTAGTAGCCATTTCTTCAATTAAAGCATAAGCATCAGAAAATGGATTAGACATTAATGATCCACCAATAGCAGCATCGATGATTGATCTAAGAGATCCAACTAATCCATTATAAAAAGTTTGAATTATTAACCAATCTGGTATCGCATGATGTGGACATTTCCTGAGGAGATCTTTAAATCTTTCCCATGCTTCATATATTGATTCTCCTTCAAACTGACAAAAAGATGTTATATCATTTCTCAACTTAGCAGTCTTAGATGGTGGAAAATATTTAGCAAGGAATTTTTGTGATAGTTCACCCCAAGTTCTTATTGATCCAGGTGCTAATGAATGTAACCACATTTTAGCTTTATCCCTTAGTGAGAAAGGAAAAAGTCTAAGTTAATAGCATCATCCGAAACACCATCATATTTAAAGTATCACAACTCTAGAAAATTAGCAAGATGCAATTAGGATCATCAGTTGTTGCTCCCGCAAACTAATTATTTGACACCATTTGGATAATAGCAGGTTTAAGCTCAAAAGATTTAGCAGCTACATCAGGGTATTGAATACTATCACGAAGTTCATGTACTGTAGGGTTAACATAATCTCTTAAAGGTATTAATTCTTGATGGATGCCAACATTTTGACTTTGATGATTTGCCATTTCTTGAATATTTTTTTCTTTTTCTGTATTTTTTATTTTTTTGATTTTTCTGATAGTTATTTCTAATTCAGAATTGTAAGGCACAAGTCCTTCAGAACATGAACTACGCATACAATAATAAAACAAAACAAAATACAACACACTAACAAAAAAAAGATAAATAAAAAAATATAATTTCTTAATTCTCTTTAAAATGCAATTTAAATTAATTTTCCCCGGCAACGGCACCAAAAACTTGATCCCCGATAGATATAAGTGCAACAGCTACCGGAAACATGGTTCCGCTGGATAAATGCGCTGATGATTTAAGATATGAAAATAATGATTTTATAATATGGGATACTACACAAGTATACGTATCGTTTATCAAGTAATATAGGACTTTCTGATTAAGCCCCGAGATATCGAACCCATAGGGAAAATGTAAAATCTTTAAAGGAATCAGAGAAATTATCTTTTTTACTTTCTTTAATTGTTTTCGAAAAAGTATGTCTTGATTTTGAAAAGTTTTGAAGGTTGATATGTCTTTTGAAATTTTCTTAATAAAATTCTAAGCAAGAAATTAAAATTACAATAACTAATAACACTGGATGTAAAATACTATTAACTAGAATATCTTTTTCTTTCCTTTCATGAAGTAGTAATAATTCTTAAAGCATTGTTGTGGAAGTATTCAAATTTTTGCTGTGATAGATAGAAGCAAATGTGTTCTTTACCCTTACCTAGTTCTATAAAGAACATAGGTTAATTTGAAATTTATATTATTTTGAACATGGTTAGGCTGGGAAGATACCAGTCTCTCACTCTAGAGTTCCCTCAATTCCCACCACCTGGGGGCTAACTTCTCATAGGAAAACTCAAAACTTCAAGGGATTTAGCGTGTCACTCTAAAATCCTCTAATTTTACTTCCTTTTATAAAAATATCTTCTAATATTACATTCAATTATATGGACTACAGTTCTCAACCATATAACTTCATGTGATTCTTACTAACTTTTATGAGACAATAATGCATTGGATCTTACATAATCTCAAGAAATTTTACAACTTAACAGGCCAAATTAAGAAGTAAACAAAGCTTTTAGAATCAATCTCATAACTTCTTCCAACTTTTAGACACCTATACTTTCCACAACAATTCTCTATTAATTAATTACTTCTCCATTTAAGAAAGAAAAAGATAAAGTATACAACTCAAAATGCATTGAGAAAATATAAAAACACATTGATTTGAAATTAAAAACAATGATAAGAAAAATAATAAACCAAAAAAAGTATTAATAAACTAAATAAAAGTAAACACTTATCTGAAAATCCTCTCCACAAGAGTAAGGAAGTTCCTCTGAAACTTTGACTCTTCGCTAAACTGCTTCTCAGAGCAAGTCTCCCAACTCCGTTGACTCAGAATACAGACTTCAGACTTCAATAAAAACTAATCTAAAAGAAAGAAAAGAGCTGCAAAGAATAATACTTCACTCCGACCCTTTTCTCCATTCTACTCTCTACTCCTACTCTAAATAAAAACTTTTAAAATGCAGTGGAAGAACAATGGAAGTACTCTTCAAAATGCAGTGGAAGAATCTCCTCAAATTGCCTCTATAAATCTTTCCTAAGACTCTCTTTAAATAGTAAACCAAAAGGTGCCTTGGTGTCTCTTCAAAATGTGTCCAGATTCGATGTATCCACCAAGGAACACAACCCTTCATTCAAACTTTCCGCCCAAAGGAAGTTATGGACTTTACCACTATGAGTTGCATCCCATCCCCTTTAAAATTGGCGCCAAATCTATTTGAATCTTAATTTTTAACTGTGGCGGCTAAGCGCCGGCCCAACGGCGCTTAGCCTCCAGTGCCAAATTTTTTATTTTTCATTTTTTTTGCTCTAAATTTGATCCAATTTTGCTCCTTTCATCATGACCATCCATTTTCATCATACGTGCAAGAAAAACACAAAATACCATCCATTAAAGTGCAATATCATTAAAAATAGATATAAAAATGTGCATAAAATACTATATATTTTCGGTGAATCACTCCCTAAAATAATTGGATGGAATATAGCACTTGGGGACTGAAGATGCAAGAAGGGGTGAATGAGACTATAAGGTGCTAAAAGGGGCGATTTTCTCTGTAGAATGGGCTCCTATTTATAGAGCTCTGAATTTGACGAGGGGTTCTTTAAGGCACCTCTTCAAAATTCGTCCAAATTCAATGCATCTTCTAGAAGGTAACTGTCGCACCTGGATCTGGCGCCGAACTCCGTGACCAGGTCTTCGCACCTCTTCACTTTGGATCACACCTCTTCGCGATTAAAACTATTTTCTTGTGTCCAAATGCATTGTATCACATGTCTTATCTATTATGAGTAACTTCCAGTCTTCTAGAAGCTCCAATAACAACTTAACTCCGTCAAAATAACTCCCCAAAATCATCAAAAAATCTTAACAACGTCTGTATCGAGTTGGCGCTTAGGCGTCGGATTCTGGAGCCTAGGCTCCAGGCCAATAATTCCAATATTTTGCTCCATAAGCTTCATTTTTGCTCCTTTTTGCTCATTTTTCTTTCTTTTTCCATCTTGGACTCTTTTTTAATCATCTACATCCAAAAATATGAAAATACTTTTCATTAAAGCATAATATCCTTAAGAATTGAATCATAAATATAGCATAAAAATGGGTATTTTTTAGGTAGATCAAATTTTCCCAAACTTAAATGTTATTTGTCCTCAAGTAACCCTTTTAATTACATAAAATAGATAACATTTGGAATGAAGTTAAAATATTTAATATTCCTTATAATTTTTGGTTTTATAAATGCTTTAGCAAATCATTATCCAAAATTCACTAATTAAGTTTAATTTTAAGAATTAAAGAACATTTAACTACCAAATCATAAGAGTTCCAATTTTTCATTTATTTCAAGAATAATTGTAGTTTATCAAATTAAGGTCACATAGAATATTTACAAGAAAAAGATTTTCATTAAATATTTTTCTAGTAAAAATATCTGTACATAGAAATTAAGTTAAAAATGTAATCAGTTTTCTTCCTATAAGATAATTCAAGTGAAGCGAATTTTTTATTAGGCATTTCCTCAAGCTTCTCCTCACATTCCTTTTTTTTTCTTTTCTTTTTTTTTTCTTTTTCTTTTTTCTTTTGGATTGTTTTTTAATCCTTTTTTTGAAGTGAGAATTACTATTTTTGGATAGCCTGTTAATGATTTTGAACTTCACTATCCTTAACTTATTTTCAAAAACTTATACATTCTTACTTAATAAAGATGACATTTTTAATAATTTATTATTTTTCAAAACTTATTTCAATCTTTTCTTTTTCAAGAAATAATCTTGATTCCTTAGTATTTCAAAAATACATTTCTCTTTACTATAAATAGAAAAAATTTTATCTTATTATTCTTTAAGTTAAATAATTTTATTCTTCAAATCAATCAAAATTTTTGAAATTTTAGTTAAGTTTACTAAATTATTTATAAATTAAAAAATTTAGGTAATCTTAAAGAGAATTTTCATTCCTTATGTTATGTTAATATATTTTTAAAGAAAATATTAGTTCATTAAGGACAAATAATATTTAAATTTGATAAATGTTTTCCCTTCCCCCAATCTTCAGCTTTAGTATAAATATGAATCATGATATTTTCTAAAGCATGAGAGAAAGAAATAAACAGGAATTAATCTAAGTACAAAAATGATGTAGTAAGGAAGAACTAACTTCTACTTCTTCACATGCTTTAATATGAATATAACAGAAATGATTAAGGATGTATAGAAAAGATTTATAGAGCAGGAGTTAATTTCAAAAAAAATCTTTTTTTTTATTTTTATTTTTGAACATGAAAAATTACTAACTATTCATGAACACTAAACAGTAGGCTGAAACGGAAATAAACTTTTATAAAAATTCATTCATATTTAAGTCTTAAACACACATCAGATAATCTAAAAACAGTTTCAACATAAAAAATTCACATCAACACTAAAAAATAACATCACACTAAAAAGCACAATAAACAAGAAACACACTAAAAACAAAATCAACACATCTCCATAGGTAATTCAAGCTACTAATCACTATCTGTAGCTTCATCATCGTCATCACCAAAAGAAAATTCCATTTCCTTCAGATCAATATATGGTGAATATCTGGGACAAGTAGGAAACTGAACATCATGCTCACCCTTCAGAAATCTCACCAAAGACTCAGAATACTCAACATCATAATCAATCTTCCTTTGGGTATACTCAAAAAGATAATCGATCTTCTTATCGATCGTATCTACTCTACAATGAGTTAGGAATAACTCACTCTACTTCTATATAAACTGATCATGCATAGTCTCCCAGAAACTAGATGGTGGCTCAGAAGAAGTAGATGGTCTAAAAGTAGAAGCTCTACTTGAAGTAGGTAATGAACCAGAAGGTGCAGTAGAACTCTTACCTCGAAGTCAAAAATAGATACTGACGCTCTCTCTTCCTATAGGCTTTGTCAACTTGAGCTTTTCCTCAGAAAGCTCAGCAACTACTCCAGTACTTTCACATAAAGAATAGATCAGAGATGGAAAACCGAGTCCAATAGAAGTGCTAGAATGAGCAGTAGCCTCTACAAAATCATAAATAATGCTCCCTACATCATTAGGCTTCCTCTCTTGAATGCAATAGTTGAGGATAGCTCTATCTTTGGTAACCTCGCTCAAATGATTGGATGGAAGGAGACGAGAAGAAATACAGTAGTGTCATGCCTTTGAAACACCATTAATCTTAGAAGATGAAAAATTTACCCTTTTTCCGTTCTGAATCTTTCATGCTCCAGTACTATCAGCCAGGTAGGCAAAGATCATATCCAAATCTCCCTCAGATGGAGATAATCCGGAGTAATAACACTCAATATTTGGCGGCAGGCCATAGAAAGTATTGATACATTCGGGAGTGAATCCTACTCCAAATCCTCGAACAAAAATCTTGTATTCTTCAGCATCAGCGAAATTGGCATAAAACTCTCTAACAACCGAGATAACAACAACAACAGTGAAAAAGCAGAATAGTTGCCAGTTGAGCGCAACGATTGTATCCTCAATTCTTCCTCCGAGATTGTAAAAACTTTGGTCTGAGATAAATTTCCGAGTCGTAGCAAAATCATTGTATCGAAAGTGTGCAGTAGCAGTGAAGAACTTGCTATGATCAAAATTTTCTCGTTCCTTTACTCGCTTAGATTTGAGTCTAAACGTGAAATAAAAATGCAAAATAAATTCAACGGATCTAGGGAAATAATCTAATTTAAGCTTTTCAAACCTGAAAGAACTTAAAATTTTCATGGATTTAAACTTAAAAATCAAAATTTTTCTCAAAGATTTAACCATAATCCAATGCCTAGGTGCCAGGCAAATAATTCCAATATTTTGCACCCATAAGCTCCATTTTTTCTCCTTTTTGCTCCTTTTTCTTTCTTTTTCCTTCTTGGGCTCTTTTTTAATCATCTACATCCAAAAACATGAAAATACCTTTCATTAAAACATAATATCCTTAAGAATTGAATCATAAATAAGGCATAAAAATGGGTATTTTTTAAAGTTGGAAGAGATTCTATAATTCGAAGATGTGTACCTTATGAGGAAAATATTTAGCAAGGAAATTTTGTGCCATTTCAGCCCATGTTTTAATAGAACCAGTTGCTAATGAGTTTAACCACATCTTTGCCTTATCTCTTAAGGAAAAAGGAAAGAGTCTAAGTCAAATACCATCATCAGAAACATTGTTATATTTAAAGGTAGCACAATGTTCTAAAAAACTAACAAGAGGTAAATTTGGATCCTCATTTGGTGTTCCACTAAATTGATTATTTTGCACCATTTGAATAATAGACGGTTTAAGTTCAAAAGAATAAGAATCTACAGTGGGTATTTGAATACTACTATGAAGTTCATCAACTGTAGGGTTAACATAATCCCTTAATGGTTTATAAACATTTTGATCATTAAGTTCAATTAGATTTTGTAAAGTAACCATTTCTTGAAATTTTTGAATTTGTTTTCCCTTTTTAATTTTTCTAATTGCTCTTTCTAGTTCAGAATCTAAAGTTATTAATCCTTCAGAACTAAAACTACGCATAAAAAAATACAGTAAGGAATAAAATTTTTTTATTTTATTTTATTTTTATATTTTTATTTTTATATTATTATATTTTTTTATGTTTTTGGAAATATAATATTTTAAAATCTATAAATTGTACCTCTTGTCCCCGGAAACGAAGCCAAAAACTTGACCCGATTTTTATATTTCCAAATACAAGAATTTGTTACCACTGCTAGAAAATTTAATTTCTGGCAAAGGCGCGAAACACTTGACCCATAATAACTTGCTATATAGATGTGTACCAAATTTTAATTTACGGCAATAGCATTAAATAAAACTTGATTGCTACTGAATGCTAGGCCTCTAGTGATTAATACTTTTTAAATATATGTTTATATAGCAAAATATAATTTTAAAGAAAAATATTTTATATACTTTTTTGGGTACTACGCAAGTATACGTATCGTTTCAAGTAATAAACGGCTTTGAAACAAAGACCCCAGTATCAATCCCACGGGGAAAAAGGGTATTAAATTTTTAAATAATGTAATTCAAAATCTTTTTGTATTTTAATCTAACTATAAATTACTTTTAATTTACTAGATGCAAATAAAGAAAACAATAATAAGTAAATGATTTTGTGAAAACAATATAAAACAAACAACTTTCTTCCTTTCAATTAATCCAAGATTTTTAAGATAATTTAATATTCGCTGGAGAATGTATTTTATGGTATTGTGCTTCTCCATTTTATGGTATTGTGCTTCTCCATTTTATGGTATTGTGCCAAATAGAAGCATTCCTATTCTTTACCCTTTGATCCAGGCGCAAAGAACATTGTCTAATCTACAAATTAGGTCCGGATGTATTGTTAGTAGAATGGGTTAATCTAGGCTCACACTACTAGATGTCCAAGGGTAGCAATGGTCAGCCCTACTAGTGACCCTTTCCTTATCTATAAATCAAATTATAAGAATTTATTCTGTCACTCTAAAAACTTATCAATTCTACGCCCTTTAAATCTTATCTTCCTATTTATTTGCACTTCACCTTGAATAGCCCGCGCATGGCCTTCGACTACCCAAGAATTCATGTGACATCTACAAGTTAAGAGTTCTTCTCCTTCTAGGTCTCAAAACTCTTCAACAGGTTTTAACAATTTAAATGGACAATTTAAAAAGTAAAGTTAGATCAGGTATTAATATCATCACAATGTTTTGAAAATATTTTGATTTTCAATTCTCCATCGAATTTTATATTATCTTATTTATCTTTTCATAATTGAAGGAAGAAAGTAAACTAACTACTCGAACACATTGAATATAAACAACAAAACATAATAAATAAACTTTGAATCAAAAATAAAATACTTATCTCAAATATTCCTTCTACATATCTTCTGATTCCTACTGACTCCACAGTGAATGAACTCCAAATGCAACAACTTGAAAATAAACTCACTAAATTAAATAAAAGTGGCCCTAAATTTCTCTCTCTATTTCTCTCTCTAAGGATAAGAGATTCTAAAGTGGCTAAGAGATAGGGATACAATGGGGGCACCGTTTTCTGAAGGAGTGGACTCCTATTTATAGGCTTCAAGGGTTGCCTTGAGGCACCTCTTCAAAACATGTCCAAATTCAATGAATCTTCTAGAAGGTCTGTCTGGCGCCTAGGTGCCAGAATCTGGCGCCTAGGTGTCGGACACCAAGTCCAGTTCTTCGCACCTCTTCACTTTGGCTTGCACCACTTCACGTTTAAAACCGTTTTGGAGCGTCCAAATGCAATGTATCACATATCCTTTTATCAAGGAACAACTGCCAGTCTTCTATAATGTCCAATAACCGCTCACTCCGTCAAAATAAACGTCCAAAATTAGTCAAAAACTTGACAGTTTCTGTATCAAGTCTGGCGCGTAGGCGCCAACTTCTGGCACCAGGCCATAATTTTTTATAATTCTTGTATTTTGCTTCATTTTTGCTCCTTTTTGCTCCTTTTTCACCATTTTTTCCTTTTTTGGACCTTTTTACATCACCTGCATCCAAAAACACAAAAATACCTTTCATTAAAGCATAATATCCTTAGAAATTGATAAAAATCAAGGCATAAAAATAGGTATTTTTTTCATGGATCAAAATACCCCAAACTTAAATGTTACTTGTCCTCAAGTAACCCATTTTACTATATAAAATGTATAACCTTTGGAATAAAAGATAAATATTTAAGATTCCTTATAATTTTTGATTTTATAAAGTCTTTAGTAAATTATTAACCTAATTTCACTAACTAGGTTTAATTTTTAGAATTTAAAGAATATTCAACTACCAAATCATAAGATTCCAAATTTTTCATCCATTTTGAAAATAATAGAAATTTATTATATTAAGATCTCATAGATTATTTAAAAGAAAAAGATCTTCTTGAAAAACCTTTACTAAATAAAGATTCATGCATAAAAATTAAGTAAAATATGTAACTAGTTTTCCTTCTATAAGATAATTCAAGTGAAGCCAATTTTTGATTAGGCATTTCCTCAAGCTTCTCCTCCCTTCTGTTTTTTTTTTATAGAGAGAGGATTACGATATCTGGATAGCCTGTTAATGATTTTGAACTTCACTATCCTTAACTTATATTTTCAAAATTTATACATTTCCACTTAATTATTATAACATGAATAAAAATTCAAAAAGATTTTCAATCTTTTCATTTTTCAAGTGATAATTGTTTATTTCTTAATACTTCTAAAATTCCATTATTTCTACCATAAATAGAAAAATTCCTTAATCTTATTCTTCTTTAAGTTAAATAATTCTATTCTTAAAATCAATCAAAGTTATTAAAATTTTGGTTAAGTTCACTAAATTGTTTATAATTTCAAAAATAAAAGTAAATCTTAAATAGATTCTTCATTCCTTAAGTTATGTTAAAAAATTTTTATTTTAAGAAAATATTAGCTCTTTAAGGAGAAATAAAATTTTAATTTGAATGTATTTTCGCTTCCCCCAAACTTAAGTTTTGGTATACTATGAAAATTTGAAAGTATGAGAGAAAGAAAATCATAATTTTAAAAGGAAATTTTTATAAGTATGTAAAAATGATCTTTAAAAAGAAAAATTTACTTCTACTCATGCTTTTATGAATAATAAAGATAAAATTGAAGCCGGTATAAAAAGTAAGCAGACTAATTTTTATGATTATACTAAATTTAAAACAAAATAAAAGCAGAGCAAAATTACTAATTACTAAACGATGAGATCTGAAACAAACATATCATAAATTAACTCTAATCTCAGTCTCAAACACAATATACTAAGAATATTCTAACAGCAGAATCTTAACACTAATCAATCCACACAGGTACATAAACAAATCAACATACATCAAACATCAAACTAAACAAACAAACCAAACAAAACAAACTAACAACAAAGTAGCACAACATTGAGATCTATCAACCACTAGTCACTGGCTGTAGCCTCATCATCATCATCGTCACCAATGGAAAACTCAACATCATTAGGATCAACAAATGGTGTGAAACTAGGAAAAGTAGGGAAACTAACATCATGCTCACCCTTCAGAAATCTGACAAGGGCTTCATCATACTCAGCAGCATAGCTACTCTTCCTCTGGGTATAATCAGATAAATGATCAAGTTTCCTATCAATAGTATCAACCCTGCAATGAGTTTGAAATAACTCCTACTGCTGCTCTATAAACTGATCATGCATTGACTCCCAGAAACTTGATGGTGGCTCAGCAGAAGTAGAAGGTCGGGAAGTAGAAGGTCTACCTGGAGTGGGTGCAGAAGAAGAAGGAGCAGTCGATCTCTTCCCTTGAGGACGATCATATATGCTAATGCTCTCCTGACCAATCTGCTTAGTAGTCTTCAATCTTTCCTCTGAAATATCTGTAGTGACTCCATTGTTAATACATAATGAATAAATTAGAGATGGGAATCCCAGTCCAACAGAAGTGCTGGATCTCGCAGTAGATTCCACATAATCATAAATAATACTGCCGACATCAATAGGCTTCCTTTCCTGAATGCAGTAGTTTAAGATCGCTCGATCTCTAGTCACTTCACTCAGGTGGTTGGAAGGTAACAATCTTGCATAAATAAAATAGTGCCATGCTTTAGAAATACCATTTAACTTGGAGGATTTGAAGTTTACCCTTTTTTCGTTCCTGATCTTCCAAGATCCAGTACCGTCAGTCAAATAAGCAATGATCATATCCAAACCTCCCTCAGATGGAGATAATCCAGAATAGTGGCACTCTATAGTCAGTGGCAGTCCATAAAATACATTAATTCTTTCAGGAGTAAATCATACTCCGACACCTCTGACAAAAACTTCATAATCTTCAGCATCCAGAAAATTCGCTTAAAACTCTTGTACTATAGGGATAACAATAACAACAGTGAAATAACAAAATCATTGCCAGTTGTACGCAACAATAGTGTTTTCAATCATCTCCCCCGGATGATAGAAAATTCGTTCTGAAATGAACTTCCTCGACGTCACAAATTCGTGGAATCAAAAATGCGCAGCCGTAGTAGAAAATTTGCTGCTATCGAAGTTGTCTCGTGCCTTCCAGCGTTTAGATTTCGGAGCCATCTAAACGTGAAAGAAAACAAGAGCAAATTTAGGAATAAAAAATTTAAACTCTTTTTAAGTTTAGAAAACTTAAAATAAGTTTAAAAATCTAAAGAAATCACTAAAAATCAAAATTTTTTTCAAAATTTCGGTTCTTAGCAAAACCTAGGGAAATCTATGGTGAAAATAAAAAATAAATGGTTTAAAGTGTAGATCTGACCTTGAGATGAAGAAATCGAGTGGTTTCGCGCCCAATTCCTTGATGTTTTGACCTCAAAATGGATTCTAAAAGCTGATTTTTGTGAAAAATGGAGGAAGAAGAAGGCTTAGGCGTCGATAATGGCTTTTGGGGGTATTTAAGGAATTTTTCGGGTACAGGCCGATGTTGACCTCATTTTTGATGAGGTCTTCTCTTCCTCTTTTAAGTACTTAGGACCTAGCCTTAGGCTTTTCCTTTGACTATCTTAGAGGACTAGAATTGGGATCCACCATCTAGAATTTCAAACCACTTCTTAACTCCCTGCAAACTCCACGAACTTGACTGTAGACCCCTAATCACCAAGAGGGTTGAAATCAAATGTGGAAGTTTAAAGGATGAGTTCCTATAGAACTCTTTGGCCTTAGGACCGCCCCGGTGGCCCGGTCCGGTGAAGGGGCCGACTTACACACACACTACACTTATACACTACACTTTCACACACCTCCTAAAACCACACCCATACCTAACTTGACCTCTCGACTCATGTAGGTGATTCACATGGATGGTCCTTAACCCCTAAGCCCTTGGCTAAGAGGGTTAGGAACAACATAGTGAATGCCTCAAATGAGTCCCTTCATGGCTCATGTGGGCTTGATATGGCTTCATGGCTCAATCAAAATGATTTTATTCCACTTACATTCACCCAATCTTCAATTTCCCAAATTTTCAATTTTTGACCCCCGGGACCCTACACCCGCCTAACCTACCCAAAGCCCTTGAAATTACCCAAATTTTTCAAAATTTCCAAATCATCCAAAATTCCCCAAAATCAATCACAAACATTTCAACATCACTCAAATTGATCATCCATACCCAAAAATACCAAAAATTCCAAAAATACCTCCCAATACCCTCCAAATACCAAAAATACCCCTCTTAACCCAAAATCCCAAAAATTCAGAAAATTCCCACAAAATTCTAGAAAATCCCAACTATTCCCAATGTCATTTTGTTCAACTACACCATGGGCCAATTTTGTCAATTTACCCTACTTTTGTCAAAACCCCCAATTTGACCCATTTTAACCCTAAGTGAACCCAATGTCAAACCAAACCTACCCGATTGACCCAAATTCTGGTCCAATTCAATTCTAAACTTCAATTCAACATTCCCAATACCAATCTAGACCAAATCCAAGTCCAATTTGATTGACATTTGGATCCAATTTCACTTTTGGTCTTAAAGCCCAATTTGGGCCCATGACCCAAACCTAACCCAAACTCACCCAATTCAACTCCAATTAACCCCAAATATTTTCTAAATCTTCCTTAGCATCCCCACAAACAAAACACTAACATGATTTGCCCAAAATTTAGACCCAAACCCCACTCAAATTCAACCCAAAGCTAAAAGGCCCAATTTTGACCTAAACCCAAACCTAACCCAAATGAGCCCAAACCCCAAAATCAAAGCCCAACCAAAGTCAAGACCTCTTTGAAACACTCCCATAAACATTTCTCAACATTGCTTTTACATCAATTTCAACCCTAGCCCAACATTGGCCCAACTTGGCCCACTTGGACCTATATTGGCCCATTCACCAAAAGAGCCCAAATTCAACCCAATTCAAACCCAAATCACCCCCAATTTGCTTGAAGTCACTCATGACACATCCATGAGCTAAACCCAACAATTATTTGGCCCAACCTCTTTTCAAAATTCCCATCCACAAATTCATTTTTAAACTTAAAGGCTCATTCTTTAAACCATTTTAAAGCCCATCTTTTACCACATCCAAAGGCCCAAAATTGGTCTCAAAGCCCATATGACATTTTCCCTCATCATACTTTCAATTAAACTCAATACCTAAGTCCTAAATTCATCATCAAATCATTCCAAATCAAGTTTCATACAAATTTCCATCAAATTACAAAAAATTCCTAAAATCCATTTTTAAGAAATTGACCAAACTTTTTCCAAGCCAAAGGTGAGCCACGAAGCCATGCATGAGCCACATGTGAGCCATGAGAGCCTTGGACACTCCACCATGCCATATTGGGTAAGAAGAGGGAGGGCTTTCCTTAATCCCTAAAGCTCATTAGCCTTAATCATGTTTCACCTAAACTTAAATTTAATCCAAATATATTTGGATGGGGACTTCTCCATGCCAAACCAAACTGATCCCTTTGATCCCCCACAAGCATCCAAAGCCACCTTGAAGGGTGCACCAAGCCCAAATGGGTGGATTGACCCATTTAGACTCAAAACTAGCCATGCCCCATTCTACTTTGGATCAAAGCCTTTACACATGGCAATTGCCAATTGCTTGCACCAAGTCCCGACCCCGACCCACCCGACCTCGAGGGTGACCCATGCACGGCCGGCCGGCCACCGGAAAACACCATGGCCGAGAGCTCACATGTGAGCCAACTTTGGAATTCTCCCTTGCTGAGCTGCCCCATCCCCAGTAGCAATTGTAGCTATTCTTCTCTTGCCAAGAGCAGCCGATCCCAAGCCCTAACTCTCCCTGGGAGGCCCTCCACCCTCTCCTATTTAAACACCACCCCTCTCGGCCATGAGAGGGGCTGAAAAAAAACCTTAAGGAAACTCTGCCAAAATTATTCCGTGACTACTCCCCATACACGAGCACTCGATCCCCACCGAAATTCCCCCGCCATTTCCTCTCTGCGAGCTCAATTTCGCAGTCGAAATCCATGCCCAAAACCGGGACACTTCTCCACAGTGAGCCAATCCCCAAATTGATTGGTTCTACACCTTCACCAGACAAAGGGAAGGTGTCCACCAGCAAAAGCCCCATCTCCAGGCCACCCAGTTGCTCCAGCCTCCAAGCTTTGTAACCGGCTGTGATCGAAATCCTACCTAGGCAATTCACCAGAGCAGGAGACTTCATCTGGAGCTTGTTGGGATCCAATCGAAGGTGAAACAACCCTCAGATCGAAGCCACACTTCTCTGAGCAAAGGTATGGCCTCACTCTTCTTCCCGAGCTTCTGAACATTCTCCATTTTTATTGCATAAATTTCATCCCACATAAACCTTATGGATGTGTTCGTCTTCTCAAGACGAATCCATGAGCATAAGAACACGAAAATCCATCGAGTATCGAGTGAGATCTTAGGGATTTAGTGTGGACGGCTCTCGGAGCGAGGACGCTCGGGACGATGAACGGATGCCGTCCATTTAATACACGCGTGGACGCGACGGCTCGGATGGCGTCGGACCGGAGATGGTACGTGAACCGCGAGACCCGAGCGCCGAGTCGATGGCGGCGTCGAATGGGAGCGCGACGCGCGTGCATTCGGAGTCGCCGAGGTCGACGCGGCGCCGCGTGGATAAATAGAAAATTAGGGTATTTTTCTATTTATTTAATTCCCTAAACTTGGAAAATTCATAACTTTGTGTAGGAAAATCATAAAAATAAAATAAAAATACCCTCTTGCTCGTTGAACGAGAGGAGAATAATGTGGAAAAGAAATCATTTAATTTCATCAAGTATTTTATTTTTAATAATTTATTTACTCTCTGCACATTTTTAATTCTCCATGCATGTATACAATTCACCATGGCATGAGACCATAGGGCTTTTGAAGCCTCTGAATTTGGGAACATTCCCTGAATTTTCCAAAGTCAGAGGCCATCCCTATGAAAAGTTATTGATTTTTCAAATTCATGTTACTGTTTTGAGTATTTTAATTACAATAATTAGCATGTTGTGAAATAAATTCTAGGAAAATTTGGTGATGTTCTTTATGACCAGAGGACCCTAGGAAAAATAGGTTTTAAGTTAGTTCATTTAAAATAACCCTAATTGGCTTAAACACCCAAAATGGATCCCTAATTAATTAGAGCTAACCATACATCAAATTGACTTGAAATCAATTCTCCATTGACCTTTAGGATCAGAGGAACCCACCATAAAAATTTGAGGTTAATTGGACTTAGTTAGCCCTACTAAATGGGTTGATTAAGCCATTTAGTCAATTTGAACTTTAAAAATTCATAACTTTCAAAATATCTTTCAAAAATTCACCAAATTGGTTTTGGAGCCTCTCTGATATTAGGGAATTTAAGAAAATTAAAATTTCAATTTTCTAAAAAAGTTGATTTTTAATATTATTTTAATATTTTTAATAATTAAAAAATAATAAAAATCACAAAAATAATAAAATTCACCAAAATGTCACATTTTGAATTTTAATCACTTAGGAACAAACCCTATATTTTTCTTAGGTCTATTTAATGAGATATTAAATTTTAAAAGCTCTAGGGTAATTTTAAAATTAAAAAAATATATTTTCTAGCATTTTCACTAGAATAATTATAATAAATCATAGAAAAATCAAAAAATTGAAAAAATTGATTCTCTGGTTTCCTTGATATCAAAGAGATTTTTAAAAAATATAAAATTCATTTTTCAACATTTATTTTATTTTTAAATTAATTAACACTCCAAAACTTAGAATAATTATAATAAAAATAAAATAATTCAAAAAATCACTAAAATTGGTCCAAGTGGTCCTCTGGTCATTAGGAATGTATCCTAATTTTCTTAAGGACAGAAACTTTCCCTTGGTCATGTAATTAAATTTTCCTTGGAAATCTCTATTTTCTACCAAAAATAATTATATAAATAAATTAAATACAGAAAAATCACATTTTCTCCTCTCATGTCTTTATTGACATATGAGTGAAGTCACATAAAAATTTCAAGTTTATTTGAGCTCAATTTAGTGAGTTATGAAATTATTAAGCTTAAAGGGTAAAGTGGTAATTAAAATTTTAACCCTTAATTAAAACTTTAGGTTTAATAAAAAATTAACAAGTAAAATATTTGATCCTAATCTGATTTGGATGATTGAAATTTAAATAATTAAAGGGTAGAAACCCATTAAACAATCTAAAATAATTAAACCTTAATTAAATAATTGATTAAATTTGGGAAGAATAATAAAATTAGAATTATTAAAATAGGGATATTTTTGGGAAGAGATTTATTCTTTAATTTAAAAATCCCTAAATTAATCATCTCATTAATATTCAATTCTTAA
The DNA here is from genome assembly GCA_022702705.1 of Papilionanthe hookeriana x Papilionanthe teres. Lineage (NCBI taxonomy): Eukaryota > Viridiplantae > Streptophyta > Magnoliopsida > Asparagales > Orchidaceae > Papilionanthe > Papilionanthe hookeriana x Papilionanthe teres. Next base: position 151,215,879 of record CM040424.1, on the reverse strand, counting down.
TTAAGGTGATAACTCAAATTTAAAATATTAAAAGACTTAATCATTAAACTAAAGTTAAATTATTAAACTCTTTTAAAATTCCAATTAAAGTTAAAAAATAAAAACTAAATTAAAAATTAAATTAAATTAAGTAAAATAAATTGAATTAAATTAAATTAAATCAAATTAAATTAAATTAAATTAAATTAAATTAAAATTAAATTAAATTAAATTAAATTAAATTAAATTGAATTAAATATAACATCACCTAAAACAGAAAGAAATTAAATATAAAGCAAATTGAACACTATTCCAAATTTAAACCTATTAATTGAATTCAAACTAAATCACAAATTTACCCTCGAAAGCTTTAGTTGTCATAACTCTTAAACAAAATATTAAATGAAATGTTACTTCACTCATAGGACATTCAAACATCCCAGTTCACTGAGTAAGATAATAACAAAACTTAACTGAACCTCGGACGATTAATTCATTTGTGTAATTGAATTCATTTGGACTTAAGACAATCCTAGAAATATTGAAAAGATGTTTAAGATTTGCCTTAAGCACTTCCTAGATATGATAGGATGTTCATAAGAACAATTGAACTTAATTGTTCTTTGATGAAGAAAATCGTCTTCAAACAAAAACACAAGGAACCTGGACGTCATAGGAAATGACTAGCTATAGGATTAGGAACTTGGTAGAAAACCATAACCCTTACCTTAGTTTTACCTAGGAACTTGCTTAAATATTCTAATTCTGTTTTAAGTGCAGCTTGGGATGACGGGAAGACCCTCCAGGTACGCTTTTATTTTATTGCAATTTACTTTCTTGCAATTTACATTATTGCAATTTATTCAACCGCATTGCACTTACTTTTCTTGCATGATAAACAATTGTTGCATGAAAACCCACACCTTTAGGATAGCCCCTAAAACCGAAACCAAAACTAAGTTAAAAGTTATTGCAAGATAAAATTCACCGCCACAACATTTCAAAATATAAAACAACTCAAAATTTAATCACAAACGGAACACAAAACTACAATTACAACTAAATTAAAATGTCATGTTGGATGATCGGGAATACCTCGGATGATGTAACCTACGTGTTGCTAACGGGATTTCCCACGGTCTAAATAAAAGTGTGGAACTCATTCAGTTGAGTTTAGCAAATTCATCTGGACTAAGTGAATCCGATAAAAATAATGATGCCGGAAGGATGGAACCGTGGGATCTTAACCGGTGTCGTTATAAACAACTTTAAGATTTGTTTTAATTAAAATATCGAAAACACTTGGAAATTAAGATTTTCTCTAAACCAAAACACTTTTCTCATCCCCTGATTTATGACTTCTAAAACTAAACCTTTGCAACATCAAGGAGCTCGGAGCATGGTGGGCGAGCACGGCCATCGTCATCGACAAAACTCGAATCTACATCAGCAAAACTGTCTTAGAATTAAGCAACAAAGCCATAGGACTTCGAGGTAGTTTGCCTAGTGCAACATAAATCCTCAACTCTTCGTTAGGCATTTGCATTGCAAATTAAGCCCTAACCGGTCTTAGGATTCCGAGGTAGTCGTCTGATACGACATAAACCCTCACATCTTCGAGGTCGTTTGTATGATTCTATCATATAAATATAAGTCCTAATTAATTAAAATCGACGAAAATCAAAACGTTAAATAGATATTAGGACCTCCCTAAATTCAAGCCAAATAATAGGATAGTCGGGAAATCACCGAAGTTCACTTCGAATCCGTGATTTCTCCTACTTTTCTTCCTTTGAATTCTCGAAACAAAATGTTCCAAACTTGATCCATTCCCTATCGAAATTCCATAATTCAATCCTTTGAAAACTTAAACTTTGAAATTCTTGAGAGCAGAATTATTGATTATTATCGAGAGTTTTCTTAGGTGATTCCGTCACTTAAGATGTAATTAACTATAGGGGCTTGCCTTATAGGAATTTTAAAGAACCCGGATAATATAAACCCTATTTAATGCTTTCATATTAAGCGGGGGATTTGTCGGCTTATAAAATTGGTTCGTGAGACCAAACGGATGTCACAAATCTTTTAGTTTGTTTAATCGAGCCTCACCGTCAGCGAGTGTGTCTATCCTTAGGGATAGATACACGGTTTGTGGTGTGGTGCTCGTTTATATAAACTATTTGGGATGTGAGATCGGTTTGATTTCATATCTTAAAATCTTCAAATTTAAAATTATTTTCAAAATCAAATACTAATTTTCAAATTAAACTAAATTAAAAATTCGCCGACAATTTCTGTAGGCGACCCCTTTTCAAAATAAAACACATAACCCAAAAATATGCCGACAAATTCTGGCGACTCCGCTGGGGAAAATTCCTCTCTCCATTTTAATCAGACAATTCTGCTTTCAAAAATCGGTAGTGTATCCATGTCCCTTGTGGATCAAGCTATCCTTCTTTTCCGTTGGGGTACTATGTTCATTTCTACCTTGAACAAGTATGCCAACATTCTCTCGAATTTAGGAGCCCATCGTTTAAACACCCCTAAACAGAGAGGTTCCGAGATCCTTTTACCTCATTTCTGAGGTGGGGTGGACCCCCAATAGGTGTTAGTTTAGGAGTAATCCTTCGAGTCGAGAAGTCTTGCAAGAGACTTTCTTTTCCTTTCCAACTCTGAATCGGATTCATTACCTTCTCTACACCTTTGAACATTCCGTTCTAAATAAACAAACCCTCTAATGAATGACTCTTTTAACACATAACTCCTTCTTATAAATACATGAACAAGAATGTGTTCGGACTCTTTTCAATTCCTTTCTTTTCGTCCTAAAGAAAAGAAGCATAACTGGGATCGACAACCGAATCTACCCCGCGAAATGGAAGCCCCAAAGCTGATTTTCTCCTTCACCAATGGACTGGACTTCGCTGTTTATAAGGATGAGCTGCCCGACAATGGGATCATCCGGTTTGGACAAGGATTTGAGAACACGAATGTCAAGATCACCGACGTTTCCCTTTTCGCACTGACAAACAAAGTATCTGAAGCTAAGAAGCCGTCGATCGAGTTCAACCTTAGGTCAACCCAAGAGTTTCCTCCCCTGCAAAAGATCCCGATAGAGAGGAGTCATCGCTGTCCGCGGGAGGACTCGTTCTTGCTACCCCTATCGGTCTAGTTGTTTCTGCACCTACCCCGGCTTCTGCCAAAATAAAGGGGAAGGAAATCCAGAATCATGGTGAACCTGTTACCTTGGAGGGTACAGACTTTCCTGTGAGACCTTCTGTTTTTGAAATCGGGTCCAGCTCAAGAATTCCATCACTAACAAAGACCCAAAGAAGGAACAGAAGTAGGAAGATTTCCAGGAAGGCCAGAGCCGCTCGAAGTTGCTTTCCGGAGGAAATCCCAGAAATACCTGAGTACACACCACTACCTGAATATATACCGTTGCCTGAAGATAAGCCCTTTTTGGAAGGAAGCAGATTCCATCCCCTTTCCGCCGCAGCTGACGAGGAAAATGTCCACAGGATTGCTTCTACATTACCTCGACCAGCATACTACGATGACCACAGAAGGAAAAAGGCTAGGATCACGCCATTTTCCCGACTACAGACTGCAGTCGAGAAACTAGCGAAGAAAGAGAAATGCCCCGTATCCGAGATTCTACGAAGGATAGGGCGGGTGCCAGTCAAATCCCGTCTTAGGCCCCGAGTAGAACCTGCCATCGTGACAGAAAAGCCAAGTAAAAGGATGAAGGCTAGTCCGCCTGTCGTCGTTTCAGGATTACAGATTAGGGAGGATACCACCTTCCAGGCATTTGGGTCGACGGACCCTCCGGTCCTAGACCTTCTGCTGCTAGAAGGATGGTATGGCGTCCCACTACTTGGACAAGTCGAGATTGAAACAACAGCTACGAGAGAAAGTCTCGCCGAGGAGACTCGAATGCGAAGAAAGTGCTACTGCAATAAAGGGGACTCGCGAGAAAGGAACCCGGCAGCTATCACATGACAACTGTCAAGATGCACAGAAAAGACCACTAGAGGACGCTATGGAAAAGTTGAGGACTGATATTCGACGACTAGCAAAAGAAAGAGAAGAGAAATTCGGAGATGAGATTGATTCATCGGAATTCATGGACGATGAGTATACAGAAATCAACATGGTCGAAACACGAGCTTCGTCAGCTCCACAAGGTGCTCCTGCAGCCGCAGAAAGAGAGGAGCCGAAAGTGATGAGAAGACAGCTTCAAGAGAAAGACGATACGATCGCCCAAATGGCGAAGAGGATGGAAGAGATGGCTATAGCCCTAGCCACTCTCCAGAGTCAAGTGCAACCCCAAAGAGAGACACCCCAGAGGTCATTCACATTGTAGACGGAGGAAAGGAGATTACATCCGTCAACGGGGATGATCAGCTAAAAAAGGATACAACACAAAGTATGATTCTCGAAAAGGATATCAAGAGCTTGGTGGAACAGCGGAGTGCGAGAAGCCTTAGCACAATCGAAAGAGCGGGGCATCCATTCGGACGGGTAGACCTTACCCGAAAGAATTCGACGCTGTCCAGTACCCAAAAGGCTTCGTACCACCTCTCGTTCAAGACCTTCGATGGAACCGGGAACCCCCGACGACGATGTTGCACACTTTCGTGCCGGTTGTTGCAATGCGGCGGGAGCGATGCATTACTCTTCCGACGAGTTCGTCGGCAGCTGTCGGGGATCGCCTTCGACCGGTATGTAGAATTACCAAATGGTTCGATGAAGACGTTCTCGAACTAGAAAACCTCTTCATCAAGCGATTCGTCGGAGCTCGGCACCACATCACTATAGGTGATTTGGTGGTAGAGAAGCGAGCCGAACGAAACTTTGGTGGATTACATACTTCGATGGAGGAACTTAAGCATGAAGTGCGAACCACAACTACAAGAACAACATGCGATCGGCATCTTACTTAAAAGCATTCAAGGCCCGATAGCACTTCTCCTCAAAGGATTCACTATTAAGACTTTCGAGAAGTTGTTAAGCAAGGCCGGGAGCTTGCAAGAGGAGGCAAAGCAATTAAGTTTCGCCGATAAGACGGACAAGCAAAAGCCTGTGAAGACTTTTGAAAAGAAATCCGGGATCGTTGCAGCAGTCGACAAAGGCAAGCAACCGATACAAATATCGTCCGAACGGCCACAAGCAACCTCAACGGAATTATCAACAACCCCGACCCGGCCTATCATTCATCTCCACGGTATGAACAACCGCCTCGTCCGCAACGTACATTAAGGGAGCTTCGAGCGGGGAATATCCATTCAAGAATGAAGCGATGCCGAAGATGTTCCGTAGTCCAATGAAGACTCCGGATTTCCACTGCTGCAGCCTAAAAGACCGGAGGAAGTCAACAAGAAAAGTGATCCCAACTTTCGCCCTTATCACCGGATGCTTGGACACAAGATAGAAGATTGCATTACCTTCAAAAGTTGGCTCAATGACAACCTTCGGAAAGGGAATATAACAATCCCGAAGGAGTACATGAAGGAACCCCAGAAAGGAGGTTCCGTCAATGTTATCTCAATCGATCCCATCATTCCGATAGATCCCTATACGACCGACGATGGATGGACTACCGCTTGGACAAGGTCTTCGAAAAGATTTTAGACGAGCATCCAAACCGCTTCGGTGCAAACTTCAATTCGTAGTTCGAAACCCGCCAAGTCGGCACTATCACTTGTGATAGAAGAACCACCTCAACGAGGAGACGATTGAAGAGAAGAAGAAAATCGACGAAGAAGAGAGGACCGAGGCTCCTAAGGCTAGACTAGGGGCCGCTTATCCTAGGATAGTTGTTTCGATTCGGGGAGAAATCCCTCGAACCTCTGACTCTGTATGATTATCTGCTCACTTCGGTGGGATCATATAATGATAAGGGTGATGGCGTTGGCTACGTTTTGACTGTTTTTAATGATTACATAACTAGCGACAATCCGGACATCGATTTCGATACCAACGACAATTCTCAAATCATACACAATCTCGACGATCAAAATGACAAAGAAGACATCCACCAAGGAGGCTACGAGAGTTCAACAAGCAACGAATCTATCTGCGAGTTTCGAGGAGCTCCAGTCACAATAGAATTAGAGCCTTCAGACTCTGAAGCTAATCCGGAAGAGCCTGTCATTCCAATTCAAGAAGAAACACCAGCAAGCTCAACACTAGATTCAGAAGAAATTACAGAAGTCAACTTAAGAAGTGGAAGAGTTCTACCTCCGAGAATGGGTCCAAAGGACAAAGGAAAGCAGGTGGTTGTTCAAGAAGAACCAACCCTAGCAGAAGAAATACCCATTCGAGAAGAAGCCGAGACACATGGAAATAAAGTGGACTACAACGTGCTAGCCCATCTTAGGAAACTACCAGCCAAACTGAGCATCTACGATGCTCTCATCTTATCAAAGGAGATGAGAGAAGCTCTGATCAAGGCCTTACTTGATCCGGAAATTTTCTTAGCTCAAATGGCCGGAGATTCCTTAGATGAGGTTTGCTCGTTAAAGGAACGACGAGGTGTTACCTTCACGGACAATGACCTACTACTTGGGATGACGAGATCACAACCGACCGTTGTACATTTCAGTTACAATTGGGAAGTTTACACTCTCCAGAGTATTGGTGGATCCAGGAGCATCAATCAATATAATGAGTCTCCGAACACTAGCATATTTGGAAATTGATGCTCGTGAGCTCGAGGCCGACAAAATGTTATTAAGAGGATTCAACCATAAAGGAGAAAGAGCCCTCGGGTCAATAACGCTACTAATGAAGACCGGTGACTTAGCAAAGACAACCGCAAAATTTCACATAATTGATTCGAAACGTCGTTCAACGATCTACTTGGGCCGACCATGGATACATGAAAACGAGGATGGTACCATCATCTCTACATCGGTGCATCAAATACTACGATGGAGGGGAACGAGTGCATCAAAGGTGACTTACAACCATTCTCCGTACATGAGATTGGAATCCATGAAGACGCGACTTATTATGCACCACCGAAGAAAACAATCTTCTCCGAGAGATACCGTAACAAATGAAGCAAAGAAAGTTCGGGACAACGAAGAACCCGAAGTTCTAGTCCAACGAGTCACTCACCACTCCCTTACGGCGAGATGGTGAAGGTTTCTCCACAACTCGCATCCGAGGTCGAGGCCGGGGACGAGGTCGTGGTAGAGACGTTAGGACAGTTGGACAGAGGAAACCAGCCATCAATGTTGATTGGGAAGATAGTTCTGAAGAAGAAAAAGAAATTAAGCAAGAAGCAGCAACAATAAGTCGGAAGAAACCGCAATTCAAGATCTCCCTCGAAGATGAAAAGAATTAAGAATACAAATCAATGTACGAGAAGATTAACCACTACGTACATACTATGACCCTAACCCCGATCCATTCTAACAAGATCGAGGGTATGGTGGTCAAAGAGGTACGTAGCGACGGTGCAAAGCCAATCAAATTCTACCGTGGTGCTTCTTCCTCCAAAACTGAAAATAATGTACAATTTGAAGATGTCACTTCATCAGAATTAATGGAATTACCTTTTGAGTGGTACTCTCCCTGTGTTCAAAATTTAATTCAACGTGGTTTCTTACCTCGACAATGGACAAAAGGTCAATCACAACATTTTGACAAATTATGGAATAATTCCGGTCGTCCACCCAATTCAAAGTATGGACTCGGATTTGGCACAGTAGGATCAGTTGACGATACTAAATTTTGCTTGGTTGTCACTTGCGAATCTAATGAAAACTGCATGGAAACTATAGACGAACTCGAAGATTTACAAATTGGAGACGCTCCACCAGAATTCGAAGAAGAGATTAAATCTACGATAGATGAGCTAACGGAAGTTAACTTAGGTACTAGCGAAGAGCCTAGACCTACCTTTGTTAGCTCCTTACTCAATAAAGAAGACTCTGAAGAAATAATCAAGTTATTAATGGAATTTAAAGACCTGTTTTGCTTGGAGCTACGATGAGATGCCGGGATTAGCTCCGGAGGTCGCAGTCCATAAGCTAGGAGTGGATCCTACTTCGTCCCGATCGGACAAGGTCCCGGAAGAATGCGTCTAGAAATCGAACAACAAGTCATAGCCGAAGTTAAAAAGCTAATAGACGCTAAATTTGTCCGTGAAGAACAATACCCGACTTGGTTAGCCAATGTGGTGCCGGTCAAAGAAGAATGGTCAGATCAGAATTTGTGTGGACTTCCGAGATTTAAACAAGGCATGTCCAAAGGATGAATTCCCTCTACCGATCCCAGAACTAATGATCGACATTGCTTCGACACATGAGATATTTTTATTCATGGATGGATCTTCAGGATACAACCAGATAAAAATGGCTCCAGAAGATGAAAAGCTTACAGCATTCAGAACGCCGATCGAAGTATTTTGCTATACAGTGATGCCATTTGGACTGAAGAACGCAGGAGCAACCTATCAGAGAGCAATGACAAGAATTTTTTATGATCTCATCCACAATCAAGTCGAATGCTACGTGGACGATGTGGTCATCAAAAGCAAAGTAAAGGAAAATCACATGTATGATTTGAGAATTTTTTTCGAACGATTAAGGCAATTTAACCTTAAGATGAATCCCTTAAAATGCGCCTTCGGCGTCACCTCCGGGAAATTCTTAGGATTCGTTGTCCGACATCGTGGAATTGAAATCGACCCGAAAAGATTAAAGCTATCTTAGAAATGCCGCCTCCCAAAACCTTAAAACAACTACGATCCTTTCAAGGGAAGTCAGGCATATCTTCGACGCTTTATTTCAAATTTGTCGAGTAGGTGTCGACCTTTCTCGGCACTAGTTAAAAGGACGCCAAATTTATTTGGGAAGAGAAATGCCGTGAAGGCCTTCGAGGACATTAAACAATATTTAATGACACCTCCTGTCTTAGCGAGCCCCGATCTCGAGTGGACCGTCGATACTTTACACCGCGGCTTTAGACGACTCTCTCGGAGCCTCGTTAGCCTGAGTCAATGATGAGGGTAAAGAAAATGCTCTTTACTACTTAAGCCGTGGTTTACTTCCGACGGAAGTAAGGTATCCCGCAATTGAAAAGCATTGTTTGGCCCCGATCTTCGCCGCTCAAAAGCTCAGGCACTACATGCTTTCTCATAAGGTCAACCTGATCTCGAAATTTAATCCATTGCAATACTTGATGACTCGTCCAACACTTTCCGGCAGACTTGCCAGATGGTAAATGACTTTCGTGCCTCTTCGTGCCGTAAAGGGACAAGTCCTAGCAGACTTCCTCGCAAAGACACCCTTTGCCGGCAGAATCTCCTCTCAATGACGATTTGCCGGATGAACAAATAATGAGCCTAGAAGACCACGATGATCGACGTTGGGAATTATATTTCGACGGATCATCTTCGAGCACACAAAGACGAAGAATCGCAAGTGATAGTGCCTGGTAAGGCGGGAATCGGGCTAATCTTTATAACGCCGGAGCGGGGGATGTTAAGATACTCCTACCACTTAACGGAACCATGTACAAATAACGAAGCGGAATACGAAGCCCTCATAACGGATCGGAATTAACCATTCGGATGGGAATAACGGACATCAACATCTATGGGGATTCGCGAGTTAATCATTCAATAGATCGCGGACGAGTACGGAATTTTAAAACCAAGACTCGAGCAATACTTCCGAGTATGCCATACAGTTGTTGGAACAAATTCCAAATGTGACGATCTACAATATTCCCGAAAAGAAAATGCTTTAGCGAGATGCTTTAGCCCGTCTCGCAAAAGAATTTATCTGTTTGAAAGATGAATCAGTGGAAGTGTCAGTTCACGGACGTCAGGTCCTATCACAGCTCGACATAGACACAATACACAAATTTGAAAAAGAAAAAGAATCAGTTGCAACAGTGACAGAAAACACAGAGGATTGGCGACAACCATTAATAGACTACCTGCAAACGGGAAAGCTACCAGACGATAGGTCGTTGGCCCATCAGATCAAGAAAAGAACTCTGTCTTACGCATTAATAAACAACACATTGTACAGAAGGTCTTTTGATCAAATGTGGCTAAGGTGCCTAAGCGGGTCCGAGGCCCGTGAAATTGTTAAAGAGGTGCATTCGGGACTCGTGGCGCTCACCGATCGGGACCGAAGATGAAAATGAAAATTAAAATACTAGGATATTATTGGCCCTCGATGATGACCGACTGCATGAAAATCGCCAAGAGCTGTCACCAATGCCAAGTGCACGGAGTGGTTCTGCACCAACCTCCAAATGTGCTGCACCCGACAATTGCGTCGTGGCCATTTGAATGTTGGGGCACAGATATAGTGGGTCCGATAGAACCACCATCTTCAAAAGGACATCGCTTCATCCTTGCGGCTACGGATTACTTTTCCAAGTGCGCGAGAGGCGGTTCCACTTAGAGAGGTGAAAGCACACCACGTGCTACGGTTTTCAAGAACCAAGTTGTCTACCATTTCGAAGTGCGGCGCGGAGATCATCTCGGATAATGGGTCGGCATTCGAAGCACACAAATCAACAATTTTGTCGGGAGACACGAATCGACCGGCGATATTCAACAATTTACTACCCAAGAGCAAACGGCCTCGCCGAGGCTTTTAATAAAACTCTCGTTCAAATTTTAAAGAAAACTTTGGACGATAATAAGAGAAATTGGCACGAGAAGTTGTTAGAAGCCTTATGGGCCTACCGGACAACCTTCGAACTCCTACTCGAAGCTACACCTTACGCTCGCGGTGTATGGGTCCGAGGCAGGTGTTACCTTTAGAGGTTCGGCTTCCTTCACTCGAATTGCGATTGCAAACAAGATCATGACAGAAGAGAACGCCAAATTACGACTAGAAGAATTAGAAAGCCCGGAAGGGAAAAGACTTGCAGCGCGACAGAATTTAGAACTATACCAAGCTAAGATGGTTCAAGCCCATGACAAGCCGGTCCACCCAAGAACCTTCAAAGTTGGTGACTTAGTTCTCGTTCTCAAGAGACCTATTCTTGCACACCGCAAGATAGGAGGAAAATTTGAACCCACTTGGAAGGACCGTTCGTGGTTGAAGCAGTATACTCGGGAGGTTCCTACCGGCTAGTGAATTGCCGTGGCGAACGACATATGCTTCCGATCAACGGACGATACTTGAAAAAGTATTACGCTACCTGATGTTTCGAAGGAATGAATTCTTCATCCCTAAGAAACACGGGCGAAGTAATTACTTATGATTGGGTCCGAACCCAAAAAATAATAAAATGTGCTAAAATAAATAAAATCATGATAATAAAGTTTTCCTTGTTTTCTTTTCCGAATCAAAATCTCTTCCCCGATCTTATCCTACTTCATTCCCGTTAAATTTGAAAATACAAAAAAAATATATCATAAAAAAATGTGTCTTTAATAAACATTTTCTTAATGTTCTTGTTCTTAGTACGATCCACCGATCCTTTTCCTTGCCTTTTTGCAGGGAAATGTCGAACGGGCGGTTGTTCCTGAACTTTAGAAATGGCGTAAGCCTTGCACTCAATGAAAAGAGGGTGAAAGATGGAGCGATAATCGAGATTGACTCGGATTTCGCACCAGCAGGCCTACAGCACGAGGAAAGTGACCGGGTCCCGGTTGACCGAGAAGAAGCCGCCCGGGCGGACAGGTGATGAAAGTGGGTGGCCCGTGCCACCAATCCAACAGCAAGAAAAGAAAGGCAAACACTGAAGAAGATAAGAAAATGAAGTCTGTAGTCGCTACAGCAGAGGGCAGGCTTGTCAGCGCCGCGCCCACAGAGATTCAAGAAGTTCGAAGGGCTACTCTCACAGCAACACAACGAAGAAATAAGAATCGCCGTATCCGTAAGATGTTAACAAAACTAGCTGCGGACCAGCGCGACGAGACAGTTGCTAATGCCAGTACATACACTTCAAGGACACCGGTTCACCAGGAACCTGAAGAAAGGAGGCCGGCTCCTAGGATAACGAAAGGACCAGGGAAATCTCACAAAGACCGGAAGAAAGAAGGCTACCACGCCACCGAGATAGAACCGCCGGTAATGTACGACCTTGTTGCGAAGCAACCCGGGGGATGTCCCGACGGACATCATCCCCGAGGAGCCGAGGTATGCGAGGAGAACGTGAAGGGATTGAACCGTATATCCCACAATATGTCACCGAGGCCTCGCCATCTGCGATTATTCCGGAATACGAGCTAGAGAGAATGCGAGAATGTTGAAAAGAAAACCTTTGAATACTTCGAGAGAATCGAGAGCGAGAAGAATCAATATACTAGAGGGCCTCGAGCTATATACGGACGTATTCTCGGAGTATGAACAACAGCAAATCGTGGATTGCATCCGGGATTTGAAAAGAATGGGCCGAGCAGTCGCCTAAGGGAAAACACATACTCAGAACCCCGGAGATGGATGCCGTGGAAGGGAAGAATTACAATACAATGTGGATGCTGTTACAACTTTGCGGAAGACAGGAAGGGAAACCCTCCGGAATACTCCGTCATGGCCAAGTGGATCCGATGCCACTAGTCATCAAGAGAATGGTAAAGAGATTGATAACATGGAGGGTGCCGCGACGGATTGCATACCCAATAGCTGCATTATTAACATCTACAAGCAGGGTGTCGCATACCCCACACATAGATCACCACGACTTTGTCGGACCTTTCTGCACGGTCTCTTTCCCGAATGAGTGTAACATCATGTTCGGATCCGACCTCCGGATAGCGAGGCCCGAGTGAGTTCCGAGGGCCGGTGAAGATACCATTACCGGTAGGTTCCGTCATGATACCGAAGGGCAGCCGAGCGAGATATCGCTAAGCATTGCATACCAGGAGTGCCGAGTGAAGCGGATCTCGGTTACTTTCGGAAGAATGGACGACGGGAAGACACCTTACCATTTCCGGCGAGACCCGGAGCTAGAGAGCCTCCGGCCTTACGAGCTCGTGAGTTACATGGAAAATATCACACCTCCAATGTACATCTATACGGCATCCTTGCCAAGGATGGCTTGGAAGGTGATGTTATTGACCATGTACCCCACTATTCAGACATGAATCTTTGACAGATGCTTCTTTGGATGGATCGACGAAGATCATTCATAGTCCGTTTTGAGTTCACATGGATTGTATGAGATATATGCCAGATCAAGTTGTATGATGTATCTTCGACGTGATTGGAATGAAAGTGACCATGTCACATTTTTTTGGCCTTCACCTCTTTTGTGCAAATTGACTGGGAAACGCCATTAAAGTTAAATGAACTTTGAACAAAGAATAGAAAAGAAACAAAAAGAATAAAAGAAAACTTTTCTTAAAAAAAAAAATCTAAAAATGTCAAATACCAAATCCACATGAACACCAAATAAACAACAAAAAAACGGGATAGTTAAAGGACAAACAAAACAAATTTAAAGCCCAAATCGAATTCCAGCTTTAAACCCATCTTCTCAAACCCTCCAATCCTTCTTCAAATCAAGATCTATTCTAGACCTCCCTTGAAACCCTCTCTCGGGATGATTTCAGAATCATGAAGAATTTTCAATTTGATCCGGATGGCATAAGTTTGTACCCTTCGCCAAGTAATCAGACTTTGATTGATTCCCATGGGATATGAAACACTTTCATATCTCATTTCGATCTCCCGCTAAATCCAAATCTCCGCAGTAAATTTCAATTCAAAATTTCCGAGGCTGGTACCTAAATTCCAGTCCTCTTCCTTCGAGTTCGGTACCTAAATTCTGACTCTCATTCGAGATCTATACCTAAATTTCGATTCTCATCCGAATTGATACCTAAATTTCAATTCAAAATTTCCGAGATCGGTACCTAAATTCTAGTTCTCATTCCGAGATCGATACCTAAATTTTGATTCTCATCCGAATTGATACCTAAATTTCAATTCAAAATTTCCGAGATCGGTACCTAAATTCTAGTTCTCATTTCGGGATCGATACCTAGATTTCGATTCTCATCCGAATTGATACCTAAATTTCAATTCTAAACTTTCAAGACTGGTACCTAAATTCCAGCTCTCATTTTGAGATTAGTACCTAAATTCTAGTTCCCATTTTGGGATCGATACCTAAATTTCGATTCTCATCCGAATTGATACCTAAATTTTAATTCTAAACTTTCGAGACTGGTACCTAAATTCCAGCTCTCATTTCGAGACTAGTACCTAAATTCTAGTTCTCATTTCGGGATCGATACCTAGAATTCGATTCTCATCCGAATTGATACCTAAATTTCAATTCTAAACTTTCGAGACTGGTACCTAAATTCCAGCTCTCATTTCGAGACTAGTACCTAAATTCTAGTTCTCATTTCGGGATCGATACCTAAATTTTGATTCTCATCCGAATTGATACCTAAATTTCAATTCTAAACTTTCGAGACTGGTACCTAAATTCCAGCTCTCATTTCGAGACTAGTACCTAAATTCTAGTTCTCATTTCAAGATCGATACCTAAATTTCGATTCTCTTTTGAATTGATATCTAAATTTCAATTCTAAACTTTCGAGACTGGTACCTAAATTCCAGCTCTCATTTCGAAACTAGTACCTAAATTCTAGTTCGCATTTCGAGATCGATACCTAAATTTTGATTCTCTTTTGAATTGATACCTAAATTTCAATTCTAAACTTTCGAGACTAGCACCTAAATTCTAGTTCTCATTCCGAGATAAGTACCTAAATTCTGATTCTCATCACTTTTGAGGTCGATACTTAAATTTTGACTCTCTTTCGAGATTGATACTTAAATTTCAATTATCATCCCTTTTGAGATCAGTACCTAAATTCTGATTCTCATCCTTTTCAATCGACACTTAAACTCCGATTCTCACTCTGAGGCTGGTACTTAAATTAAAGTTTTCTTTGCAATCCCGAGATTGGAACCTAGATTTCAATTCTCCTTTCAAATCCAAATTTCCTCAAATTGATTTTAAATCAAACTTCAATCTAAATTAAAACTCAAAATCTAGACTTACACATCCGAACTTAAATTAAAACAAAATGAAATCTAAATTGAATTCCCCCAGATCATGTGATTTGGAATTCACCCCCTTTTCCTTTCCCCAGCGAGAGTTCAGGAATCTCCAGTTTCAGAGATATACTTGACACTCCCCAGCGGAAACTCTTCTACTTCGTCCTAAGTTTGTCACTTGGACATCTATGTTGGTTTTGCTGATCGCTTCGGTCAACACCAATACGCGCGGTGTGCTCCGTCAGCTCACCAAACCTATTGGGGGTCCATTTGTTGACCTCATTTTTGATGAGGTCTTCTCTTCTTCTTTTAGTACTTAGGACCTAGCCTTAGGCTTTTCCTTCGACTATCTTAGAGGACTAGAATTGGGATCCACCATCTAGAATTTCAAACCACTTCTTAACTCCCTGCAAACTCCACAAACTTGATCGTAGACCCCTAATCACCTAGATGGTTGAAATCAAATGTGGAAGTTTAAAGGATGAGTTCCTATAGGACTCTTTGGCCTTAGAACTGCCCTGGGTGGCCTGGTCTGGTGAAGGGGCTGACTTACACACACACTACACTTATACACTACACTTTCACACACCTCCTAAAACCACACCCATACCTAACTTGACCTCCTGACTCATGTAGGTGATTCACATGGATGGTCCTTAACCCTCAAGCCCTTGGCTAAGAGGTTAGGAACAACATAGTGAATGCCTCGAATGAGTCCCTTCATGGCTCATGTGGGCTTGATATGGCTTCATGGCTCAACCAAAATGATTTTATTCCACTTACATTCACCCAATCTTCAATTTCCCAAATTTTCAATTTTTGACCCCGGGACCCTACACCCGCCTAACCTACCCAAAGCCCTTGAAATTATCCAAATTTTTCAAAATTTCCAAATCATCCAAAATTCCCTAAAATCAATCCCAAACATTTCCACATCACTCAAATTGATCATCCATACCAAAAAATACCAAAAATTCCAAAAATACCTCCCAATACCCTCCAAATACCCAAAATACCCCTCTTAACCCAAAATCCCAAAAATTCAAAAAATTCCCAGAAAATTCCAAAAAATCCCAAATATTCCCAATTTCATTTTGTTCAACTATACCATGGGCCAATTTTGTCAATTTACCCTACTTTTGTCAAAACCCCCAATTTGACCCATTTTAACCCTAAGTGAACCCAATGTCAAACCAAACCTACCCAATTGACCCAAATTCTTGTCCAATTCAATTCTAAACTTCAATTCAACATTCCCAATACCAATCTAGACCAAATCCAAGTCCAATTTGATTGATATTTGGATCCAATTTCACTCTTGGCCTTAAAGCCCAATTTGGGCCCATGACCCAAACCTAACCCAAACTCACCCAATTCAACTCCAATTAACCCCAAATCTTTTCTAAATCTTCCTTAGCATCCCCACAAACAAAACACTAACATGATTTGCCCAAAATTTAGACCCAAACCCCACTCAAATTCAACCCAAAGCTAAAAGGCCCAATTTTGACCTAAACCCAAACCTAACCCAAATGAGCCCAAACCCCAAAATCAAAGCCCAACCAAAGTCAAGACCTCTTTGAAACACTCCCATAAACATTTCTCAACATTGATTGTACATCAATTTCAACCCTAGCCCAACATTGGCCCAACTTGGCCCACTTGGACCTATATTGGCCCATTCACCAAAAGAGCCCAAATTCAACCCAATTCAAACCCAAATCACCCCCAATTTGCTTCAAGTCACTCATGACACATCCATGAGCTAAACCCAACAATTATTTGGCCCAACCTCTTTACAAAATTCCCATCCACAAATTCATTTTTAAACTTAAAGGCCCATTCTTTAAACCATTTTAAAGCCCATCTTTTACCACATCCAAAGGCCCAAAATTGGTCTCAAAGCCCATATGACATTTCCCCTCATCATACTTTCAATTAAACTCAATACCTAAGTCCTAAATTCATCATCAAATCATTCCAAATCAAGTTTCATACAAATTTCCATCAAATTACAAAAAATTCCTAAAATCCATTTTTATGAAATTGACCAAACTTTTTCCAAGCCAAAGGTGAGCCATGAAGCCATGCATGAGCCACATGTGAGCCATGAGAGCCTTGGACACTCCACCATGCCATATTGGGTAAGAAGAGGGAGGGCTTTCCTTAATCCCTAAAGCTCATTAGCCTTAATCATGTTTCACCTAAACTTAAATTTAATCCAAATATATTTGGATGGGGACTTCTCCATGCCAAACCAGCTGATCCCTTTGATCCCCCACAGCATCCAAAGCCACCTTGAAGGGTGCACCAAGCCCAAATGGGTGGATTGACCCATTTAGACTCAAAACTAGCCATGCCCAATTCTACTTTGGATCAAAGCCTTTACACATGACAATTTCCAATTGCTTGCACCAAGTCCCAGCCCAGACCCACCTGACCTTGAGGGTGACCCATGCTCGGCCGGCGGCCACTGTGCCGCCGGAAAACACCATGGCCGAGAGCTCACATGTGAGCCAACTTTGGAATTCTCCCTTGCTGAGTTGTCCCATCCCCAGTGGCCATTGTATCTGTTCTTCTCTTGCCAAGAGCAGCCGATCCCAAGCCCTAACTCTCCCTGGGAGGCCCTCCACCCTCTCCTATTTAAACACCACCCCTTTCGGCCATGAGAGGGGCTGAAAAAAAATCTTAAGGAAACTCTGCCAAAATTGTTCCAGACTACTCCCCATACACAGAGCACTCGATCCCCACTGAAATTCCCCTGCCATTTCCTCTCTGTGAGCTCAATTTCAGAGTTGAAATCCAAGCCCAAAACCAGTACACTTCTCCACAGTGAGCCAATCCCCAACTTGATTGGTTCTACACCTTCACAAGACCAAGGGAAGGTGTCCACCAGCAAAAGCCCCATCTCCAGGCCACCCAGTTGCTCCAGCCTCCAAGCTTTGTGATCGGCCGTGATCGAAATCCTACTCGAGCAATTCACCGGACCGGGAGACTTCATGCCGGAGCTTGCTGGGATCCAATCGAAGGTGAAACAACCCTCGGATCGAAGCCACACTTCTCCGAGCAAAGGTATGGCCTCACTCTTCTTCCCGAGCTTCGAACATTCTCCATTTTTATTGCGTAAATTTCATCCCACATAAACTGTATGGATGTGTTCGTCTTCTCAAGACGAATCCATAGAGCATAAGAACACGAAAATCCATCGAGTATCGAGTGAGATCTTAGGGATTTAGTGTGGACGGCTCTCGGGTGAGGATGCTCGGGGACGATGAACGGATGTCGTCCATTTAATACACGCGCGGACGGACGGCTCGGATGGCGTCGGACCAGGAGATGGTACGTGAACCGCGGGACCCGGAGCGCCGAGTCGGATGGCGGCGTCGAATGGGAGCGCGACGCGTGTGCATTCGGAGTCTGCCGAGGTTGACGCGGCGCCGCGTGGATAAATAGAAAATTAGGGTATTTTTCTATTTATTTAATTCCCTAAACTTGGAAAATTCATAACTTTGTGTAGGAAAATCATAAAAATAAAATAAAAATACCCTCTTGCTCGAGTGAACGAGAGGAGAATAATGTGGAAAAGAAATCATTTAATTTCATCGAAGTATTTTATTTTTAATAATTTATTTACTCTCTGCACATTTTTAATTCTCCATGCATGTATACAATTCACCATGGCATGAGACCATAGGGCTTTTGAAGCCTCCGAAATTGGGAACATTCCTTGAATTTTCCAAAGTCGGAGGCCATCCCTATGAAAAGTTATTGATTTTTCAAATTCATGTTACTTGTTTTGAGTATTTTAATTCCAACAATTAGCATGTTGTGAAATAAATTCTAGGAAAATTTGGTGATGTTCCTTATGACCAGAGGACCCTAGGAAAAATAGGTTTTGAGTTAGTTCATTTAAAATAACCCTAATTGGCTTAAACACCCAAAATGGATCCCTAATTAATTAGAACTAACCATACATCAAATTGACTTGAAATCAATTCTCCATTGACTTTTAGGATCAGAGGAACCCACCATAAAAATTTGAGGTCAATTGGACTTGGTTAGCCCTACTAAATGGGTTGATTAAGCCATTTAGTCAATTTGAACTTTAAAAATTCATAACTTTCAAAATATCTTTCAAAAATTCACCAAATTGGTTTTGGAGCCTCTCTGATATTAGTGGAATTTAAGAAAATTAAAATTTCAATTTTCTAAAAAAGTTGATTTTTAATATTATTTTAATATTTTTAATAATTAAAAAATAATAAAAATCACAAAAATAATAAAATTCACCAAAATGTCAAATTTTGAATTTTAATCACTTAGGAACAAACCCCATATTTTTCTTAGGTCTATTTAATGAGATATTAAATTTTAAAAGCTCTAGGGTAATTTTAAAATTAAAAAAATATATTTTCTAGCATTTTCACTAGAATAATTATAATAAATCATAGAAAAATCAAAAAATTGCGAAAATTGATTCTCTGGTTTCCATGATATCAGAGAGATTTTTAAAAAATATAAAATTCATTTTTCAACATTTATTTTATTTTTAAATTAATTAACACTTCAAAATTTAGAATAATTATAATAAAAATAATATAATTCAAAAAAACACCAAAATTGGTCCAAGTGGTCCTCTGGTCATTAGGAATGTCCCCTAATTTTCTTAAGGACAGAAACTTTCCCTTGGTCATGTTATTAAATTTTCCTTGGAAATCTCTATTTTCTACCAAAAATAATTATATAAATAAACTAAATACAGAAAAATCATATTTTCTCCTCTCATGTCTTTATTGACATATGAGTGAAGTCACATAAAAATTTCAAGTTCATTTGAGCTCAATTTAGTGAGTTATGAAATTATTAAGCTTAAAGGGCAAAGTGGTAATTAAAATTTTAACCCTTAATTAAAACTTTAGGTTTAATAAAAAATTAACAAGTAAAATAGTTGATCCTAATCTGATTTGGATGATTGAAATTTAAATAGTTAAAGGGTAGAAACCCATTAAACAATTTAAAATAATTAAACCTTAATTAAATAATTGATTAAATTTTGGAAGAATAATAAAATTAGAATTATTAAAATAGGGATATTTTTGGGAAGAGATTTATTCTTTAATTTAAAAATCCCTAAATTAATCATCTCATTAATATTCAATTCTTAATTAAGGTGATAACTCAAATTTAAAATATTAAAAGACTTAATCATTAAACTAAAGTTAAATTATTAAACTCTTTTAAAATTCCAATTAAAGTTAAAAAATAAAAACTAAATTAAAAATTAAATTAAATTAAGTAAAATAAATTGAATTAAATTAAATTAAATCAAATTAAATTAAATTAAATTAAATTAAATTAAATGTGGCTAAGGTGCCTCAGCGGGTCCGAGGCACTACATGCTTTCTCATAAGGTCAACCTGATCTCGAAATTTAATCCATTGCAATACTTGATGACTCGTCCAACACTTTCCGGCAGACTTGCCAGATGGTAAATGATATTATTGCAATTCGATATAACTTTCGTGCCTCTTCGTGCCGTAAAGGGACAAGTCCAAGTAGACTTCCTCGCAGCACACCCTTTGCCCGCGGAATCTCCTCTCGATGACGATTTGCCGGATGAACAAATAATGAGCCTAGAAGACCACGATGATCGACGTTGGGAATTATATTTCGACGGAGCATCTTCGACGACACAAAGACGAAGAATCGCAAGTGATTGTCCCGGTAAGGCAGGAATCGGGCTAATCTTTATAACGCCGGAGCGGGGGATGTTAAGATACTCCTACCACTTAACAGAACCATGTACAAACAACGAAGCAGAATACGAAGCCCTCATAACAGGACTGGAATTAACCATTCAGATGGGAATAACAGACATCAACATCTACGGGGATTCGCAGTTAATCATTCAATAGATCGCCGACGATACGCGAATTTTAAAACCAAGACTCGAGCAATACTTCCAGTATGTCATATAGTTGTTGGAACAAATTCCAAATGTGACGATCTACAAAATTCCCAGAAAAGAAAATGCTTTAGGAGATGCTTTAGCCCGTCTCGCAAAAGAATTTGCCTATTTGAAAGATGAATCAGTGGAAGTGTCAGTTCACGGACGTCAGGTCCTATCACAGCTCGACATAGACACAATACACAAATCGGAAAAAGAAAAAGAATCGGTTGCAACGGTGACGAGAAAACACGGAGGATTGGCGACAACCATTAATGGACTACACCGCAAACGGGAAAGCTACCGGACGATAGGTCGTTGGCCCATCGGATCAAGAAAGAACTCGTCTTACGCATTAATAAACAACACATTGTACAGAAGGTCTTTTGATCAAATGTGGCTAAGGTGCCTAAGCGGGTCCGAGGCCCGTGAAATTGTTAAAGAGGTGCATTCAGGACTCTGTGGGGCTCACCAGTCGGGACCGAAGATGAAAATGAAAATTAAAATACTAGGATATTATTGGCCCTCGATGATGACCGACTGCATGAAAATCGCCAAGAGCGCGTCACCAATGCCAAGTGCACGGAGTGGTTACGCACCAACCTCCAAATGTGCTGCACCCGACAATTGCGTCGTGGCCATTTGAATGTTAGGGCACAGATATAGTGGATCCGATAGAACCACCATCTTCAAAAGGACATCGCTTCATCCTTGCGGCTACAGATTACTTTTCCAAGTGGGCAGAGGCAGTTCCACTTAGAGAGGTGAAAGCACACCACGTGCTACGAGTTTTCAAGAACCAAGTTGTCTACCGTTTCGAAGTGCATCGCGGGATCATCTCGGATAATGGGTCGGCATTCAGAAGCACACAAATCAACAATTTTGTCAGGAGACACGGAATCGACTGGCGATATTCAACAATTTACTACCCAAGAGCAAACGGCCTCGCTGAGGCTTTTAATAAAACTCTCGTTCAAATTTTAAAGAAAACTTTGGACGATAATAAGAGAAATTGGCACGAGAAGTTGTTAGAAGCCTTATGGGCCTACGGGACAACCTTCGAACTCCTACTCGAAGCTACACCTTACGCTGCGGTGTATGGGTCCGAGGCGATGTTACCTTTAGAGGTTCGGCTTCCTTCACTCAGGATTGCAGTTACAAACAAGATCACGACAGAAGAGAACGCCAAATTACGACTAGAAGAATTAGAAAGCCTGGAAGGGAAAAGACTTGCGGCGCAACGAGAATTTAGAACTATAACAAGCTAAGATGGTTCGAGCCCATGACAAGCCGGTCCGCCCAAGAACCTTCAAAGTTGGTGACTTAGTTCTCGTTCTCAAGAGACCTATTCTTGCACACCGCAAGATAGGAGGAAAATTTGAACCCACTTGGGAAGGACCGTTTGTGGTTGAAGCGGTATACTCGGGAGGTTCCTACCGAGCTAGTGAATTGCCGGGGCGAACGACATATGCTTCCGATCAACGGACGATACTTGAAAAAGTATTACGCTACCCGATGTTTCGAAGGAATGAATTCTTCATCCCTAAGAAACACGGGCGAAGTAATTACTTATGATTGGGTCCGAACCCAAAAAATAATAAAATGTGCTAAAATAAATAAAATCATGATAATAAAGTTTTCCTTGTTTTCTTTTCCGAATCAAAATCTCTTCCCTGATCTTATCCTACTTCATTCCTGTTAAATTTGAAAATACAAAAAAAATATATCATAAAAAAATGTGTCTTTAATAAACATTTTCTTAATGTTCTTGTTCTTAGTACAGCCCCTGATCCTTTTCCTTGTCTTTTTGCAGGGAAATGTCGAACGGGCGGTTGTTCCTGAACTTTAGAAATGGCGTAAGCCTTGCACTCGATGAAAAGAGGGTGAAAGATGGAGCGATAATCGAGATTGACTCGGATTTCGCACCGGCGGAGCCTACGACACGAGGAAAGTGACGCGGGTCCCGATTGACCGAAAAGAACTGCCGGGCGAGACGGTGATGAAAGTGGGTGGCCCAGGCCACCAATCCAGACAGCAAGAAAAGAAAGGCAAACACTCGAAGAAGATAAGAAAATGAAGTCCGTAGTCTCTACGGCGGAGGGCGAGCTTGTCGGCGCCGCGCCCACGGAGATTCAAGAAGTTCGAAGAGGCTACTCTCACGGCAACGCAACGAAGAAATAAGAATCGCCGTATCCGTAAGATGTTAACAAAACTAGCTGTGGACCGGCGCGACGAGACGATTGCTAATGCCGGTACATGCACTTCGAGGACACCGGTTCACCAGGAACCTGAAGAAAGGAGGCCAGCTCCTAGGATAACAGAAAGGACCAGGGAAATCTCACAAAGACCAGAAGAAAGAAGGCTACCACTCCACCAGATAGAACCACCAGTAATGCACGACCTTGTTGTACAAGCAACCCCGGGGGATGTCCCGACAGACATCATCCCCGAGGAGCTGAGGTATGCAGGAGAACGTGAAGGGATTGAACCGTATATCCCACAATATGTCACCAGGCCTCGCCATCTGCAGATTATTCCGGAATACGAGCTGGAGAGAATGCAGAATGTTGAAAAGAAAACCTTTGAATACTTCGAGAGAATCAGAGGCAGAAGAATCAATATACTAGAGGGCCTCGAGCTATATACAGACATATTCTCAGAGTATGAACAACAACAAATCGTGGATTGCATCCGGGATTTGAAAAGAATGGGCCGAGCAGGCCGCCTAAGGGAAAACACATACTCAGAACCCTGGAGATGGATGCCAGGGAAGGGAAGAATTACAATACAATGTGGATGCTGTTACAACTTTGCGGAAGACAGGAAGAGAAACCCTCCAGGAATACTCCGTCATGGCCAAGTGGATCCGATGCTACTAGTCATCAAGAGAATGGTAAAGAGATTGATAACATGGAGGGTACTGCCAGCAGATTGCATACCCAATAGCTGCATTATTAACATCTACAAGCGGGGTGATCGCATACCCCCACACATAGATCACCACGACTTTGTCGGACACTTACGCACGGTCTCTTTCCCGAACGAGTGTAACATCATGTTCGGATGCGACCTCCGGATAGCGAGCCCGGGTGAGTTCCGAGGGCCGGTGAAGATACCATTACCGGTAGGTTCCGTCATGATGCCGAAGGGCAACCGAGCGGATATCGCTAAGCATTGCATACCGGGAGTGCCGATGAAGCGGATCTCGGTTACTTTCGGAAGAATGGACGACGGGAAGACACCTTACCATTTCCGGCCGGACCGGAGCTAGAGAGCCTCCGGCCTTACGATGTCGTGAGTTACATGGAAAATATCACACCTCCAATGTACATCTATACGGCATCCTTGCCAAGGATGGCTTGGAAGGTGATGTTATTGACCATGTACCCCACTATTCAGACATGAATCTTTGACAGATGCTTCTTTGGATGGATCGACGAAGATCATACATAGTCCGTTTTGAGTTCACATGGATTGTATGAGATATATGCCAGATCAAGTTGTATGATGTATCTTCGACGTGATTGGAATGAAAGTGACCATGTCACATTTTTTTGGCCTTCACCTCTTTTGTGCAAATTGACTGGGAAACGCCATTAAAGTTAAATGAACTTTGAACAAAGAACAGAAAAGAAACAAAAAGATTAAAAGAAAACTTTTCTTAAAAAAAAAAAAATCTAAAAATGTCAAATACCAAATCCACATGAACACCAAATAAACAACAAAAAACGGGATAGTTAAAGGACAAACAAAACAAATTTAAAGCCCAAATCGAATTCCAGTTTAAACCCATCTTCTCAAACCCTCCAATCCTTCTTCAAATCAAGATCTATTCTAGACCTCCCTTGAAACCCTCTCTCGGGATGATTTAAGAATCACGAAGAATTTTCAATTTGATCCGGATGGCATGAGTTTGTACCCTTCGCCAAGTAATCAGACTTTGATTGATTCCCATGGGATATGAAACACTTTCATATCTCATTTCAATCTCCCGCTAAATCCAAATCTCCGCAGTAAAATTTCAATTCAAAATTTCCGAGGCTGGTACCTAAATTCCAGTCCTCTTCCTTCGAGGTCGGTACCTAAATTCCGACTCTCATTCGAGATCGATACCTAAATTTCGATTCTCATCCGAATTGATACCTAAATTTCAATTCAAAATTTCCGAGACTGGTACCTAAATTCCAGTTCTCATTCCGAGATCGATACCTAAATTTTGATTCTCATCCGAATTGATACCTAAATTTCAATTCAAAATTTCCGAGACTGGTACCTAAATTCTAGTTCTCATTTCGGGATCGATACCTAGATTTCGATTCTCATCCGAATTGATACCTAAATTTCAATTCTAAACTTTCGAGACTGGTACCTAAATTCCAGCTCTCATTTTGAGACTAGTACCTAAATTCTAGTTCCCATTTCGGGATCGATACCTAAATTTCAATTCTCATCCGAATTGATACCTAAATTTCAATTCTAAACTTTCGAGACTGGTACCTAAATTCCAGCTCTCATTTCGAGACTAATACCTAAATTCTAGTTCTCATTTCGGGATCGATACCTAGAATTTGATTCTCATCCGAATTGATACCTAAATTTCAATTCTAAACTTTCGAGACTGGTACCTAAATTCCAGCTCTCATTTCGAGACTAGTACCTAAATTCTAGTTCTCATTTCGGGATCGATTCCTAAATTTCGATTCTCATCCGAATTGATACCTAAATTTCAATTCTAAACTTTCGAGACTGGTACCTAAATTCCAGCTCTCATTTCGAGACTAGTACCTAAATTCTAGTTCTCATTTCGAGATCGATACCTAAATTTCGATTCTCTTTTGAATTGATACCTAAATTTCAATTCTAAACTTTCGAGACTGGTACCTAAATTCCAGCTCTCATTTCGAGACTAGTACCTAAATTCTAGTTCGCATTTCGAGATCGATACCTAAATTTCGATTCTCTTTTGAATTGATACCTAAATTTCAATTCTAAACTTTCGAGACTAGTACCTAAATTCTAGTTCTCATTCCGAGATAAGTACCTAAATTCTGATTCTCATCACTTTCGAGGTCGATACTTAAATTTTGACTCTCTTTCGAGATTAATACTTAAATTTCAATTATCATCACTTTCGAGATCAGTACCTAAATTCTGATTCTCATCCTTTTCAATCGACACTTAAACTCCGATTCTCACTCCGAGGCTGGTACTTAAATTAAAGTTTTCTTTGCAATCCCGAGATTGGAACCTAGATTTCAATTCTCCTTTCAAATCCAAATTTCCTCAAATTGATTTTAAATCAAACTTCAATCTAAATTAAAACTCTAAATCTAAACTTACACATCCGAACTTAAATTGAAACAAAATGAAATCTAAATTGAATTCCCCAAGATCATGTGATTTGGAATTCACCCCCTTTTCCTTTCCCCAGCGAGAGTTCAGAAATCTCCAGTTTCAGAGATATACTTGACACTCCCCAGCGGAAACTCTTCTACTTCGTCCTAAGTTTGTCACTTGGACATCTGTGTTGGTTTTGCTGATCGCTTCGGTCAACACCAATACGGGCGGTGTGCTCCGTCAGCTCACCACACCTATTGGGGGTCCATTTGTTGACCTCATTTTTGATGAGGTCTTCTCTTCTTCTTTTTAGTACTTAGGACCTAGCCTTAGGCTTTTCCTTTGACTATCTTAGAGGACTAGAATTGGGATCCACCATCTAGAATTTCAAATCACTTCTTAACTCCCTGCAAACTCCACAAACTTGACTGTAGACCCCTAATCACCTAGAGGGTTGAAATCAAATGTGGAAGTTTAAAGGATGAGTTCCTATAGGACTCTTTGGCCTTAGGACTGCCTCAGGTGGCCCGGTCCAGTGAAGGGGCTGACTTACACACACACTACACTTATACAATACACTTTCACACACCTCCTAAAACCACACCCATACCTAACTTGACCTCCCGACTCATGTAGGTGATTCACATGGATGGTCCTTAACCCCTAAGCCCTCGCGTAGAGGGTTAGGAACAACATAGTGAATGCCTCAAATGAGTCCCTTCATGGCTCATGCGGGATTGATATGGCTTCATGGCTCAATCAAAATGATTTTATTCCACTTACATTCACCCAATCTTCAATTTCCCAAAATTTCAATTTTTGACCCCCGGGACCCTGCACCCGCCTAACCTACCTAAAGCCCTTGAAATTACCCAAATTTTTCAAAATTTCCAAATCATCCAAAATTCCCTAAAATCAATTCCAAACATTTCCACATCACTCAAATTGATCATCCATACCAAAAAATACCAAAAATACCAAAAATTCCAAAAATACCTCCCAATACCCTCCAAATACCCAAAATACCCCTCTTAACCCAAAATCCCAAAAATTCAGAAAATTCTCAGAAAATTCCAGAAAATCCAAAATATTCCCAATTTCATTTTGTTCAACTACACCATGGGCCAATTTTGTCAATTTCCCCTACTTTTGTCAAAACCCCCAATTTGACCCATTTTAACCCTAAGTGAACCCAATGTCAAACCAAACCTACCCAATTGACGCAAATTCTGGTCCAATTCAATTCTAAACTTCAATTCACCATTCCCAATACCAATCTAGACCAAATCCAAGTCCAATTTGATTGACATTTGGATCCAATTTCACTTTTGGCCTTAAAGCCCAATTTGGGCCCATGACCCAAACCTAACTCAAACTCACCCAATTCAACTCCAATGAACCCCAAATCTTTTCTAAATCTTCCTTAACATCCCCACAAACAAAACACTAACATGATTTGCCCAAAATTTAGACCCAAACCCCACTCAAATTCAACCCAAAGCTAAAAGGCCCAATTTTGACCTAAACCCAAACCTAACCCAAATGAGCCCAAACCCAAAAATCAAAGCCCAACCAAAGTCAAGACCTCTTTGAAACACTCCCATAAACATTTCTCAACATTAATTTTACATCAATTTCAACCCTAGTCCAACATTGGCCCAACTTGGCCCACTTGGACCTATATTGGCCCATTCACCAAAAGAGCCCAAATTCAACCCAATTCAAACCCAAATCACCCCCAATTTGCTTCAAGTCACTCATGACACATCCATGAGCTAAACCCAACAATTATTTGGCCCAACCTCTTTACGAAATTCCCATCCACAAATTCTTTAAACCATTTTAAAGCCCATCTATTACCACATCCAAAGGCCCAAAATTGGTCTCAAAGCCCATATGACATTTCCCCTCATCATACTTTCAATTAAACTCAATACCTAAGTCCTAAATTCATCATCAAATCATTCCAAATCAAGTTTCATACAAATTTCCATCAAATTACCAAAAATTCCTAAAATCCATTTTTATGAAATTGACCAAACTTTTTCCAAGCCAAAGGTGAGCCATGAAGCCATGCATGAGCCACATGTGAGCCATGAGAGCCTTGGACACTCCACCATGCCATATTGGGTAAGAAGAGGGAGGGCTTTCCTTAATCCCTAAAGCTCATTAGCCTTAATCATGTTTCACCTAAACTTAAATTTAATCCAAATATATTTGGATGGGGACTTCTCCATGCCAAACCAGTTGATCCCTTTGATCCCCCACAACATCCAAAGCCACCTTGAAGGGTGCACCAAGCCCAAATGGGTGGATTGACCCATTTAGACTCAAAACTAGCCATGCCCCATTCTACTTTGAATCAAAGCCTTTACACATGGAAATTGCCAATTGCTTGCTCCAAGTCCCAGCCCTGACCCACCTGACCTTGAGGGTGACCCATGCCGGCCGGCCGCCACCGGGCCGCCGGAAAACACCATGGCCGAGAGCTCACATGTGAGCCAACTTTGGAATTCTCCCTTGCCGAGCTGCCCCATCCCCGGTGGCCATTGTATCCGTTCTTCTCTTGCCAAGAGCAGCTGATCCCAAGCCCTAACTCTCCCTGGGAGGCCCTCCACCCTCTCCTATTTAAACACCACCCCTCTCGGCCATGAGAGGGGCTGAAAAAAAACCTTAAGGAAACTCTGCCAAAATTGTTCCAGACTACTCCCCATACACAGAGCACTCGATCCCCACTGAAATTCCCCTGCCATTTCCTCTCTGTGAGCTCAATTTCAGAGTTGAAATCCAAGCCCAAAACCAGGACACTTCTCCACAGTGAGCCAATCCCCAAATTGATTGGTTCTACACCTTCACCAGACCAAGGGAAGGTGTCCACCAGCAAAAGCCCCATCTCCGAGGCCACCCGGGTTGCTCCAGCCTCCAAGCTTTGTGATCGAGCCGTGATCGAAATCCTACTGAGCAATTCACCGGACCGGGAGACTTCATCCGGAGCTTGCCGGGATCCAATCGAAGGTGAAACAACCCTCGGATCGAAGCCACACTTCTGCTGAGCAAAGGTATGGCCTCACTCTTCTTCCCGAGCTTCTGAACATTCTCCATTTTTATTGCGTAAATTTCATCCCACATAAACCGTATGGATGTGTTCGTCTTCTCAAGACGAATCCATAGAGCATAAGAACACGAAAATCCATCGAGTATCGAGTGAGATCTTAGGAATTTAGTGTGGACGGCTCTCGGGTGAGGACGCTCGGGGACGATGAACGGATGTCGTCCATTTAATACACGCGCGGACGGACGGCTCGGATGGCGTCGGACCAGGAGATGGTACGTGAACCGCGGGACCCGGAGCGCTGAGTCAGATGGCGGCGTCAAATGGGAGCGCGACGCGTGTGCATTCGGAGCTGCCGAGGTTGACGCGGCGCCGCGTGGATAAATAGAAAATTAGGGTATTTTTCTATTTATTTAATTCCCTAAACTTGGAAAATTCATAACTTTGTGTAGGAAAATCATAAAAATAAAATAAAAATACTTCTTGCTCAGTGAACAGAGGAGAATAATGTGGAAAAGAAATCATTTAATTTCATCAAGTATTTTATTTTTAATAATTTATTTACTCTCTGCACATTTTTAATTCTCCATGCATGTATACAATTCACCATGGCATGAGACCATAGGGCTTTTGAAGCCTCTGAATTTGGGAACATTCCTTGAATTTTCCAAAGTCAGAGGCCAACCCTATGAAAAGTTATTGATTTTTCAAATTCATGTTACTGTTTTGAGTATTTTAATTCCAACAATTAGCATGTTGTGAAATAAATTCTAGGAAAATTTGGTGATGTTCCTTATGACCAGAGGACCCTAGGAAAAATAGGTTTTGAGTTAGTTCATTTAAAATAACCCTAATTAGCTTAAACACCCAAAATGAATCCCTAATTAATTAGAGCTAACCATACATCAAATTGACTTGAAATCAATTCTCCATTGACCTTTAGGATCAGAGGAACCCACCATAAAAATTTGAGGTCAATTGGACTTGGTTAGCCCTACTAAATGGGTTGATTAAGCCATTTAGTCAATTTGAACTTTAAAAATTCATAACTTTCAAAATATCTTTCAAAAATTCACCAAATTGGTTTTGGAGCCTCTCTGATATTAGTGGAATTTAAGAAAGTTAAAATTTCTATTTTCTAAAAAAGTTGATTTTTAATATTATTTTAATATTTTTAATAATTAAAAAATAATAAAAATCACAAAAATAATAAAATTTACCAAAATGTCAAATTTTGAATTTTAATCACTTAGGAACAAACCCCATATTTTTCTTAGGTCTATTTAATGAGATATTAAATTTTAAAAGCTCTAGGGTAATTTTAAAATTAAAAAAATATATTTTCTAGCATTTTCACTAGAATAATTATAATAAATCATAGAAAAATCAAAAAATTGCAAAAATTAATTCTCTGGTTTCCATGATATCAGAGAGATTTTTAAAAAATACAAAATTTATTTTTCAACATTTATTTTATTTTTAAATTAATTAACACTCCAAAACTTAGAATAATTATTATAAAAATAATATAATTCAAAAAATCACCAAAATTGGTCCAAGTGGTCCTCTGGTCATTAGGAATGTCCCCTAATTTTCTTAAGGTCAGAAACTTTCCCTTGGTCATGTTATTAAATTTTCCTTGGAAATCTCTATTTTCTACCAAAAATAATTATATAAATAAATTAAATACAGAAAAATCATATTTTCTCCTCTCATGTCTTTATTGACATATGAGTGAAGTCACATAAAAATTTCAAGTTCATTTGAGCTCAATTTAGTGAGTTATGAAATTATTAAGCTTAAAGGGCAAAGTGGTAATTAAAATTTTAACCCTTAATTAAAACTTTAGGTTTAATAAAAAATTAACAAGTAAAATATTTGATCCTAATCTGATTTGGATGATTGAAATTTAAATAATTAAAGGGTAGAAACCCATTAAACACTTTAAAATAATTAAACCTTAATTAAATAATTGATTAAATTTGGGAAGAATAATAAAATTAGAATTATTAAAATAGGGATATTTTTGGGAAGAGATTTATTCTTTAATTTAAAAATCCCTAAATTAATCATCTCATTAATATTCAATTCTTAATTAAGGTGATAACTCAAATTTAAAATATTAAAAGACTTAATCATTAAACTAAAGTTAAATTATTAAACTCTTTTAAAATTCCAATTAAAGTTAAAAAATAAAAACTAAATTAAAAATTAAATTAAATTAAGTAAAATAAATTGAATTAAATTAAATTAAATTAAATTAAATTAAATTAAAACATATTAAATTAAATTAAATTAAATTAAATTAAATTAAAATTAAATTAAATTGAATTAAATATAACATCACCTAAAATAGAAAGAAATTAAATATAAAGCAAATTGAACACTATTCCAAATTTAAACCCATTAATTGAATTCAAACTAAATCACAAATTTACCCTCGAAAGCTTTAGTTGTCATAACTCTTAAACAGAATATTAAATGAAATGTTACTTCACTCATAGGACATTCAAACGTCCCAGTTCACTGTGTAAGATAATAACAAAACTTAACTGAACCTCGGACGATTAATTCATTTGTGTAATTGAATTCATTTGGACTTAAGACAATCCTAGAAATATTGAAAAGATGTTTAAGATTTGCCTTAAGCACTTCCTCGATATGATAGGATGTTCATAAGAACAATTGAACTTAATTGTTCTTTGATGAAGAAAATCGTCTTCAAACAAAAACACAAGGAACCTAGACGTCATAGGAAATGACTAGCTATAGGATTAGGAACTTGGTAGAAAACCATAACCCTTACCTTAGCTTTACCTAGGAACTTGCTTAAATATTCTAATTGTTTTAAGTGCGGCTTGGGATGACGGGAAGACCCTCCGGGTACACTTTTATTTTATTGCGATTTACTTTCTTGCAATTTACATTATTGCAATTTATTCAACCGCATTGCACTTACTTTTCTTGCATGATAAACAATTGTTGCATGAAAACCCACACCTTTAGGATAGTCCCTAAAACCGAAACCAAAACTAAGTTAAAAGTTATTGCAAGATAAAATTCACCGCCACAACATTTCAAAATATAAAACAACTCAAAATTTAATCACAAACAAAACACAAAACTACAATTACAACTAAATTAAAATGTCATGTTGGATGATCGGGAATACCTCGGATGATGTAACCTACGTGTTGCTAATGGGATTTCCCACGGTCTAAATGAAAGTGTGGAACTCATTCAGTTGAGTTTAGCAGATTCATCTGGACTAAGTGAATCCGATAAAAATAATGATGCCGGAAGGATAGAACCGTGGGATCTTAACCGACATCGTTATAAACAACATTAAGATTTGTTTTAATTAAAATATCGAAAACACTTGGAAATTAAGATTTTCTCTAAACCAAAACACTTTTCTCATCCCCTGATTTATGACTTCTAAAACTAAACCTCTGCAACATCAAGGAGCTCGGAGCATGGTGGGCAGCACGGCCATCGTCATCAGCAAAACCTGAATCTACATCAGCAAAACTGTCTTAGAATTAAGCAACAAAGCCATAGGACTTCGAGGTAGTTTGCCTAGTGCAACATAAATCCTCAACTCTTCGTTAGGCATTTGCATTGCAAATTAAGCCCTAACCGGTCTTAGGATTCCGAGGTATTCGTCTGATACGACATAAACCCTCACATTTTCGAGGCTGTTTGTATGATTCTATCATATAAATATAAGTCCTAATTAATTAAAATTGACAAAATCAAAACGTTAAATAGATATTAGGACCTCCCTAAATTCAAGCCAAATAATAGGATAGTCGGGAAATCACCGAAGTTCACTTCGAATCTGTGATTTCTCCTACTTTTCTTCCTTTGAATTCTCAAAAACAAAATGTTCCAAACTTGATCCATTCCCTATTGAAATTCCAGAATTCAATCCTTTGAAAACTTAAACTTTGAAATTCTTGAGAGCAGAATTATTGATTATTATCGAGAGTTTTCTTAGGTGATTCTCGTCACTTAAGATGTAATTAACTATAGGGGCTTACCCTTATAGGGAATTTTAAAGAACCCAGATAATATAAACCCTGTTTAATGCTTTCATATTAAGCAGGGGGATTTGCGGCTTATATAATTGGTTCGCAGACCAAACAGATGTCACAAATCTTTTAGTTTGTTTAATCGAGCCCCACCGTCAAGCAGTGTGTCTATCCTTAGGGAAAGATACACGGTTTGTGGTGTGGTGCTCGTTTATATAAACTATTTGGGATGTGAGATCGGTTTGATTTCATATCTTAAAATCTTCAAATTTAAAATTATTTTCAAAATCAAATACTAATTTTCAAATTAAACTAAATTAAAAATTCGCCGACAATTTCTGTAGGCGACCCCTTTTCAAAATAAAACACATAACCCAAAAATATGCCGACAGCCGAACAGGCGCTTAGGCGCTGAATTCTGGCGCCTAGGCCCCAGACTCGCCTTTCCCAAAAAATTGTTTTAAAATTTAATTTTCCACCAAAATTCATAGATTCAACTTCCAATTACTCACATTAGAGTATGGCTTCAGTTTCTAACTTCCAAAACATTTTCCAAAAATTTTATAAATTAAATATTAAATCCACCAATCAAACATAAAGTTTAAATCAAACTTCGCTAGATTCCATTTATAATCTTCAATATTGGCTCAATATATTCCAGATAAGTATCATACTTGATTCAAGTTCCTAATACACAATCAAACACAACAATTTCTAAGCAAAAATAACACACATTGAACATGAAAGCAAATACAAAAAAACAATCGATTCAGTACATCGATACAATGACTCAACAAACCAGATAATAACGATCTCATTACCAGAATACTCTAATCTTCACAAGGAAAATTGTGTATTCCACTTGGAAAGAACACTAACGCTCTCGGGAAATCAGTAGCCATCTTTTCGTCAATCCACTTGTTCTTCGCATATATTTCAACTTGAGCATCTTGATAAGCAGCAAAATGATCAAATTGAAGTTTCATCTGCCATTCTAGATGTTCAATCTGATGAAACATCTCATGAAGGCGATCTCCAATGCTTTTAACTCCGCTTTAAACTTATCCAAGCGACTAGAAATTTTCTCTAAACTTACCGCGATGAAACCATTGAAGTAGGGTTGAGGATCCTTTGAAACCTTGTCCCTAGCCTTTTCTCCAAGATTTCTTCCTTCCATTTCTTCAAAAATTTCTCAAATCTCTCAAGAATGAAGTGTAATGGACGCAACTTTGATTGCTCGATGGTTAGGGATGAAGATGGGTTGATTTAAAGGTGAAAATCGTGTGAAAAACTAAAAATTTTCGGTTTTTGCACGACCCAGTAACCGTGGTGCTTAGGCGCCAAATCTGGCGCCTAGGCGCCGGACCTATTGATACATAGTTTAACTCGGGCGCTTAGGCGCCAAATCTTGGCGCCTAGGCGCCGAAACTATGTTCAACTCCGTTTCGCCTAATCGTCAAATTTCAATGTTTCGTTCTCCAAGATAGGTAAATTATACTAGTAAGAGTAGTCTAGACTCAATAACACAAATTGTAAGCAATCATAATGAATGATAACTTGATCTCCTTTTTACTCATATATAGAATAGAGTGATCCAATTTCTAAATCTTACATATTTCAAAATAATCTTCAACTTAAGTCAACAAAGACTTATAAGCATCAAATTTTTCTAAAGTAATATAAAATTAGTCAAGATCGAGGCATAACCTTACAATAAAAACTTAAAAACACTAAAAACAAAAGATAATTATGGGTTGCCTCCCACAAAGCGCTTGGTTTAACGTCGTTAGCCCAACTTAAGTAAATCTTTAATCAGTTTGACTCAATTCATAAGCTTCTTTATAAATCAT
This sequence comes from Papilionanthe hookeriana x Papilionanthe teres, assembly GCA_022702705.1. Classification (NCBI taxonomy): domain Eukaryota; kingdom Viridiplantae; phylum Streptophyta; class Magnoliopsida; order Asparagales; family Orchidaceae; genus Papilionanthe; species Papilionanthe hookeriana x Papilionanthe teres. Next base: position 151,180,678 of record CM040424.1, on the reverse strand, counting down.
TTTAATATCTCCCAAATAAGGCTTTAATATTTATCCATTTACTTTAAAAAAATTTCCTGTTTTGGGGTCTTTAATATCCACAGCTCCATAATGGTATACTTTCTCAATTATATAGGGTCCAATCCATTTAGATCTTAATTTTCTAGGAAAAAGTTTTAAATGAGAATTAAACAGTAATACTTCTTGTCCAAGCTCAAAAATTTTTCCTGAAATTTTCTTATCATATAAAAACTTCATTTTCTCTTTATAAATCCTTACATTTTCATATGATTCATTTCTTATCTCTTCCATCTCATTCAATTGCAATAATCGCTTTTCTCCTGCTTCGTTCAAATTAAAATTAAACTCCTTTATCGCCTAATAAGCTTTATGTTCAAGTTCAATAGGTAAGTGACAATGTTTACCATAAATTAACCGGTAAGGTGACATTCCATTGGTGTCTTATAAGTTTTTCTATAAACCCATAATGCAGAATCAAGTCTATCAACCCAATCAGTTCTTTTAAGATTAACAGTCTTCTCTAAAACTCTTTTAATTTCTCTGTTTGATACTTCAGTCATTCTACTTGTTTGTGGGTGATAAGCAATTGCAATTCTATGTTTGATTCCAAATTTTTGTAGTAATGATTGAATTCTTACATTCCTGAAATGACTTCCACCATCAGTGATAATTACCTTAAGCATTCCAAATCTTGAAAATATCATTTTCTTTAAGAATTTAGAAACACTATTGGAATCACAGTTTGGTAAAGCAACAGCTTCAATCCACTTTGAAACATAATCAACTGCTAATAAAATATAAGTTTTTCCAGATGATGGAACAAATGGTCCCATAAAGTCTAAACAACATATATCAAAAATTTCAACTTCCAATATATAGTTTAAAGGCATTTCATCCTTCCTAGATATATTTCCCAACCTTTGACATCGATCACATGTTTCCACATAATGTCTCACATCTTTAAATAAGGTAGGCCAACAAAATCCAGAATTTAAAATTTTAAATGCAGTTTTATCTATGCTAAAGTGTCCTCCAAAATCAGAATCATGACATTTTTTAATAATAGCAAAAGTTTCCTCATAAGGTACACATCTTCGAATTATAGAATCTCTTCCAATTTTAAATAAATGAGGATCTTCCCAAATATAAGATTTAGCATCATATTTAAATTTCTTAATAAATTTGTTATCCAATTCATAAGGTAAAATATTGCTAACAAAATAGTTAACAATATCAGCATACCAAGGTGTTTTGCATCCTTGAATAACATATAAAGATTCATCAGGAAATTTCTCATTTATATTTTCTTCCAAAATAATATCATTTTTAATTCTAGACAAATGATCAGCAATTTGTATTTCATTTCTTTTTCAATCTACTATTTGAAAATCAAATTCTTGTAAAAGTAAAACCAATTTTATCAGTCTAGGTTTCGAATCCTTCTTAGATATTAGATATTTAATAGCAGAATGATCAGTATGAACTATGCATTTAGTACCAAGAAGATAAGGTCTAAATTTATCAAAGGCATATACTATAGCTAGAAGCTCCTTCTCAGTGGTAGTGTAATTTCTTGTGTTTCAGTGAGAGTTTTACTAGCATAATATACAACTTTGAAAACCTTCTCATATTTTTGTCCTAATACAGCTCCAATTGCAAAATCACTTGCATCACACATTAATTCAAAAGATTTATTCCAATTAGGTGCAACAATGATAGGTGCAGTTATTAGTTTTTCTTTTAGAATATTAAAAGCATTAATACATTCTTTGTTAAATTCAAATTTAGCATCTTTATCCAATAAATGAAAAAGAGGTTTAGCAATTTTAGAAAAATCCTTTATGTATCTTCTATAAAATCCAGCATGACCTAGAAAACTTCTCACATCAGTAACAGTAGTAGGTGGTTGCAATTAAACAATAATTTTCACTTTTGCTTTATCTACTTCCATCCCTTTTTGTGAAACTTTGTAACCAAGTACAATGCCTTCTGTGAACATGAATTGACATTTTTCCCAGTTAAGAACTAAGTTTGTTTATTCACATCTTTTCAGAACTTTGGAAATGTTTTACAAACAAGATTCAAAAGAAGTTCCAAAAACTGAAAAATCGTCTATGAATATTTCAATTCCTTTATCAATCAAATCACAAAATATTGACATCATACAATTTTCTAAAAGTTGTAGGTGCATTACATAAACCAAAAGGCATTATTCTAAAAGCAAAGGTTCCATAAGGACTTGTAAACGTTGTTTTCTCGTCCTCAGAGCAATAAGTACCGATGATAACCCGCAATATCCATCCGTAAAATAGAAATATGGGTGTCTTGGGGCCTAGTTTATCGAGCATTTGATCCGAGAAAGGTAAAGGAAAATGATCCTTTCTAAAGGAGTCATTTAATTTCCTATAATCAATACAAATTCGCCATCCAAGAACTTGTCTTGTAGGAATTAGGTCATTTTTATCATCAAAAATGACAAGCATGTGCCTCCTCTTTTCTTAGGAACACAATGAATAGGACTTACCCATCGACTATCCGAAATAGGATAAATAATACCGCATCTAACCACTTAACAATTTCTTTTTTAACAACCTCTTTCATGATAGGATTTAATCTTCTTTCATGTACTAATAAGAGTTTAAAATTTTCTTCCATTAAAATCTATGCATACAAATGGAGGGGTTTATTCCCCTTATATCAGCAATAGTCCAACCAAAAGCTTTCATAATTCTTTAACACACCTAGTAATTCTTTTCTTCTTGATCTTTACTCGCCCGTAAGAAAAAATAACAAAACAAAGTTAACAAATTTCCAAGAAATACATATTTTAAATGCGAAGGTAACATTTTTAATTCCAGCTTCAAGGGTTTTTTTAATCGATGGTAAAAGTATATCATTTTGAGTTATGTCTAAAGTTTCAATAGCTTATCTTTAATAAAATGAGTCTCTTCTTTCTTACTTCTTCATTTTCATTACTAAAAATTCAAATTTTTCTTCTAAATGACTTTACATTTTTCTTGATCATGTTTCTCAATTAAATAATTATAATCAATCGATGACATTTCTCTTTATCAAAATATTGATTTAAGAACACATTAAATTTAATCTCTCGATCATTAACCTCGTTACACTTCTCCGTACATCAATCATACTGTCCCGTAGCTAGAAAAGGTCTCCCTAAAATAATGTGTATCTCTTTATCTTCTTCCATATCAAGTATGATGAAATCTACAGGGAAGATAAATTTATCTACTTTAACAAGGACATCCTCTCTATAACTCCTTTTAGGATAAGTGACAGATCTATCACGAATCAAGGGTATAGTGGTGGGAGTAATCTCTCCTAAATTCAATTTTCGAAAAATAGTAAATGATACGAGATTAATACTTGCTCCTAAATCACATAAAGCTTTCCACAAAATTTTCTAATAGCACAGGTATAGTGAAACTTCCAGATCCTTAAGCTTTTTGTAATTTCTTTTAATTATTGCACCGCATTCTTCACTTAACGCAATGCTTTCAAAAGCTTCAAATTTTCGTTTTCACAAAATATCCTTCATAAATTTTCAATAAGTTGGCATTTGTTCCAAAGCTTCAGCAAAATGTATGTTAATATTAAGTTTCTTAAAATTTCAAAGAACTTAGAAAATTGATGATCAAGTTTCTCGCCGTTTAATTTTTCGAGGAAAAGGTGCATATGGTTTTTTAACTTCCAAGACACAGTATACCACTCGATCTTGACTAGAGAGAGAGTTTCTTTTTAGGTTTTTTTATCTCTTCGACCTCAATCTCTTTTTTAATTTCATTCTCGCATTCTTTCTTTTTAATTCCTTTCCACTTCTAAGTTATACATGTACCTTTAACATGTTTATGTTCTTTTCCATTTTCCTTTCTGGATTAATTTCAACATTACTGTGAAGTGCTCCTACAGTCTCTGTTATTAATTAAAGTAGCAATTTGCCCCCATTTGATTTTCTATATTACGAATAAGCAACATTTTGATTTTGTAATTGATTATTCATTCAGAAATTAATTCTTCTATTGATCACTTTTTTCCGTCGATTATTAACCAGGAGGTTTATAATTTGGATTAACTTGATTATTCCAATTTCCAGTGGGATGAGATTGATTATTACCCATTGTTGTTGTAAATTTGGATCCTCATTTGGTGTTCCACCAAATTGATTGTTTTGCACCATTTGAATAATAGACGGTTTAAGTTCAAAAGAATTAAGATATACAACAGGTTTCGAATACTACTATGAAGTTCATCAACCGTAGGGTTAGCATAATCCCTTAATGGTTTATAAACATTTTAATCATTAAGTTCAATCGGATTTTGTAAAGTAGCCATTTCTTGAAATTTTTGAATTTGTTTTTCCTTTTTAATTTTTCTAATTGTTCTTTCTAGTTCATAATCTAAAGGTATTAATCCTTCGTAACCAAAACTAGTTACATAAAAAAATAAAGCAAGGAATAAAATTTTTTATTTTATTTTATTTTATTTTATTTTTATATTTTTATTTTTATATTATTATATTTTTTTATGTTTTTGGAAATATAATATTTAAAAATCTATAAATTGTACCTCTTATCCCCGTAACGACGCCAAAATCAATTCGATTTCAGATTTCCAAATACAAGAATTTGTTACCAATCGCTAGAAAATTTAATTTCGGCAAAGGCACGAAACACTTGACTCGGAATACTTGTTATATAGATGTGTACCAAATTTTAATTTACGGCAATAACATTAAATAAAACCTCATTGCTACCGAATGCTAAGCCGTTAAGTGATTAATACTTTTTAAATATATTTTTATATACAGAAATATAATTTTAAATGAAAATATTTGATATACTTTTTGGGTACTACGCAAGTATACGTATCGTTTCAAGTAATAAAGGGCTTTGAAACAAAGACCCCAGTATCGATCCCACGGGGAAAAATGGTAATAAGTTTTTAAATAATGTATTTCAAAATCTTTTTGTAGTTTAATCTAACTATAAATTACTTTTAATTTACAAGATGCAGATAAAGAAAACAATAACAAGAAAATGATTTTGTGAAAATAATATAAAACAAACAACTTTCTTCCTTTCAATTATCCAAGATTTTTAAGATAATTTTCTTAATATTCGCTTTATGAATCCATTTTATGGTATCGTGTTAAATAGCATTCCTATTCTTTACCCTTTGATCCAGGCGCAAAGAACATTGGCTAATCCACAAATCAGGTCCGGATGTATTGTTAGTAGAATGGGTTAATGATCACAGAAAAATACATCAAGAAATTCATATCTATTTTTGATGAAATTGCACTTTAAAGAAAAGTGTATTTTCTTATTTTATCATAGAATGAAGATTTATAAGTGATACAAAAAGCATGAAATGGAGCAAATTTGGATCAAAAAGGAGGAAATTTATGCAAATATAACTACTTCGCCGACGGCGAGATCGTGAGGAGAATTTCTCAAGGAAATTGCAACTACCTAGCCGACAGCCGAGCCCGAGCTCGCCGACAACAGATCGCGCGGCTCAAGACCTTCTAGAAGCCCCGCCGACGGCGAGGTCGTTCGCCAACGGTAAGCTAGTTTAAAATGCATATACATCGAACCCGGACACTTTTGAAGAGGTGTTTAAGCACCCCTTTGACCTTTGCTTAACTCTATAAATGAGGCCGAATTCTAGTGTCTTACCGTGTCTTTTCGAGTCTTAAAAAGTTTCTCTGTAGTCTTTTATGTAAGTCCGAGTGTGTTTAGTGAGTTCATTAGTTTAATTAAGTGTTGTTTAGTCCGTTGTACTAGAAGGAAAAGTCAAAGGAACTTCGAGGAGTCTCGGCTTTGGGAGGAAATTAAGATAAGTATTTTTGTTTATCGTTGTTAACTTTAAATGAAATCCATGCTTTGTTTTATTCCCATGCATTCTGAGTAGTTTTTTTAGTCTTTCTCTTGTTTATGAAAATTATTCTGATTGATGAAATTAAATAGAAGCACCCAATATATTAAATAAATTTGGATAATTTTTACTTAAAAACTTAATTTACTTTCAATCCGGCCAATTGACAATGCTTAAAATATGTTGAATTATCAACTCTAGTAAAAATTACATCCAATATTCATAAAGTCAAAAGCTCGAAGGTGCAAATAAATAGGGAAATATTAATTATCTAAGCGTAGAATCGACATTTTAGTGTGACAGACTAAAATATTCAATTCAACCTACCGTTTCAAGAGCCGAAGTGTAGATGTTAGCCCTCAAGGAGGTGGAATGTCAGAGCCCAAGTGGCAAATTTTAATATCCTCAACAATGCTACATTCCGCAATAAAAATATGATTACCAATGTTCTTTACACTCCTGACTAAAGGGTAAAGAATGTAGGAATGCTCCTATCATTACAATACAATTTAAAAATTTATTTAAATTCATCATTCACTTAATTTTCTAAAAAACAAGTGAGAACGATACTTTTCCGAATTATTTAAATCAATCATCAAAGCATTAGTTTAGTTTAGTTTAGTTGCAATAGTTACTTTTAATTTCCGTTTACTATATTAGTAAGTAATTCCTTTTAATTTAAATTCGATAACAATTTCGATTAAAAACTTCCCCGTGGGATCGATAACCAGACTCTACTCAGCCCCGTATTACTTCGATACGATACGTATACTACAGAATCCACATTATACATTAAATCATATATCTATATTTAAAGCGGGATCAAGTTTTTGGTGTCGTTGCTATAAACATAAATTCGTATACATATTAAAAAGGGGTCAAGTTGCGCCGTTGCCTGGGGAAGTAAAGAAATTATTTTCATTAAAGTAACGATCATTTTATTTTATAAAATATTATGCGAAAATTTAGAAACGAAAATTTAATACCTTACGATTCGTAATTAGAGCGTACAATTAAAAGAATTAGAAAACAAAAAGAGAAATTATAAATTTAACACAAATGGCAAATATACCCGAAAATGAAAATATAAATCAACCAAGACCATTACGAGATTATGCCAACCCTACATTAGATGAAATTCATTTAACTATTCAAAACCCGATGTAGCCGCTAATTCATTCGAACTTAAACCTCGCAATTATCCAAATGAGACAAAACAATCAATTTAGCGTGCTCACCTACCGAAGATCCTAATTTACATCTGCTAGTTTTTTAGAACTACGTGCTACTTTCAAATATGAAGGAGTATCTAACGATGCTATTAGACTTAGAATTTTTTCTTTTTCTTTAAGGGATAAAGTGAAAATGTGGTTAAATTCGTTAAAGCACTCCGGATCTATTAAAATCCTGGGAGAATTATCACAAAAATTTCTATCCAAATATTTTCCACCCTCTAAAACTGCTAAGCTTAGAATCTTGGGAGAGATTTAAAGAACTTTAACTTCTTTTAAATTTGATGGAGAGTCAATATATGAATCTTGGGAGAGATTTAAAGAACTTCTTAGAAATGCCCACATCATGCGTTACCGTATCAAGTTAATTATCCAAACTGGCACATTATTAAAGATCTTTAAGATCAATCATCGATGCCGTCGTTGCAGGATCATTATGTCAAAACCATTCGATGACGCCTATGCACTAATAGAAGAAATGACAACTAATAATTTTCAATTGCCCATTTATTTAATGAATCCGAAAAAGTAATGCGCATTCATGAAAACGAGTAACATTCATGTTACCACAAATCGTCGCCGTATCTAAAAAATTAGATCATTTTGGAATGAATTACTTCCAACTATAAATGTACAAAACTATCCACAACTTATAGAATCCCAATCTCAATATGAAACAATTAATGCAATTAACAAATGTATCCAATAATCCCATGCAAATTATTATAATCCCGGATGGAAAAAATCATCCTAATTTTAATTGGAATAATAATACAACTAATCAACCATGGATGAATAACATGACACAACAATTAGGAAATCCACCTAATCAAGGAAATTCAATTATAAACCTAATTACCCACTCCGGATTTAATAATAATAACCTCAATTTAAAGATAATAAATTATCTATAAAATAAGAATTAATATTAAATATGGGTCAACATTTACAAAATCAAGGAAATCAATTACAAATACAAGGAAACCAATTACAAAATCATGAACAACCTATCAAAAATATTGAAACTTAACCTTGACATATCAAGCACAGAGACTTAATAATAAATATCAATTCGGAACATTTCATAAGAATGTGGAAATAAATCCCAAAGACAAGTGGAAATGAACAAATTAAAGAGATACAATTACGAAGTGGAAAAGAATTAGAACCCCTAAATCTCGTAAAGAACTTCAAAGTCAAAAAGAGGAAGCTGAAATAAAAGGAAAAGAATCAACAAGATCCAAACTTAGAAAATCCTTTAACACCTATTAAAATTTCACAAAAACCTCCACCACCATTTCCTCAACGACTAATTCAACATAAAAAGACAACAATTTGCTAAATTTCGAAATTTTGAAGAAATTAAAGACAAATATTCCTTTCAAGTAGGCTTTAATAACGTATTTGCCAAACTATGTAAAATTCATTAAAGATATTCTAAATAAAAAAAGAAAATTTACTGATAATGAAATAAAGCACTTAGTGAAGAGTGTAGTGCTATTATTCGAAAAACTTCCCGAAAAATTAAAAGATCCTGGTAGTCACCATACCCCGCGCTATCGGAGAAAAATTATATGGAAAAGCTTTGTGCGACTTAGGAGCAAGCATCAATCTAATGCCTCTATCAATTTTCAAGAGATTAGATTGGGAGGAATTTCACCTACTTCAAAGAATCGCCACCGACCGTTCTCGTTACATATCCTAAGGAGTTATCAAGATGTATTAGTAAAAGCGGATAAATCGTATTCCCCGTAGATTTTATCGTTCTAGATACGGAAGAAGATAAAGAAATTCTATCATTTTAGGAAGACCATTTTTAGTCACAGAAAGCTATGATCGATGTTCGTAAAGGAGAATTAACTATAAGAGTAAATGACCAAAAAGTAACTTTTAATATTGCTAAATCAATGAAATATCCTGCGTTTTAAAAAGATGACGAGTGTTTTCGAATGGAAGTACTCGATCATTTACAAAAAGAACATTTTAAAGAATATTATGAAGAAAAATTAGAAAAAGAAAATATTGAATTAATTGAAAAATCCGAGATAAATGAAGAATTAGATTATATTCAAGAGAAATTTGAATTTTTGGATAACACAAAATACCGAAAAAAAATATAGTTCCATCAATTATTAAACCTCCCGAACTCGAGTTAAAAATGTTACCTAATCATTTAAAATATGCTTACTTAGTAATTCTTCAACTTTACCAGCGCTATTATTTTACAAGGAATTAAATGAATCTCAAGAACAAAAACTTTTAGATACGTTAAAAATATAAGAAAATTTTTATCGTGACTTTTAGCGTATATTAAAGGAATTAGTCCTTCAACTGTATGCACACTATTTTAGATAATAAACATAAACCTAAAGTAGATCCACAAAGGAGATTAAATCCAATAATGAAAGAAGTAGTCAAGAAAGAAATTTTAAAATGGTTAGATAATGGTATCATATATCCTATTTCCGACAATGTTGGGTAAGCCCAATTCACCGTGTACCTAAAAAGGAGGGGTGACTGGCTAAAGCTAATGAAAATAATGATCTTATCCCTATAAGACAAGTTACCGGATGGTGAATATGTATTGATTATCAAAATTAAACACAGCCCACCAAAGATCACTTCCCTTTACCATTTCTGTAATTTATGTTGGGATAGACAATGAATAAGTATTTTTGTTTCTTACGGGATATACCGGTTATCATCAAATACAAATTGCTCCCGAGGATCAAGATAAAACTACATTTACTAGTCCTTATGGAACTTTCGCTTTTCGAAGAATGCCTTTTGGATTATGTAATGCACCCGCAACATTCGAAAGATGTATGATGTCTATATTTAGTAAATTAATTGATAATGGAATAGAAGTATTTATGGATGATTTCTTCCGTAATTGGAACAACATTTGACACATGCTTAAATCATCTTGAAAAAAGCATTTCTGAAGTATGTGAGAAAACTAATTTAGTTCTTAATCGGGGAGAAATGTCAATTTACATATAAAAGTGTATTGTAATAGTGGGCATAAAATTTCGAAAAAAGGCATGGAAGTAGACCCTGCAAAAATTCAAGTAATAGCTAAATTACCACCTCCAACTACGGTGAAAAGGGGTAAGAAGTTTTCGACATGCCGGATTTTGTCAGCGTTATATTAAAGATTTTTTAAAAAATTACTAAACTCTATGCCAACTTCTTGAAAAGGACAAGAAATTTGAATTTACAACTGAATGCCTGAATGCTTTTGAATTATTAAAAGATAAATTAATTACAGCATCTATAATAGTTTCTGCCTAATTTGGGAGAAACCATTTCAGCTTAGCGTGTGATGCTAGTGATTATGCCAGGAGCAAGCTTCGGGAAAAGATATGATAAGATTTTCAAAGTTATATACTACCTAGTAAAACTCTAAATGATGCCGAAATAAATTATACGTCATCGAAAGAGAATTGTTAGTTAGCCGTATATGCTTTTAATAAATTTCTAAGATTATCTAATAAGAACTAAACGTATCATAAGATACCGATTATTCGTCATAAAATATTTAATGCAAAAAAAAAGATTCTAAACCAAGATTAATTAAGGGATACATAATGCAAGAATTTGATTTTTGAGATAATTAACAAAAAAGGAATTGATAATCAAATTGCCGATCATTTATCAAGATTAGAAAATCATGAATTATCTAATCTTGATAATGAAATTTGCATAGCTTTTCCCGATGAACAACTTTATAATATAAATGAGTTTAAAGTACCTTGGTATGCCGATATAGTAAATTATATCAGAAGTGACATTTTACCACCTATGTTAACTTTGGTAACAACAAAAAATTCATTCACGATACTAAATCATACTTTGGGATGAACCATACTTATATAAGAATGTGAAAAGATCTTTTAATTATTAGAAGATGCGTGCCTTATGAAGAAACTGAATCAATCATTAAAAAATGTCATGACTCTGATTTTGGAGGACATTTTGGGGATTTACAAAACTTCATATAAAATTCTACAACTGATTCTACCGGCCTACTCTATTTAGAGACGATATGATATATAAAAACCTCGCGATAAATGCGCAGTAGGAAACATATCAAGAAAAATGAAGTGCCTCTGAATTTTATATTAGAAGTTGAAATTTTGATGTTTGGGGATTAGATTTCATGGGACCTTTTATTCCGTCATTTGGAAACTCATATATATTAGTAGCTGTTGATTATGTTTACAACGGATTGAAGCACAAGCTTTAACCAGTGTGATTCTAAAAGTGTTTCAAAATTTTTAATAAAAAATATTTACTAAATATCTGAATGCCGAGAGTAATTATCATCGACGTAGGAACTCATTTTAGAAACAAATATATTCACAAACTAGTAGAAAGTATAATATTATGTATAAGATATCAATCGCCACTATCCATGTTAAAATGATTTACCGAAGTTTCTAATCGAGAGATTAAGCGTATATTAGAAAAGTCTCAGAACTTCTATCAGATCGACTCCGGTCTATAAGACTCGATAATCGCATTATGGGCATACAGATCGCTTATAAAACTCCGATTGGAATGACTTTTCAGCTTATATATGGAAAAACTCACACTTACTGCATTTCGAATTGTAATGATAAAGCATATCGTGCGATTAAAGAATTTAATTATAATATGAAAGAAGTCATGAGAAGAGATTGTCAGTAATTAAATGAATTGGAAGAATTAAGGAATGAATCACATAATGATAAGATTTATAAAGAAAGGATGAAATTATGGCATGATCGGAAAATTAATCGCAGAAATTTTAAACCAGACAAGAAGTTTTGCTTTATAATACTAGATCAAATTATTTCCCGGGAAATTGAAATCTCGATGGTTGTGACCTTTCACCATAACTCAAATATTTTCATATGGAACTATAGAAATTGAAGATCCAAAAATCAGACATAGATTTAAAGTAAATGACAAGTAGATTAAAACCATATTTCGAAAATAAGACCAAATTTTAGTAGTTTTACTGCTTCAATAACCCGAACACTAACCGACCAGTCAACATGACGTTAAACCAAGCGCTTATGCAGGCAACCCATAGTAGTCTTTTATTTTTTAAATGTCTACATATTAGTGAGTCTATATTATTAAAACAAATCTTACTACTCAAGTTTTTATTAGAATCATCACAAAAATTTGGAATCGTATCGGATGAGATCGAAAATATTCAGACTCGCAGCAAAAATGTGCGATTTTTAAGAATCTCAAGCCGGACAAGAAGTTCTCCGAGCTCGCTCGACGCGCCGAGATCGTGCACCATTACTTCATTCAGTTTTATAACTAAGCGCCGACGATGAGGAACTTCCCGCCGATGTGAGCGCTTAAAAATTTCATTTCTTAAAGATTTTTCGTGCGTTTTGGACGGATCTAAGTCATTCCTTCGTAGTAAATTATTCCAACTCCAATTTTACACCATTTTCTTCCTTAGGAACGATTAGAGACTAACCATTCCATCCAAAATGGCTTCCAAATTTTGAGAAACCACAAAAACTGAAGTTTAACCCGGGAGAAAATTCGTCAATGGAGAAGGACAACGAATCTTCAACAAAGGTCGATGAAGAAGATACTAATCAAAGAAAGAGGATTCGCCAATAGAGGAGTAGAGAATTCTACTACAAAAATTGATGAAATGATCGCACAGCGGCATTAGGAGGAATTTTGTTATACAACATCCGCTGTAGTTATACCAGTAGTTAAAGAGTTTTACTCTAATTTACATGCAATCAACATTGGAAATGTGTACGTCGCAGGAAGATGGGTAACATTTAATTTCGCAAGGGTAAATGAATTGTTCTCTAGAAAATACCTCTGTTTGTCATTATACCAACTTTGTGCCTTAAAGCTACAATATGAACGAGATCTACAGATACCTAACCGATGAACCGATGATCGAGAGTTACGAGAAGACGGTATGCTCGCTTCGCATCACTTCTTAACCCTATCTCAAAGCACCGGCATTTCTTTATATCATCAAAATTATTACCTACTAGCGAGAGTAAATAAAGTTTCAAAGGAATGCGCTATTTTAAACTACCGTATTCAAATTGGATTACCTATCGATGTTGGATCAATAATAAGAAAAGTCCGTATCGATTAATTGTGCATGTGTCGTCGACCTCATTTTCGATGAGGTCTTCTCTTCTTCTTTTAGTACTTGTGGATCTAGCCTTTTGTATTTTCCTTCGACTATCTTAGAGGACTAGAATCGGGGATCCACCATCTAGAATTTCAAACCACTTCTTAACTCCCGCAAACTCACAACCCCGACTATAGACCCCTAATCACCTGTAGTAGGCCGAAATCAAAATGTGGAAGTTTAAAGGATGAGTTCCCATAGACTCTGCCTTAGCTCTCTGGTGGCCTGGTCCGGTGAAGGGGCTGACTTACACACACACTAAACTTATACACTACACTTTCACACACCTCCTAAAACCACACCCATACCTAACTTGACCTCCCGACTCATGCAGTGATTCACATGGACGTGTCCTTAACCCTAAGCCCTCGCTGCTATGTGTTAACAACATACCGAATGCCCTTCAATGAGTCCCTTCATGGCTCATGCGGGCTTGATGTGGCTTCATGGCTCAACCAAAATGATTTCATTCCACTCAAATTTACCCCATCTTCAATTTTCCAAATTTTCACCACCCCTGATCCTACACCCGCCTAGCCTACCCAAAACCCTTGAAATCCTCCAAAATCACCTAAATCATCCAAAATTCCCCAAAATCAATCCCAAACATTTCCACATCACTAAAATTGATCATCCATACCCAAAAATACCAAAAATTACAAAAATACCTCCCAATACCCTCCAAATACCCAAAATACCCCTCTTACTCCAAAATTCCAAAAATTCAGAAAAATTCCTAGAAAATTCCAGAAAATCCCAAATATTCCTGTTTTTAATTGAATTTGTTCAACTACATTCATGGGCTAATTTTGTTAATTTACCCTACTTTTGTCAAAACCCCAATTCACCCATTTTAACCCTAAGTGAACCCAATGTCAAACCAAATTTACCCAATTGACCCAAAATTCTTGTCCAATTCAAATTCTAAACTTCAATTCAACATTCCCAACACCAATCTAGACCAAATCCAAGTCCAATTTGATTGACATTTGGATCCACTCACTACTTTAAAGCCCAATTTGGACCCATGACCCAAACCTAACCCAAACTCACCCAATTCAACTCCAATTAACCCCAAATCTTTTCTAAATCTTCCTTAGCATCCCCACAAGAAAAATACTAACATGATTTGCCCAAAATTTAGACCCAAACCCCACTCAAATTCAACTCAAAGCTAAAAGGCCCAATTTCACCTAAACCCAAACCTAACCCAAATGAGCCCAAACCCCAAAATCCAAGCCCAACCAAAGTCAAAACCTCTTGAAACACTCCCATAAACATTTCTCAACATTAATTTTACATAAATTTCAACCCTAGCCCAACATTGGCCCAACTCGCCCACTTTCACCTATATTGGCCCATTCACCAAAAGAGCCCAAATTCAACCCAATTCAAACCCAAATCACCCCACTTGCTTCAAGTCACTCATGACATCCATGAGCTAACCCAACAATTATTTGGCCCAACCTCTTTACAAAATTCCCATCCATAAATTCATTTTTAAACTTAAGGCTCATTCCTTAAAACATTTTAAAAGCCCATCTTTTACCACATCCAAAGGCCCAAAAATGGTCCCAAAGCCCATATGACATTTCTCCTCATCATACCTTCAATTAAACTCAATACCTAAGTCCTAAATTCATCATTAAACCATTCCAAATCAAGTTTCATACAAATTTCCATCAAATTACCAAAAATTCCTAAAATCCATTTTTATGAAATCGACCAAACTTTTTTTTCAAGCCAAAGGTGAGCCATGAAGCCATGCATGAGCCATGCGAGCCATGAGAGCCTCGACACTCCACCATGCCATATCAGGTGAAGAAGAGGGAGGGCTTTCCTTAATCCCTAAAGCTCATTAGCCTTAATCAGGTTTCACCTAAACTTAAATTTAACTAAATATATTTGACGTCAAGACTTCTCCATGCCAAACCAAATTCGATCCCTTTGATCCCCCACAAAGATCCAAAGCCACCTCGGAAGCACCAAGCCCAAATGTGTGGATCGACCCATTTAGACTCAAAACTAGCCATGCCCCATTCTACTTCGGATCAAAGCCTTTACACATGGCACTACAATTGTCATACCCAAGTTCCAAATTTCCCCGACCCACCCGACCTCGAGGGTGACCCATGCTCGGCCGCCGGCCACCGTGCCGCCGAAAACACCATGGCCGAGAGCTTACATGAGCCAACTTTGAATTCTCCTCGTCGGAAGCCGCTCCATCCCCAATGGCCATTGTGGTCAAGCCTGGCTCTCGACCTAAGCAACCGATCCCAAGCCCTAACTCTCCCCCGGGAGGCCCTCCACCCTCTCCTATTTAAACACCACCTCTCGGCCATGAGAGGTGCCGAAACAAACCTTAAGGAAACTCGCCAAAATTGTTCCGTACTACCCCATACACGCAGCATTTCCGATCCCCACCGAAATCCCCCGCCATTTCCTCTCCGCGAGCTCAATTCTTGCAGCCGAAATCCAAGCCCAAAACCAGGACACTTCTCCACGTTGAGCCAATTCCCAAATCGATTACTTCTACACCTTCACGTACCAAGTAGGAAGGTGTCCACCAAGCCAAAGCTCCCATCTCCAAAGCCACCCAAGCAGCCCAAACCCTCCAAGCTTTGTGATCTAACAGGTCAAAATCCTACCTAGTAATTCACTCGACTGTGGAGACTTCATCTGAGCTTCGATGGGATCCAATCGAAGGTGAATGCCGCATCGAAGCCACACTTCTCCGAGCAAAGGTATGGCCTCACTCTTCTTCCCGAGCTTCGAACATTCTCCATTTTATTGCGTAAATTTCATTCCACATAAACCGTACGGATGTGTTCGCTCAAGACGAATCCATGTATATAAGAACACAAAAATCCATCGAGTATCGAGTGAGATATTAGGGATTTAGTGTGGACGGCTCTCGGCGAGGATGCTCTACGATGAACGGATGCCGTCCATTTAATACACGCGCGGACGGACGGCTCGGATGGCGTCGACCTCAGAGATGGCACGCGCGGAACCGCCGGGACGAGCGCCGAGTCGACGGTGGCGTGTCGAACGGGGCGCGACACGCGGCTCGAGCCGCCGAGGCCGACGCGGCGCCGCGTGGATAAATAGAAAATTAGGGTATTTTTTCATTTATTTAATTCCCTAAACTTGGAAAAATTCATAACTTGTAAAAATCAAAAAAATAAATAAAATACCCACTTCGCCATCACCGTAGGAGAATAATGTGGAAAAGAAATTATTTAATTTCATCAAGTATTTTATTTTTAATAATTTATTTACTCGCGCATTTTTAATTCTCCATGCATGTATACAATTCACCATGGCATGAGACCATGTGGCTTTGCCTCTCGAATTTTGTAACATTCCCCGAATTTTCCAAAGTCGTAGGCCATCCCTATGAATAGGTATTGATTTTTCAAATTCATGTTAATGCTTGGTATTTTAATTCCAATAATTAGCATGTTTCTGTGAAATAAATTCTAGAAAAATTTGGTGATGTTCCTTACGACTCGTAGGACCCTAGGAAAATAAAGTTTCAGTTAGTTCTTTTAAAATAACCCTAATTGGCTTAAACACCCAAAATGAATCCCTAATTAATTAGAGCTAACCATACATCAAATGAACTTTAAATCAATTCTCCATTGAACTTTAGGATCAGAGGAACACACCATAAAAATTTGAAGGCACTGACTTGTTAGCCCTACTAAATGGGTCACTAAGCCATTTAGTCACCCAACTTAAAAATTCATAACTTTCAAAATATCTTTAAAAAATCTCACCAAATCGGGGTTTTGGAGCCTCTCTGATATTAATAGAATTTAAGAAAATTAAAATTTTAATTTTCTAAAAAAGTTGATTTTTAATGTTATTTTAATATTTTTAATATTTAAAAAATAATAAAATTCACAAAAATAATAAAATTCACCAAAATGTCACATTTTGAATTTTAATCACTTAGAAACAAACACCATATTTTTCTTAGGTCTATTTAATGAGATATTAAATTTTAAAGCCCTAGGGTAATTTTTAAAATTAAAAAATGTATTTTTCTAGCATTTTTACCAAAATAATTATAATAAATCATAGAAAATCAGAAAAATGCAAAAATTGATTCTCTGATTTCCTTTTGATATTAAAGAGATTTTTAAAAAATATAAAATTCATTTTTCAACATTTATTTTATTTTTAAATTAAATAACACTCCAAAAATTAAAATAATTATAATAAAAATAATATAATTCAAAAAATCACCAAAATTGGTCCAAATAGTCCGCTGATCATTAGGAATGTCCCCTAATTTTTTTTAAGGACAATTTAAACTTTCCTCGTCATGTTATTAAATTTTCCTTGGAAATCTCTATTTTCACCAAAATAATTATATAAATAAATTAAATACAGAAAAATCACATTTTCTCCTCTCATGTCTTTATTGACATATGGGTGAAGTCACATAAAAAATTTTAAGTTCATTCGGTTTCAATTTGTTTTAGTTGGTGAAATTATTAAGCTTCACGTTAAAATTTCAGAATTAAAATTTTAATCCTTAATTAAAACTTTAGGTTTAATAAAAAAATTAACAAGTAAAATATTTGATCTTAATCTGATTTGGATGATCAAACTTAAATAATTAAAGGGTAGAAACCCATTAAGCAATTCAAAATAATTAAACCTTAATTAAATAATCGATTAAATTGGGAAGAATAATAAACTGGAATTATTAAAATAAGGATATTGTTTTGAAGAGATTTATTCTTTAATTTAAAAATCCCTAAATTAATCATCTCATTAATATTCAATTCTTAATTAAAGTGATAACTCAAATTTAAAATATTAAAGGACTTAATCATTAAGCTAAAGTTAAATTATTAAACTCTTTTAAAATTTCAATTAAAATTAAGAATAAAATTAAATTAAAAATTAAATTAAATTAAGTAAATTAAATTAAATTAAATTAAATTGAATCAAATTAAATCAAATTAAAGATTAATTGAATTAAATTAAATTAAATTAAATTGAAATTAAAAGTAAAATTAAATTAAAGATTAAATTAAATTAAATTAAATAAACAAATTAAATTAAATTAAATTAACAAATTAAATTAAATTAAATTAATAAATTAAATTAAATTAAATTAAATAAATAAAATCAAATTTAAATTAAAATTAAGTTAAATTAAATTAAATTAAATTAAATTAAATTAAATTAAATCAAATCAAATTAAAATTAAATCAAATCAAACTAAATTAATTTAACATCAAACCAAATCAATCAATTAAACTAATTAAATTAAATTTAAATTAAATTAAATTAAATTAAATTAAATTAAATTGAATTAAATATAAATACCAAAGACATAAAGAATTCAAAATAAATATAAAGCAATTAACACTATTCCAAATTTAAACCCATTAATTGAAATTAAACTAAATCACAAACCATTCAACACCAATTTACCTCGAAAGCTTTAGTTATCATAACCTAAATCTAATATTAAATGAAATGTTACTCACTTATGTGACATTCAAACATCCTACCACCTAGCACATACTAACAAAACTTAACTAAACCCCTGACTATTAATTCATTCTTTGCATCAATTCATCTTCACTTAAAACAATCCTGTAAATATTGAAAAGATGTTTAAGATTTGCCCAAGCACTTCCTCGATATGATAGGATGTTCATAAGAACACCGAACTCAATTGTTCTTTCGATGAAAAAATCATCTTCAAACAAAAACACAAGGAACCTGCACGTCAGAAATGACTAGCTATAGATTGTGAATTGCGTAAAACCATAACCCTTCCCTAAATTTTACCAGAACTCGCTAAATATTCTAATCGTGTCTTAAGATACTGACGACGGGAAGCATCTCTCCAGTACGCTTTTATTTTATCGCAATTTATTTTCACACTTACATTATCGCAATTTATTTAACCGCATCGCACTTACTTTCGTACAAAACAATCGTTGTACGAAACCCCACACCTTTATGAAAGTCCCTAAAACCGAAAACCAAAACTAAGTTAAAAGTCATTGCAAGATAAAATTCACCGCCATAACATTCCAAAATATAAAACAACTCAAAGTTTAATCACAAATGTAACACAAAACTACAATTACAACTAAATTAAAACGTCCCGTCGATGATCTAATACCTCGATGATGTAACCTACGTGTTGCTAACTGGATTTCACGGTCTAAATGAAAGTGTGGAACTCATTCAGCTTTGATTTTATCAAATTCATCCGTACTAAGTGAATCCGATAAAAATAACGATGCCTAAGGATGGAACCGCGGATCTTAACCGTGTCAAGTATAATCAACTTTAAGATTGTTTTAATTAAAATATCAAAAACACTGAAATTAAGATTTTCTCTAAACCAAAACACTTTTCTCATCCCCCTCGATTTATGATTTCTAAAACTAAACCTCTCGCAACAACAAGGAGCTCGGAGCATGAAGGCAAAGACGGCCATCGCCATCGCAAACTCAGTCTACTTCAACAAAGCTTTATTAGAATTAAATAACCAAGCCATAGGACTTCGAGGTAGTTTTCCTAGTGCAACATAAATCCTCAACTCTTCGTTAAAGTATTTCAGATTGCAAATTAAGCCCTAAATGGGGGATTCGAGGTAAATGTCGATACGACATAAACCCTCACATCTTCGAGGCTGCTATATGATTCTATCATAGAGATATAAGCCCTAATTAATTAAAATCGGGCAAGACCCAAATGTTAAATAACATTAGGACTTTTCCTAAACTAAGCCAAAGAATAAGATAAGCTGAAATTACCGAAGTTCACTTCGAATTCGTGATTTCTCCTACCTTCTTCCTTTCACCTCAAAACAAAATGTTCAAACTTCGATCCATTCCCTATTGAAATTCCGTAATTCAATCCTTTGAAAACTTAAACTTTCAAATTCCCGAGAGCAGCACTATCGATTATTATCGAGATTTTTCTGTGTGATTCCCGTCACTTAAGATGTAATTAACTATAAAGGGTCAGCCTCATGTGGAATTTTAAAGAACCTGTGTAATATAAACCCCGTTTAATGCTTTCATATTAAGCAGGAATTGCCGGCTTATAAAATGTTCGTTGCACCAAATCTGAGTGTCACAAATCTTCTGGGGCTTATTTAATCGAGCCCCACCATTAGCGTTGTGTCTATCCTTGTGGATGGGGATATTACCTGGCCAGGGTGTGGTGTTCGTTTATATAAACTATTCGAGATGTGAGACGGCTTCATCTCATATCTTAAAATCTTCAAATTTAAAATTATTTTCAAAATCAAATACTACTTTTCAAATTATTTATTTAAACTAAATTAAAAATTCGCCGACAACTTCCTTTGCTAGCGACCCCTTTTCAAAATAAAACACATAACCTAAAAATATGCCGACAACTTCGCGACTACTGGGAAAATTCCTCTCTCCATTTTAATCAAATACCCCGTTTCAAAATAACCCAGAAGGTATCCATGTCCTTAATGGGTCAAACTACCCCTTCTTCCGTCGGATGCTATGTTCACTTCTACCTCGAACAAGTATACCAACACTTTCTGGATTTAGGAGCCATCGTTTAGACACCCTCAAATGTAGAGGTTCCGAGATCCTTTTACCTCACTGGTGGTAAGGACCCCCAACAGTGTTAGTTTAGAGTGATCCTTCGAGTCGAGAAGTCTCGTATAAGACTTTCTTTCCTTTCCAACTCCGAATCGGATTCCTTACCTTCTCTACACCTTTCAACATTCCGTTCTAAATAAACAAACCCTTTAATAAATGATTCTTTTAACAAATGATTCCTTCTTATAAATACATGAACAAGAATGTGTTCGTACTCTTTTCAATTCCTTTCTTTTTCGTCCTAAAGAAAGAAGCATAACTCGACCGATAAACTTAATCTACCCCTGCAATGGAAGCCCCAAAGTCATTTTCTCCTTCATCAATGGACCGGACTTCGCCGTCTATAAGGATGAGCCGCTCGACAATGGGATCATCCGTTTGGACAAGGATTCGAGAACACGAATGTCAAGATCACCGACGTTTCCCTTTTCGCACCGACAAACAAAGTGTCCGAAGCTAAGAAGCCGCCGATCGAGTTCAACTCAGTCGACCCAAGAGTTTCCTCCCCGCAAAAGATCCCGACCGAGAGGAGTACCGCCGTCCGCCAGGAGGACCTGCTCTTACTACCCCCACTAGTCTAGTTCGTTTCCGCACCTACCCCGACTTCGCCAAATTAAAGGGGAAAGAAATCCGAATTGCGGCGAACCCGTTACCGTTGAGCGGCGCGTACCTTCCCGTGAGACCTTCGTTTTTGAAATCGTGTCCACCAAGAATTCCATCACTAACAAGGACCCAAAGAAGAAACAAGCAGAAGGACGTTGTGAGAAGCCGTAGCCGTCGAAAATTGCTTTCCCGAGGAACCGAATCGCCTAAATATACACCGCTACCCTCGAATACATACCACTTTGGGAGGAAGCAGTTCCATCCCCTCCACCGGCAGAGAGGATGAAGAAAATGTTCGCAAGATTGTCGCAAAGATTGCCTCAAATTCTCGTATATTACAACGATAAATTTCGCAAGAAAAGGACTGTAATCCACGCTGTTGGGCTTCGACCGCAAACTTTGATGAGAAGAAGAAGGAAAGTGCCCCGTATCGAAATTTTAAGAAGGATGTGGCGGCGGCTACCAAATCCCGTCTTGGGCCCCGAGTAGAACCCGCCATCGTGATGTAAAAGCCAAGTAAAAGGATGAGGGCGCATCCGCCCGTCGTCGTTTCAGATTGCTGCATTAGTGAGGATACCACCTTCCAAACCTGGCCGACGCACTATCCGGCCTGCATCTTCCGCCGCTAGAAGGATGGTGGCCGTCGGCGTCCCACCATCGATGTACCCGAGATTGAAACAACAACAGAAAGAAAGTCTCGCCAGAGACGGAATCAAGAAAGTGCTACCGCAAAGAAAGGGGACTCGCGAGAAGGGAACCCTACAGTCTATCACACGACAACCGTGAAGATGCATTTAAAAGACCGCTAGAAGACGCCATAGAAAAGTCGAGGACCTGAGCATTCGCGGACTAGCAAAAGAAAGAGAAGAGAAATTCGAGATGAGATCGATCCATCTAATTCAAGGGGACGACGAGTATGCGAAATCAACATGGTCGAAACACGAGCTTCATCGGGGCCTTCACAAGGTGCCTCGCAAACACAGAAAGAGAGGAGCCGAAGTAATGAGAAGACAGCCTTCAAGAGAAAGACGACACGAACGCCCAAATGGCGAAGAGGATGGAAGAGATGCACATAGCCCTAGCCACCTCCGCAGTCAAGTGTAACCCAAAAGAGAGACACCCCTGCAGTTCATTCACTGCGTGACTCGAGGAAAGGAGATTACATCCGTCAACGGGGATGATCAAAAGAAAGATACAACACAAAGTATGATTCCCAGTGATATCAAGAGCTTGGTGGCAGTGCGAGAAGCCTGTAGTGTCAACTGGGGAAGAGCTGACATCCATTCGGACGTACCTTACCCGAAGAATTCGACGCCGTCCCGCACCCAAAAGTGCTTCGTACCACCTCTCGTTCAAGACCTTCGATGGAACCGGGAACCCCCGACAAGATGTTGTACACTCCTCGTGCCGCCTGTTACAATGCCGGCGGGAGCGATGCATTACTCTTCCGACAGCTTCGTCATTGGGTCACGTGGGATCGCCTTCGACCCAGATAATTACCAAATGGTTCGTGAAGACGTTCTCGAACTAGAAAACCTTTTCATCAAGCGCGATTCGCCGGAGCTCGGACACATCACTATAGGTGATTTAGTGGCAGTAGGAACAAGCCGAACGAAACTTTCGTGGATTACATACTCGATGTTGGAGGAACTTAAGCATGAAGTGTGAACCACAACTACAAGAACAACATGTACCAAGATTTTACTTAAAAGCATTCACGGCCCGATAGCAATTCTCCTCAAAGGATTCCACTATTAAGACTTTCGAGAAGTTGTTAAGCAAGGCCGGAGCTTGCAAGAGGAGGCGAAGCAATTAAGTTTCACACAAGACGTACAAGCAAAAGCCTGCGAAGACTAAAAGAAATCCAGATCGTTTGCAACAATGACAAAGGCAAGCAACCGATACAAATATACCCTAACGGCCGCAAAGAACCTCACTGCACTACCAAACAACCACGACCCAAATATCACCCATCTCCAAAGATTAACAACCGCCCTCGTCCGCAACGTACATTAAGGAGCTCGAAAGGTGGAATATCCGTTCAAGAATGAAGCAGCTGCCGAAAATGTCTTAGTCCGATGAAGACTCCAAAGATTTCCACCACATCTAAGAGACTCGCAGGAAGTCAACAAGAAAAAGTGATCCCAACTTTTGCCCTTATCACTCGCATGTCGTACACAAGATGTAAAAGGATTGCATTACCTTCAAAAGTTGGCTCAATGACAACCTTCTAAAGGGAATATAACAATCCCGAAGGAGTACACATGAAGGAAACCTCAGAGGTTCCGTCAATGTTATCTCAACCGATCTCATCATTCCGATAGATCCCTATACGATCACTATGATACTACCGCTGACAAGGTCTTCGAAAAGACTTTAGACAAGATCCAAACCACTGCAAAGCTTCAACGTAGGTTCGAAACCCGCCAAGTCGGCACTATCACTTGCGATAGAAGAACCACCTCAACAGAGACGATCAAGAGAAGAAGAAATCGACGAAGAAGAGAGGACCGAGGCTCCGAAGGCTGTACTCAGGGGCCGCTATCCCCAGCATAGTCGTTTCGATTCGGGGAGAAATCCTCGAACTCACCTCGTATGATTATCCGCTCACTTCGGTGGGATCATATAATGATAAGGGTGATGGCGTTGGCTACGTTTTTGACCGTTTCAACGATTACGTAACTAGCGACAATTCGGACATTGATTTCAATACCAACGACAATTCTCAAATCATACACAATCTCGACGATCAAAATAACGAAGAAGACATCCATCAAGGAGGCTACGAGAGTTCAACAAGTAACAAATCTATCTGTGAGTTTCAATTAGCTCCAATCACAATAGAGTTAGAGCCGACTCGAAACCATCCGAAAGAGCTCCGCCATCTCGATTCAGGAGACACCGTCAAGCTCAACACTAGGATTCGAAGAACACAGGAGTCAACTTAAGAAGTGGAAGAGTTCTACCCCGAGAATGGGTCCAAAGGACAAAGGAGCGGTGGTTGTTCAAGAAGAACCAACCCCAAAGTAGGAAGAAATACCCATTCGAGAAGAAGCCGAGATACGGAAATAAAGGACACAACGTGCTAGCCCATCTTAGGAAACTACCGGCCAACCGAGCATTTACGATGCTCTCATCTTATCAAAGGAGATGAGAGAAGCTTGATTAAGGTTTTACTTCGATCCGGAAATCGCTACAATTTCAAATGGCCTAGAGATTCCTTAGATGAGGTTTCGTCGTTAGCTGAACAACAGGTGTTACCTTCAGCGTACAATGACCTACTACTTCAAATATTTAGGCGATCACAACCGACCGTTGTGATTTACTACAATTGGAAGTTTACGCTTCCAGAGTATTGCGGATCCAAAGAGCATCAATTAATTATAATGAGCTCCTCGAACACCAAGATATTTGGAAACTGATGCCGCAGCCTCGAGGCCGACAAAATGTTATTAAGAGGATTCAACCCGTAAAGGAGAAAGAGCCCCGAGTCAATAACGTCATTAATGAAGACCGGTGACTTAGCAAAGACAACCGCAAAATTTCACATAATCGATTCAAACATCGTTCAACGCTCTACCCGGCCGACCACATACATGAAAACAGATGGTACCATCATCTCTACATCGTTGCATCAAATACTACGCTGGTGGGAACAAGCATCAAAGGTGACTTACAACCATTCTCCGTACATGAAATTGGAATCCATGAAGACGCAAGCCTATTATGCACCACCGAAGAAAACAATCTTCTCCTGTGAGATACCATAATAAATGAAGCAAAGAAAGTTCAGACAACGAAGAATCCCAGTTCTACTCATCACTACTCACCACTTCCTTCCGGCGCGAGATGGTGAAGGTTTTCTCCACAACTCGCATCCGAGGTCGAGGCCGGGACGAGGCCGGGTGGTAGATGCGAGGATGCTCGGGATGCAGGAAACCAGCCCATCAATGTCGTATCGGGAAGATAGTTCTCAAGAAGAAAGAAATCAAGCAAGAAGGAAGAACGATAAGCCTGAAGAAGCCGCAATTCAAGATCTCCCTCGAAGATGAAAAGAATGAAGAATACAAATCAACGTACAAGAAGATTAACCACTACGCATACCATGACCCCAACCCCGATCCATTCTAACAAGATCGAGGGTATGGTGGTCAAAGATATACGCAAAATAATGGTGCAAAGCCAATCAAATTCTACCGTGGTGCTTCTTCCTCCAAAACCGAAATAATGTACAATTTTAAGATGTCACTTCATTAGAATTAATGGAATTACCTTTTGAAATGGTACTTCCCTCGTGTTCAAAATTTAATTCAACGTGTTTACCGACAATGGACAAAAGGTCAATCACAACATTTTGAAAAATTATGGAATAATTCCGATCGTCCACCCAATTCAAAGTACGGACTCGGATTCGCACAAGAGATCGCCGACGATACCGAATTTTGCTTCTATTGCCACTTCGCGAATCTAATAAAATCGCTTCGGAAACTACGTACGAACTCGAAGATTTACAAATTGGAAATG
Organism: Papilionanthe hookeriana x Papilionanthe teres; assembly: GCA_022702705.1. NCBI lineage: Eukaryota > Viridiplantae > Streptophyta > Magnoliopsida > Asparagales > Orchidaceae > Papilionanthe > Papilionanthe hookeriana x Papilionanthe teres. The sequence goes on along the minus strand of CM040424.1, from coordinate 151,154,615 downwards.
CTCCCCGTACCCGAAGGAGAGATTAAATCTACAATAGATGAGCTAACGGGAAGTTAACTTAGGTAACTAGAGAAGAGCCGGTACCTACCTTTGTTAGCTCCTTACTCAATAAAGAAGACTCGAAGAAATAATCAAGTTATTAATGAAATTTAAAGATCGTTTTGCTTGGAACTACGATGAAATGCCAGGATTAGCTCCAGAGGTCGCAATTCATAAGCTAGGAGGATCCTACTGGCCCCGCCGACAAGGCTGGGGTCCCGAAGAATGCGTTCGTAAAATCAAACAACAAGTCATACCGGGTTAAAAAGCTTACCGTACGCCAAATTCGACCATGAAGAACAATACCTGACTCGGTTAGCTAATGGGAAAGGCCAGAAGAAGAATGATCGTATCAGGAATTTGTGTGGACTTCAGAGATTTAAACAAGGCATGTCCAAAGGATGAATTCCTCTACCGATCGCAATTTAACTAATGATCGACATTGCTTCGAATACGAGACATTTTCATTCATGGATGGATTCTGTGGATATAACCGCATAAAAATGGCTCCGTAAGATGAAAAGCTTACGCATCCGGTAACGCCGATCGGATATTTTGCTATACGAAGGATGTCATTCTTTGACCGAAGAACGCAGTGAGCAACATACCGGTAGAGCGATGACAAGAATTTTTGATGATCTCATCCACAATCAAGTCGAATGCTACGTAGACAATGTGGTCATCGGGCAAGGTGTAAAGGAAAACGTATGATTTGAGAATTGCTTTTCGAACGATTAAGACAATTTAACTTCAAGATGAATCCCTTAAATGGCGCCTTCGAAGCATACCTCCGGAAATTCTTAGATTCGCTCGTCCGACATCGTGGAATTGAAATCGACCCGGAAAGATTAAAGCTATTCTAGAAATGCCGCCTCCCAAAACCTTAAACAACTACGATCTTTTCAAGGGAAGTTGGCATATCTTCGACGCTTTATCTCAAATTTGTCGTGTAGGTGTCAAATTTTCTCGCATTAAAAAGGATGCCAAATTTATTTGGGAAGAGAAATGCCGAGTATTCTTCAAGGACATTAAACAATATTTAATGACACCTCCCGTCTTAGTGCCTCAAATGTGACTGATACTTTACACCGCGGCTTTAGACGACTTTGTTTCTCCGTTAAATTTGTGTCAATGATGAGGGTAAAGAAAATGCTCTTTACTACGAAGTCGTCGTTTACTTCCGACAGAAGTAAGGTATTCCGCAATTGAAAAGCATTGTTTGGCCCCGATCTTCGCTGCTCAAAGTTTAGGCACTACATGCTTTCTCATATGATAACCCGATCTCGAAATTTAATCCATCGCAATACTGATGACTCGTCCAACACTTTCTCTCGCACGAAGCGTATGGTCAATGATATTATCAGCACTCGATATAACTTTCGTGCCTCTTCGTGCCGTAAAGGGACAGTCTGCGTACTTTTCGCAAAGATTACCCCTTTGCCGTTGCATCTCCCCAATGACGATTTGCCGCATGAACAAATAATATTCGAAAGACCCCGATGATCGACGCTTCGGGAATTATATTTCGAATGAGCATATTCAAGACACAAAGACAAAGAATCGCATATAGTGCCCTGTGAAGGCAGAATCGGCTAATCTTTATAACAATTTTAGCTGGGATGTTAAGATACTCCTACCACTTGGATGAATCCATGTACAAACAACGACAGACACAAGCCCTCATAACGGACCGGAATTAACTATTCAAATTGGGATAATTGTGATAACGATACCACGGGATTCACGTTTAATCATTCAATATCGCCGATTTATTACAATTTTAAAGCCAAGACTCGAGCAATACTTCCAAGATGCCATACAATTGTTGGAACAAATTCCAAATGCGATTGACTTACAAAATTCATGAAAAGAAATGCTTTAATACAGATGCTTTAGCCCGTCTCAAAAGAATTTGCCTCGTTCGCAAGGTGAATCGGGAAGTGTCGCCCAAGGACGTCGTGTCCTATCACGCCGACATGTAATCTAACACACAAATCAGAAAAGAAAAAGAATCAGCTTGCAACAAGATGTAAAAACACAGAAGATTACACAGTCATTGTTAGGATTACCCGCAAACAGAAAGCTACCATTAACAAATGCCGCCCATCGTATCAAGAAAAGAACTCGTCTTACGCATTAATAAACAACACATTATACAAGGTCTTTCGATCAAATGCTAGATGCCTAAGCGAGTCCAGGCCCGTGAAATACAAGAGGTGCATTCAGACTTCAGGTTCTCACCGCCGGTCCGAAGATGAAAATGAAATTGCGCATCAGGTATTATCGGGCCCTCGATGACGACCGACCGCATGAAAATCGCCAAGAGCTGTCACCTATGCCAAGTGCACGGAGTGGTTCTACACCAACCTCCAATGTGTTACATCCGACAATTGCATCGCGGCCATTTCGAATGTCAAGTACGTATATACTGGGTCCGATAACCACCATCTTCAAAAGGACATCGCTTCATTCTTGCGGTTACGATTACTTTTCCGTTTTTGTGAGTGCCCACTTAGAGAAGTGAAAGCACACCACGTGCTGGGCTTTTCAAGAACCAAGTTGTCTACCGTTTCGGAGTGCCGCGCAGATCATCTTTGATAATGGGTCAGCATTCTTAAGTTATGCAACCAACAATTTTGTCGGGACACGGAATCGACCGCGATATTCAACAATTTACTACCCAAGAGCAAACGGCCTCGCCGAGACTTTTAATAAAACTCTCTTCAAATTTTAAAGAAAACTTTGGACGATAATAAGAGAACGGGCACGAGAAGTCATAGCTCTTATGTCACTCGACAAACCTTCGTAACTCCTACTCAAGCTACACCTACGCTCTGTGTAAGGGTCCGAGGCAAAGGTTACCTTGGTGAGGTTCGCCCTTCACCTCGAATTGCAGCTTGTAAACAAGATCACGACGTAAGAGAACGCCAAATTACGGCTAGAAGAATTATATGCCTGGAAGTGTTATCTGTAATACATCAGGATTCTAGAACTATACCAAGCTAAGATGGTCTGCTCATGACAAACCGGTCCGCCCAAGAACCTTCAAAGTTGGTGACTTAGTTCTCATTCTCAAAAGACCTATTCCCGCACACCGCAAGATAAGAGGAAAATTTCAACCCACTCGGGAAGGACCATTCTCAGGGTCACAAGATACCCGGGAGGTTCCTACCGCTAGTTGAATCAACAGGAGAACGACATACGCTTCCGATCAATCCCGACGATACTTGAAAAAGTATTATTACCTGATGTTTCGAAGGAATGAATTCTTCATCCCTAAGAAACATGTGGCGAAGTAATTACTTATGATTGGGTCCGAACCCAAAAAATAATAAAATGTGCTAAAATAAATAAAATCATGATAATAAAGTTTTCCTTGTTTTCTTTTCCAAATCAAAATCTCTTCCCCCATCTTATCCCATTTCATTCCCGTTAAATTTGAAAATACAAAAATATAATATAAAAAAAAATGTCTTTAATAAACATTTTCTAATATTCTTTGCTCTGCATGCCCCCCGATCCTTTTCCTTTGCCTTTCTCATAGGAAATGTAGAACGGGCTGGTCCCCGAACTTTAGAAATGGCGTAAGCCTTGCACTCGATGAAAAGAGGGTGAAAGATGGAGCGATAATCGAGATTGACTCGGATTTCGCACTGCCAGGCCTACAAGCATGCGGAAAGGACGGGGTCCCAGCTTGTTCATAAGAATCGCCCGCGCATGCTGATGAAAGTGGGTGGCCCAAGCCACCAATCCAAGAAATAAGAAAAGAAAGGCAAACACCGAAGAAGACAAGAAAATGAAGTCCAGAGTCATGCCACAGCTGAGGGCAGTCATGGCCACGCCGCGCCCACAGAGATTCAAGAAGTTCGAAGGGGCTACTCTCAGCGCAACACAACGAAGAAATAAGAATCGTCGTATCCGTAAGATGTTAACAAAACTAGGCCGCGGGACCCCGCCGACGAGACAAGCCACTGCCAAGACGTACACCCTCCAAGCATTACCCGGTTCACCAGTGGACCGAAGAAAGGAGGCCACTCCTAAAGATAACAAGTAGTGATCAGTGGAAATCTCACAAAGACCAGAAGAAAGAAGGCTACCACGCCACCGGACAGAATCCAATTCGCAATGCATGACCTTATAGAGAATCCCCGGATGTCCCACGTACATCATCCCCGAGGAGCGAGGTATGCAGAGAACGTGAAGGGATCGAACCGTATATCCCACAATATGTCACCAGCCTCACCATCCATAGATCATTCCGGAATACGAGCCGGAGAGAATGCACGTTGAAAAGAAACCTTTGAATACTTCGAGAGAATCAAGAGGCGGTAGAATCAATATACTTCGTAGGGCCTCGAGCTGTGCGTCGACGTATTCTCAGTACGAACAACAAAGAAATCGTGGATTGCATCCGGAATTTGAAAGAATGGGCCGAGCAGCCGCCTAAGGGAAATCACATACTGTAACCCCGAGATGGATGTGAAGGGAAGAATTACAATACAATGTGGATGTTGTTACAACTTTCGAAGTGAGGACAAAAGAAGGAAACTCACCGGAATACTCCGTCATGGCTGCTGGATCCGATGTCATTAGTCATCAAGAGAATGGTAAAGAGATTGATAACATGGAGGAATGGCCAAATAGACCGCATACCCAATAGCGGCATTATTAACATCTGCGTTGTGCGACCGCATACCCCCACACATAGATCACCACGACTTTGGCTGGACTCTTTCTCTCGTACTTTTTTCGCCTCTCTTTCCCGAACGAGTGTAACATCATGTTCGGACTGACTCCTCCGTGATAACAGCTCAAAGTAGTTCCGAGGGCCGCTGAAGATACCATTACCGTAGGTTCCGTCATGATACCGAAGGGCAACGGAGCGTATATCGCTAAGCATTGCATACTGTGAGTACCGTTGAAGCGGATCTCGCTACTTTCGAAGAATGGACGTATTGTGAAGACACCTTACCATATCCACTGCATCTCGGAGCTAGAGAGCCTCCGCCTACGAGCCGTGAGTTACATGGAAAATATCACACCCAATGTACATCTACGACATCCGCCAAGGATGGCTTCGGAAGGTGATGTTATCGACTATGTACCCCACTATTCGTACATGGATTTTTGACAAACATTCTTCGATGGATCGACGAAGATCATACATACCCGTTTCGAGTCTACATGGATTGTATGAAATATATGCCGATCAAGTTGTATGATGTATCTTCGACATGATTGGAATGAAAGTGACTATGTCACATTTTTTTCGCCTTCACCTCTTTGTGTGCAAATTGACTGGAAACACCATTAAAGTTAAAATGAACTTTGAACAAAGAAATCGAAAAGAAACAAAAAGATAAAAGAAAAAATTTTCTTAAAAAATCTAAAATGTCGAACACCAAATCCACATGAACACCAAATAAATGACAAAAAAAAATGGGATAAGTTTAAAGGACAAACAAAGAAAATTCTAAAGCTCAAATTGAATTCCGCTTAAACCCATCTTCTCAAACCCTCCAATCCTTCTTCGAATCAAGATCTACTCGACCTCCTCGAAACCCTCTCTCGGGATGATTTCGTAATCAATGCAAGAATACTGATCCGATGGTATGGGTTTGTACCCTTCGCCAAGTAATCGTACTGACGTATTCCCATGGGATATGAAACACTTTCATATCTCATTTCGATCTCCCGCTAAATCCAAATCTCCACAAGAATTTCAATTCAAAATTTCCGAGACCGGTACCTAAATTCCGCTCTCATTCCGAGATCGATACCAAATTTTCTCGATCCTCTTTGAATTGATACCAAAATTTCAATTCAAAATTTCCGAGACCGGTACCTAAATTCCAGCTTCATTCCGAGATCGATACTTCCAAATTTCGATTCTCATCCGAATCGATACCTACCCCACCAAAATTTCCGAGGTCGGTACCTAAATTCCGTCCTCTTCCTTCGAGTCGGTACTTAAATTCGAATCTCATTCGAGATCGATACCTACCCCTCGATTCTCATCCCCCGAATCGATACCTAAATTTCAATTCAAAATTTCGAGGCCGGTACCTAAATTCCAAGCCCTCTTCCTTCGAGGTCGGTACTTAAATTCCGACTATTCGAGATCGATACCACCTAAATTTCGATCCTCTTTTCGAATTGATACCTAAATTTCAATTCTAAATTTCCGAGGCCGGTACGAATTCCAGTCTTTCCTTCGAGGTCGGTACTTAAATTCCGACTCATTCGAGATCAATACCTACTTCGATTCTCATCCGAACTGATACCTAAATTTCAATTCAAAATTTCCGAGGCCGGGTACCTAAATTCCGCTCCTCTTCCTTCGAGGTCGATACTAAATTCGACTCTCATTCGAGATCGATACCTAAATTTCGATCCTCTTTTCGAATTGATACCTAAATTTCAATTCTAATCTCCCGAGACCTAGACGGGAATTCCGGGCCCTTTCCTTCGAGGTAGCACTAAATTCGACTCTCATTCGAGATCGATACCTAAATTCGATTCTCATCCGAATTGATACCTAAATTTCAATTCAAAATTTTCGAGGCCGGTACCTAAATTCCAAATTTTCCTTCGAGGTCGGTACTTAAATTCCGACTCTCATTCGAGATCGATACCTAAATTTCGGGATCCTCGAATCGATACCTAAATTTCAATTCTAAACTTCGAGACTAAGACGGAATTCTAGTTCTCATTCCGAGATCGATACCTAAATTTCGATTCTCATCCGACCGATACCTAAATTTCAATTCAAAATTTCCGAGACCGGTACCTAAATCGCCCTCACCCGAGATCGATACCTAAATTTCGATTCTCATCCGAATTGATACCTAAATTTCAATTCAAAAACTTTCGGGATCGGTACCTAAATTCCAGCCTCATTTCGAGACTAGTGACGAAATTCTAAACTCTCTCATTCGAGATCGATACCTAAATTTTGATTCTCATCCGAATTGATACCTAAATTTCAATTCTAATTTCCGAGACTGTACCTAAATTCCAGCTTCTCTTCTTTCAGGTCGATACCTAAATTTCGACTCTCTTCCGAGATTGACATACCTACCCCCAACTCTCATTTCCGAGACTCGGTACCTAAATTCCAGCTTCCTCATTCCGAGATCAGTACCTAAATTTTCGATTCTCATCCTTTTCGAAGTCGATACCTAAATTTCGACTCTCCTTCGAGATCGATACTTAAATTTCAATTATCATCCCTTTCAAAATCGGCATCTCCACCCCGATTCTCATCCTTTTCAATCGACACTTAAACTCCGATTCCCACTCCGAGGCCGGTACCCAATTCCAGCTTTTCTTTGCAATCCCGAGATTGGAACCTCGCTAATTCTCGTTTCAAATCTAAATTTTCTCAAATTAATTTTAAATCAAACTTCAATCTAAGATAAAAAATCTAAATCTAAAATTACACATCCAAACTTAAATCAAAACAAATGAAATCTAAATCAAATTCCCTGCATCATGTGATTTGGAATTCACCTCCTTTTCCTTTCCTCACGAGAGTTCGTAATCTCCCGCCGCAGATATTTCGACAATCCCCACGGAAACTTTTTCCACTTCGCCCTAAGTTTGTCACTGACATCCGTGTTGGTTTTGCCGATCGCTTCGGTCAACACCAATACGTGCGGTGCTCCGTCACCACCACACCTATCAGGGGGTCCATTTGTCGACCTCATTTTCGATGAGGTCTTCTCTTCTTCTTTTAGTACTTAGATCTAGCCTTAAAGCTTTTCCTTCGACTATCAGAGGACTAGAATCGGATCCACCATCTAGAATTTCAAACCACTTCTTAACTCCCTACAAACTCCACAAACTCGACCTGTAGGCCCCTAATCACCTGTAGGTTGAAATCAAATGTGAAGTTTAAAGGATGAGTTCCTATAGACTCTTTTCGCCCAGGACCGCCGCGGCTCGGTCTCATGGAAGGGGCCGACTTACACACACACTACACTTATACACTACACTTTCACACACCTCCTAAACCACACCCATACCTAACTTCGACCTCCCCGACTCATGTAGGTGATTCACATGCATGGTCCTAACCCCTAAGCCTCGCTGCGGGTTGCATCAACATACACGTCTCAAATGAGTCCCTTCATGGCTCATGGGCTTGATGCGGCTTCATGGCTCAACCAAAATGATTTCATTACACTCAAATTTACCCAATCTCTTCAATTTTCCAAATTTTCAATTTCGAATTTCTAGGACTTCTACACCCGCCAAATTCTTACCCAAAACCCTCAAAATCCCTCCAAAATCACCTAAACTTTCATCCAAAATTCCCCAAAATCAATCCCAAACATTTCCGCATCACTCAAATTGATCATCCATACCCAAAATACCAAAAATTCCAAAAATACCTCCCAATACCCTCCAAATACCCAAAATACCCCTCGGCTCCAAAATTCCAAAAATTCAGAAAATTCCCAGAAAATTCCAGAAAATCCCAAATATTCCCAATTTCATTTTGTTCAACTAAACCATGGGCCAATTTTGTTAATTTACCCTACTTTTGTCAAAACCCCTAATTTGACCCATTTTAACCCCGGAGCGAACCCAATGTCAAACCAAACCTACCCAATTGACCCAAAATTTTGGTCCAATTCAATTCTAAACTTCAATTCAACATTCCAATACCAATCTATACCAAATCCAAGTCCAATTTGATCATTACTTGGATCCAATTTCACTTTCGCCTTAAAAACCCAATTTGGACCCATGACCCAAACCTAACCCAAACTCACCCAATTCAACTCCAATTAACCACAAATCTTTTCTAAATCTTCCTTAGCATCCACAATAATGAAGCAAAAACTAACATTATTTGCCCAAAAATTTTTAATTCAAACCCCACTCAAATTCAACCCAAAGCTAAAAGGCCCAATTTCGACCTAAACCCAAACCTAACCCAAATGAGCCCAAACCCCAAAATCAAAGCCCAACCAAAGTCAAACCTCTCAAAACACTCCCATAAACATTTCTCAACATTTATTTTACATCAATTTCAACCCTAGCTCAAAGACGGGCCCAACTCTGCCCACTTGACCTATATTGGCTCATTCACCAAAAGAGCCCAAATTCAACCCAATTCAAACCCAAATCACCCCAATTTGCTTCAAGTCACTCATGACACATCCATGAGCTAAACCCAACAATTATTTGGCCCAACCTCTTTACAAAATTCCCATCCATAAATTCATTTTTAAAATTAAAGGCCCATTCCTTAAAACATTTTAAAAGCCCATCTTTTACCACATCCAAAGGCCCAAAATTGGTCCCAAAGCCCATATGACATTTCCCCTCATCATACCTTCAATTAAACTCAATACCTAAGTCCTAAATTCATCATTAAACCATTCCAAATCAAGTTTCATACAAATTTCCATCAAATTACCAAAAATTCCTAAAATCCATTTTTAAGTGAAATCGACCAAACTTTTTCAAGCCAAAGGCGAGCCATGAAGCCATGCATGAGCCACATGTGAGCCATGAGAGCCTTGGACACTCCACCATGCCATATTGCAAGAAGAGGGAGGGCTTTTCCTTAATCCCTAAAGCTCATTAGCCTTAATCATGTTTCACCTAAACTTAAATTTAATCCAAATATATCTGATGAGACTTCTCCATGCCAAACCAAATTGATCCCCTTTGATCCCCCACAAAGATCCAAAGCCACCTCGTGGGTGCACCAAGCCCAAATGGGAAGTGATCGACCCATTTAGACTCAAAACTAGCCATGCCCCATTCCTACTTTGGATCAAAGCCTTTTACACATGGCAATTGCCAATTGCTCGCACCAAGTCCCGCCCCGACCCACCCGACCTCGAGGGTGACCCATGCCTCGGCCGGCCGGCCACCAGCGTCGGAAAACACCATGGCCGAGAGCTCACATGCGAGCCAACTTTGGAATTCTCCCTTGCCGAGTCGCCCATCCCCAATGGCCATTGTGGCCGTTCTCAGCTTCGACCTAAGCGTTCGATCCCAAGCCCTAACTCTCCCTGCGAGGCCCTCCACCCTCTCCTATTTAAACACCACCCCCTCTCGGCCATGAGAGGTGCCGAAACAAACCTTAAGGAAACTCGCCAAAATCGTTCCGTACTACCCCATACACAGTAGCATTTGATCCCCACCGAAATCCCCCCCGTCATTTCCTCTCGCGAGCTCAATTTCGCAGCTTCGAAATCCAAGCCCAAAACCAGACACACTTCTCCATAAGGAGCTAATTCCCAAATTGATTGGTTCTACACCTTCACTCAGACCAAGGGAAGGTGTCCACCTGAAGAAAGCCCCATCTCCAGCCACCCACACCTGTACCTCCAAGCTTTGTGATCTACTGTGGTCGAAATCCTACCTAAAGAAATTCACCATACCAGAGACATCATCCTGAGCTTGTCGGGATCCAATCGAAGGTGAAACAACCTCGATCGAAGCCACACTTTCCGAGCAAAGGTATGGCCTCACTCTTCTTCCCGATCTTCCGAACATTCTCCATTTTTATTGCGTAAATTTCATCCCACATAAAAACCATATGGATGTGTTCGTCTTCAAGACGAATCCATTGTGAGCATAAGAACACGAAAATCCATCGAGTATCGAGCGAGATAGATTTAGTGTGGACGGCTCTCGGGTGAGGATGCTCGGGACGATGAACGGATGCCGTCCATTTAATACAAGCGCGGACGGACGGCTCGACGGCGCGCCTGGACGCAGACGCGCACGCCAACCGCGGACTCGCAGCGCCGAGCGCCGTGGCGGGCGACGTCGGGACCCGGGCGCGACACGCGCTGAGTCGCCGAGGTTGACGCGGCGCGCGTGGATAAATAGAAAATTAGGGTATTTTTCTATTTATTTAATTCCCTAAACTTGGAAAATTCATAACTTTGTGTAGGAAAATCATAAAAATAAAATAAAAATACCCACTTCGCTCAATGTAACGTATGAGAATAATGTGGAAAAGAAATTATTTAATTTCATCAAGTATTTTATTTTTAATAATTTATTTACTCTCTCGCACATTTTTAATTCTCCATGCATGTATACAATTCACCATGGCATGAGACCATGTGGCTTTGAAGCTCGAATTCGGAACATTCCCCGAATTTTCCAAAGTCGAGGTCATCCCTAGAAAAGTTATTGATTTTTCAAATTCATGTTAATGTTTTGAGTATTTTAATTCCAATAATTAGCATGTTGTGAAATAAATTTAGAAAAATTTCGTGATGTTCCTTGCGACCGCAGGATCCCTAGAAAAATAGTTTTGAGTTAGTTCATTTAAAATAACCCCACCTAGCTTAAACACCCAAAATGCATCCCTAATTAATTAGAGCTAACCATACATCAAATTGACTTGAAATCAATTCTCCATCAATTCCTAGGAATCGTAGGAACACACCATAAAAATTTGAAGTCAATTGACTTGGTTAGCCCTACTAAATGGGTTGACAAGCTCATTTTAGTCAATTTAACTTTAAAATTCATAACTTTCAAAATATCTTTAAAAAATTCACCAAATTTGGCTGAAAGCCTCTCTGATATTAAGGGAATTTAAGAAAATTAAAATTTCAATTTTCTAAAAAAGTTGATTTTTAACGTTATTTTAATATTTTTAATAATTAAAAAATAATAAAATCACAAAAATAATAAAATTCACCAAAATATCACATTTAATTTTATTCACTTAACAAACCCCATATTTTTCTTAAAGTTCATTTAACGAGATATTAAATTTTAAAGCCCTAAAGGGTAATTTTAAAATTAAAAAATGTATTTTCTTGCATTTTTACCAAAATAATTATAATAAATCATAGAAAAATCAAAAAAATGCAAAAATTTATTCTCTGATTTCCTTGATATCAGAGAGATTTTTAAAAAATATAAAATTCATTTTTCAACATTTATTTTATTTTTAAATTAATTAACACCAAAACTTAAAATAATTATAATAAAAATAATATAATTCAAAAATCACCAAAATTGGTCCAAATGGTCCTCTGGTCATTAGGAATGTGTCCTCTAATTTTCTTAAGGATAGAAAGCTTCTTCTGGTCATGTTATTAAATTTTCTCGAAATCTCTATTTTCTACCAAAAATAATTATATAAATAAATTAAATACAGAAAAATCACATTTTCCCTCTCATGTCTTTATTTACATACGAGTGAAGTCACATAAAAATTTCAAAGCTTCATTTGAGCTCAATTTAGTGAGTTATGAAATTATTAAGCTTCGTCGGCAAATTGCACTAAAATTCTTAATCCTTAATTAAAACTTTAGGTTTAATAAAAATTAACAAGTAAAATATTTGATCTTAACTGATTCTATTTATCGAAACTTAAATAATTAAAGGAGAGAAACCCATTAAGCAATTCAAAATAATTAAACCTTAATTAAATAATCGATTAAATTTGGGAAGAATAATAAAATTGGAATTATTAAAATAGTATATCATTGGGAAGAGATTTATTCTTTAAGTTAAAAATCCCTAAATTAATCATCTCATTAATATTCAATTCTTAATTAAAGTGATAACTCAAATTTAAAATATTAAAGGACTTAATCATTAAACCAAAAGCAAATTATTAAACTCTTTTAAAATTTCAATTAAAATTAAGAATAAAATTAAATTAAAAATTAAATTAAATTAAGTAAATTAAATTGAATTAAATTAAATTGAATCAAATTAAATCAAATTAAAGATTAATTGAATTAAATTAAATTAAATTAAATTAAATTAAATAAACAAATTAAATTAAATTAAAATGAATAAATTAAATTAAATTAAATTAAATAAATAAAATCAAATTAAAATTAAAATTAAGTTAAATTAAATTAAATTAAATTAAATTAAATTAAATTAAATTAAATTAAAATAAAATTAAATTAAATCAAATTAAATGTACCTAAATCAAATCAAACTAAATTACTTCAATGCCAACCAACTAATTCGAATTAAATTGAATTAAATTAAATTTAAATTAAATTAAATTAAATTAAATTAAATTAAATTGACTCAAATATAACATCCCCAAAGACATAAAGAATTCAAAATAAATATAAAGTAACTTCGAACACTATTCCAAATTTAAACCCATTAATCGAAATTAAACTAAATCACAAACCATTTAACACCAATTTACCCTCGAAAGCTTTAGTTATCATAACTCCTAAATGTAATATTAAACGAAATTACTTCGCTTATGTGGACATTCAAACATCCCCAAGCTTCATCGAGTAAGATAATAACAAAACTTAACTAAACCCTGGACGGCTAATTCATTTGTGCAATCGAATCTCATTCGGGGACTTAAAACAATCCTAAATATTGAAAAGATGTTTAAGATTTACCTTAAGCACTTCCTCGATATGATAGATGTTCATAATAACACCGAACTCAATTGTTCTTTGGATGAAAAAATCGTCTTCAAACAAAAACACAAGGAACCTAGACGTCATGTGAAACGACTACCTATAGAATTAGGAATTTGGTAGAAATGAGCACCTTCCAAGTATGAACTCGCTTAAATATTCTAATTGTGTCTTAAGCGCAACATTGGGATGACGGGAAGTCCCTCATGTGCACGCTTTTATTTTATTGCAATTTATTTTCGTAATTTACATTATCAAGAATTTATTTAACCGCATTTCACTTACTTTTCGCATGATAAACAATCGTTGCATGAAAACCCACACCTTTAGGATAAATTCTAAAACTCGAAACCAAAACTAAGTTAAAAGACATTGCAAGATAAAATTCAACGCCATAACATTCCAAAATATAAAACAACTCAAAGTTTAATCACAAACCGTAACACAAAACTACAATTACAACTAAATTAAAAAGTCTGATGATGATTCGGAATACTCGTGATGATGTAACTCACGTGTCGCTAATGGATTTCCCACGGTCCAAATGAAAGTGTGGAACTCATTCGGGCGCTGAGTTTAGCAAATTCATCCGGACTAAGTGAATCCGATAAAAATAACGATGCTCTAAGGATGGAACCGCGGGATCTTAACCGGTGTTGTTATAATCAACTTTTAAGATTTTGCTTTTAATTAAAATATTGAAAACACTCTGAAATTAAGATTTTCTCTAACCAAAACACTTTTCTCATCCCCTGATTTATGATTTCTAAAACTAAACCTCTACAACAACAAGGAGCTCTGAGTATGCAGGCAAGACGGCTATCGTCATCGCAAACTCGTCCATTTCCAAGAAAGCTTTCTTAGAATTAAATAACCAAGCCATAGGACTTCGAGGTAGTTTTCCTAAGGCAACATAAATCCTCAACTCTTCGTTAGGCATTTGCATTGCAAATTAAGCCCTAACCGGCCTAGGATTCCGAGGCATTGCCTGGATACGACATAAACCCTCACATCTTCGAGCCGTTTCGTATGATTCTATCATATAAATATAAGCCCTAATTAATTAAAATTGCAAGACCGAAATGTTAAATAATATTAGGAATTTTCCTAAATCCAAGCCAAACAATAGATAGTCGTGGAAATTACCGAAGTTCACTTCGAATCGTGATTTCTCCTACCTTTCTTCCTCAATTCTCAAAACAAAACGTTCCAAACTTGATCCATTCCTATCGAAATTCCAGAATTCAACCAAAACTTAAACTTTGGAATTCGAGAGTTGTGACTATCGATTATTATCGAGATTTTTCTTAGGTGATTCCCGTCACTTAAGATGTAATTAACTATGTGGGCTTGCCCTTATAAAGGAATTTTAAAGAACCCAGTAATATAAACCCCGTTTTAATGCTTTCATATTAAGCAGGGAATTTGTCGGTTTATAAAATTGGTTCGCGTACCTCAAACGGATGTCACAAATCTTCTAGTTTATTTAATCGAGCCCCACCATTGCTGTGCCATGCCTATCTCAGTGATAGATACACGGTTTCCGTGGTGTGGTGTTCGTTTATATAAACTATTCGGGATGTGAGATCGGTTTCATCTCATATCTTAAAATCTTCAAATTTAAAATTATTTTCAAAATCAAATACTACTTTTCAAATTATTTATTTAAACTAAATTAAAAATTCGTCGACAACTTCTCAAGATAGCGACCCCTTTTCAAAATAAAACACATAACCTAAAAATATGCCGACATGGGTCAAGGTAACCCCGACTTGGACACCCATTGATCGCCGAAAATTTTATTAAGAAATTCATATACCTATTTTTGATGAAATTTCGCACTTTAAAGAAGGGTATTTTCTTTATTTTATTGTGTGAATGAAGAATTTTGGTGATAAAAGCAAAAATCATAAAAAAGGAGCGAATTGGAGCAAAATCATGCAAATTTGTTCCGAGTCGCCGACGCAAGATCGAGCCCGCCGACTCGCGCGAGGTTACGAGAAGAAAATTTTGAAGAATTTATAACCGTTCGGCCGACAGCCGAGCGAAAGCGGTCAAGATCTTCTAGAAGCCTCGCCAATGCCGAGGTAGTTCCCGTCGCCGACGGCAGCTAGTTCAAATGGTGCAGACATATCAACCTGACACTTTTTGAAAGGATGCTTACACACCTCTGGCCCTTGCTCACCTCTATATATAGAAGCCGAAATTAAGTCTTTTTATGTTACCTGTTGTTAATCGGTGTTACTTTTCGTGTTATTTCGTTGCAAGGGCCTTTGTGTTCTAAGTCCAAACTTTTTTTGTGTTCTAAGTGTTATAAGAGAGTTATTTTGAGTCTTTATGCCAGTATTTATGAGTTGTGTCACACTGCTGAAGAGTCAAAGAATCGCAAGGAATTGTCAGATAAATTAAGATAAGTATTTGTATTTATTATTTTAACTTTAAATGAAATCCATGCTTAGTTTAGTTTCCATGCACTCGAGTAGTTTATTTAGTCTTTCTCCATGTTTAAGGATTGAAGGAATTAAAATAAAGATACTTTTATATATTAATAAATTGTGATAATTTTTACTTAAAACTTAATTTACTTTTCAAACCGGCCATTCGATTTGTTAAACTATGTTGATTATCAACTATAGTAAAGATTAAGTATCCGATATTCAGTGGAAATTCAAAAGCCTTTAAAGGAGGGTAAATAACAGAAATAATATCACCGGGCGTAGAATCGAGCATTTTGTTTTACGTACTAAAAATATTCAATTTGGTCCCATTGCTTCGAGAGTCAAGTGTAGATGTTAGCCCTCAGGCGAGGGGAACGTGAGTTTCCGAAGTGGCAATGTATCCTCCCACTTTGTACTACAGATTCAATAATCAAACATAGATTTTCACTACATTCTTACACTCCTGACTAAAGGGTAAAGAATAAAGGAATGCTCCTATTTGTCACAATACCTTAACATTATTCATTTAAATTCATCAATCATTTAAATTTCTAAAACAAGGGGAAAGATACTTTTCTCGAATAGTTAAGACTTATTTAGCAATTAGTTTTATTTCGCACTTGCAATTAGTATTAATTTTCTACTTAAGTTTAATTTATTTAATTAAAATACTTAGTTTACTTTATTACGCTTAAATTCAGAATTCCAAATTTCTGTATATTATTATTATTTTAAAATTAGTTGTTATTTAATTTTCTCTTTCCCCGTGGGATCGATAACCAAAATCTACTCATCTCCGTATTACTTCGATACGATATGTATACTTGCGTAGCATCCACAACATAAACAAAATTAAGCAATTCTATACATATAATATAAATAGGGGTCAAGTTTTTGGCTTCGTTGCAATCAAATTAAAATATCATAATATAAATTCGTGGGTCTTTTTAGGCCAAGAAGGGTATTTTGGGTATTTGGAGGGTATTGGGAGGTATTTTGGAATCTTTGGTATTTTTGGGTGTGAATGATCAATTTGAGTGATGTGGAGATGTTTGGGATTGATTTTGGAAAATTTTGGGTAATTTGGAAATTTTGCAAAAATTTGGGTAATTTCAAGGGTTTTGGTAGGTTTAGTAGGTGTAGGGTCCCGGGGGTCAAAAATTGAAAATTTGGGAAATTGAAGATTGGGTGAATCTAGGTTGAAAGAAATCATTTTGGTTGAGCCATGAAGCCATTTCAAGCCCATATGAGCCATGAAAGCACTCATTTGAGGCATTCATTTATGTTGTTCACTAACCCTCTTGCCAAGAGCTTAGGGGTTAAGGACCATCCATGTGAATCACCTACATGAGTCGGGGAGGTTAAGTTGGGTATGGGTGTGGTTTTAGGAAGTGTGTGGAAATGTAGTGTGTAAGTGTAGTGTGTATGTAAGTGTATGTGTAAGTCAGCCCCTTCACGGACCGGGCCGCCGGGCGAGTCCTAAGGCCAAAGAGTCCTATAGGAACTCATCCTTTAAACTTCCACATTTGATTTCAACCCTCTAGGTGATTAGGGGTCTATAGTCGAGTTTGTGGAGTTTGCGGGGAGTTTAGAAGTGGTTTGAATTTCTAAAAGGCGGGTCCCGATTCTAGTCCTCTAAGACGAGTCAAAGGAAAAGCCTAAGGCTAGATCCTAAGTACTAAAGAGAAGAAGAGAAGACCTCATCAAAAATGAGGTCAACAATTCTACTTGGAGGTTCATTAATGTCTAAACCATTTGATGAAGCTTATGCACTAATCGAAGAAATGGCAACAAATAATTTTCAATGGCACACGAGATAGAGTAAATCCGAAAAAAATAGCCGAGCATCCATGAAAACGATGCAATATCTATGTTAGCTTCTCAAATTGTTGCTATATTTAAGAAATTAGATCATTTTGGAATGAACAACTCTCCTACTTTAGAAGAAAACTCATACTGGACAAATCATAGAATCTCAATCTAATTATGAAACTTTAAATGCTTATTAATAATAGAACTAATAACCCTTATTCAAACTATTATAATCACTGGTTGGAAAACTCATCCAAATTTTAATTGGAATAACACATCTAATCAACAATGGATGAATCGAACCTAATCGAGCAAATACAAACTATAAACCTAATTACCCACAGGATTTAATAACAATAACCCACAATTCAAAGATAAGAAATTATCTATGGATGAATTAATTTTGAATATGGGTCATCAACTACAAAATCGAGGAAATCAACTACAAATTCAAGGAAATCAATTACAAATTCAAGGAACATCTATTAAAAATATCGAAACTCAACTTGGACATATTGCTACTTGCACTAAATAATAGAATACTGGAACTTTTCCTAGTAATGTGGAAATAAATCCTAAAGATCAAGGAAAAGAACAAATTAAAGCAATACAACTAAGGAGTGGAAAAGAACTAGAACCTCAAATTCAAAAAGAACTTAAAAGCCAAAATGAGGAAGTGGAAATGGAAAAGGAAACAATTCAACAAGATTCAAACTTGGAACATCCTTTAATACCTATGAAAATTTCTGTTGAAACACCTCTACCACCATTTCCTCAATGACTAGCTCAACATAAAAAAGATAAACAATTTGCTAAATTCCTTGAAATACTAAAGAAATTAACAATCAATATACCTTTTGTCGAAGCTTTAGATCAGATGCCAAATTATGTAAAATTTATGAAAGATATTCTAAATAAGAAAAGAAAATTCAGCGATAATGAAACGGTCGCACTTAGTGAAGAGTGTAGTGCTTATTATTCGAAGAAGCTTCCTAAAAAATTGAAAGATCTGGTAGTTTCACTATACCTGCTGCTATAGGAGAAAAAATTTTATGGAAAAGCTTTGTGTGACTTAGGAGCAAGCATCGATCTAATGCCTCTATCGATTTTTAAGAGATTAGGATTAGAAAAAATTACACCTACTTCGGTAACCCTTCGATTAGGCTGATCGTTCGGTTACCTATCCTAAGGGAGTTATTGAAGATGTGTTAGTAAAGGTGGATAAATTTATCTTCCGAGGTAGATTTTATTGTTTTAGATATGGAGGAAGATAAAGAAATTCCTATCATTTTAGGAAGACCATTTTTAGCTACTGGAAAAGCTATGATTGATGTTCAGAAAGGACAATTAACTATGAGAGTAAATGACCGAAAAGTTACCTTTAATATTGCAAAATCAATGAAATATCCTGTGGCTAGAAAAAGATGATGAATGTTTTCGGATGGAAATACTTGAATAATTACAACGTGAACATTTTAAGGAATATTACGAAGATAATTTAGAAAAAGAAAATACTGAATTAATTGAAGATAATAATGAAGAATTAGATTATATTCAGGAAAAATTTGAATTTTTGGATAATACTGAAAACACTGACAAGAATATAGTTCCATCAATTATTAAACCTCCTGAACTTGAGTTCAAAATATTACCCTATCATTTGAAATATGCTTATTTAGGTAATTCTTCAACTTTACCAGTTATTATTTCATCTGCACTAAACGAATCTCAAGAACAAAAACTTTTAGAAACTTTAAAAAAATATAAGAAAACTTTTGGTTGGACTTTAGCAGATATTAAAGGAATTAGTCCTTCGATCTGTATGCATAGAATTATTTTAGATGATGAACATAAACCTAAAGCGGATCCCAAAGGAGATTAAACCCGATAATGAAAGAAGTAGTTAAGAAATAAATTTTAAAATGGTTAGATAATGGTATCATATATCCTATTTCGACGGTGCTTGGGTAAGCCCGATTCATCTGTGTTCTAAGAAAGGAGGAGTGAGCGTCACTTGTCGATGAAAATAACGATCTTATTCCTATAAGACAAGTTGCTTGGTTGGCGTATATGTATTGATTATAGGAAATTAAATACCGCCACCGGGAAAGATCACTTCCCTTTACCATTTCTAGACCGGATGTTAGATAGATTAGTCGGACATAAGTATTTTTGTTTTCTAGATGGATACACCGGTTATCATCGAATACAAATTGCTCACGAGGATCAGAGAAAACTACATTTACTAGTCCTTATGGAACTTTCGCTTTTCGAAGAATGCCTTTTGGATTATGTAATGCACGACAACATTCGAGAGATGTATGATGTTATATATAGTAAGTTAATTGACAATGGAATAGAAGTATTTATGGATGATTTCTCTGTATTTGGAACATCATTTGACACATGCTTAACTCATCTTGAAAAAGTATTAGAAGTATGTGAGAAAACAAATTTAGTTCTAAATTGGGAGAAATGTCAATTTATGGTTGTTGGCGGCATTGTATTAGGGCATAAAATTTCGGAAAAAGGCATGGAAGTAGACCCTGCAAAAATTCAAGTTATAGCTAAATTACCACCTCCAACTACGGTAAAAGGGGTAAGAAGTTTTCTTGGACATGCTTGGATTCTACGGACGCTATATAAAAGATTTTTCAAAAATTACTAAACCTACTATGCCGACTTCTCGAAAAGGACAAGAAATTTGAATTTACAATCGAATGCACGAATGCTTTTGAACTCTTAAAAGAAAAATTAATTACGGCACCTATAATAGTTTCACCTAGCTTGGGAGAAACCATTTGAGCTTATGTGTGATGCTAGTGATTATCTTTGTAGGAGCGAGTTCTTGGGCAAAGATATAAAAATATTTTTAAAGTTATATATTATGCTTAGTAAAACTCTAAATGATCTTGAAATAAATTATACGATTCTGAAAGAGAATTATTAGCGGTAGTATATGATTTTAATAAATTTAGACCTTATACGATTGGAACAAAATGTATCGTGCATACGATCATTCTGTTATCAAATATTTAATGCAAAAGAAAGATTCCAAACCAAGATTAATTAGATGGATGTTATTAATGCAATAATTCGATTTTGAGATCGTTAATAAGAAAGGAGCTGATAATCAAATTGTGGATCATTTATCGAGATTAGAAAATCATGAATTATCTGATATTGAAAATGAAATTATAGACAGTTTTCTCGATGAACAACTATATAATATCAATGAGTGGAAAATACCATGGTATGTTGATATAGTAAACTATATAGTTAGTAATATTTTACCACCTATGCTAACTTTGCAACAACAAAAAAAATTCATCCATGATACGAAAACCTATTTTTGGGATGAACCATATTTATATAAGCAATGTAAGGATTTAATTATTAGAAGATGTGTATCTTATGAAGAAACTGAACCAATTATTCAAAAATGTCATGATTCTGATTTTGGAGGACATTTTGGGACTGATAAAACTGCATATAAGATTCTACAATCTGGATTTTACTGGACTACTCTATTTAGAGATGTGGGAGAGGGTAATTGAACATAGGTTAAGACGTATTACGAAGATTTCTCATAATCAATTTGGATTTATGCCGGGCAGGTCTACCATGGAAGCTATACATTTATTGAGAGGTTTGATGGAGAAGTATAGAGATAATAAGGAGGATCTACATTTGATTTTTATTGATTTAGAAAAAGCTTACGATAAGGTTCCTAGAGATGTTCTTTGGAGAGTCCTTGAGAAGAAAGGTGTTGATATAACTTATATTCAAGTCATTAAAGATATGTATGCTAGAGTACATTACATGTGTTCGAGCTGAAGGAGGATTGACCAAGTATTTTACTATTTACGTTGGTTTACATCGAGGATCGGCTTTAAGCCCATATCTTTTTGCTTTATTTATGGATGGTCTTCTTGGGCATTTACAAGAGGATGTACCTTGGTGTATGCTTTTTGCTGATGATATCCTCCTTGTGGATAAGACAAGAGAAAAAGTCCGGGAAAAACTTGAATTATGGAGGTCTACATTGGAGTCTAAAGGTCTTCGTTTGAGTAGAACTAAAAGCTGAATACATGGAATGTAATTTTAGTAATAGTAGGTCTAGTGACGACGGTGTAACTTTGGGTGATCAAATTATTAAAAGGTGTGAACGATTTAGATATCTTGGGTCCATTGTTGAAAGCGATGGTGATATAGATGGGGATGTGAATAGTAGAATTCAGGTTGGTTGGTTGAAGTGGAGGAATGCGTACGGCTTTATTGTGTGATAGAGAAAGTACCACTTAGGCGAAAGGAAAATTTTACAAGATGGTGGTGAGACCTTCGATGCTGCTATGGTCTTGAATGTTGGCCTTTAAAAGAGAAGCATAATGTTAAGTTAAGTGTTGCGAGATGAGAATGATTAGGTGGATGAGTGGCTTTACTCTTAGAGACAAAATGCGAAATGAATATATCCAGTAAAAGGGTTGGAGTTGCACGGTGACGGATAAAATTAGAGAGAGTCGCCTTAGATGGTTTGGTCACATTAAACGTCGACCACACGATGATCCGATTAGGAGAGTAGATGTTTTAAATACAACTTATGTTAAGAAAGGCGAGAGGCGAGACCTAGGAAAACTTGGGCTTATTGCATAAAAAATGATCTTAATTTATTAGAGTTGAACGAAAATTTGACACTAAATCGGACACAATGGAGAAAAAGGATTCATGTAGCCGACCCCACTTAGTGGGATTAAGGCTTTGTTGTTGTTGTTGTTGTTGTACTCTATTTAGAGATGTATACAGATATATTAAAACTTGCGATAAATGTCAAAGAGTGGGAAATATATCTAGAAGAAACGAAATGCCTCTAAATTTTATATTAGAAGTTGAAATTTTTGATGTTTGGGGATTAGATTTTATGGGACCTTTTATTCCTTCATTTGGAAACTCATATATATTAGTAGTCTGTTGATTATGTTTCCAAATGGATCGAGACACTAAGCTTTACCTAGGTGTGATGCTAAGAGTGTTTCAAAATTTACGATGAAAAATATTTTTACTAGATTTGGAATGCGAGAGTGATTATCAACGACGGAGGAACTCATTTTAGAAATAAATACATTCACAAACTAGTAGAAAAATACAATATTACTCATAAGATATCCACTTGCTTATCATCCACGGACTAGCGGATTAGTTGAAGTATCCAATCGTGAGATTAAACGTATTTTAGAAAAATCCGTAAACCCAAATAGGTTAGATTGGTCATTAGATTAGACAACTGCATTATGGGCTTATAGAATTTGCTTATAAAACTCGATTTGAATGACTCCTTACGAGCTTATATATGGAAAAACATGCGCAGCTTACCGGTTGAATTAGAACATAAAGCATATTGGGCGATTAAAGAATTTAATTATAATATGAAGGAAGGCTGGTGAGAAAAGATTGCTGCAATTAAATGAATTAGAAGAATTAAGAAATGAATCATATGATAATGATTGGATTTATAAAGAAAAGATGAAATTATGGCATGATCGGAAGATTAATCGGAGAAATTTTGAACCGGGACGGGAAGTTTTGCTATATAATACTAGATTGAAATTATTTACTGGAAAATTGAAGTCTCGATGGTTAGGACCTTTCACCATAACTCAAATATTTTCATACGGAACTATAGAAATCGAAGATCCAAAAACTGGACATAAATTTAAAGTTAATGGACATAGATTAAAACCATATTTTGAAGGTATACGACCTAACTATAAAGAGGTTTTAATGCTTAGTCAACCTGATTAATAATTGAAATTAGGTCGGGTCGACGACGTTAAACCAAGCGCTTTATGGGAGGCAACCCATATTAGTTATCTATTTTTATTGTATCTTAATAATTAGTTTATATTATTGAAACTTTACTACTCAATTATTATTAAGAATCATCACATATTCGAACCATTATGATGAGAAAAGAAATTATTCGATTTAGAGCGAAATTGGACATTATTTTGAAATCTCGCCCGACGGCGAGGTCGATACTCGCCGACGGCGAGGTTCGCGCCTAATTTAATTCGGTTTATTTATAAGCTCGGCGACGGCGAAAACGAGCCCGTCGACAGCGAGAACCTGAAAGGCAGTTTTTATAACTGAGTCGCCGACGGCGAGAAACTTCTCGCCGACAGCGAGGAAGTTATAAAAATGAGTTATATATACTTTAAATGCCAAATTGGACGGTTTCAACACCAAATCCTTAGTGAAAAACCATTCTTAAACCATTCTAAGTCTCGCCTTCTTCACTAGAATTCATTCCATTCACCATAATGGCCTCCAAATTCTTAGATTCTTCTAAATGCGGAGTGTTTAACCGGAGAAAATTTGTGAGTGCGGAAGAGTAGCGGATCTTCGACAAGGTTTTGGCAAAGAAAAGAGTTATCAAGGAACGAGGATTTGTCGATCGAGGATTAGAGAATTCCACTACGAAGATAGAAGAAATGATCGTGCGGCGGCTTAGGGAGGTATTCGTTACACTACGTCTGCTGTTGTTATTCCAGTTGTGAAAGAGTTATACTCTAACTTACATGCGATCAACAATGGGAATATCTACGTCCGAGGAAGATGGGTGACGTTTACTCCATCAAGAGTAAATGAGTTATTCTCTATAGAAAACACCCGGTATGTCACTATTCAAATTTTGTGCCTTCTCGATATAATATGAATGAGATATTTCGATATCGGCGATGAAACGGAAGATTGGGAAATGCGTGAAGACGGGTATGTTAGTTTCTCTGCATCACTTTTGAATCCTGTCTCGAAGCATCGGCACTTTTTCATCTCATCTAAATTGTTACCTACTATGAGGGTAAACAAGGTTTCGAAAGAATGCACTATATTGAATTATTGTATTCAAATTGGATTACCTATTGACGTGGGATCAATAATTGTTAAGTACGTTGGGTTTAATTGTGCATGGGTCGATTCACGGACTAGGACACCCATCTACTATTTTTGCATTATGCGGTCGGTACCGGGTTTCTTATGAAGCTTGGGAAAAGGTTACGTTACCTTGGAAGCCGCTTGATCCTACGGATATGTTCCCTACTTTGGACAATAATGAAGACATTACATTTATCTGCGATAGAGCTTCACGAGAATCATCCTATAGCAAGGCTATTTCGGATAAAACGGAGTTACTTATGAAGAAAATTAATGGAATGGAGAAAGAACTACGGAATGTGAGAGATTTAATCGACAATATTTCGATTTATTTGATCACATTGATTGGAGGATGAAGGAACACTTCGATCATTACGGACACTTGGAAGCTAGCTTTCTTCATTTGCGATTCGAAGGGTTGGATCATTGAAGAATGCTGCCGGAATTTCCCTTCGGGCCTTTCTATAACTTATTTGTGCATCATCGTCATATCGGAAATATCAGAGAAGATGAAGATTCTGACATTGAAGAGTAGTAGTAAAGATTTCCATAGTATGTTTATGTTTATGTTATTTGATTTGATTTAGATTTTTAATATGTGTGGAGTGATGATATTAATATCTCAAACTTAATTGAGATATGTTTCATAGTTTTGTATCAGCATTTAGTGTATCGTGGTTTGGTTTGCGATGCTGATTAGTAGTAAGGGTTGAAGTTTGAAGTTTGATTATAGAATTTAAATTATGTTAGTTTGTACATCTCATGGATTTCAATATTAAAGTTAATTTGTTGTGTTGTGTGAATTTGTTTGTGTATAAGTAGCTAATCTTCATATTAAATTAATAAATGATGTGATTGAAAATATAATATAAGACAAATCAAGGACGAAAATGAGTGACGAATTTTAGAAATTTAAAATTTTTGGAATCTCGCCGACGGCGAGAAAAATCCCGCCGATAGCGAGATCGATCTCGCTGACAACGAAGAATTTCTCGCTTACAGCGGATTTTTCCCAAGAGTTTTTGGTTCTGAAAAATATTAGCTCGCCGACGGCGAGAAAAATCTCGCTGACAGCGAGGTCGGAAAAAAACATATATTTGACCAGTCAAAAACACTATTCATCATCCCCAACCTCCAATTTTCACAAAAACCGACCTAGGGCTTGAGAGATCTTGGATTTGAAGCGATTTCATCACTCAAAAACACCGGATTTCATCTTCTCTTGGTAAGAGCTTCACTCCTATGCAAAAATTTTTTATTTTCACCATGTATTTTCACCACATTGCAAATTTTGGGAAAAATCAAAATGTGGAAGAAATATTCGGTGGAAATCCATGGAATTTGATTTAAATTGCTTACAAATGTTGTAGGAAGCCTTCTTAGTATTATTATTAAGTTTAGTGAAAATTTTTATGATTTTCACAGATCAATCGAATGGCTCCACGACAAAAACATCGAGTAGAGTTCTACGAAAACCGATTCATCAATGCACGAGCACAGGCAAAATATTTTGAAAATATACAAGGAAGAAAGTGCATTGCG
The DNA here is from genome assembly GCA_022702705.1 of Papilionanthe hookeriana x Papilionanthe teres. Taxonomy (NCBI): domain Eukaryota; kingdom Viridiplantae; phylum Streptophyta; class Magnoliopsida; order Asparagales; family Orchidaceae; genus Papilionanthe; species Papilionanthe hookeriana x Papilionanthe teres. The sequence goes on along the minus strand of CM040424.1, from coordinate 151,128,454 downwards.
GATCGGGTATTCAAAAATCCGGGAGGAGAAGTAGAGCAGATTATAAAGGAACGAAGGTTGGGAAATTTTTACGTGTATGCCGAGTGTGAAGATTTATGCCGTATTGTGAAGATGCACCAATAAAGGTACGAGGGTTTTTGTAGATTTTAATGCTGCAAGAATTAACGTGTTCTATGAAGTTCATGACTCGCACTTTAGCGAGTATGAAACTTTTGGAATGATGGAAGGACCACTGGAGGAAGTCATTAACTTTCTCAGCGATGAGACCGGAGTATGGAAAATTAAGCGACGGGAAAGAGTGAATTTTCCTCTTTCCAAATTAAATGCGATCTCCAAGCCTGGCATTACTTTATTTGTTCTACTCGTTACCCACATATCACCACGGTGAGGTAACACGAGATAGAGCAATTCCGAATTCTGCATTCGGAATAACGAAGCATCGACATCGGGAGAGTTATTTATCGGAATATCACGGCCACTCCTCGAAATGAGAGTGGAGCTGGATTGGGCCACCACTGGATTGATTTTTGCACTCTGCGCAACTTTACGGAGTTGAGGCTAGAGATGATGAAGAATGGGTGGAACCTATGAAACCACTTACAAGTTGCTAAAATTAAGAAGTATGAGTCCCATGAAGGGTGGAGAGCGGGAGTAAGAAGTTATTATACTCGATCGATTAGAGATATACCCTCTACTAGCTATGGACCTCACTGAGCCTACCACCCCTACCTTACAAGATCCGATGAATGAATTGACTCGCATAGGAGGAGTTTTGAGAAGTTTGGAGAGACCATGGGGAGAAGGTTTGATCATTTTGATCGAAAGGATTGATAATACGGAGAGGAGACATGATTATGATAGTGAATACCTCCGGCGACATTCGGAATACGAGATTGCATATTATGAAGGTCGAACGTCGTTATAGGAGTGGAGATTTAGATGTTGTCTTTCTAGAATGCCCGGGTACACTCGGTATCACCTGCTCGGTCTTCTCGATAGCCTACGGATCGAGGAGGGGATGATATAGTTTGGGACTTTGATGCTTGAAGATTAGGACTTTATGTATTTTATTTGTTTGATGTAAGTTATTTTGAGGATTTGTATATGTTTGTAATATTCGGTACTTTATTTTGAGACATTGGATGTTAGTTAGATTAATGCTGCTTGGATTGTTATAGTAGTTAGTTTTTGTTTTTGTGTTAGTTAATTGCATTTGTTTTTATGTTAATTAGGATGTTAGTTTTCTTTAATATGTTTTTATTTTATTTTGTATTGTTTTAAGTTTTTAAAATTGTTAATCTGTTAGTTCAATTGTTTTTAATATGTTAGTAATTCATATGTGTAGTGTAGAGTTATTTTAATTGTTGTGTTTAATACTTATCTTAGGTTTTATCCCTACATTTTCTTTAAATTGTTATATATATATGGAGAATACTAACGATACGGGTTCGATGAAAAATGAAAAAAGCTGCAAAAATTTCAAAGAAAAAAAGAAATACCTAAACTTCAAAGGTATGATTTATTTACTTTCCTTCTTTTTCATTATTTAGAATAGATATAAAAATTTAAGTTTGGGGGGAGAGTAAAATACAAATTTAGTTATTAATTTGTTCTTAATTTCTATTTTCAAATTATTATAAAAATGATTTTTATAACAAATTTTTCAATTTGATTTAATATGAATTATTTTATTTAATTATTATAAAAGGTTAAATAAAATATTTCTAGTACTTTAATTAATTAAATAGAATAAAATATTTGGTTAAAGGGAATAAGAATATAGTAAACTATTTTTAGTAAGAAAACTATATTCTAAAATTAAAATTCTTAAGTATTCAAGTGAAAAAGAAAAGATTGAAAATCAATGAAGTAAAAACTATGAAGTATATATAAGCTAAGAAATATTCGTAAGTTTCAAATTTAGGAAGATGAAAATGAAGTTCAAAATTATTAAACAAGCTCTCCAGATACAGTAATCCTCATTAAAAAAAATGAGGAGAAGCTTGAGGAGATGCCTTATCAAAAATTGGCTTCATTTGATTTAATCTAAAGGGAAAAACTTAGATATTTCCAAACTTATGTTTATGGATTAGAATTTTATCTAATAGTATTTTCTTGAATTTCTTATCATATGAATATCTTAAGTAGTTATTCTTTTAAATATAGTCATTCACAGAAATGAATAGTAAGCTAGAAATCATAGACACGATGACTAAATAATTTATTTCTATAAGATTAATTAAATTACATGAATTATTTTTGTTTAACTTTATTATGATATTAATTAATCTAATTCATAGTTATTTAAATTGAAAAATCTTATTATAAAACTCATTATTTTTATGTAGTACTAAAATTACTTGAGGACGAGTAATAAGTAAGTTTGGGGGATTTTGATCGTTGAAAAATTTATTAAGAAATTCATACCTATTTTTGATGAAATTGCACTTTAAAGAAGAGTATTTTCTTTATTTTATTACAGGAATGAAGAATTTAGGTGATAAAAGCAAAAATCATAAAAAGGAGCGAATTTGGAACAAAATCATGCAATTTGTGCTGAGTCACCGACGACGAGATCGAGCCTGCCGACGGCGAGGTTACGAGAAGAAAATTCTGAAGAATTTATAACTGCCTTGCTGACAGCGAGCTAGAGCGGTTTGAAGATCTTCTAGAAGCCTCGCCGACAGCGAGGTAGTTCGTCGCCGACGGCGAGCTAGTTCAAATGGTGCAGATACATTGAACCTGGACACTTTTTGAAGGGATGCTTTCACATCTCTTGGTCCTTTGCTCACCTCTATATATAGAAGCCGAAATTAAGTCTTTAGTGTCCAATCCTTTGTGTTCTAAGTGTGTTATTTTGTGTGTTCTAAGTGTGTTAAGTCGAGTTTTGTGTCTTAGTGTGTGTCTTAGAGAGTTCTTGAGTGAGTTAGTGAGTTTTTAGTGAGTCGTGCTTTGTCTTGGAAGGAAGAGTCGAAGAGGCTGCGAGGAGTACGCTTAGGGATAAATTAAGATAAGTATTTGTATTTATTGTTTTTAACTTTAAATGAAATCCATGCTTAATTTAGTTTTCATGCATTCGAGTAGTTTATTTAGTCTTTCTCCTCTGTTATGAAATTAAGTGATTTGATGAACTAAAAATAGAAGTACTTTTATATATTAATAAATTGTGATAATTTTTACTTAAAACTTAATTTACTTTTCAAAGCTGGCCATTTGATTTGTTAAAATATGTTGATTATCAACTATAGTAAAAATTACATCGATATTCGGGAATTCAAAAGCCTTGGAAGGAGGGTGCAAATAAATAGCGAAATAATATCACTGGGCGTAGAATTGAGCATTTTAGTGTGACAAACTAAAATATTCAATTCGGTCCTATTGTTTGAGAGCTGAAGTGTAGATGTTAGCCCTCGGGCGAGGGGAACGTGAGAGCTACGAAGTGGCGGTCGGTATCCTCCCGGCCTAGCCGCGGATTCGGTAATCAAACAAAGGATTAGTCGATATTCTTTACACCGGACCAAAGGGTAAAGAATAGGAATGCTCCTATTTGTCACAATACCTTAACATTATCTATTTAAATTCATCGATCATTTAAATTTCTAAACAAAGGGAAAGATACTTTTTCGAATAGTTAAGACTTATTTAGCAATTAGTTTTATTTCTGCACTTGCAATTCATATTAATTTTCTACTTAGTTAATTTATCTAATTAAAATACTTAGTTTACTTTATTGCGCTTAAATTCGAAATTCCAAATTTTTCGTATATTATTATTATTATTATTATTATTATTATTATTATTTTAAAATTAAGCTGTTATTTAATTTTCTCTTTCCTCGTGGGATCGATAACGAGGACTCCACTAGAGCCTGTATTACTTGATACGATACGTATACTTGCGTAGCATCCACAACATAAACAATTACAATTCTATACATATATTATAGCGGGGTCAAGTTTTTGGCATCGTTGCAATTAAATTAAAAATATCATAATATAAAATTGTGGTTCATGTAGTCAGGATCATATATCCTAGACTATCTCGATCGGGATACATACCTCCCTGATCATATGATGTTCCGATAATGGAACTATTGCCTTCACTTGGCTGACCCTTGATGATAAGGCCTCATTATGAAGCACGTCAGGTTCTTACAGCCATTTGGCTCTGAAATCTCTCAAACCATATGCCTGCTTGGGTCGGTTCATTTACGAGAGTATTCCTTCTTCAGACATTTCTAGGTTATGCTTTTACAGCCTCTGAACCTATTTTCGTGGTTATGCCTTTATGGCATCTTAACCACTATGTAGGTTTATGCCTCTATGGCCTCTGAACCCACCCCCTAGGTTATGCCTTTACGGCCTCTAAACCTATTTTCGTTGTTATGCTTCTACAACCTCTAAACTACCCTTCTAGGTTATGCTTTTACAGCTTTTGAACCTATTTTTCGTGGTTATGCCTTTATGGCCTCTCAACTACTATGTTGGGTTATGCCCCTATGGCCTCTGAACCCACCCCCTAGGTTATGCCTTTATGGCCTGTGAAGCTATTTTCATGGTTATGCTTCTACAGCCTCTGAACCACCCTTCTAGTTTATGCTTTTATAGCATCTGAACCTATTTTCGTGGTTATGCCTTTATGGCCTCTGAACCTATTTTCGTGGTTATGCCTTTATGGCCTCTGAACCACTATGCTGGGTTATGCCTCTATGTCCTCTAAACCCACCCCCTAGGTTATGCCTTTACGGCCTCTGAACCTATTTTCATGGTTATGCTTCTACGGCCTCTAAACCACCCTTCTACGTTATGCTTTTACAGTCTCTGAACCTATTTTCGTGGTTATGCCTTTATGGCCTCTGAACCACTATGTTGGGTTATGCCTCTATGGCCTCTGAACCCACCCCCTAGGTTATGCCTTTATAGCCTCTGAACCTATTTTCGTGGTTATGCTTCTACAGCCTCTGAACCACCCTTCTAGGTTATGCTTTTACAGCCTCTAAACCTATTTTCGTGGTTAATGCCTTCATGGCCACTGAACCACTTTGTTGGATTATGCCTCTATGGCCTCTGAACCCACCTCCCAAGTTATGCCTTTACAGCCTCTGAATCTATTTTCGTGGTAATGTTTCTATAGCCTCTGAATCACCCTTCTAGGTTATGCTTTTACAGCCTCTGAACTTTTTTTCGTGGTCATGTCTTTATGGCCTCTGAACCACTCTGTTGGGTTATGCCTCTATTTCCGATAAACCACCCTCCAAGGTTATGCTTTGACAGTCTCTAAACCTATTTTTGTGGTTATGCCTTTAGCCTCTGAACCACCCCTCTTAGGTTATGCCTCAACGGCCTCTAAACCTATTTTTGGTGATTAACTGGTCACGATAGGCTAGTCATACCCTCGACCAAACCCTATCTAATTTATCTGGTATGGTTGTGGTTTCTTTTAGTTTTCTCTTTGAATGTCACATTGACTACTAGGAGAGACTCTCTTTGAGGATGCTGCCAACAAGTGCACTGTGCCTCAGTGGCGCAGCACACTTGTTAAGGGTCATTTGTTGGCATCACGTTTTGATGTCACGAGTGTAGGGTGTCCACCTCCACGACTCAGGATATTTTATGGTCTGTCCATAACTTTCGGAGTTTAGACACTCACTCGAGACCTTGTTGGCACGTGTTGAGGAGCATGTAGTCAAAGTCATTCTGCTAGTCTTTGGCTTTTGCTTTGGTGAAGGCCGGTGGGCTTTTTGCTCCTCAGATTATTTCTAATGGATCGATGAATTTTGTTTATCGTGTAGTGCGCAAAAGTGGCTCATTTCAGCCTGATCGACAAAAAAGACGTCCGAACGACCCCAAATGACGAGCGGATCACGTGAATGTGTCCGGGACGTCGAATTGACCTAGGGAGGACGTCCATTTTGCCACGGCTCCGTGGGCAGGCTTGAAATATATGAATTATTATTTTTTGGCCCAATTACTCAAAAAGAGGCCCGAACGGCCCCAGATGATCCCGGATGATGAAAGAGACCGCGTCGGTGTATCTGGAACATCGATTTTAGCCAGGAAGGACATCTACTTCACTGTGAGGACATGCACGGATTAAAAATACCCGAAGGATAATTATATTATTATTATTATTCATATTTTTATTATTATATAATATATATAAATAATATTATAATTATCCTATTTAATATCACCTATGCTCCCTCTCTCCCATCTATCGCAAGCGACCCAGCCGCTAGCGAATCTCACGACCGAACCCTGGGCTTCGGCCTCCTCGCATGAGGCTCCGGAGCCCCTCCTCGTCGGCAAAGTTTGACGCCGCCAGCTCCCTTCTGACCTGCGCTGCCTCTCCAGCTGCCGACCAAGCCTAGCCTCGCCACATGCTCCCTCACACTTGAAGCTTCGCGCGATCGTCTTAACTGGTCCCTATGCGCTTGAAACTTGTCGCCGACCCTCCTCACCGGTGAACCGAGCTGCCGTTCCCGTCCTCCTCACGGCAAGAGCTCCTACCCGAGGGCCTCACGCACAGGAGTCTTGGTTCCTTCCCTTCTTGTGCATGCTCTTGTTGGATCTATCCCATTGTTGGCAGTCTTCACGTGCCAACGACCTCCTCTCACTGGTGGCAGCTTCTCACCAGTGCCCTTGCTTAAGTGGTGGCTTTCTTTCGCTGCCAACTCTCCTAGTGCCCTAAAGAAGGAGCTTGCTAGGGTTCTTTTACACTGGTTTCCTCTTCCGTACCGGATCTCTCCGGTTGGTGTTCCTCTTCAACGACGGCCACACCCCGCTGCCAACCTACCTCACCGGCAGCACCCTCCACTGGAATGTTTCATCCTTGGATCTTCCTCGACCGCCTCCTTTCTTACCATCGGTGACTGATGCACCAAAAATATATACACTTTTTGCTATATGATTTTACCCATTTTTGGTGATATTGCACTTTAAAGAAATGTATTTTTCATGATTTGTTATAGGTATGATGATTTTAGGTGATTGGAGCGAAAATGTGCAAAAAGGAACGAATCCAGAGCAAAAAGGAGAAAATTAGAAGAAAATAGCCTCTGGCGCCGCCAGCGCCTTCTTCTAGAGACTTCAGCAAATATTAGACTATAGAGCACCGCCGGCGCCCTATCGAGCGCCGCTAGCACCGTATGTCTGTTCAATTCAAATTTGAAGAGTTTTGGCGAACTTTTGAAGAGGTGCTTGAAGAAACTCTTGGGAAATTCGTTTCTAACATAAAATGAAGTGTTCTAAGTGTGTGTGTGTGTGTGTGTCTATGGCTGTAGAGAATTAGAGAGAAGTGTGAGTTTAGAATTAGGGTTTGTGTGAAAGTGTGATTTGAAGAGAGATTCTTCTCTAAGGAGGGAAGGAGAAGGAGTAAAGTAAGAGATTGCTTCTTCCTCTTCATTCTAAGGAGGAAATCAACTGTTGCAAGGAAGAGAAAAGGAATCAAAGGAACTTTGAAGGGATTTATTTGGAGAAGAGAAGGAGATAAGTTGTATTTGCTATTGTGGTTTGTATGACTTTTCTTTTATATATAAAATCCATGTTTTATTGTATCTTCTCCATGATTTGTGAGTAGTTTCCTTTACCTTTCTTCTTGCATAAAGATGTGATGGTGTGGTGATGTGGTTTTGATGTGCTTTTAAAGTGAAGAAATTGTGATGGTTTTTCATTTGAAACATAATTTAATTTTCGATCTGGCCAATTGAATTGTTAAAATATGTTGTGGAACATTAATCCCTAAAGGATTGTATGTTCTACAACAATAATGCAGAATCCATTCAATGTATGTGAATGAATTGTGTAGTTCATGGGGATTGAGTGCAAATAAATAAGGAAATGTGTTTGGATGGACTTCAAATTGGAGGTTTCATGGTGATAGAATGGGATCCCCAATTTGGTCCTAAGATTAGTAACTAAAGCCTATGGTTAGCCTTCGGGTGAAGGGTGAGTGGGAGCTCCGTAGTGAGAGCCGGTATCCTCCCAGCCTAGCGTTAGATTTAGTGACTACATTTAGGATGTGTCAATGTTCTTTACATGCTTGGAAGAGGAGGTAATCTTTTAAGGGTAAAGAAGCATTTATGCCCCTATTTGGCACAATACCTTAATTATTAATCTACATCATTTACCCATCATATTCTTAATGTAAGGAGGAAGACACTTTTCATATATAAGTATCTTTTCAATTACAAGAGTTAGTGTGTTTTTTAGTTAATTTAAATTAGTGAATAGAAGTAATTGTGGCTTGCTTTATTGTTACCATACTTTGCATTCTGCTAGAAGTAGTAAACTTGAACCTTCATTGCAATTTGGTATTGGATTTCAATATAACATTATCTATTTCAAAGAATGTTGCCTTCTCTGTGGGATCGATAACCAGGACTCCATTAGAGCCCTGTATTACTTGATACGATACGTATACTTGTGTTGAATTCAGGACTTTAAAAATCATTATAAATACATAAATTTGAGTTCATAAATTCTTGCAAATAGAAGTTTGTGGTCAAGTTTTTAGCATCGTTGTCGGGGAAGGTAGATAAACGGTATTAATAGATATTGTAGTAACTGAAAACCTTTACTTTGTAGCGTGTATTTGTGTGCTTGTTTACTTTTTAGTGAATTTGTGTGATTTTATATGCGTAGTAGTGGATCTGTAGGTTTGATACCATACGATTTGTAGAGCGTACTATTAGAAAAATTAGAAAACAACAAAAACAAACTGAAAATTATAGCGAAATGGCGAATAATCAAGAAAATCAAATGAATAATAATGAAAATTTGTCAAGACCTTTAAGAGATTATGCTAACCCAACAGCAAATGAAATTCATAGAACTATTCAAAATCCTGATATTGCTGCTAATTTGTTTAAACTTAAATCTGCTATTATCCAAATGGTACAAAATAATTAATTCGGAGGAACACCTAATGAAGACCCAAATTTACATCTCGCTAGTTTTCTAGAACTGTGTGCTACTTTTAAAAATGACGGAGTGTCGAATGACGCTGTCAGACTTAGACTTTTTCCTTTTTCCTTAAGGGATAAAACTAATGTGTGGTTAAATTCGTTAGCACCTGGATCTATTAGAACTTGGGGAGAACTTTCTCAAAATTTTCTATTAAAATATTTCCCTCCATCAAAAACTGCTAAATTAAGAAATGATATCACATCTTTTGGTCAGTTTGAAGGAGAGTCAATATATGAAGCTTGGGAAAGATTTAAAGATCTTCTTATGAAGTGTCTGCATCATGCTTTACCAGATTGGTTAATAATTCAAACTTTTTATAATGGATTAGTGGGGTCGTTGAGATCGATTATTGATGCTGCTGCTGGTGGATCATTAATGATGAAACTTTTTGATAAAACATATTCTTTAATATAAGAGATGGCTACTAATAATTTTCAATGGCCCTTTGAACGGGTAAATCCTAAGAGAGTAGCTAGTGTTCATGATTCTGATATGATGACTATGATAGTTTCTCAAATAGCAGCACTTTCTAAGAAAATAGACCAATATGGAATGAATTATTCTCAAACACCCCCAGTGTTAGAGGAAAATTCATTTGGACAAATAACTGAATCTCAAACACCTTATGAGACTTTGAATGAGATTAGTAGACCTAACAATCCTTATTCTAATTACTATAACCCTGGTTGGAAGAATCACCCAAATTTCAACTGGAATAATAACAATGCCAATGTGAACCCACAATGGAGACACAATCCTATAAATCCAGTTGGAAATTCAAACAATCAAGGAAATACTAACTTTAGACCATCTTATCCTCATGGATTCAATAGTAACCCACAATTTAAGGATAAGAAGTTATCCATTGATGAAATAATTTTGAATATGGGAAATCAATTATAAGCTCAAGGTGTTGCGATCAAAAATATTGAAAATGAATTGGGACATATTTTCACTGTGCTTAATAATAGACCTTATGGAACGCTTCCTAGTAATGTGGAGATCAATCCAAAAGATCAAAACAAGGAGCAACTTAAGGCTATTCAATTATGGAGTGGAAAAGAATTAGAAACGAGAGTGCAGAAAGAAGTTGAAGAAGAGAAGGAGAAGGTGAATATTGAAAAAGGTTTAAATAAGATTTATCCAGACCTAGAATATCCTCTTGAACCAATGAAAATCACTGTTGAAAAACCACCTCCTCTATTTCCTCAAAGATTGAAATAGAAAAAAAGGGATAATAAATTTGAAAAAATTTTGGAAATCCTTAAGAAATTAACGATAAATATTCCTTTTGTTGAAGCATTAGAACAGATTCCCGATTATGCAAAGTTTATGAAGGATATTCTTAAAAAAAAAGTTCACAGATCATGAAATTGTTGCACTTAGCGGAGAGTGTAGTGTAATAATTCTGAAGAAGCTTCCTGAAAAACTTAAAGATCCTGGTAGTTTCACTATCCCGTGTGCTATAGGTGAGAAATTTTTCGGAAGGGCCTTATGTGATCTGGGAGCTAGTATTAATCTTATGCCTTTATCAACATTCAAAAGATTGGGAGTAGGAGAAATTTCTCCTACATCTGTGACTCTTCATTTAGCCGATCGTTCCATTACTTTCCCTAAAGGAGTGGTGGAAGATGTGTTAGTAAAAGTGGATAAATATATCTTCCCTGTGGATTTTATTGTTCTTGATATGGAGGAAGATAAAGAAATTCCAATTATTTTGGGAAGACCATTCATTGCTGCTGGAAGAGCTGTAATTGATATTTAAAAAGGGGAATTAACTATGAGAGTTTATGATCAAGAGGTGACCTTTAATATTTTGAAATCTATGAAGTATCCCTTAGTTGCAAAAGATGATAAATGTTTTAGGATGGAAGTCTGCAAATATTTGAGAAATGATTATTTTAAAGAAATATTTGAAAAGAAAGTGGAATATGAAAATATAATTGAAGATAAAATTGGAAGTAAAAATGATTCAGATAATGAGAAGAATGATGAGTTGGAGTATATTCAGGAGAGATTTGAAGTGCTAGATACTATGGAAGGTGGAGATAAAAGTTTAATTCCATCTATTATAAAACTTCCTAAACTTGAGATGAAAATTCTCCCTAAGCATTTGAAGTATATGTTTTTAGGAGAATCATCTACCCTACTAGTAATTGTATCTTCAGAGTTAACTGAATATAAAAGAACAAAAATTAAAGGAGATTTTAAAATGGTTTGATGCTGGAATTATTTATCTTATTTTGGATATTGCTTGGGTAAGTCCAATTCACTATGTACCGAAGAAAGGCGGAGTGACTATGGAAGTAGATGAAAGAAATGAAATTTTACCCACTAGACAAATTAACGGATGTCGAATTTGTATTGATTATAGAAAATTAAATGCCGCTACACGAAAAGATCACTTTCCTCTTCCTTTTCTCGATCAAATGTTGGATAGACTTGCTGGACACAAGTACTATTGCTTTTTGGATGGATATACTGGTTATCATCAAATACCTATTGCTCCTGAGGATCAAGAGAAAACAACGTTTACTAGCCCCTATGGAACATTTGCTTTTAGAAGAATGCCTTTTGGACTGTGTAATGCACCTGCGACTTTTCAAAGATGTATGATGTCTATCTTCAGTAGTATGATAGATAATGGAATAGAAGTTTTCATGGATGATTTTTTGTATTTGGAACTTCATTTAATATTTGTTTGGAAAACTTAGCAAAAGTTTTGGAGCTAAGTGAGAAAATAAATTTAGTTCTGAATTGGCAAAAATGTCAATTTATGGTTGCAGGAGGAATAGTGTTTGGGCATAAGATTTCTGAATGTGGTATGGAGGTCGATCCTGCTAAAATTTGAGTGATTGAGAGATTACCAGCACCCACTACTGTGAGAGAGGTGCAGAGTTTCTTAAGACACGCTGGGTTTTACAGGTGATATATTAAATATTTTTCTAAAATTACTAAACTTTTGTGCCAACTTCTAGAAAATGATAGAAAATTTGATTTTAATGATGAATGTTTAAGTGCTTTGGAATTGCTTAAAGACAAATTAATCACTGCTCATGTAATTGTTTCACCTGATTAGGAGAAACCTTTTGAACTTATGTGTGATGCTAGTGATTATGCGATTAGAATAGCGTTGGGGCAAAGGCATGATAAATTTTTTGAAGTAATTTACTATGCTAGTAAAACTCTTAACGAAGCTCAGATTAATTATACCACTACAAAAAGGGAGTTATTAGCTATAGTATTTACTTTTGAAAAGTTTAGACCTTATTTAGTTGGAGCTAAGAGTATAGTGCATACTGACCATTCAACTATCAAGTATTTAATGCAAAAGAAGGATGCTAAACCTAGATTGATTAGATGGATACTCCTTTTGCAAGAATTTTATTTTGTGATAGTTGATAGGAAGGGATCTGATAATCAAATAGCTGATCATTTGTCGAGAATAGAATCTGATAAATTAACTGAATTTTAGAAGGAAGTTACATAAACTTTTCCGGATGAACAACTTTATAATATTATGGGAAGAAATTTTTCTTGGTATGCTGATATTGTGCATTATATTGTGAGTGATATTGTACCATCTGATTTAACAAGACAACAATAAAAGAAATTTAAAAATGATGCTAAATTTTATTTCTAGGATAAGCCCTATCTATATAAACAGTGTAAAGTTCTGATTATTAGGAGATGTGTGCCACATGAAGAAATTAATCCAATTATTAAGAGATGTCATGATTCTGAATTTGGAGGTCATTTTGGTGTTGATAAAACTGCTTTTAAGATTTTACAATCTGGATTTTATTGGCTACTCTTTTTCAGGATGTTTATAAATATGTTAAATCTTGTGATCGGTGTCAGAGAGTAGGAAATATTTCTAGAAGAAATGACATGCCTCTAAATTATAATTTGGAAGTTGAAATTTTTTATGTATGGGGAATAGATTTTATGGGACCATTTACACCTTCATTTGGAAATTTATATATAATGGTCGTTGTTGATTATGTATCGAAGTGGATTGAAGCTGTCGCTTTACCTAGATGTGATGCTCGGAGTGTTTCTAAATTTTTAAAGAAATATATTTACAAGATATGGAATGCCGATAGTGATTATAACTGATCGTGGATCCCATTACAGAAATAATCAAATTAAGAGAATAATTGAAAAATATAATATTGTTCATAGAATTTCTACTGCTTATCATCCCCAAACTAGTGGTTTAGCAGAAGTATCGAATCAAGAAATTAAAATAATTTTGGAGAAAACGGTGGATAATCATAAATTAGATTGGTCTGCTAGATTAGATACCACATTATGGGCTTATAGGACTGCTTTTAAGACCCTATCGAAATGTCTCCTTATAGACTAGTATTTGTTAAAACTTGCCATTTACCAGTTAAATTGGAGCATAAAGCATATTGGGCAATAAAGGAGTTGAATTTTAATTTGAAAAATGCGGGAGAGAAAAGATTTATGCAATTGAATGAGTTGGAAGAGATTAGAAATGAATCTTATCATAATGACAGAATTTATAAAGAGAAAATGAAATTGTGACATAATCGGAAGATATTGAAGAAACGATTTGAACCTGGACAAAGAGTTTTGTTGTATGATATGAGATTGAAATTATTTCCTGAAAAGCTCAAGTCCAGATGGATGGGACCTTTTACTGTTGTAAAAGTTCATTCTTTTGGAGCGGTTGATATTGAGGATCCTAAAACTGGAAATATTTTAAAGGTTAATGAGCATCATTTAAAATTTTACTTTGGAGGGTTTCTACTTGACTTCATAGAGGTTTTATTGCTGAGTCATCCTGATTAACTGAATGGTTTTTCGGGCTGACGACATTAAACCAAGCGCTTTATAGGAGGCAACCCATATGTATCTGTGTGATATGTTTGCATGCTTATTGTTGTTTGTGCATTTAGTTTGAAATATAAGAATCCTAATTACTCCTAATTATTTTAAAAAATTTAAAATATATTGGATTTTATTGAGAAATTGAAGTATTTCGAGCCAAACGAAGTTCGGTGAAAATTTTAACCACTGGCGCCGCCGGCACCAGAATGGGCGCCACCGGCGCCCTATCACAGAGAAGTAACTGAACTTCTGAGTTTGAGCGCCGCCGGTGCCCAAAAACTGGTGACAATTTTTAAAGCTTAAAAATTTAATTTTTGGCAGTTTTGAGTGGGATCTTCTTCCTTAAAACTGTCCAAACTCCATTTTAAAGCCATAACCACCAGAAAAATGAAAACTTCCTTTCTCAATTCGCATCCCATGGATTCCTACTCCATAGAACTCCCTAGATCTTGCATTTTCAATCTACGGAAGTTCATCAGTTTTGAAGCACAGCGTCTATTCCATAAAGTGATGATGAAAGAAGGATTATAGGCTTTGTGAATCGAGGTTTGGAGAGTCCTACTACAAGAGTTGAAGAGATAGTGAAGCAGAGGAGTTAGAAAGTGTTATGCTACACTACTGTTGCCGTTATCGTTCCGGTTGTGAAACAATTTTTTGCAAATCTTCATGGGATCAACCAAGGATGTGTCTTTGTGTGAGGTAGGCATGTGTCATTCACTCCTGTGAGGATAAATGATCTCTTCATGATTAAGAATGTACCTATTTGCCATTATGCAAATTTTAATGTGACGAGCAATGATATGAATGATATCTATCACTATTTGACGGATGAAAATGAAGAGTGGGAAGTAAGGGATAATGGATATATCAGTTTCCCTTCTTCATATTTAAATCCGGTATCGAAGCAGTGGCATTACTTTATTTCGACAAAGTTATTTCTGACTCTGAAGATAAGTAAGGTAACGAAGGCAAATGCTATTTTGAATTTCTGTATACAAACTGGAAGGCTAATTGATATTGGATCTATCAATGTGAAATCTGTTTTGGGATTGATTGTTCATGGATCTAAATATGGGCTTGGACACCCATCCACCATATTTTTTTTGTGTAGTTAATCACAAGTGACATATGAAAGTTGGGAAAAAGTTCTTCTCCCCTGGAGGCCTATTGATCCCAATGATCTTTATGACTACCGAACAGTAGGAGATGAAGGAGATATGGATTTGCTTGCTGATCAGCCCACTGAGAGTTCACAATCCATTCAACCTTACTATCCTGAAAGTTCCAGAGTGATATTGAAGAAGATAAAGAAGTTGGAAAATGAGGTACAGAATGTTTTGAATGTTATTAACAATATTTCTGATTTATTTGATCACATTGATTGAAGGATGAAGGAACAGTTTGATCATACTGGTCGGATTGAATTGGGCTTAATTAATCTGTTGAAGAAGACTGCTTTGGTGGCTGAAGATTCATCAGTTGAATTCCCATATCGTCCCTTCTACAATCTGTTCGTTCATCATCAATCAATTGGAGACATTAGAGAGGGTGATAGTTCAGAGACTGATGAGGAGTAGTTAGTAGATTCTGTATGCTGCTTTATGTGTTTTTGTGTTTGCTTTGTTTTTTTAAGTTGTTTGCTTTGCTTTTCTTTAGTAGGATATGCTTGGATTATTCTTTGCTTTCTTATGTGTACTTAGATCTTAGTGTTTGTTTATCGTAGTGTACTTGTAACACTAAGGATCTAAGGATGGTTGCTTATATTTGATAAACTTATGTGTGTAATTATTGTAACGTGGATTTTATATATAGAAATGTTATGTGTGTAGTTTGTGTAAATTGAGGATTGTTTATTGCTTGAGTGATGAAATAGAAGCTGAATGATGTGTTAAATATGATTGCGGAGGCCGATACGATTGAAATTGTGAAAAAAATTTTGGACCCAGAGAAAAATTTAAATTGGCGCCGCCGGCGCCCAAATCAAGAGACTTTGGCCTTTTTGAATAAATAGAGCGTCGCCGGCGCCCTATCGAGCGCCCCCAGCACCCTATCGAGCACCGCCGGCGCCCAAACACAGGAAAGGGCCAAAACCCTATTTTTCGCGATTTTGACCCTGGGACCCGCATTTTTCTCCATTGCTTTGGTCTCCCACCTCCATTTTCACTAGTTTAAAGAAATAGGGCTTGCTAGATCTTGGAAAGAAAAGGATTTCGAGGATTTTTGACACTGAATCTACACTTCTCCAGGTAAGAGCTTCACTTTGACTTAAAATTTTTTTATTCCACCATAAAGATTCTCTCACATTGCTTGGTTCAGATTTTTGGAGATTTTGAAGAAAATTTGAGGATTCTTATGGTGAATATTACTCTTACTTGTTTAGATTAATGTTTGGAGCAAGTATATTGTGGATTTGGAATTTATTAGAATATTTTGTGATTTTTAGAAATTCACATGGCTCCAAGAGTGAGTAAGGGGAAGCGAAAATTTGATTAGGATGATGAAAGATTTGTTAATATTAAGGCTCAATTTCATTTCAACTCTCACCTTTAAAATAGGAAGTGTATTCAGGATCGAGCGTTTGATAATCCCGATGGATCTGTGGAACAGTTGATTTCTGAGCATAATTGGGAACGTTTTGTTACTTTACTTCTAATGCTGTGTTGGGATTAGTCCGAGAATTTTATGCTAACTTGCCCTGGTCTGATACTGAATATGTGTTAGTTCGAGGAAAATTGGTTGAATTCACCCCACAATAGATCAACACATTTTATCAAATTCAGGAACATTTTGTTTGTGAATTTGAGAATTTTGATGCTAGTGAGGGGAATTTGATGAGTGTGATTACATATTTGACTGATGGAAGAAGCTAGTGGAAGATGAATCAGAGACAAATGATTAACTTCCCTGCTTCTACATTAAAAGTAGCTTCAAAGGCATGGCACTATTTCATTTCTGCGAGACTGTTACCTTCTTATCATCACAGCGAAGTTACTAGGGATCGAGCTATTTTGAATTATTGCATCCAGAATATGAATAAGATTGATATTGGGGGCATCATTTTCAGAAATATTCATTCTATTGCCAAGGGAGCAACCACTGGAGGATTAGGACATCCTGCCTTGATTCATGCCCTATGTGTACAGTCTGGAGTTGATTATAGTAGTTCTGAAGAGGTGGCAATACCTTTGAGGCTGATTACGAAGACCAATTATTTGTACCTATGAGTCTCATGTGGGAGCACGAGAAAAGGGTAAGAGTACTGATATTCCTACTACGAGCCACGATGTTCCATCTACTTCTGAGCCTCCGACACTATCTAATATCATGGAGCAGTTGAGATTGCAGAGTGATAGCATGGATAGGATTCATGGTAGGATGGATACATTTGAGGCTAGAAGTGATGTAAATGAAGATTATCTAAGAAGAAGAGTTAAGTTTGATATTGCTTATTATGACACTCAGGCCAGATATATGAGAGGAGAGACTGGGGTGATATTCCCTAATTGTCCCAGTTATGCACCGTAAAGGCCTGGACCTTCTGATCCCGTTGATGATGTTGGTGATGATGAGTGGTAGTTATCTATTTCTGTGTTTGTTACTTTTTTTTGTTATGTGTTGTTGTGTTGTTGTGTTATGTGTTGTACTGTTGTTTTGTTTTGTGTTGTACTGTAGTATTTTCTTGAGATGTACTGTAGTATTTTCTTGAGATCTACATTCAAAACTCATTATTTTCGATTTTCACCATGGATTTTACTCTCATTTAGAAAAACCAAAATTTTGAGAAAAATTTTGATTTTTAAGGTTAAATCCATGAAATTTTTAAGGTCTTTCAAGTTTGAAAAGCTTCAATTAGTTTATTTTCCTAGATTCATTGAATTTATTTTGTGTTTTTATTTCACGTTTAGATGGTACCTAAATCTAAACGAGGAAATGAATGAGAAAATTTTGATCGTAGCAAGTTCGTCACTGCTGCTGCACACTTTCAATACAATGATTTTGCTACGACTCAGAAATTTATCTCAGAGCGAAGTTTTTACAATCCTGGAGGAAGAATTGAGGATACAATCGTTGCGCTCAACTGGCAACAATTCTGCAATTTCACTGTTGTTGTCATTATCTCGGTTGTTAGAGTGTTTTAGACTAATTTCGTGGATGTTGAAGAATACGAGATTTTTGTCAGAGGAGTTGGAGTAGGATTCACTCCTGAACGTATCAACATTTTCTATGGCCTGCCGTTAAACACTGAGTGCTTTTACTCTGGATTATCTCCATTCGAGGGAGATTTGGATATGATCATTGCCTACTTGACTGATAGTACTGGAGCCTGGAAGATTTGGAACGGAAAAAGGGTAAATTTTTCATCTTCTAAGCTTAATGGTGTTTCAAAGGCACGGAACTACTTTATTTCTCTCGTCTCCTTCCATCCAATCATCTGAGCGAGGTTACCGAAGATAGAGCTATCCTCAACTATTGCATTCAAGAGAGGAAGCTTATTGATGTAGGGAGCATTATTTATGATTCTGTAGAGTCTAGTGCTCGTTCTCGCACTTCTATTGGACTTGGTTTTCCATCTCTGATCTATTCTCTAAGTCAAAGTGCTGGAGTAGTTGCTGAGCTTTCTGAGGAAAAGCTCAAGTCGACAAAGCCTATAGGAAGAGAGAGTGTCAGTATCTATGATCGACTTCGAGGTAAGAGTTCTACTGCACCTTCTGGTTCATTACCTACTTCAGGTAGAGCTTCTACTTCTGTACCATCTACTTCTGCTGAGCCACCATCTACTTTTTGGGAATCCATGCATGATAAGCTTATAGAGCAGCAGAATGAGTTATTCCTAACTCATTGTAGAGTATATACGATCGATAAGAAGATTGATCATCTTTTTGAGTATACACAAAGATAGAGTGATTACGATGCTGAGTATTCTAAGTCTTTAGTGAGATTTCTGAAAGGTGAGCACGATGTTCAGTTTCCTACTTGTCCCAGATATTCACCATATGTTGATCCAAAGGATATGGAGTTTTCTTTTGGTGATGACGATGATGAAGCTACAGATAGGTATTAGTAGCTTGACTTACCTCTGAAGATGTGTTGATTCTGTTTTTAGTTTGTTTCTTGTTTCTTATGTTGTTTAGTGTGATGATATTTGTTAGTGTTGATGTGAATTTTTTTTTTGTATGTTGAAAATGTTTTTAGATTATCTGATGTGTGTTTAAAACTGAAATATGAACGAATTTTTATAAAAGTTTATTTATGTTTCAGCCTACTGTTTAGTGATAATGATTAGTTAGTAATTTTGCATGTTTAAAAATAAATAATAATAATAATAATAATAATATTTTTTAGAAATTAACTCCTGCTCTGCAAAACTTTTCTATATGTGCTTAATCATTTCTGTTATATTCATAATAAAGCACGTGTAGAAGTAAAAGTTAGTTTTTCCTTACTACATCATTATTGTACTTAGATTAATTCTCGTTTTTTTCTTTCTCTCATGCTTTAGAAAATTTCATGATTCATATTTATACTAAAGCTAAAGTTTGGGGGAAGGGAAAACATTTATCAAATTTAAATATTATTTGTTCTTAATGAACTAATATTTTCTTTAAAAAATATTAACATAACATAAGGAATGAAAAATCTGTTTAAGATTACCTAAATTTTTGAATTTATAAATAATTTAGTAAACTTAACCTAAATTTCAAAAATTATGATTGATTTTAAGAATAGAATTATTTAACTTAAAGAATAATAAGATAAAAAATTTTCCATATATAGTAAAGAGAATTGTATTTTTGAAATACTAAGGAATCAATATTATTGCTTGAAAAAGAAAAGATTGAAATAAGTTTTGAAAAATAATAAATTATTAAAAATGTTATATTTCTTAAGTAAGAATGAATAAGTTTTTGAAAATAAGTTAAAAATAGTGAAGTTCAAAATCATTATTAGGCTATCCAAAAATAGTAATCCTCACTTGAAAAAAAGAAAAAAGAAAAGGATTGAAAAGCAATCCAAAAGAAAAAAAAGGAATGTGAGGAGAAGCTTGAGGAAATGGCTAATCAAAAATTGGTTTCACTTGAATTATCTTATAGGAAAAAAACTGATTACATTTTTAACTTAATTTCTATTTACAAATATTTTTCTTGTAAATATTCTATGTGACATTAATATGATAAACTACAATTATTCTTGAAATGAATGAAAAAATGGAAATTTTATGATTCGGTAGTTAAATTTTCCTTAATTCTTAAAATTAAACTTAATTAGTGAAATTTAGTTAAAGATTTGCTAAAACATTTATAAAACCCAAAAATTATAAGGAATCTTAAATATTTTAACTTCATTCCAAATGTTATTTATTTTATGTAACTAAAAGGGTTACTTGATGACAAGTAACGTTTAAGTTTGGGAGAATTTGATTTGCCTAAAAAATACCCACTTTATACCTTATTTATGATTCAATTCTTAAGGATATTATGCTTTAATGAAAAGTATTTTTTGACCTCTTTTTTTATGATATGTCAACCTTTTGACCTAAAAAGTCAACTTTGGTCAAAATGGTCAATTCAGACCCAATGACCAACCTTGTTGACCCATAGGTCAAATCAACTTTGGTCAAAATGGTCAATCCAGACCCAATGACCAAGCCTGTTGACCCCATAGGTCAACCTTTTGACCTAAAAAGTCAACTTTGGTCAAAATGGTCAATCCATACCCAATGACCAACCCTGTTGACCCCATAAGTCAACCTTCTGACCTAAAAAGTCAACTTTGGTCAAAATGGTCAATCCAGACCCAATGACCAACCCTGTTGACCCCATAGGTCAACCTATTAACCTAAAAAGATAATTTTGGTCAAAATGGTCAATCTAGACCCAATGACCAACCCTGTGGACCCCATAAGTAAACCTTTTGACCTAAAAAGATAATGATCGTCAAAATGGTCAGTCGAGACCCAATGACCAACCTTATTGACCCATAGGTCAACCTTTTGACTTAAAAAGTCAACTTTGGTCAAAATGGTCAATCTAGACCCAATGACCAACTCTGTTGAGCCCATAGGTCAACCATGACCTAAAAAGTCAATTTTGATTAAAATAATCAATTTTTTATCAAATAACCAATTATTGACCCAATGACTTGTTTAAGACCCCACAATGACAAGGATTAATCAAATTAATTTCAAAAATTATTTTGATTAATTAAATTGACTAATAATTTTATTTTTAATATTTTAATTAATTAAATGACATGATCAATTAAAATAAAAATTAAATTAAAAGTCATAAAATTACAAAATGCACCAAAATTAAATGAAAATGACAAAATTAATCAAATAATTAATCTCAAAATTAATTTGAATAATTAATTGGCTAATGATTTAATTTTTAAAATTTTAATTAATGACATAATTAATTAAAATGAAAAATTAAATTCAAAAGCCATAAAATGCACAAATTAATTAAAAATAATGGAATTAATCAAACAATTAATTTCAAAATTATTTTTAATTAATTAATTGACCAATAATTTAATTTTCACATTTTAATTAATGACATAATTAATTAAAATGAAAATTAAATTGAAAAGTAATGAAAAGAGACAAAATTAAATTTTAATGACATGGATATTAATTAAATAATTAATTTGGAATTATTTCCAATTAATTATTGATTAATAAAATAGTTTCCAATATTTTATTAATGACATAATTAATTAAATATGGAAATTAAAATAAGGAGGGCATTAAATGAAATTTTTAAAACCTATGACATTTGGTTTTCTAAAAATTCCAAAGCTCCTTTATGACATCACACATGACCTCATATGGGTTAGACACAACTCATATGACCCATTAAAGAGAAATTAACCCATTGATGGCTCATATTTAACCATGGTAAAGGGGCATAATGACATGAAAATGAGGTGGCAAAACCATGGTGATTTAAAGTGTGACTCACCCCCTTTGTAAAGTGAGGTGTCTTGCCATGGTGAAGTTAGTTTAGCCACCTCCCTAGCCACCCAATGATGAGAAGACAAAGCTTTAACCATTCTTCACACCATGGTTAAGCTCATCATAACATTTCATAAAAAAATTTTAAGAGGGGAGCTAATGTGTCACCACCCCATGAAATGATAAATGAGGTGTTGCAAGGAGAGGGTCTCAACCATTTGAGTCATCATTAACCTCCCACTTAGCCAATGGAATGGGAACAAAGAGATTAAAATCCATCATGACAAATTTGAAGCCATATTTGCCATGAAATGTGCACTTTCTTAAGTGGCAAAATTCTCATTGGAGAAGAAGAGGTGAGGCTTGGTTTACATGGGGGAGGTTGTACTCTACAGCTCTAACCATACTATGATCAAACCTAAGCTAACCAAGGTTGAACCAAAGCCATTCATAGCCATATAAAGACCCCTTGGCCGAAATTTACAAGCGGAGAGAAAAAATCTATAGAAACATATATGCTGCACAAAATCCCTTGGCTCCCAACACAAAAAGTCATCCTAGGGACCTCAACAACCTATTCCAACCAAAATCAAGCTATAGGATTAGCCCAATCAAGCCAATTTGGCTAAAATCCAAAATCAGCCCAAACTAGCCATTTTGTCAAAATTGCTCTCCAAGGCTAGCTACAAAACCAAATTGAAGTGACAAAGATCTTCTTTTGGAGTCCTAGAAGCTGACCATCAGGCCTGATCAAGCTCGACAAACTTATGGCTAAGGTATGGATTTATTTTATCTGAAATAAATCATATAATCGAAATATCATGAGTTAAACTAGCCCAGAAATGTATCATCACCGTATAGATATACCTTATACGTCCAGATGATTCCATATGTTCAAAAATTACTCAATTTCGTTAAGAAATGAGTGAGATATTGAGCTTTGAAGTTGGACAGTTCAAAAATTTTCGAATTTTTTAGGGATTAATCTCTACCGTCTGTTCCCGTGTTTTGGAATGGACGGCGCTCATCTAATGATCCTATGTCCGCTGTTCTGCGTCGCGCACCAGATCCTCCCGCCCCTTCGAAGGTACGAGGACACGTGTCGCGCCGTTGATTTTTCTGGCCTAGGTTAATTCAGATTAACCTTAAAATTTCAAAAATTCATATCTTTTTATACAAAGCTCCTAAAAATAAAATAAAATAACCTATGGAAAGCTCTTCAAGAGAAGAAAATTATGAGACCAAAATCATAATTTTATACTCAGTATTTAATTTTTAAATAATTAAATACTCTCTAGAGTATTTTAATTATTAAAAATTATCTACAAATCAGAAAAATATGAAATTTTTAGGGAAGAACCTTCAAGTCATTAGACACATCTTCTGATTTTTCTAAGGCTAGGATAGCTCTCTAGGATGTGATTTTCTAATTTCCATGAAATTTTGTAATTATTTTCAAAAAAATAATTATAAAATTAGGAAAATTGGAAATTTTAAATGCAAAATGATTGAGAAACTTAGGATAACAGATAACAATCCTAAAACAACAATTCTCAAGCCGTCAAATCAATCTAAAAGACACTTTGAAACAAGGTTAAGATTTATTAATTTTAAAATTAATAATTCAAAACCTTTTCTTCACATATTTAATCCATTTCATCATGGATTAAGCAAGTGATGAATCCAAACTTAAATGAACTCAAATCAAACAAAAATTAGGTTTAAAGACAACTTAAGTCTAATTAAATCATCAAACCTTAGGGTTTAATACAAAATCAAATCTTTAATTAAGTTTAAGGACATATTAAACTTAATTAACCCATTAAACCTTAACTAAATTAGGTTTAATACCAAAATCAAACCTTTAATTAAGTTTAAGGACATATTAAACTTAATTAACCCATTAAACCTCAACTAAATTAGGTTAAATACCAAAATCAAACCTTTAATTAAGTTTAAGGACATATTAAACTTAATTAACCCATTAAACCTTAACCAAATTAGGTTTAATACCAAAATAAAACCTTTAATTAAGTTTAAGGACATATTAAACATAATTAATCCATTAAACCTTAACTAAATTAGGTTTAATACAAAATCAAACCTTTAATAAAGTTTAATGACATATTAAACTTAATTAACCCATTAAACCTTAACTAAATTAGGTTTAATACAAAAATCAAAACTTTGATTAAGTTTAAGGACATGTTAAACTTAATTAATTCATTAAACCTTAACTAAATTAGGTTTAATACAAAACCAAACCTTTAATTAAGTTTAAGGGCATATTAAACTTAATTAACAACTTAAAGATTAGGTTTAAGATAAACCTAAACCCTAATTAGGTTTAACCCATTAGACTTAATTAAACCATTAAGTCTTAACTAAATTAGACTTAATCAAACCTAAACCCTAATTAAGTCTAACCCATTAGAAGTAATTAAACCATTAAGTCTTAACTAAATTAGACTTAATCAAACCTAAACCCTAATTAGGTTTATCCCATTAGTCCTAATTAAACCATTAAGTCTTAACTAAATTAGACTGAATCAAACCTAAACCCTAATTAGGTCTAACCTATTAGACCTAATTAAACCATTAAGTCTTAACTAAATTAGACTTAATCAAACCTAAACCCTAATTAGGTCTAACCCATTAAACCTAATTAAATCATTAAGTCTTAACTAAATTAGACTTAATCAAACTTAAACCTTAATTAGGTCTATCACATTAGACTTAATTAATTATTAAACCTTAACCAACTAAGGTTTAATCAAACTCAAAATAACCTTTAACTTAGGTTTAACATAACATGAACCCAAATTCAAACTTAACATAGGTTCAACACAACATGAACCCAAGTTCAGCCTTTAACTTAGGTTCAACACAACATGAAACCAAGTTCAAACTTAGCTTATGTCTAACACCACATAACTCAAACTTAAAATTTAACTTGAGTTCAACCCATATTGAACTTAAGTTAACCTTAAGTCTAGGTTCAACCTAACTTGAACCTAACTTAACTCAACTCAAACCTTAACTTGAGTTCAACCCATATTGAACTTAAGTTAACCTTAAGTCTAGGTTCAATCTAACTTGAACCTAACTTAACTTAAACTTAAACCTAACTTGAGCTCAACTCATATTGAACTTAAGTTAACCTTAAGTCTAGGTTCAACCTAACTTGAACCTAATTTAACTCAAACTTAAACCTTAACTTAAGTTCAACCCATATTGAACTTAAGTCAACCTTAACTCTAGGTTCAACTAACTTGAACCTAACTTAACACAAACTTAAACCTTTACTTGAGTTCAACTCATATTGAACTTAAGTTAACCTTAAGTCTAGGGTCAACCTAACTTGAACCTAACTTAACTAAAACTTAAACCTTAACTTGAGTTCAACCCATATTTAACTTAAGTCAACCTTAAGTCTACGTTCAACCTAACTTGAACCTAACTTAACTCAAACTTAAAATCTAACTTGAGTTCAACCCATATTTAAGACAACCTTAAGTCTAGGTCCAATCTAACTTGAACCTAACTTAATTCAAACCCAAATCAAACACAAACCTTAATTAAGTCTACCACATTAGACTTAATTAAATCGTTAAACCTTAATTAACTAAGGTTTAATTAAACTCAAAATTAAGTCTACCACATTAGACTTAATTAAACCATTAAACCTTAACTAACTAAGGTTTAATTCGACATAAACCCTAATTAAGTCTACCACATTAGACTTAATTAAACCATTAAACCTTTGTCGGCATATTTTTAGGTTTTAAATTTAATTTAAATATATATATATATATATATATATATATATATAATTTGAAAGTAGCATTTAATTTTGAAAATAATTTTAAGTTTAAAAATTTTAAGATATGAAATCAAACCGCTCTCACATCCCAAATAGTTTATATAAACGAGCACCACACCACAAACCGTATATCTATCCCGAAGAATAGACACACTGCTTAATGATGAGGCTCGACTAAATAAACTAGAAGATTTGTGACATCCGTCTGGTCTGCGAACCAATTTTATAAGCCGAAAAGTTCCCCTGCTTAATATAAAAGAATTAAGCAGGGTTTATATTACCTGGGTTCTTAAAGTTCCCTATAAGGGCAAGCCCCTATAGTTAATTACATCTTAAACGTCGGGAATCATTTAATAAAACTCTCAATAATGATAAGTAGTTTTGCTCTCAAGAATTTCAAAGTTTAAGGTTTTCAAAGGATTGGATTTTGGAAATTTCAAAAGGGATTAGTTCAAATTTGGAACAATTTATTTTAAGAGTCCAATGGAAGAGAGGTACGAGAAGCTGAGGATCCAAGAAGAATCTTGGCAACTTTCCAAACTATCCTATTGTTTGGCTTCAATTTAGGAGTTTATTTAATGTTATCATCTTGCCAATTTTAATTAATTAGGACTTATATTCGTACGACATGATCATACAAATAGCCTGGAAGATGTGAGGGCTTGTGTAGTACCAAACAACTACCTCGGAATCCTAAGACTGGTTAGGGCTTAATTTGCATAACATGATTATACAAATGCCTAACAAAAAGGTTGAGGGTTTATGTTGCACTAGGCAGACGACCTCGAAATCCTATGGCTTGGTTATTTAAAACTAGGAAAAGGTTTTGCTGAAGTAGACACAAGTTTTGCTGACGAAGATGGCCATGCTGCCCACCATGCTCCGAGCTCCTTGTTGTTGCAGAGTTTTAGTTTTAGAAGGTGAAAATCAGGAGATGAGAGAAGTGTTCTTGTTTAGAAAAGTTTTAAAATCCAAATGTCTTTAATGTTTTATTAGGGGAATCTTAAAGTTGATTATAACAACACCGGTTAAGATCCCACAGTTCCATCATTCTGGAACCGTTATTTTTATCGGATTCACATAGTCCAGATGAATTTGCTAAACTCAACTGAATGAGTTCCACACTTTCATTTAGACCGTGGGAAATCCCGTTAGCAACACGTAGGTTACATCATCCGAGGTATTCCCGATCATCCAACAAGACGTTTTAATTTAGTTTTAGTTATAGTTTTGTGCTCTGTTTGTGATTAAATTTTGAGTTGTTTTATATTTTGAAATGTTGTGGTGGTGAATTTTATCTTGTTGTGATTTTTTAATTTAGTTTTGGGTTTCAGTTTTGTGACTATCCTAAAGGTTTCAGTTTTCATGCAATAATCTTGTTTATCATGCAAGAAAAGTAAAGCGCGGTGCAGGTAAAAAAGTTGTAATAAAATAAAAGCATACCTGGAGGGTCTTACCGTCATTCAAGCTACACTTAAAGCACATGTTAAGGTATTTATATATATTTGCAAGAAAACACCTAGGTAAAGCTAAGGGAAGGTTTTGGTTGTCTACCAAAGTCCTAATCCTATTGCTTGTCAATCCTTACGACATCTAGGTTCTTTTGTGTTTTGTTAAGGATAATTTTCTTCATCAAAGGACAATCAAGTTCAGTTGTTCTTCTAAAGCATCTCATCATATTGAGAAAGTGCTTAGGACGAATCTTAAACATCTTTACAATATTTCTGAGATTATTTCGAGTCTAAATGAATTTTTATTGTAGAGATGAATCAATCATCTAGAAATTTTTAGTCAAGTTTTAACTCTTGCTCAGTGAATTTAGGACATTTGATTATCCTATAAGTAAAGTGACATTTCACTTGATACTTTACTTAAGAGTTATAATAATGAAAACCTTTAGGGGGCAAATCAGTTTGTTAGAGAATTT
Source organism: Papilionanthe hookeriana x Papilionanthe teres (assembly GCA_022702705.1). Classification (NCBI taxonomy): domain Eukaryota; kingdom Viridiplantae; phylum Streptophyta; class Magnoliopsida; order Asparagales; family Orchidaceae; genus Papilionanthe; species Papilionanthe hookeriana x Papilionanthe teres. The sequence goes on along the minus strand of CM040424.1, from coordinate 151,100,924 downwards.
AATGATTTAAAACTGGAATTGGTGATTTAAAGTGATTTAATTTAGTTATGAAGTTTTAATAATTTAAGTTTGGAATTGTGTTCAAGTTGTTTTATTCTTAAATGTTTTAAACCATTTGAATTGAAAGAGGAGTTTAAATTATTTAATTTTGACTTTAATGATTTAATTTTTAATTTAATTGCAATATTCTTGATTAAATTTTAATTGGTTTGATTTTCTTTATTAAGAATCATTTTTTTAAGTTGATTTTGATGTTTCAAGTTTGCTTTAAATTTGCTTTCAAGTGATTTTTGAAATTAATTTTAGTGTTTTAAATTTATTTCAATTTGATTATTAAATTACTTAATGTTTCAAGCTTAATTTCATTAAAGGTTACTTTCTTTTAACTATCATCTTAAGTTTAATTAAGAGTTAAATATTATTAAATTAATTCATTTAGGAATTTTAAATTAAAGAATTGATATCTTCTTATATCAAATCCCTAATCTTAATAATCCAAATTTTTAATCTACTCTTCCAAAATTTAAATTATTTAATTAATTAAAATTTAGTTTAAATATTTTCAAGATGATTAATGGGTTTCTACCCCTTAATTCCCTAGGTTTCAATCATCTAATGAAAATTTTAAAATCAGATATTTTACCCTCCCCTTGATTAAACCTAAATATTAATTAGGGTTAAAATTCTTTAATTACCTTTATGCCCCTTTTAAGCTTGTTCATTTCATAACTAATCAAATTAAGCTCAAATGAAATTAAAATTTTTATGTCACTTTACTCACATGTCAATTAAGACATTAGAGGAGAAGATGTGATTTTTTTGAATTTAATTTAATTTATATAATTATTTTAATGAAAAATAGGGATTTTTAATGAAAATTCAACAATATGACCAAGGTAAGGTTTCTGTTCTTAGGAAAATTATGGGATGTTCCTACTAACCAGAGGAACACTTGGGCTAATTTTGGTGATTTTTTGAATTATATTTTATTTATTATAATTATTTTAAGTTTTGAAGTGTTAATTAATTATAAAATAAAATTAAAATTGAAAAATGAATTTTATGTTTTTCTTAAGTACCTTTAACCTCAAGTAGTTCAGAGAAGCAAATTTTATATTTTTCTAAATTTTCTTTGATTTATTAGAATTAATTTGGTGAAAAGGTTGGAAAATCCATTTTTTAATATTAAAAATTGTCTTAAGCATTTAAAATTCAATATCTTAACCAAGAGACTTGGGAAAAATATTTAGTTTGTTCTTAAGTGATTAGGAGTCAAAATATAACATTTTTGTGATTTTTTATTATTTTTATGGTTTTTATTATTTTTTAATTATTTAAAATATTAAAATAAGGTAGAAAATGAAGATTTTTGAAAAATTCCAATTTTAATTTTCTTAGACACCTCTGATATCAAAAAGCCCACAAACCAATTTAGTGGATTTTTAAAATGTATTTTTAGAGTTATGAATTTTTAAGGTTTAATTTTGGTCATGTAACTTAATTAATCCATTTAGTGGGGTTAACATTTCCAATTGATTTCAAATTTTTATGTGAGGTCCCTCTGATCCTAAAGATCAGTGGAGAATTATTTACAAGTTCTTTTGATGTGTGGTTAACCCTAATTAATTGAAGTTCAATTTTGAGTAATTAGACCAATTAGGGTTATTCTTAATGAATTAACTCAAAACATAATTATCCTAGGGTCTTCTGGTACTAAGAAACTTCTCTAAATTTTCCTAGAATTTTCTAAGCAATATGCTAATTAATGGAATTAAAATACCAATAATAGTGACATAAGCTTGAAAAATACATAACTTGTCATAGAGATAACCTCTGACCTTGAAAAATTCAGGAAATGTTTCCAAGATCAGAGGCTTTAAAAGCCCTATGGTCTCATGCCATGGTGAATTATCTATGCAAATGGAGAATTAAAATACTGAAATGAGTAAATAATTAATTAAAAATAAAATACTCATCAAATTAACTCAATTCTTTTTCCACATTATTCTCCTCTGTTCAAAGAGCAAGATGGTATTTTTATTTTATTTTTGGGATTTTTCTACAAAAAGATATGAATTTTCTAAGTTTCAGGCATTTAATTAAATCATAAATTCCATATTTTCCTACTTATCCGACTCAGCACCACATCAACCTTAGCGTCTCCGAAGCTCCACGCAGCGCACTCCCATTCGCCGCCGCCATCCGACTCAGCGCCACGCTGCCCACGGTTTACGTACTGTTCCCTGGTCTGACGTAATCTGTGTCGTCCAGTCCATACACGCTCGATCCAACGGCGGTTGGTCGTCGTCTCCGACTGGTGTGCACCCGTGACCGTCCACACTCAAACCCTAATATCTCCCTTATTTCTCAATGGATTTTTGTGTTCTTATACTCTATGGATTCTTCTTGAAGAGATGAACACATCCAAACAGTTTACATGCATTGAAATCAACTCAAATGAAATGGAGAATCGCTGGAAGCTCTCGAGGAGGAGTGTCTATACCTTGGTTCAGGAGGTGAGGCCTCAACTGAATGTACTCGGCACGTTCGTTGAAGCTGGAGGAGCCTGGGGATGAAGCCTCTGGCCCTGTCAAATTGTCTAGGTGCAACTTCCACCAAGCCTGATTTTAGACTTTGGAGGCTAGAGCAATTGGGTGGCCTGGAGAGGGGGCTTTCACTGGGGAACTTCTTCTCTTGGTCCTGTGCAGGTGTGGGTGAGTTTAATTTGATTTTGGTGGAGGTTTGAGAGATGTCCTGTTTTGGCCTAAGAATTGAGCTCCAAAATTGAGCTCAATCAATGGAATTTAGGGCAGGAGAACAGTGGGGATTAATTGCTCTTGGCTAGGGGAAGCTCTGTGAGAAGTTTGGAGGGATTCTATGAAGGTTGATTTCAGCCAATCTTTTGGCTGAGAGGGGGTGGCTTGTTTAAATAGCCATGGCCAGGGCCTCCCAGGGGGGTTTGATGCTTGGATCAACTGCTCTAGTGAAGAGAAGAACAACTACAGTGGCCATTGGGTATGGGACAACTTAGCTAGTTCAAATTGAATTTTTGAATCCATTTAGACCTCTCGGCCATGGTGTTTTCCGGCGGCCTGGTGGCTGGCCGGCCAGGGTCAGGTCACCATCCTAATCAGGAGGGTCAGGGCTTGAAGTTTGTGGGTTCAATTGGCCAATTCCAAGTGTAAAGAGGTTTGATTTAAGTGGTAAGGGGGAAGTGTCATTTTGGGTTCAAATGGATCAAGTCATGGCTTAGGGCTTGGTGCACCATCCAAAGCTCGATTTTGGAGCTGAGGGAGGTCGAGTGAGTCAGCTTATGAATAGTGGTGAAGTCCCCATCAAGATTATTAGGATTAGTTTTGGGTTAAGGGGAATCATGGGTAGGGCTAATGACTTTTAGTGAGTGCTTAAAGGATCTCCTCCTTTTGCCATTTAGGGAGTGATGACAAGTCTATGGCTCCTCATGGCTTACATATGGCTTATGCTTGGCTCCATGGCTCCATTTGGCTTGGGGCCAAGCTTAGTCAATTTCATGGAAATGGGTTTTAAGGATTTTAGATATTTAGGGGTAATTTGGCACATTGCTTAGTTTAGAAAATTTTAATGATGAATTTGAAACTTAGGGAGTGATTTAAATCAAAGGGATGATGAGGTGAAAGTGTCATGTAGGCTTTGGATTGACTTTGGGCCTTTTGAAATCATTTTGGATGGGCTTTTAAAATGGTTTAAGGAAGTGGGCTTTATGTTTCAAAATGAACTTTTGGATGAAAAATTTTGTGGAGGACCAGGCTAAATAAATGTTGGGTTTAGTTTAGGGATGTGTTATGAGTGATTTGAAACAAATTTGAGGCGATTTGGAGTTGAATTGGGTTTGATTTGGGACTTTTTGGTAAAGGGGGCAAAGTGGGTCAAATTGGGCTAACTTGGGCTAAGGTTGGGCTAATGTTAGATTTTATGTAAAATTAATGTTGAGAAATGTTTATGGGAGTGTTACAAAGAGTTTTCAACTTTGGTTGGGCTTTGATTTTAGGATTTGGGCCCATTTGCGTTCATGGTGGGTTTAGGCCAAAATTAGGGATTTTGGGTTAGGTTTGGGTGGAGTTTGGGTTCAAATTTGGGGCAAATCTTGTTAGTGTTTTGTTTGTGGGGATATTAGGAAGGTTAAGGAAAAGATTTGGGGCTAATTTGAGTTTAATTGGGTTAGTTTGGGCTAAGTTTAGGTCATGGGCCAAAATTGGGCTTTAAGCTTCAAATTGGAATTGGATCCAAATGTTAATCAAATTGGGCTTGGATTTTGTCTAAATCGATATTGGGGATATGGAATTGAAGTTTAGAATTGAATTAGATCAACATTGAGGTTAATTGGAGTAGTTTGGTTTGACATTGGGTTCACTTGGGTTAAAAATTGGTCAAATTGAGGGTTTTGGTAAAAGTGGGCTAAATTGACAAAATAGGCTTATAGTGTAGTTAAAAAAAATGAAATTGGGAATATTTCGAATTTTTTGGAATTTTTTGGGAATTTTTGGAATTTATGGATTTTTTTGGTTAAAAAGGGCATTTTGGGTATTTGGAGGGTATTGGGGGTGTATTTTTGGAAATTTTGGTATATTTGGCTAAGGATGATCAATTTGAATGGTGGGAAATGTTTAGGATTGGTTTTGAGGAATTTTGGGTAATTTACATAATTTTTGCAAATTTTGGGTAGCTTCAAGGGCATTTGGTAGGTTTGGCGGGTGTAGGATCCCGGGGGTCAAAAATTGAAATTTTGAACAAATGAAGATTGATCAAGTTTGAGTAGAATGGAATCACTTTGGTTAAGCCATGAAGCCATATCAAGCCCATAAGAGCCATGAGAGGACTCATTTGAGGCATTCACTATGTTGTTCACTAACCTTCTTAGCCGAGGGCTCAGGGGTTAAGGTCCATCCATATGAATTACCTACATGAGTCGGGGAAGTCAAGCTAGGTATGAATGGTTTTAGGATTTGGAATGTGTGTGAAAGTGTAATGTGTGCGAGTCGATCCTCACAAGACCAGAGCCACCCGGGGTAGTCCTAAGGCCAAAGAGTCACATAGGGAACTCATCCTTTAAACCTCCACATTTGATCTTAACCCTCCAAGTGGCTTAGGGGTTTACAATCAGGCATGTGGGGTTTAAAGGGAGTTAAGAAGTGTTTGAATTTCTAAGTGGTGGGTTCCATTTCTAGTCCTCTAAGATAGTCGAAGGGAAAGCCTAAGGCTAGATCCTAAGTACTAAGGAGAGAGAAGAGAGAAGACCTCATCAAAAATGAGGTCAACAACCTTAACTAACTAAGGTTTAATTCGACATAAACCCTAATTAAGTCTACCACATTAGACTTAATTAAACCATTAATCCTTAACTAAATAAGGTTTAATCCAACTCAAACCTTAATTAAGTCTACCACATTAGACTTAATTAAACCATTAAACCTTAACTAACTAAGGTTTAATTAAACATAAGCCTTAATTAAGTCTACCACATTAGACCTAATTAAACCTTAACCAACTAAGGTTTAATCCAACCTAAACTCAAATTAAGTCTACCACATTAGAATTAATTAAACTATTAAACCTTAACTAACTAAGGTTTAATCAAACCTAAACTCTAATTAAGTCAACCATATTAGACTTGATTAAACCATCAAACCTTAACTAACTAAGGTTTAATCAAACTTAAACTCTAATTAAGTCTACCACATTAGACTAAATTAAACCATTAAACCTTAACTAACTAAGGTTTAATCAAACTTAAACTCTAATTAAGTCTACCACATTAGACTTAATTAAACAATCAAACCTTAATTAACTAAGGTTTAATCAAACCTAAACCATAATTAAGTCTACCACATTAGACTTAATTAATCTATTAAACCTTAACCAACTAAGGTTTAATCAAACTTAAATTCTAATTAAGTCTACCACATTAGACTTAATTAAACCATTAAACCTTAACCAACTAAGGTTTAATCAAACTATCACATTAGACTTAATTAAACTATTAAACCTTAACCAATTAAGGTTTAATCAAATTCAAACCCAAACTTAACTTAAGTCTAACCCACATTAGACTTAAGTCAAATCATACTTAGGTTCAACCTGACATGAACCTAAGTCTAACCTAAACCAAGACATGAACCTTAGGTTCAACCCAAATTGAACCTAAATCGACATAAATCTTAAGTTCAACCCAAATTGAACCTAAATCGATAAAATCGAACATAAATAGACATAATCAACATAAATTTGACATATAAAATATAAATGGTCAAAATCAACATAAATTTGACATTTCAAACATAAATCGACATAATCAACATAAATTCGACATTTCAAACATAAATTGATATAATCAACATAAATTTGACATTTCAAACATAAATCGACATAAATTTGACATTTCAAACATAAATCGACATAAATTTGACATTTCAAACATAAATCGACATAAATTTGACATTTCAAACATAAATCGATACAACCTACATAAATTTGACATTTCGAACATAAATCGACATAACCAACATAAATTTGACATTTCGAAAGAAATCGACATAACTGACATAAATCTGACATTTCAAACAAAAATGGACATAACTGACATTAATCTGGCATTCCAAACGAAACTCAACAAATTTGACATTTCAAATGAAACTATTCGACATTAATCAACATTCCAAACATAATCAAACATAAATCGACATTAATCGGCATTTCAACCAAATTCAACAATCACCGACATTAAATGACATCAATTGACATTTCAAACCAAATGTAACATAATTCAACATTCAACATAAATCGACATGATTTGACATAAACCGACATAAGTTCAACCTAAATAGAACTTAACACGACATGAACTGACATAATACTTAAGTTTGACCTAAATCGAACTTAACACGACAACACTTACACTTTTTGAGGATAAATGTTAACCTTAATCGAGAGTTTTCCTATGCAGTATTAATTTCTCAGGATGTAATTAACTATAGGAGCTTGCTCCTATAGGAGATTAAAGAACTCAGGATAGGTATTTTACCTACAAGCCCTCTCTGGTTACTCAACATCTTCATATGATTTTCTCATACAAAAAACTTTAGTTATTATACAATATGAAGATTTATTCTATGAGATTATCATTTGATCTCTTTTTTTCTCAATCTCTATCATGATTAATCCTTATTCAATTCTCCAAAGACTTCTGACAATAAGTCTAAGTAGGATAAGAATTAGGGTGATAAATAGAGAAAGAGAGTGGCAACTCCATGACATTGACATAATACGAGAATTGATAGTGATGTAAAGTCGACATAAAAAAAAGATTTTTCATCGCCATCAGTATTTTCATGTTTTTGGATGTAGATGATTAAAAAAGAGTCCAAGAAAGAAAAGAAGGAAAAAAGAGCAAAATGGAGCAAAATGGAGCTTATGGAGGAAAATATTGGAATTATTGGCCCGGCGCCTAGGCGCCAGAATCCGGCGCCTAAGCGCCAGCTCGATACATTCGCTGTTAAGATTTTTGATGACTTTAGGGAGTTATTTTGACAAAGTTAAGCGGTTATTGGAGCTTCTAGAAGACTGGAAGTTACTCCTAATATATAGGGCATGTGATACAATGCATTTGGACACAAGGAAGCAGTTTTAATCGCGAAGAAGTGTGAACCAAAGTGAAGAGGTGCGAAGACCTGGTCACTGAGTCCGGCGCCTATGCGCTAGATCCCGGTTCCTAGGCGAGACAGTTACCTTCTAGAAGATGCATTGAATTTGGATGAATTTTGAAGAGGTTCCTTAAGCAACCCCTGGTCAAATTCAGAGCTCTATAAATAGGAGCCCATTCTACAGAGAAAATGACACCCTATAGTCTCTTTCACCCCTTCTTGCATCTTTAGCCTACTTAGTTTTTTTTAGTCTCTTCCATACTTAGGGAGCCACTTTACTTTGTATCTAGTGAGTTTATTTTGAGTATTTAATGTGTGTTATGGCTGTTGGAGTCTTTCATCATTGCTTTGGAGTCAGTAGAAGTCAGCGAATCACTTGAATGAACACTTCATATAAGTATTTATACCTTGGTTCAAAGTTTTATAAATATGTTTTGTTGTGTGATTTCAATGTGTTATGAGTAGTTAGTTACCTTTCTCCTTTCAACTATGAAAAGATAATAAATTAATTAAATTTTGTAGGAGAATTAAATTTTAAATATTTAAAACATTGTGATGATAATAATACGTGATCTTAGTTTACTTTTTTAATTGGTCATTTAAATTGTTAAAATCTATTGAAGAATTTTGAGACCTATCTGGAGATAAATTTTTAACTAGTAGATATCACATGAATCCTTGTGTAGTCGAAGGCTTTATGTGGGTTATTCAAGGTGAAGTGCAAATAAATAGAAAGATATGATTTATTAGGCGTAAAATTAATTAGTTTTTAGAGGGACAGACTAAATTCTAATAATTTGATTTATAGAAAGGGAACGGATCACTGGTAGGACCGACCAGAGCCACCCTTGGACATCTAGTAGTGTGAGCCTAGATTAACCCATTCTACTAATAAAACTGTTGGATTTTGGGGATCATGCGCAACGGAAGCGAAATTAATCATGTACGCATATTAAAGTCATTTCCCCGATAAACCACCAAGGATCTCATGTGCTCATACAAATCAAAAACATAAACCCAAAAAGAAGTGCAAGAAATCATACCATGCAAGAGTTCTACTCTTAGATTTCCTCGGATCTTTAAGGCGGCCGAAACCACCGCCCTCTACCGGTATCCACACTCGAACGGATTTCCAAATGGCTTCCAACTGCTAGATCGGAAACGGGGTTTTCTCCAAAACCCAAAGAACTCTCTTCCTCTCTTATGGATTTCAAAAAGAAAAATAATAAAAGTTGACTTCATAAGCCATGACCCCTCCTTTTAATTGAAGTGACACCGTTTCATGGCACCTCTTCATTAAAGAGGTCATTTTTTAATATATATTTAAAAACTCCTTTTTTAAATATATGATGAATTAAAACTCCTTTAATTCATGTTTATAATTTAAAATAATCTTATTATTATAAATTACTCAATAGAGAGTGTTCATCAACCATTCTAGTCCATTCAAATTTTGTGCGACCCTATAGGTTCAATTAACATTGGCGGTAGGCTTAAATCACCATTTATAAACCTACTGAGTTATAGTTGGTCTCTAGCAAGACACTATAACTACCCGAGTTAGTATGAATAGTCTCGAAGATCCGAGACAACCTGATTGTTAATGACATAATCTCTTTATCACATGATATCATGATAGAATATAAGGCATGGATTAATGTCAACCTTATATCTCTCTATCTTTAATTTCTCGACTCCGATTAGGTGATTAAATAAATGCAATTGATCTCCATCAATTCATTTGAGTGTGGCCACACAATTTTCGAGTCTAAATCATTCGAGGAGCCCGGAGATATCTCTCTTATTATAAGAGGGATAAATTTCATCTTGATTACTCATATCTCACTACATGATTCACATTATGCCCGATCATAATCTTTATGGTCATCCGGTCAAAGACAACGTTGGGTTATGTCAAAACATAATATTTCTCATGTTGAGAACCATGACAATCTCGGAGTCGAAGGATTCGATGTCACTACTGACTTGAGATTAACATATGACTTATATCCATGATTTAATCTCGAAGCGAGTCGATCCGATATTTATTCTCCAATAAATACATATAAATCGATGTGTATCCCCATACATATATTCATCTCATGAATATCCATCAAACTTTATATTAATCTTTATTTATTGTCATTCCCACAACAATAAGCGATTATGGATATTTAGAATAATCTTCATAATAAACATGAAACTATTCAAGGTTCTTCTTCTATCATAAACATGCTAATTAAAATAGAAAAATATTCATAAAAAGTTCAAAATACATATCCATATAATATCCATATAATAGGCCTAGGGCACTATCACTAACAAAAACATCCCGAACCGATCTATAGATTAGTCAATGTTCTTTGCACCTGGACCAAAGGGTAAAGAATAGAAATGCTTCTATTTGGCACAATACCATAATCTAAATTCCCCACAAAAGATTATTATTTTAAAAATCTTGGATTAGTTAAAAAGGAGAAAGTCGTTTTTATACTTGCATTGAATTTTAATTACTGCTTACTTTACTTTATTACTGCTTATTACTTTCTTGCTTATAGTAAAAATTATTAGTAAATTAAATTCAAAAAAAAAAATTTATATATATACATAAAATACTTTTAATTTGAAAAATTCTAAAATATTTCTTACATTTCCCTTAATTGATAATTGATTTGTTGTTGTTTCTGTCTGTGTGGACCATGTCCCTACCAGGATTGCTAAGAGGTGTGCTTCACCTTAATATTTGAGCTCTCTTAAGCCCGTTGTCCAGGTTGACCGCTCTAACATGAGTCTTCTAACGAAGAAGATTATCGGGACAGTTTCCACCCTACGGGGGAAGGAGTCAGTTTCTTTGGAGAAGCTCCTAGCCTATATCTTGGAGACATCCAAGCAGGTCGTGGAGCTACTCCTATACATTCCTCACGCACGAAATCTTCGCAGTAGGAGATCAGGGTCTGCTCGTAAGTCCGTAGTGAGACTGGACTACTTATGCTCTGTGGTTCACACCATCGAGTTTATCCAAGAGTCCTAAGGGGCTCCAGAACCTGAGCTCAATCCTAAAGTGGACATGTTTGGGGATCTTCCTAATATTCCAGACAAGCTTCTCAAAGAGGATGACCTTTTTGGTGAGGAGTTGCATGATTTCGAGATGAGAACACATCATGTCATAACTGTGACCACTCGAGGCCAACGGTCTACTTATGATAGCCCTGCTCTTGATCTTGATGAGAGTGATCATCACGAGCCTATAGAGGCTCAAGATATCTACAACTTGCCTCTCAATGACTATTCGTATTAAAACATTAATGTTACCATTTTTTATCCTTGTTCTTTTTTCCTTTGAATGAAATTAAATGCATCTCTATTAAAAAATCTCATTTTTTCTACTCCTCAAACTTTCATAGCAAGAAAGTTGAATGCATCAGTAGATCTAATCACCGTTTTTGTCATCAATTTTATCACATTTTCATTGGTTTCACTAATTTTTCAGTTGAATCTCATAAGGTATCGATCACATGGTTATACTAAATAATGGGTTTGACTTTCAATAATTTTTTTATTCTTCCAATTTCCATCAACATCAACATTATATAAAATCAAAAATAAAGAACAAGTCATGATATCAGCTTTTTTAAAGTTCAATGTGCAATTAAGATTAGGTCCCTTTTAAAATCAATTTTATCACATAAAAAGTCATTTTATTTTATATTCTTTGAATTTGACCATTAACTGACATGGTCCGTTCAAACAGTAAACCCATTTGTGAAGTGCATAAACATAATATAAATTATAGACCCCAATTTCATTGTGCATAATGATGATAAGCAATCTATCTACAATCAGTACATTACGTACATTCATTGGCTCGTAAGACTGTATATATATACATATGGTGTAAACATGACTATACATATTAACATATTTTAGAAAAATATTAGTATTTTAGTTGTATTGTGGTGGCACACATGAAAATTTTGTTTTCTCACAAATGAACATATCTCTTGCTCTTTTGATGTGAAAAACAGTAGATTATGATGTCATAAAACTTTTTTACTTTTAAAATGATGTTTTAAAATATAAATATATTAAAAAAAATAGTTGTATGTTAATAGTATTGTGATGATACAAATAAGAGTATTATATTTTCACAAATAAATAATTTTTTTTTCTGCTCCTATGATATGAGATAATATATTATAATGTTATACAAGTTTTCTATTTGAAAATTGTTCTTCTAAAAGTGTAAACATATTTTAGAAAAATATTGGTATTGTGGTGGTGTAGATGAAAAAAAATTATTTCTTATCAAAAATTAGTTGTATCTTTTTCTGGTCTTATGTGAGAAAAAATAAATTATGAAGATATGTAAGCTTCCTATTTGAAAATTGATATGTGAAAAGTGTAAATATGTTTTAGAAAAATGATGATTTTTTGATATTATTGCTGTGGTACAAATAGAAAAATTGTATTTTTTTTCTCACAAATGAATCATATATTCTGTTGCTATAATGTGAAAGACAATATCTAATGACATTATGCACTTTTTTTTTTTTTTTGAAAATTGATGTTCTACAAGTGTAAATAAGTTTTAAAAAAAATGATATATTTATGTGATATTGTGGCGGTACAAATGAAAATTTTATATTTTTCTTCACAAATGAATCATATTTTTTGTTGCTATGAAATGAGAGATTATGATGTTATGCAAGTTTCATGTTAAACAACATTAAACTTCTGAAAATGTAAACAAATTTTTGAAAAGTAGTGGTATTTTGATAGTATTATGCTGGTACAATTGAAAATGGGGAGGGATATTTTTGAGGCTCTGTTTGACACAGCTGCAGTTTCTCACTTTTCAATTGCTGTATCTGTCTCATGAAATCATTGACACAATTGCAGCATGTGGATCTTTGTTGCGAGGAATAGTTCGATCGTCTGTTTGTTGCAGTTGTGTGAAAACAATGTGCAATGACATTGTTTACGAAAAATTGACCATTCTGCTCTTGTTTAGTAAATTTGTTTGTAATAGAACTGTGGCACCAATATATTTAATATTTCAGAAGCAGAAACTCATTTCAAAACATAATAAAAATTCAGAAACTTCAGTGTGTTTAATCATTTCCCATAAATAATAACAAACTACTGATATAAAAATAGGCACAAGCCTATAATTACCTAAGATGACAAAGTTCTAACTAATTCATCTAATAGTTGTTTCCACATGCAATCATTCCAGCAAAATGCGAAGAAGCATAAACATAATTGAATAAATTAATGAAAATATTCAAAGAGGAGACTAACCTTCATCTCAAGTTGTGCAGAATCAGGAAGTATTACAGGTCTAAATGATAGTGAATGCGGGCATATTAGCGTAGAGAGCATGCAAGGAACATTTGGGTAGACTTGCAGTTTATTGTATACAAGTTATAAAGCATTTTCTGCAAAGGAGAAAACAAACTAAAAATTAATTTTAGATACTCTTCAGATAGTACAAGGGAAAGCAAACAAGCTCGATTGCAAGCATTCCCTTGAGTGTTTATATATCAAACACATACACTTTGCTTTTAACATTATAACACCAAAAATTCTCATATTTCATAAAAAATACTATTTTTTCAGCTTTCCAAAAGTGAATACAGCTTCTAGTGCATATGTAAGGTGAAAAATACGAAGGTGTATTAGATATGTAAATAGATAAGGATTGAGTGGCTTGTACTTTACCTTTTGCGGGAAGTCCAGTTGGTTCCCATAATTTCAAGAGCAATTCTCCTATATTTCAACAGGGACACAAAATCAACCAAATTAAATTAAAGAAAGGAGGAACATCTTCCTATTAGATGCCACGAATAGGCTTGGCACCATGCTTAAAGGTGGCATCATCAGATTTATGACTTGGGAATAATCAATCTCTATATGCAAATCATCTTTATTTGTGAGATTTGTTGAGTATCTAATCGTTAACGGGCGTTTGATTTCATTGTCAGAGTATTATCTTGAGTCCAGGAAGCGATGAAGGTGAATCGATGATGAGCTAGGGCTCGTCATAGGGTGGGGGAACGGAACGGCTATCCCTTCTTGTGCCGCTTTCTTACAGCTTGATGCTATTTTTTCAGAGCTTGGTTCGTTTGCTCATCGAAAATGGATCTCTTCACGTGTGATCCCACATGTAAAAAGCGCACTCTTGAGTGCTCACCTTGGTCGAGGATTACCTGCTTCGTCGAGGAAGAAGAAGACTCAAGGACTTCGCGAGAAGGCTCGGGAACACCAACGCAAAAGACGGGGAGAATTCGCGAGACAACAGGGATTGCAGGTGGGGCCAAAGATAATATTAGCAAAGCAAATGCGGGGCCACAGGGTGGATCCCTCCGCCAACTTCAGCAGTCAGCCGCCACGAGTCTGGCTTCCAAACGACGAACAGTCGCTGTTTGGAGCCGCACCGCACGAAATAAGCGGCCCAAACGGACCTGAATGCTTAAATTTTTCGGATTTTTGGCATTGTTTCAGCTGACCGCTAAAACTTAAATTTTTTAAGTTTGTTTTTTTATTAGCGAAAGTGGGTTCTTCGACTCCGGAGTCCCGTCCCATATCATCACAGGACCGGCTCCGGTCTCTGCACGCGTCTAAAGACAGTCGTATATATCCAATCTCCGGCTATGAGCCCGCCGCGTTGCCCGACCGGCTCCGGCCGCCACCATCCCAAAGTCCTAGCGGACCTAAGCACCGACGCTTTTGCCCTCTGCACGCGTTTATTATCCCTCCGCGACGTCTCTAACCTGGCCATGTCCTCAAAGTCTCTCCGCCTCCTCGCCTATTCCGACGACGTTTGGTTTCGCCTTCTCCAGTACTAGACAAACCCTCCTCCTATTCGGTATCTTTCGTGCCAGTTTTTGTTGGTCTTTTATGACGGTCAGTGCTTGGGATTAATAGGGATCGGTGGCCAAATTATTGCATGTCTTCTGGAGCTGGAGGAGCTAGGGAAGAGTATCTATCCAGAGTCACTGCCATGAGGCAGTTTAAATTCTGTAATCCTGCCACTGCTCATTTCTGTGCTACGCCTCCAGATGCCACTGCTCATTTCTGGGTTACGCCTGTTCCACCAACGCAAATTTTGCTGGCTAAAAATGAAATCTGGGTCTCCCAGGTGAATTGTAATTGAACATTCTTTGTTCCTAACAATGAAAAATGACTGAATGTTTTAGAAGGGCGTTTTTTTTCTTTTTTCTTTTTTTTTTTGGGAAATTTCGTCAAAGCCTGACCTGAAGCTATAATGTGAATAATGGTAGGAGAATGTAAGGTTTAAAATTTTATATAATACAAGGTTATATTTGTGCTTTTTAAAATTTTGGAGGGTGAGAGAACCACCGAGTTCCTCTATTGTTATGACATGCTAATATAGCTGTTGCTGTTAGGGAAGAGAAGAGAACCTGATAGCGTGCAAAAGTAACTCGTGTGAATTTGTTCCAATATCTTAAGATGTTTCCGATACTTTTAGTCATGGAATTTGCTTTACATTGCAACTAAATGAATAATTGCGATATTAGTTACACTTGCCTTAAAAGTGCTTCTACTGTGATATAAAGGGTTAGTTTACTAAAATTTTGTAATAATCTTGACCTTACTTGGGAAATATGAACTTTGTTAATTATGATCTTATTTGCTTTTTTGATAAAGAAGGTGGTGATAAGCTTTTGGTTGTCGTTTGGTTAATGAGATATTTAAAGTAATTTTGAGGTGGCACATCTAAGAAAGGTGTTCTAGTTTTTCTCAAATGCTAAAGGGCCTTCTATCCAATGGTTTAATAATTGGATATGATGTTGCATGTCATTTGTCTTCTATGCAATTTTGTTTGGAGTATGGGTTACTTGAATGGCTTCCACTTCAACATATGTGAATTGAAAATAGAATTTTTTTGGTAAGTACTTGCGATAATAAAATTAAGAACTCTGTCTTGTGTACTCATCATATTTCATCTATTCTTATTTAGGGACGGGATATGAGTAAAATTGAGTATAGTTCAGATCCTCATTTTGCTAATCATCAAACGTTCAGAGCTCACAATGCAACGATTACTTGTATGAGGTAAGTTTAATGTTGAATAAAATGGCTATCTTGTTTTGGAATATATTATTCCTCAATATTTTCAATAACTTATTCATCATCTATAATTTTTTAGCTAGTCATCTTTGTTAAGGGAAGAAGTAGACTTGGATTACTAAACTTTGATGAGTAGTTTTTAGCTTATTTGACAATATCATGGTTATGCCTATTTATAGACATGAGGGACTAAATTTAGAAATTTCTAAACTCTTACAATTTTTTCTAAAAGAAATACTTTAGATTCTCATTAATTAAATATTTTAGAGTATTTTCATTTAGTATAAATGCACACCTATAAATTATGTGCACTCGAGACAATATAACTGTTCAGATCAAAAGATTTATGATGAGGATCCCCTCAGACGAAAAACTACTGGCTGAAGACCGCCAACCGTCCGATCGAAGGGCTGCTGACCGACCGAAGGTCAGACGACCAAAAGGGCCACCCAGGCCAACTAGGGACAAGCATCCATGCCAATGACTGGTCAAAGGTCTTACACCCACATAATTTCATAAGTATCAACGTGAAGCTTCTCGACAACAACTCCAAAGAACACTAGAGACCACCAAGGAACAATAATCAGACAGGCCAACCGGTTGCTTTAAGGCCGACTGCCCACCGCTTTTAAAATCGACCAACTTCCCAGAGCGAAGGCCAACCAGTGTCTAAACAAAAAACTAATCGAAATCAGCTTGGTTGGCAGACCCAATGACCTACCAAGCAAAAGGTCCAGTCATGCGGAAAGACAATAATAACCTGTAACGCCCCTATTAAAGCAGGGCAAGCATGTAATTTTATACTTTGTCAATTTATCTCCTGTAAGTGGAGGGACCGTAACATATATTAGGGGCTTTTTGGCTCTTCTGTCCAGACCTATCCTCTCTTGGGAGAACTCTCTCCCATTCTTTCTTGTAACCACTACTTTTAATATATAAAATGGGTTACAAAACTCGAGAATATCTCAGTTTGCTCTAAAGGGGTAAGTCACCTCAAACTCTTTCCTCTCTCCCTCTTTATCTCTCTCTACCTCTTTCTCATGGTTCTTACTGCTTTGATCTATGGGCATGCCTCATAAGACAAATATGTATTCAACATCCTAAAATGTGCGGTGAACTTGAAATATGCTATAAATAAGAAGTGTAGCGACACCAACGAGGGAAAATACGCTTCAGAGACACTTCTAACAGGGGCATGCAAAAGGTTTCATGCATCAACAAATCAAGGAGCTAAAAAAACTCCTTTCTGTCGCCTTCTGTGAGGCTTTGGCTTAGAGGCAAAAATCACACCCTCGAGATAGACGATCGGCTCCCAACTGTCGGAAGACTCTCTCAAAGACGACAGACCGATGATCTTCGACAATGCTCGGTCGATTATGGGTGACTGACACCTAGCTTAGTGAGTTGTCTGCATTAAGGATCTGTATACATTCATCAATTGAGTTGTCAATTGAGGAAACAGTCCTAGCTTTGCAGCTTTCCAGAAGTACGTCAATTTTCTCTTTTACGAATGCCACACCTTTTCTCTTTCTTTCTACTCTTGGGCGCTTCGCCGCGCTTGTAGATTGAACATCAGTGTGGACTTGGGAGGGAACTTCCCCATAATCACCTAACTGGACGGTTTCCTTTTCATCTAGGAAGCCGCCAAACCCCTGTTCATTTAGGGTGAAAGCATGAGTCCTAGTTGCGACAACACCTGTGAACATGTCGTCCAGCTTCTCTTCCAAATCTGGATCAATCCCACAGGATTTAAATTTTTTGGCGCCTGGCATTGGCTATAATAGTTCAATTATTTGTTTAATGGAATTAGTTAAATGAGACAAAGTAATGCAGGATAAAATGATCAAACATATTTACTTTAGTTTTTCTGTCTACCAGTGCTCGGGAGCATCAATTGTCCGCTTGATAAGATCCCACCCCAAACCAGTGGATCCCGTTTTTAGTTCTTTCTATATTTTTCAGTCCTTTTTTAATTGATCTCATTTATTTTTTAGTTTCGTCCGATCGTAATCCCTTCCAGTAAGTTCATTGAATTTAATCATTACGTTTTGTCAACCTTCTTTATTAAAATGGGTGCTCGGCCTATTTCCAAGTTGAACTTCCCTTACACAGAGATCACAAAATGTAATCGTGACGTTTCTATCCCACATCGGCCTCTTTAACTTTACTCATTCTGTACTGCCAGATCAATGGATAAGAAAACAAAAATTATTTCATACTACATCATGTGCATAGAGTACATATAAGCACCCTATGACATATGAATAAAAATTAGAAACATGTATTTATATGATTACACAAATCAGTAAGTTCAAAATAAAATACATGTGACTGATAATTATTTCACAACTATTCAAAAAAGCATTGAATGACTTTCCAACAAATCTGCATAATATAAAACTGTACTAATAGTGGTTTAAATGGTAAAAAGAGGTTGAAGAAAGAAACAAAATAGTAATGTAGATTTGGCAGCCAAAACAACATAATCTATCCATTTCTGATATGATTTTCAGCCATTCACTCGTCGTTCCTTTTTTTTTCTCCTGCATTTGTGATATACACTTAAAACGAGACAATTTCAGATACTTTCGACCACATTAACATCACATTGGTGCCCTTTAATATGTTGAATTTTCCTTTACATAAAACAGGTAATGCATAAGCATACACCTTACATTTGGTTCCCAAATGCCGTATCGAATGCTCCTAAACAGGATAGAGAAGAAAGCATTGCAATCTCTGCAGTAG
Source organism: Papilionanthe hookeriana x Papilionanthe teres (assembly GCA_022702705.1). NCBI lineage: Eukaryota > Viridiplantae > Streptophyta > Magnoliopsida > Asparagales > Orchidaceae > Papilionanthe > Papilionanthe hookeriana x Papilionanthe teres. The sequence continues at coordinate 151,082,406 of CM040424.1, read as the reverse complement.
AAAGACTTGCAAGTCTTGCCTGAAAATCAAACACCTTTTAAGGGATATGTTCAAGCACCAGCATTCACTGTATCCATCATGCAGTTCAAAGAAAAAAAAAAAAAAACTAAAAAAAGAATAATGTTTAAGCTAACCGAAACAGTCATTTTATGCATTTTATCCATCACTCTTTCCCTCATGTAGTCAATCTCTCCCTCATTTTATGCATTTTCTAATCTATGTTCTACTGTAGGAAGTGAAACATCACCGTAGAGCATTCAGAAATAAACGCGCGTGCCCAACCGAAGCATTTTCTTCGAAAAACCAGAAAAAAACACAAATGTAGTAGTACTCTCAATAAGCTTTCCATAAAAATCCTCAATAAAAACCCTAAACACAAATTTGAATATAAACCCCTTTCATTCTCAGAATATGGAAAACTAGATTTTGACATTATCGTGAATCCATCTGAAGGGGGAAAGAAGAAACAAATTCATGCCCGATCGAAGGCATAATACAACCATATAGCAAGAAAGAACGAAGATCCGAGGCATAAATCAAACATTTCAGAGCAGCTCCGAGGAACACCCATCGTCAAGAAATACCCACTACCGAAGAAGGAGAGAGATGTACCTATTGAGAGCGCCTGCGAGAGAGAGGAGACGCTAGGGCTTGCGCGAGAGAGGAGAGGGGCGCTTGGGAAGATGAACGCGAGAGAGGAGACAGGGTCACGGAGGGAGAAGGGTATTTCAAAGAAAATACTCAAAAACGCGATCCAATGCGCGATACGCGGGGGGCCGGGCACGATCCGTGTTAAACATGAAATCAAAACGCAGTTCTCAAATAAGCGGTCGATAAGTGCTATCCAAACGGTACGGCGGCGTTTTTGAAAACGCCGCTGCACTTTTAAGCCGTCCCAAACAGACCCTTAGACATGGCCACATATCTAGATTAGATATGGTCATGTAGGCTTGTATTTGTAATTTGTTTCTCAAGGTTTCACGCTTTGATGGAATTTATGTTTGTTCTACCAACTTTAACCGGATATGATCACTTGATGCATGTAACTATGTCATTTTCATATATTGTTAGGCCATCAAAGCATTAAGATCACTTACAAATTGAAAAAAAAAAGAAGTTAAAAAACTGTCAATAAATTGAATAGCACATCTTCCTAGGGAATGAATTTGGCCTACTCCATATATGGTTTTCCCCATCTTGCCAACACGATTTTGTGTCATATGTCTAGATGTATAGGTGACGCACTTATGTTGTTATTATTTTTATCATATAAATTCATGCTTTCCGAACTACATGGCTAGGAAAAGGTTGTTTATGATGATGATGATATTTCAAATGATACATTGAAATATGTTATAAGTGGCATTGTTTTATTGAAAGTATCTGAATTTGATATGCATTATATTCAAATTTGCTATTTCTTAGAAACTGTCCTTGTTTCATAAATGCATGTTGATGGTTCTAATTTCAAATTTCTGGGAAATATAAGACCAAAATTCTTATGACAGAATATACAAGAACCTGACACCTGGTGCAAGAAATCAAATTGAATTGCTTTTTGTGATATATGTGTTCATGCTTTCTTTTGGTAATATTCTATCATTTATGCTATATCTTAAAATATCAACACTATTTATGTTTTTTGTCTTTTTATGTCTCTTTACTACTGCAGTTTTTGATGCTTATGATTACTTAGTTTTTCTTGCATTTGTCTTTCAAAATATTAATTTGGAATTAAGGATTTGTTTTTAGAAATACTTGGATTTTATTCTTACTAAGATTCTTAATGAAGTGATATGTTTGGATTTTCTGATGATAAATTCATTTTAACCATAAAATTCACAATGCATCAACATTTCTTTTTCAATGATATCAGTCTCTTAGTGTTTTGGCCACCAAATTTCTTAGCAACATTTTCTTTTGATTTTTCTTCTCATAGATTGTTCCCCATTTCTGAGACATCTTTCTTCCGGAGTGAGATGCAAAAAGATGATACTATCTTGGCAACCTCAAGCTCAGATCGTACAATCCGGCTTTGGTCGAAGGTTTCTTCTTTTGGCATTTATATTGTAACATAATTATAAGAAATTTATTAATTTTGGGCGATGGTTTATGATTACCATTTTTTTTCTTCTTCTCTTCTTTTTTTTTGGTAGAGGTGTTCCATTTTTCTTGCTTTTCCAAATGTCTCTGGCCTCTTCCACAACTAGAAAGATTTTAAAGCAAATTTGTTATGTTTAAAAAAATGTTTGCATTTCTTTCAACAGAGCAATAACTAACAAGTAAAATCACATTTTTGGTTTTCTTAGAAAGAAATTAACGCAAATTTATTATGTTACAAAAAATTGATGCATTTCTTTCAAATAGCAATGTATAACCACATTTTGGTTTTGTTTGTAGATGCTTGCCAAATCATTTTATTGTAAATGTTAGATGCCTTGTGGTCTAGAATATTTAATGCAACGAAATGGTGCGTTGAATGAAAATCCCTATAAGTTGGATTTGAAATTAAAAATCATTAATTAAATGTGACACTTTTCTAAATGACCCATGCTAAACATTGATTAGTAATTCTAAGTTAAAGATATATAATAACAAAACTGAAACCATAGAAATACAGTTATTTAGGATTCATACCACAATAAGAAAATTATTTAGGTTTTTTTTTTGAACAACAATTAATCACAAACCACCCCTTCATAGCTCATTTATCTTCTTTGACACTGCAAGTACAATAAGAGAATGGTAATTGACTGTTTATGTTAGCAATAAATGTGTTGACTTTCTTATAAATTGCTGTCTTTTGCAGTTCTTCTATAAATAGGAAGGGGGACTCCCGCTAGGACTTTGTTGAGAAATTTGTTGCTCTCATGTTTTATCTTCCTATTTTGTTTCTCTTTGTTTGATGGAAAAGGAAACAGAAGAGTAACTTATGATCCACAAAACTAATCTCGTTGAGGCATTCTTTGGGAAGCGTATGAAGAAGTGGGTGTAGAGAAGAAGAAGAAGAAGAAAATTTGAGTTTTAAAGGTAGTGTTGAGATTCCCAAAGAGGGGTTTCCTGCTGTGCCATCTTTGGCTGACTTACCTTTTTTACAAAAGCTTTACCTGAGAGAGTTCAATCACCTTTTGGGACTGTTCAGTGCGTGGTTTCTGTTTCTAAGGCTTTTTTGTACTTTGAAGATTTGTGGCCTTTTGAGAAGTTTCCTCTTGAGGCTCTTATCTCTCATCAAGTGATGGATGAATTTTGGGATTTGATTGACCTATCAGTCTCTATGAACAAGTAGCGATATGATGATCAACATGTCTAGTCGAAGACGACCAGCAAATTGGATCTGAATGATAATGACTTGATGGAGGTGGCCATTGGTTTGCATTCTCCATCAATTCTTTCTAGCACCACATTCATACTTTGACAGGGAGGAGCGTTACATATATAATGATATGTGTTGCTGATGGGAATGCATTATCTACTTTGTTTCCCAGAGAGATAATTTTAGAGAAATATATGATGACTTCAACGATGACTTTAATATCTTCTTTTGGTAGGCTCAGGTGCTGAAAATTTTGGTAGATTTGAAGATTTCTTTTCATGATTGAATGATTGAAGTCCACTTCTATTGTATAATAGGTTGAGTCATCATGATAAATTTCTGGATCGAGGGATGAGTTGTTTGAATTGAGGAATTCCCTTGGCGAATTGCAAAGGGGTATGGCTGATGTGAATGGTGAACTTTTTATCTCAGATGTTTTTGGAATCAATTCGCTCAAATCAACTCATGTTAGGCAAGGATTTTGTACTAAAGCGAATAATAGAGAGTGGTTGAGTCCCTAGAGTTTGCTTTAGATCATGCATCGAAGTTTTTCTTGGTAGGAATGGCCATTATTAGGATTGTAAGATGAAATAGCTTTGTAATAATGTTTTGCTCTTTGCAATAAATTGAAATATTTTCTTTTATTTTGATGTGATATTTTTAAATTCTTGCTATTATAAGTGTGGCACTCGAAGGATATAAATAATATCTGAATTTTCATTGTAATGCCCTCATGGTTTATTATTTATAAATGATAAGTTAAGATGGAATTTCAAAAGTATGTTTTCTAGAAAAATCCTAGAGATCTTCACCTTTAGTTTTGCCATTCTTCTTTCTCTTCAGCTTCTTCCTTTAATATATCGAGAATGAGTTCAACATTCATCAATAGTAGTCAAGCATTTGTCTTTTGAGTTCTCAGGATAGTCCAAGCTCTCGGACTTGGATATGAATGTGATGTAAATGGAGTTTGTATTCGACACATCCATTAGATTGAGAGTTGCAAAGAAAGATGAGTTACCCAACTCAATTCATGATAATGAGCTCATATTATTTGATGATTAATTTCACTTAGGGTTGCAGCTTCCATTTCGTACTGAGTTAGTAGTGATTTTAATTTTTTTCGTTATCGTCCCGTGCAAGTGATGCTACTTGAAATGACAAATTGAGGTGCCTTGGTAATTATTGTTGTTCCGACACCTTTTCACTTTAAAGGAATACGACGATAGGATTGTTCTATTATCCTGGAACTGGCATCAAATTCTTGGGGTTGGAGAGTAAGATAAAGATTTGAAAGATGAGGTATTACTTTTCCCCTGAGTAAGGACGTGTGATAGATATATACTCATCCTCATCCATTTCCTGTAAAATGGTGCTATTGCTCCCACTAGTTCCTGAGGAAGAGAAGAGTTTTCTAATTTTAAAAAGGCTCGATTTGAGCGTGAAGATTCTCTTGAATTATAATTTTGTGGGTAGGATGCTCTCTCGTGAATTGTTTTACTTACATTTAGTTATGATTCTGAATTCAATTTCAGCCTTAGGCCAAGTTCCACTACTATTCTTGAGAAACAACTTTTAACATTTTGTATGGTGCTACTTGCTAGATGATGAGGCTTAGCCCTATTAGACAAAGGGAAAGAGGTGACTAGGCTATCGCCAATAAGTCAATCAAGGAAGATTTTGTGGTAAGATTTTTTTGAATTTTTACATTTATGGCTCTAGTTTAAATTCCTTATGATAATTGAAATATTTATTTTTTAGTTAGAAAGGGCTTGAAGAAATGAAGAAGATGAGGCTAAATTAGAGCCAATTGAAGTGTCTACATTGTCTGTCTTGCCTTTTGTTGGTACAAGCCCTTATTTATTCCTTATTTCTGATAGAGAAATTACACTGTAGAAAAGGGGTACAAATAATTTAATAATAGCCACAAGGAAGCCTTCTTATGTAAGTTGTCCTCGCCATCTGGAGATGGGCCTTCTAGTTGAAGTGCGTGAAGCTGCGGGACAGTGAGGTACTGATAGAGAAGAAATAATAAGAGTTAGCCTTGAGGAGGAAGGGTAAGGTTGTGATAAATGCTCATGATTAGGTGGAGCTACTCATTAAGAAGCAAAATGTGTGCCTGCCTGTCGAAAAATTTTTTGAGAGAACTTTTTTTTTAGTAGAATAGCAGAATTTTTGTGTGAATGCTGAGAAAGCATCCACTCAAATTGACCACGCCAAAGACTTGTATGAGTCTTCTGGGGGAGACTATTCCCTAGCTTATGAACTCGATCCTGCCATTCATTCCTTTCTTTATACGATCGTAAATGGAAGTTGGACCTGAGAATTTTCACCTCATCGTCATGCAGGCTCAGGCGTTGGCATGACAGACATCTTTTATCATCGTGTAGTTTTTTTGTAAAATTCTTTAGCAAATGATTTGGGGAGAGAACTCCAAAGGTTCAATAAAAGTAGAGATGTTTATAGAGCCACAATTGATAGTCATGTTTTGGCGAAATGTTATGAAGAAAGGAAAAATAAAAATGAACTGGTTACCCAATTATCAGAGATGATGGAAGGCCATTGCTAGCATACAAAGAATTTATATAGAGAATGGTTGGTATTAAAAGTCGAGTTTTTGAACTTAACGGTGAGTTGCAAAGAACTAATGAGAGAATGCGTCCTTTGAAAGTAGGACTGCAAACGAACCGCGCCAGTTGAGGTTGCCCGAGCTCATACCCGTTTGTTTGCACCATGTTTATGCTTGGCTTGAGCGCAAATCAAGTTTTTAGAACAACGTCCATGTAATAACCAATTTTGTGAAATCAAGTAAAATTTTTGGCCACTTATAATGTATCCCAAATTTTGCATTCATCGATTTCATCTGAAATAATTTTATAAAATTCTACGTGTCAAAACGATCAATTCTGTATATAATACTATATGCAAATTATGAATAAATTGAAAGGTATAAAAATCAAAATTTATAAGTTTAATTAAACTTAATTAATCTTTAATTATACCTCTTAATCCCGCACCACTGTTCCCAATCGACCTACCCTTCGATATTTACCTCTGTATGGCGTTGAAAGTGAAAGAGCCTCCATCCAAAAACATCTCATTTATTCATCCCCCTCTTTGCCTATTCAATCGCACTCGACAGAAGGCTCCCATGTGTTGCGATCACAACACTATAGCACAGGCGCAATCGCAGCACAACCACGACCTGTAGGGTCGCAATCTGCAGTAGGCGAGCGGCCCGCTGAGCGCTGCTGTGTCGCAGCTCGTGGTTTAGGCTTTGGGGACAAAATCTAGTGGTACGAAGCTCTCATTGATGCTATTTAAGATATTCCTTTGCTTCCTTACATTTACATTTTGACGTTTGTCAAGAATGGTACATCTTTTTCATTTTCGGTCGCCATAGCAGAGATGAAGTCATGTCGAAAGCGACAAAATTGATTTTTAAACTTTTGTAAGAGTTTTTAGCTAGAAATCAACAAGGTGAAGGGAAGAGTCAACAAAGATAGGAAGGAAATGGAAGTTTTAGCAGGATCGAAGAAGGTTGGTTATGCCAAGAAGCTCATTTGAGGTGAGAAATTTACTTTTTGGGTTAAATTACTTTATGAGCCAAGATATTATAAAATCTTAAGCTATTTGTGAATTCCAAATTATTTACACGAGGTGGTGAGCTTAAGGCAAGCATGTGGAAACTAGTCGTACGGCGACTCTGTCAATTATAGTTAAATTAATCCTGTGCTAAGAAGATTAACTCGATTAATGAAAAGTACTTGAATCTTAAAAATTTGATTTTTATTCTATAGGTTGCTAATATTAATATAAATGTTTTCTCAATGCCTAGCTAGTTACTGAAGAGTGAGAATCTACGTGTTAAATGAATTGAGTAATTATATTACTAAATTTTAGTAATCTTCTTTATTTTAAAATATATGTTTGAGTTTATTTATGCTCTAGTTTAGTTAGATTGTTCATATTGTTAGTCAGAAAAGACATGCATAAGAGAAAAGATATGCAAGATATATCGAAAGATATGCATGATATGCAAGATAGACATGATAAGAAAGATATGAATGATATTAGAGATATGCATGAGATAAATGATATGAGTGATATGCGAGATATGCATGATATAAAAGATATGCGAGATATGCATGATATAAAAGATATGCATGATGAATAAATGCACAATATAATAAGCATGTATGTTCGTAGATACATGAAGATGTTTTAGAAGAATATATGCTTTGAAGAATGAACTAGCTCATATATGAATGCTTGTCAATGGAGGTTCAGAGGAGTTCATCCCCTAATGGTACAAGCAGGGGACGCCGGTGTACTCGCACGCGTAGTTTTTTCACCATCCCAGACAATTGTGATAGTTATATCACTAACTGTTGTGTCAACGAGATAATATTGACCATGTGCCACCACAGATAATTGTGACGTTTGCATCACAAACCGCTGTGCCCACAAGAGAGTATCGCTAGGGACATGTAAGGATCGTTCCACCTCACACAATTGTAATATTTAGATTGCTAACTGCTGTGCTGACGTGATAATATCGGCCCGTGGTATTGAGGTTCTTTTGACAATGATCCTCAAAGAGACAGATGTATATGTAAAAAGTATAAAATAAAAATAAAATTAAAGTAAATGCATATGGAAGATTTGAGTATTTTTGTTTAAAAAATGTCATTGATATATGCATTAACATATTATAAGATTTCTTATAGAAATATGAAAGATCTGTATAGTAAATGATTTCTTATAGAGATCTGAATGACCAACATGCATACTGATTTTTTTATTTTTGATTACCGTAGTTAGAAATGTTATTACTCATGTGTTGTAAAATGTTTTTAATGTTTTATGCTTTTAAACAAGATGAATAGAAGATAAACAAATATGCATAGCAGGGGAGAACAACAATCATAAATGTACAAATTTCTACTTATTAATTTTATTTTTTTTTCTTTATTAGCTCTTTCATGAATATTTAAATATTAAACAGTTAGTGATAGAAATAAAACAACAGAGCATTGATTTTTACTATTTGGCCATCCATTCCCATCTTTGTTAATTTCAAGCCTTAGGCCGGTCATCAGAAATTTGTGTCCGAGCAAGAGGTTTGATTAAATAATATGAATCTTAATAAAAGAACCAAAATGATAATCAGATTAAGTTATAAATAATAGAAATTAAAATTTTCAATTGACTCTAAATTATATTATTACTATTTTAGGAAGATGTCAGAGATGATAATATAGAATCTATTATACCCCAGAATTTCGCAGTTAGTGCCAGTGCAATTTTTTACGATGAATGCTGTGATTTAATTAAAAATTCCCAATCCTAAGAGAGTAGCAGTTGAGGAGCACCAATGGATAAGTATTTGAAGTGCTTTTGAGAAATGAGACTTTTATTTTCCGGAGCAGGAGGGCCAGTGAAGCTAAAAACTGCCTTTTGAGGGTGGAGAAAATTATAGATGGTATGACATATTCACTAGAGAGGAAAGTTACTCTTGCCAAATTTGCTTTTAAGGGTGAAGCTGAAAGTTGATGGCATGGTTAGATACAGGAGAAGTTTGGAGGTAGAACCAATCACTTAGTGCTGTGGGACAAGTTCACGAGAACCTTTAGATATTGGTTTGTATCACTGTCAGCATAGATAATCATGAAAAATAAATTCATTAGGTTGGTGTAAGGAGATCGATCAGTTATGAATGTATGAAGCAAAGTTTACTATGCTATTGAGATATGCACCACGGCTCGTTCCAAATGCAAAAGAGAAATGCCATAGATTTTTTTTTTCTGGATTGAGGATTCAATCAGACAGCCATTAGTGCCACTTGGGATTGAAGTCTATTCAGTACTAGTGGGGAGGGCTAGGCTGGCGGAGATTGATTTTAAACAGACTTAGAAGCGTAGATATTTGTACATAGAAGAAGAGTTTTGAAGAAGTGACATCAACAGTACATTCAGGAGAAGAAGAGTTTTTTGAGAAGAAGATAAAGACTTACACTGGTGGAGTTATTAGCTAGGCTGATGGCAACACTGTACAACCCTGTGTTAAGTGTGAAAAGCAACATCACAGTGAATTTTTATTTGGGTTGAAGGTGTGTTGCTCATGTAGAAAGCCTGGACATTAGCAGAGAAATTGCCTTAATTCTGTTCAGTGATCCACATCAGATGCTAAACCTAGGAAGAGATTCATCTCATAGGAATTTTCAAGAAAGATCTACTTTTAGAAGTGATCAACTGAGGTTGACAGAAGCTGATTCTGTGGCTCATAAGGAACAACCAAAGCAAAACATTCGCCCAAGAGTTTATTCCTTAACTCATCAGGAAACAGAAGAGTAAGTTGCCACTAATATTGATGCATAGAGTTTGATGGATGAATTGTCTATTGGGTGTTATGTTGGATTTATTAGATGTACAGTTTATCACATATGTTTTAGTTACCACTTATCAAGAAACAGACTTTTGTCATTACTTTATGTTTCATTTTTATAATATATATTTATATAGTTGATGATTTCATAAATTTTGAGGATGAAATTTTTTGAGTGAATGTAATAACTAATTTTGTGAAATCGGGTAAAATTATTGGCGACTTAAATTGTACCCCAAATTTTACATCATTCGATTTCAACCGAAGTAATTTTATAAAATTCTACTCGTCAAAGCGATCAATTCGATATGTAATATTATATGTAAATTATGAATAGATTGGAATATATAAATATTAAAAGTTATAAGTTTAATTAAACTTAATTAACCCTTAATTATCCCTCTCTAATTTGGTGTTACTGTTCCCAACTAACTTACCTTGTGATATTTACCTTTATATGGCATGGAAAGGGTGAGATTCTCCATCCAAAATTTCCTTTCCCTCCCTTTGTTCGATCACGCTCGATAGAAGGCTTCCGCGAGGAGCTGCGATTGCGGCACTGTAGCACAGGCACAATAGCAGCACAACCATGACCCGTAGGGTCGTGATCTGCAGTTGGCGAGCGTCTCGCCGAGTGCCGCAGCTCGCGGTTTAGACTGCGGGGGCGAAATCTAATGGCATGAAACCCTCATTCATGCTATTTAAGATGTTCCTTTCCTTCGTTGAGTTTACATTTCGACGTTTGTCATGAATCATGCACCCTTTCATTTATGGTCGCTGTAGAGGAGATGAGGTTGCGTTTAAGGCGACAAAATTGGTTTTTGAACTTTCGTAAGGGTTTTTAGTGAAAAATCAACAAGGTGAAGGGAGAAGTAAGCAAAGATAGGAAGAAGATGAAAGATGTTTTGGCAGGATCGAAGAAGGTTGGTTATGCCGAGAAACCCATTTGAGGTAAGAAAGTTACTGTTTGGGTTAAATTATTTTATAAGCCAATATATTATGAAATCCTAAGTTATTTACTAATACCAAGTTGTTTACACGAGGTGGTGAGCTTAAGAAGAGAGTGTGGAAACTAGTTGTACGACAGTTCCGTCATTTTTCAGATATATTAATCTTATGCTAAGAAGAATAATTCGATTAATGAAAATTGTTTGGATCTTAAAGTTTGATTTTTTTTTCTACATGTTATTAATATTAACTTAAATATTATCTTAACGGCCAGCTAGTTACTGAAGATTGAAAATCTAACTGGACAATTAAGGTCAGTAATTATATTTTTAAATTTTAGTTATCTCGTTTATTTCAAATTATATGTTTGACTTCTTGTATGCTTTGGTTTAGTTAAATTTTTCATATTGTTAGATAAATAAGATATGCATGACAGAAAATAAATACAAGATGTACATGAGATGCATGACATGTATGATAAACATATGTAAGAAAAACATGATAAAAATATGCATGATATAAGAGATATTTATGAGATGAGAGATATGTATGAGATTAGAGATATGATAATATGAGAGATATGCATGATGAATAGTTGTACAACAGAGTAATCATGCATGTTAGTAGATGCATGAAGATGTCTCATAAGAATCTAAGTTATGAGGAATGAACTAGATTATATATGAATGTTTGTATGTGCATGTTCAGAGGAGTTCACCTCTAATGACAGATAAGGGACGTAATGTACCCGCACACGTAGTTTTTCTACTATCTTAGACAATTGTGATGATTATATCACTAACTCTGTGCCAACGGGATAATAGTGACTAGGGGTGAGTAGATAGAGCTTACCACCCCAGACATTTATGATGTTTACATCGTTAACCGCTATGCCGACTTAAGAATATCGGTCAGAGGCAGGTAAAAGCCTTTCCACTCCAGACAATTATGATGTTTAGATCGCCAACCTCTGTGCTGACGGGATAATACCGTCCTGAATCAAGCCTTAACAAGCCTACAAACGAGCAGATGTGTTAGGTTGTTTTGACAATGATTTTCAAAGAGACAGATGTGCATGTAAAGAAGTCTGTTGAAACAAGCCTCTTATCAAGTCTTAACAAGCCATTTGGTTAAACAAGCCGACGGGTCAATTGTGAAGTCGATTTGGTTAAACAAGCCTCTTATCAAGCCTTAACAAGCCTACAAACGAGCAGTTTGTTGAGCTCCAAAAAAAAAAAAAAGAAAAATAAAAAACAAGCTATAAAGTATTAAATGAACAAACTAATTAAAAGAACAAAGGAAACAAGCATCTATGCAAGCATAAAAAGGTAGCATAGGTTCGTGAACAAATAAAATTTAATAAGGAAAGGAAATTGTAAATACTATATTGCTATTACATGAGCTTGAATATTTATAAAACCTGATCAAATAGACTCAAAACATGAAATCAATATTTAAAGACTGGCTGTTTTGCTACCTGCTATTGCGCATGAACAGTTGAAAAAAAGGAAAAATAATTCACAACTAGAACTTAAAGCCTTGTGCATCTGTCTTTTATAACTCAATCTAGACTTCTAGCCAATACTTCCATGAAGTCTCCTAAGATTTGTTTCTTACAAAACAAGGATATATGTTGTCATGTCTTCAAATCGCACTACATGGTCAAATAAAAGCTCTCTCTCAACTGAGCTGAACTTGATCTCAGAGCTTCCTATGATGCAAATGTAGCACATAAATTATGGCAATGAAAAACTAATATAATTACTAATTGTGGTACTTAAAATTTTTAGTTTACACTTTTTTATACCTGAAATCAGTTAATGATTCTTTGCCCTTGCAACCCATTTGTATCAACTGCTCTGCCAGCTCTGACGTCAATCCATAGAGTTTTGTATTTGGACAAGTAGTACTCCAAAGAGCCCTCATATTTCCGTAATAATCATGTCAAAAAAGTTTTATCTGAATTTTATCAATAAGCTCATGGACTACAGAATTTGTCCAAGAGAATTGCATGCAAGGTCCACTTGTACCCTCAACATGTTTGACCATTTAAACTACGGTTTTAGCACTTTTCATCTAAAATCAGAAATAATACTACTAAGGCTAGTTACTTTGTCATTATTTTTGGTAAATGATTAGTGAAATATTTGAAATATAAGAAAATTTTCATTGTTCTGGATTCAAATAACTACAAGGCTTATGAGAGACTCATTGCATGGCGAGTATGAAAAGAACCATCTTTTACTTTTACTCTGATGTTTATATACCCAAACAGAGGCACAGAGCTTTTAGTATTTTCATCTCTTTACAAACATCTTCAATTTCAACAGTTGCTGCTACAAAATTAACAAGATTTTATCAGATTAGCCATTCGGCCTACATAAAGATTGAGAGTTTAAAATAAATTAGATTAATTATAAATAAAACAATCAAAATAAAACTCAGAATATCAAACCAACAAAACAAATCATTAGGAAAATTGCATGTTAAAATGAATAATCAATGCCATTCATTTAGATGAATCAAATCCATGAGCGACAAGTCACAAGGTAACCATAGTAAAAGGATAAAACCAACACATAGGGAAATAGTTTTGATGGAAGGGTTTGACAAAAAAGTAAGAAGTTTTCTTGCTCAAGGAAATCATGGAATTTGGCATGTACTATAGAAACATAAATTAGTATAATTTGCAGCAAAGCTACTCATATCCTAAGTAGGACTAGTTTGTAGAGTACTTGCAAAAATGGCTTGTTGTAATAATTTTTGATTAAAAATGTTATAGGAGATACCCAAATGAATAAAAAATGTATTTGAATAGAAACAAAAACAATTAGAGCATGACTCATATTTTTGCTCAAGTAAAATGCTAACTCCAGTGCCTATTCTTAATTTCTCACATTATATTGCTTAAGCCAAAGTTTCTAGCCACAAATAGGGCTGTTAACGATCCGATTTTGAGCCGAGTTGGGGTCAGCTCAAAATTGGCTCGATAAAAAACTCGATCCAATATTTTGGCTCGTAGCTCGACTTGTTTTTCTTATTTGATCTCGATCTGAGCCAAAATTTAAATCAATTTTCGAGCGATTAACAACCTTCGAGCTAAAATCGCCAAATAAAGATCCCTAACATCACTAGGGATGTTAAAGATCCGATTTCAAGCCGAGTCAGGGTCAACTCGAAATCGGCTTGAAAAAAATTTGATAAAAAATTTTTGGCTCGTAGCTTGGCTCATTTATTTCGATTCATCTCGATCCAGGTCACAGTTTGAATCACTTTTTGAGCTATTAATAAACTTATAGCTAAATTCCCGGGCCAAAATTTGAATTAATGTTTGAGCGATTAACAAACTTATAGCTAAATTCACAGCCCTAGCCACGAAGTCATCGTTTTTATATTTATTTATGAATATAATGCTTCAATTAGTTATAAGAATGCATTAGTTGTGAGTTGGGTACTAGTAAAATGGTAAGTCTAGTGCGAAACATAGGCACACTGGTGCATCACATATTTTCATATACGTTTATTAGATCCCCTAGTAAAAACTTTCCCACTTTAAGTTGATACAACTGTATGATAGTTTGCTCCTTAATTGATGATGTCACCACGCGTGAAATTAATCCCATGCAATAAAAAATGTTGTTTCACTAGTTATGCCATCACTCTTAAGATAATATTCATAAACTAATTGTGGAATTTCAAACAAAATTGCACCGTTAACATTTCGACTCTACATTTTGAAAATGCAATATTTACAAGCTAGAATATATAACTCATCTAATTATGCAAATGTAAACTCCAAGAAAATATTTCCTAAACGGAAATGTTGATTCTTACAAACCTGATAGAATGGCACAAGCAATGAAAGCCATGATCATTTTAATAATTCTTGCTCAAAATAAGTATTCATTCAAGTAATTGCAATTATCATTATATGTGAAAAGAAATAATAGACTAAATCAAGAAAATAGTATATGTTCAAGTAATGCAAATATCATTAGATATTGAAATAAAGATAATAATATCTGTTCAAGCAGCTATAAATATCATTACATATGAAAATAAATAATATACTAAATCAAGAATATAATATCTACTCAAATAGCTACAGATAACGTTGCTATCATCAACTTTCTTAATACCATCTTCCACACCAACTTTCCCGAAAATATAAACAACATAAAATGAACTAGAGATGGCAAGAGACTTGGGTATGATTTTTTTTTATTAATTGGAAACTTGTAAAATAGTTTTCTTTTATTGTAAATGATCAATATTTTGTCTGTTTTGTAAGTTTCTTGCATTCTTCTTTTGATCAACAATATCATTGATCCTTACTTGATTTGGTTGCCTCACTTATTATTTAATTGATTCTTTTAAATGTAGGGTGGTCTCCAACATTCTTTTAAAGGTCATACTGGCCCAGTCACTGTTCTCGCTGATACCTTGCTTGGTGATTGTGGCTCAAAGTTTCTTGTCAGTGGAGGGGAAGATAGTACTGTTCGCCTTTGGTCTGTTGGTTCAGGAAGAATGCATGGTCATCCAACCATAACATATCACGGTCATGAGAAATCCATCTCATTTCTCGCCGTGGCTAGGTATCATATTTTTCTCTTAATTTCAAAGCTTTTTAAATTCTATTCTTCCTGAAGAAATAATACCTTACTAATTTGAGGTAAAATGGATTCCGTGCATCTCACAAGCATATTACTTGTCTTTTATCTTCATTAGGATATGTTACCGGAAGGCCTAACATTAATGCACTCTTTGTAATTCTTAAGTTTATACATAGATGGCGATAGTTCTCGTCCATGGTATGCAAACATGTTATGGTATCTTGCTCTACTAGGCAATAGGACTTTAATAATTCTTGAGAAGTTGTTCTGTTGTCAGTGAGAATAGTTTTTGTAACTAGGGGTTATTACCACATCTTTTTCTATAATTTTATGATGCGTGTGAAAGCTTCTAATCTACCAGTACTTGACAGGTGGATGAATATGATCTTCTTATTATTGGACTGATGATGCTTAGGTTTTTGTTATTATCATACCTTATTTACTTGCTGGTTATATTTCATGTTTAGGCTGTAAAGTTTAGATTTCGCTTCACTTACTGTTGTTCTCATTGTCAATACAGAGCTGAGAATAATCTGTGCAGTTATCATAATTGCTTTTAATTTTTTATTTTGTGTTTGTTAGTCTTTAAGGAACCCATTATATTTTCTAGTGGCTCCTAATGGTTAGAGATGTATGATTGATGTTGAATTTCGATTCATTGGTGAAATTTGCAGTATCTGCTTGATGCATGCCTTTGATCAAGTGAAGGCTTCATTTGATATAATGCCCTTGTTTAAGTGCGTGATTTTATAAATCTCCATGAAAGTCATGTTTTTGTTTTCTTTTAAGAAAAAAATAATTATGATCAAACGCGAGGGTTGCCAATGGGTTCTAAATTTATCTTTCTTTTTACCAGATTTTCATAATTTTTCTTTCTTTACTTATCATCATCATCATCATCATCATCTTCATTATCTTCATCATCCCAATAACTTAATATAACTTTATGAACTTTTAGCCTCCATTCATTATGATTATATGCTTATGCATGTTTCATCTCTAATTTACTATCAATACTTTTGCAAAATTTCTAGCCATACTCTTTAGGCCCTACCTTTTTGTGTCTTAATCCTACCATTAAAAATTTTTCTAATCCTTTTTTTAGTGCATTGATTGGGGATATGGATATGAACGCGAGATGCAATGCAATGTGGAGGGGGATGCGGATGTGAATGCATATGCGGAAGGTAAAACATAAAATCACATCCTGGTGTACGTGGGAGAGGGATCTGAATCCTGCGATTGCGGGAATTTAATTGAGCGACTCTCAATCAGGAAACAACCTTCAATGAGAGTTCTTACCTTTTTTTGCCATGGCTCTTGTGAATTTTTTTTCTTCTCTTAGTTCTAATTAGGGTTATGTTTTATTAGGTGACTATTTATATATTATATTGGCTATTTTGAAAAATTTGCTATTATTTTGTGTATTTAAGAACTTTATTCTTTGATTCTCTGTTCTATGGACTACTGTATTCTCTTCCTTTTATAAGTGGTCTGTCTATAGCTTGCTAAAAAAGAGTCGATTAATCTCCATCGGCAAAACTTGCCTCATAAGAACTGTTGTTTTTTGGATCTCTTTTTTGTTTTCGGCCTGAACAACAACGAAACACCTCTTATCCCCTTCCAAACATCGACGACTTTCCATATTATCATTCTCTTGCTATTTATTAGCCACTTTCTCACTAATTCCACTAAGTAAGCACCTGCTAAGGTGCCATTTGGTATTGTAGCCCGATAAATCCTAGCTTCTAAGAACTATAGAATGGTGCTATTTGGTATTGTAGCCCGATAAATCCTAGCTTCTAAGAACTATAGAATGGTGCCATTTGGTATTGTAGCCCGATAAATCCTAGCTTTTTATGGATGTCTTTTTTTGCTTTAAAAAGAATTTACATAACCTAATTTGGCTCTTCCACTAAAAATTATCTTCACATCCTCCAGTTAGGCCTAACCCTAAAATTTCAAAAGCTAAATTTCTTAGCACCAAAAATTTGCGCCGGCACCTATCACTGAAAATTCTGTATCTCTTGGCCAAACCTTGATCCACAAACATATACCTATTAAAACATCGATCGGGAGAAAATGTCACAATGCTTCATAGAATAAACATGCAACGTGATGCGTAGAAGCATAAGATTGGAGCAACAAAGGCTTGCCGCCTTTGAGAGGTGACAATCCAGAGAGGTCACCCACAACCACAATTAGGACTCAGTTGATTGAGAGAAAGAAATGAATATCTTTCATCGGAAAGCTTTTTGGTAATGAAGAACAATATTCTGATGATTTGACATGTAATATTAAATGAGAGACTAAAATTTTGTAGTGAAAATCAACTTTACAGATTTTGACGAATGTTTAGATCCGAATGAATTCATTGAGTGGTTCTAAATAGTGAAATGAAAATTTAAGTATAAAGACGTTCCCTAGGATAAGAGAATTAAATTTATAGCCATCAAGTTTAGAAAGAGTGCTTCATTATGGTGACAGATCCTGAAGCGTCTTCAATAGTAGGAAAGAAAGAGTAGGATCGTCATATAGTCTAAAGATTAAATGGAGATGCATCACAAATATATTTTTTTGCATTATTGATATGACATGCTCATAAAACTTTATAACATGCACCAGAGAGATTCTCATGTGAAGAAATATACAGTTGAATTTGATCAACTTGTATTGAAATGTGAGTTGGTTGAATCAAATGAGTACATAGTGACGAGGTATCTTGGAAGTCTAAAGCCATCTATCAATAATTTCCTTTCCCTTCTCTTCTCTCGATTCCCCCTCTTCCTCATTGCGGCTACTCAGCAGCGGCTCAGTAAAGGAGCTAGGACCCTTTACAGTGCAAAGGCGAGCAGCGGGTCGAGCGGCACACAGGGAGGCCAAAACTTGCTGTAGGGAGCTTTGGGAATGAAATTAAATGGTACAAATCCCTCTCTTTCGTCATTTTAGACTTTCATTTCCTTTGACATTTGCTTTTATTTTTGTGTTTTTTTCGTATCCGGTGTTGTTTGAGGCAACCTACTCGTCTCGGAAGCGCCGAAAATGATTTGAAAAGCTTTTGGATGGGTTTTAACACGAAATCAGCGAGGGGAAAGTAAAGATTAAGGTGTTTAGGAGTGTTGGAGAGATTTTTGGTGTTTTCGGAAAAACAAATTTATATGTTCTCGCATTTGCATGTTTTTTGGTTATCATATTATGAGCCAAATTTTATGAAACCCTATGTTGTCTACTAGCTTTAGGTTATCTATACGAGGTGGCGAGCTCGGGACGAGCTTCTAGGCACTCGTTGTAGGGCTTCTCCGTCAAGTGAGGTGAAATAATCTTGTGCTAATTTAAGAAAAACAATCTTGTATAAGTTTTCATTTGAATTCTATTTTGACACTGATGCATTTAGAACTTCTTGCATATTGTAAATGGATACATGAAATTAAAGTATGAATGCACATTTACTTTTCTTACGATCTATGTAATGTTATGATCAGACCATGCTACATATGACTGCATATGATATGAATTTCTTGCAAATATTGATTTGTTATGTTTCATGCCTATGCTTATGATACATGTAATTCCCCTGATAAATGCTTGATGCAGGAGTGATGATTTAAATGTCTCAAGAACTGTTAGGAGGCAGACTATTGCATGAGTGCTTGCAAGTACATTATGCAATAATATAGTAATTTCGACTCCTGATATTTATACAGAGATGAAACTTTCGGAACCGTTGGAATTAGGCAGTGACAGAATGTCAGAGAATCGTGAGTATCAGAAGGACTGTCGATAACTGTTATAATGGGGGAAGTCCAACCTTTATCGAAAGTTTAAATGGCCTTTGGGGCCGGGTGACAACCTATGATAAAAGAACATGAAAATAGTTGAACCTTATACATTAAATTAGTGACCCTATTATGATATGACCTCTATGAAGTTTTATTACTAAGATAATATAGTATAAACATCATTTTATTTATGATTTCATGCTTACGACCTGCACGTTAAACTACAGCTGATTTTTATACTACCTGTATCTGCTCTATTTTCATGTTTATTATTATGCTAGCATGTTATGGATTGCGTGTAGACATGTATAGTTTCATACGAGCATAAACATTGTTTCTCTCATTTATAAAATCTTATGTTAGTTCTGATTATTTCTCAAAGTTCGTTATTGATCATCCTTCATTGTTGCCTTCCAAGTAGGGACAACGGGTACCGAGGTGAGTAATAAGGTGTATCTTTGTATTGCTTTCGCACAATAATTTTGATATCTTTGTACATATTTTTTGGATACGTATTTTGGCAGTGAGTACCGGAGCGAGTAGCTAGGTGTGTCTTTGTATACCTTTTGCACAAGAATTTTGGGAGCTTTGTACATATGTATTGGGTATGTATTTTTTTTATTTATTATATTGGATTTAGCAACTCTGTATAATTTTCATGTGTTGGATGATATGATTTCCATGCTTCCAAATATGTATATGAAATGAATGTTTCATGTATGTTGCAGCGATCCAGTTAGTCTAATTCATCACTTACTAGATCCTGATTATGAAAGTCAGTACGAGTGTTGGTGAGAGTTGGTCTAACCAAATTGCCAGCCTCTGTCGCACCGCGAGTGACCCTACCAGGGGGACTAGTTGGGGTGTGAAAATAGTACACTAATATAATCCCAAAAACCCCCACAAAATGATCACCACCACCAACAAGAGCATTGTTAAACAACCACAAAGCTCGAAGTATTTCAAATAATTTTTACATGCAATCAACACCATCATCATATTTTTCGGGCAACTACTAGCATCGCTGCAAAATGACCCAACTCCATCAACTGAATAGAGCATAGAGAAGCCAAGGTTCATGAAACTGGATATAGCAAATAGAGCCCAATAAAATCGCAAAATTCAACATCACAGCACAACCATCAACCGAATAGAGCACGAATAACCCAAACCCATCAACCAAATAGAACACAGGGAACCCTAGGAAAATTACAAAAACCAACATAACAACAAATCCATCCGTAAACCATCAACCAAAAATAGAGCACAAATAACCCAAACCATCATCGAGCTTAAAGAACTGAAAATATTCACAAAATCAAAATGCTCAAATATGTAATGATAGAGAATTCCTTGGGGCGACGGAGAGCAAAGGATCCAAACAGAACCAAAGAACATAGGTGAGAGGGAAAGGCAAGCTCACCGTAACAACCAGCAGAACCAAAGGAACTAAACGGAACCAACCCTAGCCACCGGAGCCACAGAGGAGAAAGCCGAAGTACAGAGGGGAGAGGGAGAAGAATGTCAAGCTCATCGCAACAACCATCAGAACCAAAGGAACAAGACAGAACTCTAGCCAACGGAGCAACAGAGGGGAGAGTGGGTCGGGAGAGTGAAGGCGAGCGAGTATCAAGCCGTATGGGGTGGGGGTGGGGGTGGGGGTGGGGGTGGGGGGTGGGGGGGGGCAGTAAAACCGATCGCGAAGGAATGTGGGCAGCAGGCTTATCCCTAAACGTGCAACCAAACAAAGTATTCGACATTTCCCCACCGCACCGCGGCAAAAACGCCTCGCCAAACCACCCCTTAAGAATGTGCATCAAGAAGCCATTGACATGATGAATGTCTAGAGTGTACTAATTTAGGGCAGCGGGCTTATCTCAAAACGCGGCCTCACCGCAACAATCAAACAAAGCATTCAACATTTCCCCACAGCACCACAACAAAAATGCCGCGCCGGCCCCTTAAGCATGTGCATCAAGAAGCCATTGACATAATGAATGTCTACAGTGTGCTAATTTAGGGCATGCTAATTTTATCTCTAAATCTTTTTACTCGTCTCTCCTATCGATAATCAAAATTACATGTGCTCCTGTTATTATTATTATTTTTTTGAAATTACTTATATTTCATTTTTAAGCTCTCAATTAATTGATTGTGGTTAACATGTAATGTCATATACAACAACATGAGTGACAACAAAAATTTAAAAAAAAACTCGTGAGATATCCGTGATAGTTACTAGAGGTAAGGGTGATTAACCCAACCCTTTTTTTCATAACACAACAATAGTACAAGAACAATTTGCTTGGTTTTTTTATTGTTGATTATTATTAAAGAATATGTCATAATTTCGTGGTTAGAAGAATACATGAGAAACATGAAGTTGAAATGAGTAGTTAATCAATATTTGTTAAAAATGAAAATTGAATTTGATATTTTTAATTGTGAAACATGCTGAATCCAAGTTTCTTGAAATACTTTAATTATGATGAAGACTCGCACCGATAATTTTTGTTGTCAAATGTAAAAAAAGTGAAAAAAAAAGCTCTTTAGTTGTACTTTTTGGATAAATTCTGTCTTATATTATACATTTTGTAAACTCACCCTTTTCTAATTTCATGCAGACAAAAGGCTTCTCATTTGGTGAGCTTGGCAAAGGATTCACGGGTGAGTGTCTGTGCTATGCTGACCACAGGATTTGTTATCTGTGCTATGCTGACTACAGGATTTGTTAAAAATGTGATCGAGTACCTTTTTACCCGTTCTTTGAAAATTCCGAATATATAATTTCCTAAAATTAAAAAAATTATAATAAGTCACTGAAATGAGTTCAACATTATGCAACTGCAAATACTTGTTAGTGAAAATGAAACAAATTTTTAAATACATCATTAAAGATGTCTATAAACCCAACCAGTTACATTCCTAGCATTTTGCTTTAAGTTTCATAAACCTTGGAGTGTTGCGTATATATATATATATATATATATATATATATATATTTATTTATTTATTTATTTCTGTTTCTCCTGAAGATTTAAAAGATTTGATCTACTCATTCTTCTATACTAGAAATACTAACATCATAGTCATAAGAATGCCAATTTGAGTCACCCGTATCCTTAACAGTAGGATGATCATGAGATGCTAATACATCTTGTGGATTTGGATCAATCATGTTGCATGCAATTGCAGTGCCGATTACTTTGTTTGGGCTAAGGTTGTGTGGCTTGCGGTCTGCCCACTGAAAGGAGGACAATTATTATTTGATCCTTTTTATAAGATAGCTAGGAGATATTATGTGTCTTAGTAGACTAGGTGAGCAAGTGTAATATGAGTTCGAAGCCCAAAAGTGTCAGCCAACACAAGAAACCCCAAAATTAGAAAAATCTCCAGCCTTACGAATTTAGTGTGGATAATTTATTAATAATTTTATCTTGAAACTCTAAAAAATATTAATTAAACATATCTAAAAGTGTTTTGGTGAGTTTCATGTTTTTGAAGTTTGTTTGTTTATTTTTGAGATTTTAACATAACTAGTTCAGTCTGGACATCCTGGCATGAGCTATTCACATTATTGGAGTTTTAACCACTAAAGGAAGAAATACTTTGAAGAGCTAGCCTTAAATAGGTACGGCTGGCAGAGAGGTAAACCTAACCATTGTGATGTAGGCATCCTTTGTAGAGCCCATTCTTATTATCTTTTTTCATACTACCAATATATTAAGAGCTCTTATAGGAACATAATTATAGCCACATCAGTACGGGAGTTCGATTAATATTATTTTGAAATGGTAATTTGCAAAAATGAGTGTTTAAGGAACAAACTGACACAAAAGATAGACCCCCTCAATTTCTCAGATGAAAAAAATAAAAATTGAAGAAAATTTAGTTCTACTGATTTCCTTGGGCGAGGAAGACTAAAAAGATACTTCAATGACCAATTTTGTTGTAGTTGATGCCCGGACAACTCGACATTTTTTTTTTGACGGATTGCTTAATACTTTTCGCACAATCATCTTAATATACCATGTTGCTATGAAATTCTTAATAGAGGGACAAGTGGTTATCATGAGGGGAGTGACTTGCGACAATGTCAGAGTTGTTATATTCAAGTTGTAGGTAGTTTCTAGGAGGAGGTGCTCAACTTTGAGGTTCATGAGGGCCCAAGCTTTGAGATCTTGGAGAGTATCAAAGAATTTCATCTAGGGAGCGAAGTTGCCATGCCATTTAGATTAGTTTGTCCTTTGACTGAGTACAAAAATAAGCTAATAAAAAATATGATGGGCACATGGGCATTTTTTGCTTGGCTGGTCATGGAATGCCCAAACATGACCTCCATGTTGTTCTCCATAGAGTGACTATTGATTAATGGGGGAGATCAATCAAGCAAAAAATCTATCTATAGCAACGATCCTAGCCAAAATCATATGTAAAATGGTTGGAAAGTTGATGGAAGAAAGTTTTGCAAGAGAATTCTTGTATTCATAGTGGATCTCCAATGTTGTGATAGTGCGTAAATTGAATAAAAAATGATGGATATATTCAATTTGAGCAAAATATGACCAAAAAATAGCTATACAATGTTGCATACAAACATGATGGTCTACACTACTATCATATACACTATTATGAGTTTTTTGGATGCTTTTTTATCCTATCACCAAATACATATGACTAGGATGATGCCAAGAAGACTGCATTCATTAATGAGCATGAAATTCTTATTAGAATGGGATCTTGGAATTTGAGTTCAGGGTAGGATCTTGAAATAATTATTAGGATAGGATTTTGAAATAATTATTAGGATAGGATCTTAGAATATAGGTACTCTCACAGGTAAACTAATGAAATTAGTAGAATTATAGTTCATAAGAAGATAAAGATCTTATATATTCAAGAAACTAAATGGGTTAGAAAAAGGGCGAAGGAGATTGATTGCATAGGTTTTAAATTTTGACATTTAAGTTGGAGTCGCACTAGAAATGGTGTAGGTATATTTATAGATAAGTGTTTAAAAGATAATATTGTAAAAGTTAATAGAATTAGAGATATAATTATAACACTAAAGATTATTGTTGATATTAAGATTTTAATGTTATAAGTTTTTATACTCATATAGGTTCAAATGAAAAAATATGGAATGACCTAGAAGAATTAATACAAATGATACCTCTTGAAGAAAGAATTTTTTATTGGAGAAGATTTAAAAAGACTTGCTGGTAGAGTGATAGAGAATTTTAGAAACATTCACGATGGCTACGGTTTGGAGTGATTAATGAAGAATGTAGAACTATATTAGGTTTTGCTTTAGAGTATGATTTTATTACTGTTAATATTTTATTTAAGAAAAGAGATGAGCATATTATTACTTATAAGAATGGTTCTAATAAAACACAAATTAATTATTTTCTTATAAAAAAAATAGATTGTCGAAAATGTAAAGATTATAAGGTCATATTAAGTAAAAATTTAACTACTCAATATTGATTATTTGTTCTGAATCTAAGATAAGCGTTGTAAGATAAATAATACATTGAATTATTGTCATAAAATTATATCGGGTATCTAAAAGTCAAATAAGAATATTTGTAAGAGTAAACTTTAAGATTTCAAGATGTGATGTTCATGAAAAAACTAATTCTGTTTAGGATAAAGTAACAAACATTATAAAAAAGTGGCGAAAGATGTACTTGAAGTATTAAAAGGAAAGTTTTTATAAATAAAAATAGTTGGTGGTAGAATAATAAAGTGTAATAAAAGATAAAATGTAAGAAATTGTGTAAATTGGTTTAAATGTAAAAGCTTAGAGAACTGAAAAAAATATAAGGCGGCTCGTAGGGAGTCTAAGAGAATAATTTGTCACGCTAAAAATTCTATTCTCGGTGATCTTTTGAATAAAATTAATATTAAAGAGTGGGAAAAAATATATCTATAAACTAGCTAAATAAAAGGACAAGAAAAGTAAATATTTAATTCAAGTAAAGTGTATTAAATATGAAAATAATAAAATGCTTTTCTTAGAAGAAGATATTCAATATATGTTGGTGAGCTATTTTGATAAATTTTTCATTGTAGTTTCTGGAAAAAAACATCAATCTTAGTGATCTTATTATCATTAATAAAAATAAAATATTTTACTTACCATCACATTAATAAAAAAGAAGTTGAGGAGGCTCTAAAGAAAGCTAAATGTAGAAAATTAGTAGGACCCGATGATGTTTCAATCGAAGTGTTAAAATGTTTAAGAGATTTGAGAATTTTTTTTGTAAAAAATAAAAATATGCTTAATGAGCGGAGGAAGAGTATTTTGGTCCCGATTTTTAAGAATAAAGGGGATGCATAAGACTATGCAAATTATAGAGGAATTAAGTTGATGAGTCATACTTTAAAATTATGGGGAAGGTAATCGAATAATAGATTATGTTGTGATACAAAAATTTCTCATAATCAGTTTAGATTTATGTCGGGCAGGTCTACCATAGAAGCTATACATTATTGAGAGGTTTGATGGAGAAGCACAGAGAGAGTAAGGAGGATTTACAAATGATTTTTATTGATTTAGAAAAAGCTTACAATAAGGTTCCAAGAGAAATGCTTGGAGAGTTCTAGTGAAGAAAGGTGTTGATATGACTTAAATCCATTTCAGTAAAGATATATATCATAGAGCTGTTACTTGTGTGCGAACAGAAGGAGAAATGACCAAGTATTTTACTATTTTAGTTGGATTACATCGGGGATTGGCTCATATCTTTTGCCTTTTGTTATTGACGCTCTTATTGGACATTTACAGGAGGATGTACTATGGTGTATGTTTTTCACTGATGATATCCTTGTGGATAAGACTAGAGAAAAATTTCAGGAAAAACTTGAATTTTGGAGGTCTACGTTGGAGTCTAAAGACCTTCGTTTGAGTAGATCTAAAACTGAATACATGGAATGTAATTTTAGAAGTAGTAAGTCTAATAACAGAGTTGTAACTATGGGTGATCAAATTATTAAAATGTGTGAACGTTTTATATATCTTTGGTCTATTGTTCAAAGTGAGTGATGGGGATATAGATGGGGCTGTTATTAGTAGAATTCATGTTGATTGGTTGAAGTGGAGGAATGCATCGGGTTACATTGTGTGATTGAAAAGTAGCATTTTGACTTAAAGGAAAATTTTATAAGATGATGGTGAGACCTGCAATGCTATGTAGTGCAGAATGTTGGCCTTTAAAAGAGAAGCATAAAACAACGTTAAGTGTTACGGAGATGAGATTTCTTAGGTGGATGAGTGGCTTGACACTTAGAGATAAAATGTGAAATGAATATATCTATGATAGGGTTGGTGTAGCTCCAGTGGCAAACAAGATTAGAGAGTCATCTTAGATGGTTTGGTCACATTAAACTTCAACCATCTGATGATCCAGTTAGGAGAGTAGATGTTTTAGATTCAACTTATGACGAGAAAGGTAAAGGTAGACTTAAAAAAGAATTCGGGCATATATAAAAATTGATCTTAATCTATTTGAATTAAATGGAAGTATAACTCTCAATAGGACACAATAGAGAAATATGATTCATTTAGCCGACCCCACTTATTGGGATTAAGGATTGTTGTTGGTGGTGTTGTTGTCATGCGCATTAAAGCAGTGTTCAACATAGATTAAACACCTTGAGATTTGTACAAGTGCACTATAATCTTTTTCAAGTTGTTGTGTTAGTGATTTCATATTTTCTACAGACATTTTAAAAAGATATAAACATGGTCAATAATATTTGACACATATTCTCTACAAGTGCACTAAATAGGACGCAATATGAGAAAAAAGATTGATGTAGCCGACACCACGTACTTTGTTGTTGTTGCTGTTGTTGTAATCAATCTCAATTATTTTAAGATTGCATTTACACTTCAAAATATATTCTAGCTCCAATAGATTTATATTAAAATATGTGCAAATATTTTTAAAATGTCTTAACTATTTTTGTAAATTTATCAAATATTGTCATATTTTGAAAGACAATATTATGATCATATATGTGTCAAGATTCATATAAAATCCATAGTATGAATGCAATAAAATATACTCACAACTTCAAAATCATAAACTTGCATGTGCTCCGACTAAAGTGTTACATGTTTTAACAAATAGTTTGAGCATGTTGCACAGACTAACTTAAAATCAAGTTTAATTTACTTGCATGTGCTCCAACCATAATGATAAAATGTTTTAATAAACTCTTTGTTGACCTAATTTTAGTGAGGTCTTAGCTTTCTTCACGTTAGACCCTAGGATCTAGCTTTAGGAATTCCTTACTGACCATCCTAGCGGACTAGTCATGGAGCCCACCTCCCATAGAGCTTCGAACCACTTCTAGACCCATTTTGTAAGACCTCGCATGAGTAGTCCCAAGCACTCGACTCACGGTTGCAAGGCTAGGACTAACGTGTAGAGGCCGAAAATGGGTTCCCTTAGGATCAGACGACCTTAGGTGAACCTTTAATGCTCGAGCACTCGACACACCACAATTTGACACCTTTTTTGGCCCGATTGTCGGTGAACTTGTCCGGACGACCTCGGATGACGAAACGAACCACACGGATGCGTTCGGGACGTAGACTTTAGCTAGGAAGCGTACCCATATTGCTGTGGTTCCTTGCGCGCTCTAACGACACGAAAATCGATGCATCTTTTTTTAATTTTGCGGGACGTGAATCCGGGCTCGACTTAGGTTTAATTCGGGTTCTAATTGGGAAGAACACCTCAGCCCACTTGATTTTAAAATTTAAATTTCGAATTTCAAATAAATTAATTAATTTAACATTAATCAGGATATATTTAAAATTAATCTTTTCCAATTAATTAATTTTGGCGCCCAAATGCGTCAATAAATACAGGCGGGATGGCTTGCCATTCGATCATGAGCTCTCCTCCCCTGTTCGAGCACCCTGCACCAAGAACAACCTTCCTCATTCAAGATCTCTCCTCATTTAAGATCAGCCCTCTTCTCCCTGTTCGAGCATCCTGCACCGAACCGAGCCTGCTCCCCCTCTCCCGATCGCATCCATCGAACCTCCGCACCGAAAGCCTCGCCTACTCGATTCCGTCCTCTGCACCGAAGCGCCGCTCGTCTTCTGCTCGCCTTCTCTGCACTAGGGCACCTGCGTCGGCCTCCCCTTTCTCACGCAGAGGCCCTCGCGCCTCATTTGACGCTCCAGCTCGACGCTTCAGCGACCCGATGACCCCGACTCGCCCGTCTCCCTCGACCCCCTCGCTCTTTCACGCTTCCGCTCGACACCGCACGGAACGCTTCGTCCCGCCTGCCCCTCCTCTCGTGCGTGCGACCCCAGCTGCGCTGAACCGAAAACTGCCGCTCACCTCTTCCTCTCGTGACACCGAAACTCACGGGTGCTGCTACTCTCCCGCTTGGCACCATCTCGCTCGTCACGTCCCCTGTACACAGAAGCCCTGCACCCGAGGTTCTCGATCCCGTCTCCTCTCCTTCGCCGAAAGCTCCTGGTTCCCTCTCTTCCTCATTCCTCAACCCTAAAGAGGTCAGTTCAATTATTATAAGAACTCTGTATTTTTTTTATTTTTTTATTTTATATATATATTTTTTAATCTTTGGGTTATATGAAGATTCCACGAAGCATGTAAATTTCACTGAATAATGAAGGATAACTCCACTTCCCTTTAGGTCATAACAAACAAACATTGCTAATTGGTTTACTGTCACCTGTTCTTTATCAATTTATATCTCCAGATGAAATGAAATTGCCTCATTCTTTTTAATTTGCGGAACAAAAGTGAGCTTTTGGATTTAGCGTTGTTTTGGCTCTTCGTTTTACTGTTTTGGAGCTTCTAAAATTTGCTGTTTTGGGCTAATTTAAATGCACAATTTAAGACAGTTTGGAGGCTTGTTTCACTACGATTCTTGAAGCGATTTGGGGGGCTGTGTTGGCTCTATATTTTCACTGCTTTGGGACATTTCAAATCACAACTTTTGGACATTTTAAATTACTGTTATTGGACATTTTAAATTACTGCGTTTGGACATTTCAAATCACAGCTTTTGGACATTTTAAATTATTGTTATTGGACATTTTAAATTACTGCGTATGGACATTTCATATCACAGCTTTTGGATATTTCATATCATTGCTTTTGAACGTTTTTTTTGCTGCTCTTGGACATTTGAATCATCGTTTTTGAGGCGATTTGAGAGCTGTATGTTGCTATTAGGAGCTAATTAAGGGCTGTTTTGAGGCATAGGAAAACTGTAAGATGGTGTTGGAGGAGGATAGTTGCTGTTTGGATCATTTAAGTGCTGTTAGGAAGAGCTCTCTAGTGCTCGGAAGTGCTGTTTGGTGTTGCAAATCTCTGTAGAAGTGCTTTTTGAGGTTTATAATTGCTGTTAAATGCTGTTTGGAAGAATATATGTGCTGTTTGGGCCTTTTAAGTTGTTGTTTGGACCATTTGGAGTGCTGTGAGAGACTTAGAATCTGCTGTAGAAAGCTGCTGGCCATAGCTGTTTAGTGCTGTAGGTGCTGTAGAAAGCAGCTGCTTGCTGTAGAAAGTTGTAAGTCTTGTTTGAATTGCTTTGTGAAGACTGCTTGTTTGCTTCGTGAAAAGCTGTGGAAAAGCGGTTGCTTCGTTGTGAGAAGCTCGTTATTCTGCTGTAGAAAGTCTTCGTTAGGCTCGAAATTTGCTTTAAAAAGTTGCTTGTTAGCCATTGAAGTGCTTTGTTTGATCATTTGAAATAAGTTGTTAAGCTCCAAAGTTCTTGTTAGGATCGAAAAGTTCTTTGTTTAAGTTGTTTGGAGTCTTTGTGAGAGGTTTATAAGAGTGCTGTTTGGAAGAGCTAAAGTGTTGTTCGGAAGTTTGGAATAGTTGTTGGAAATCTAAAAAAAATATATATAAGAGTGCTGTTCGGAAGTTCAAAACCGTTGTTTGGAGTTTGTTAGTTGCTGCCCGAGTCGTTGGAAGCCTTAAAATTATGATTTAGGCCCGGTTCACTTGCATTTTCCTCTCTTTTGGCTTTTGTTTGTGTTGGAAGTGAGCTGGCCTTCTTTGTTTTCTTCGTTTTTTTTTATTGTTGTTTAAAACGTTTAAGTCACAAAAAATAGGGAATTTCTGATTTAATTGGGGAACACTTAGGAGATGTTTGAGGTCTAGTTAGAAAACACTTAAGTGAGTGTAGAACACCTTAAACCCCTACAGGCACGAGTCACAACATGGGTTTCTAGACCTTAAGTGCACACCCTAGGTGAGAACCCATCCTCCTAGTCCTTCACTGCAGACTTCCTAAACCTTAGGTGCACGCCTTAGGTGAAACCTCCTTTACCTAACTCACAACATAAACTTTCTAAACCTTAGGTGCACGCCTTAGGTGAAACCTCCTTTACCTAACCCACAACATAAACTTCCTAAACCTTAGGTGCACGCCTTAAGTGAAACCTCCTTTACCCAACCCACAAGCATAAACTTCCTAAACCTGTCAGGAGTACACCCTGAGTGAGAGCCCATCCACCTAACCTTCAAATGTACAATGAAACCAAGTACTCGACCCTAACTCACGGTCGATCAAGACATCGGACCGGAGAATGCATCGAGGCTTGGTTCACCCTTCCTAATTAAATCAATCGTGGAATTCCTAAAATGACTTAACCATTATCGAAACCCAATGCACGGGATTTGAGCTCGAGCATTACACTCGAATCCTCCCGCGATTGGGGACATTTGTTTTGCTACATATGGATCATCGGACCGGTGTAAAGTGCGAGTACTAGTGGCGGGCGATGATAATAATGCTTTATGTGTGCTTATACGAGGGATACGAGGGATAATTAAAATAGTATCTCCTACGCCGAGGACTCTCCATAAGGGAAGAGGAAAGGACCAGATGATACTTATTCGCCGACTCTTGGTTAGATTGTTTCGCTCGATGATCTTGGGTCGTCGATGAGTCACAACACGATTACGATGGTAGCGCATGGACTATACTTATTTTACAAAATATTTACAAAACAAAAATAAAAATCTCTTTTCTTGTTAAAAAAACTCTACATGAAAACTTAAACAACAACTTTTGCATGAAAATCAAAGAATTTTATCCTTATAAAATATATAAAGGTCCATAGTTAATCGCTTGGATTGAGTTAAGGACTACCCTCCTTAGATCGTCGGGTCGGTAACTCTTATCCGAGGTCGGATAAGACTACGATCCAGCTCTGAGCCCCCACCTTTTCCAATGTCTTATGCTCAGTCTTGATCTTCCATATGTGACTACGAGTTTTCTTTGCGATTTCTACGACTCTTTTTCTTTATTTTCGTTTCTGGTTTTATCGCTCTGCTTACTTCGTTTGCAAGTTTATTTAAGTCGATTCATGAGTCATACTTATGCTTCGCAATACAAATTATACAACGGTAACGGATGCCTATGTACGCTTTTTACGGTTATTTCTTTGCAATTTACTTTACTCTGCAATCCACTTTATCGCGCTTTACTTTCTAACGATTTTACTTGCAATTTACTTTACTTCAGCATCTAGCGAAAACAACAACATGACCCGAAACATTGGAACACACTCGACAAAACCTTTTGAACTTTAGACATTAGGACTTACTTCGCAGTGAAGTGTGAAGCTAACCCGTGAGCAGACAACGAAGGAGCATGGAGCAAACCACGATCGGAGGTGGTCGATGTTCTACAACAACATGACGAGGAGCTTGGATCGAGCAACGAGATCTTTTCAATGAAAACTCTTCCTAGTTTAAATAACAACACATGGGACTTCGAGGTAGTTCGCCTCGCGCGTGCGTAAACCCTCACTCTCCTTTTAGAACTGCACGTGTAACCGTGTTGCGCAGACATAAGTCCTAACTCGCTTTAGGTTCAGAGGTTGTCGTACGGTACGACGTAAAACCTCCTATCTCTGCGGGCTATTTGCATAATCGGGTATTATGTAAGTGTAAGTCCCAAATA
The DNA here is from genome assembly GCA_022702705.1 of Papilionanthe hookeriana x Papilionanthe teres. Lineage (NCBI taxonomy): Eukaryota > Viridiplantae > Streptophyta > Magnoliopsida > Asparagales > Orchidaceae > Papilionanthe > Papilionanthe hookeriana x Papilionanthe teres. Next base: position 151,050,394 of record CM040424.1, on the reverse strand, counting down.
ATAAAATTGACAGGATTAAACATTTAATTAACATCGTCTCCAAAACGCAGCCGCATAGTAGGATAGTTGGAAAGTCATTGGGGTTCGCCTCGGATCCGTGACATCCTCTGCACTTTTCTTTCGCTGGACTCTTGAAAATAATTGTTCCATTGAGCCACTCCCACTTGCTTTTCACGTCCTACGGTGAAAACCTAAACCTTGAATTCTTGAAGACAGAACCACCGATCGTTATCGAGAGTTTTCTCGAGTGACGCCGTCTTTTGAGATGTAATTAAGCTATATAGGGAACTTGGAACCAGGGTAAAATAAACCTCTACCTAGTTTTTCATTAGGTAGGGAAGCTTGTCGGTCGCACGCATAAAGGTTCGCGGATCAAACGGATGTCACGAGCTTTTAGTTCGTATGATTGGGTCTACCGTCGCAGGATACACTAATCTTTCGAGAAGGTGTATCATTTGTGACACCAGACACGATTATGCAAATTACTGGACAAATGAGATCCAGGCGGTCTCATCTTTCAAAATTAAAATACACTACTTTCAAAACTACTTTAAAAAATCATATGCCTTTTATATTAAACTAAATCACCAAATTTTTATATTCTTTTAAAGCAAAAAATGTTGGCCGACACTCTTTAAGAATGTTGCGCGAGTTAAGGTTAGATTTGTACTCAAATAGCATATTCTTTGAATTATGTGCAATACACCATTAAAAATTTGTTTATTTTTAAATTAATAACTCTCGTGTTTTGAAATCATTTTTAAATTAATCAAGTTAAGAACATACTCAAACAAGACACTATCTATCGATCAAAGTCAAAAATTCTAACTCGATTATAGTCGAATTTCCTTTCAAGAATCAGAGCTGACGACTCTAGTACTTATAATATTGTCCAAATAACAAATACGAAATTTGTAATTCTAAATCACCTATTGCGATTCTCCTCCTTGTTAGGATTGAAGTTGACGTGACTAATAGTTTAGATATATACAAGTGTTAAACTACAAATGAACTGCAAACATGCGTATTTCAAATGTCTAAATTTTCGATGATAGTCTTGTTGACTAAAAATCTTAATTGAAGTGTCAATTTTAAATTAAGTTTTTCAAATCAAAAGTTTGAAATAACAAACTAAAACATCCAAGTTAAATTTAATCACTTAAACGGTTTAAGTAAATTACATCCATACTCTGTTATAGTTTGTTGAAGGTGACTTTTGATTAATTTCAATTCACAAAAAATAAATTACATTGAGTGTCTCACTATATTCATACTCAAAGCAATCTCGTGCGTGTAAGGACTGTGACCCAAGTCCTCTATAATTGTGGTTTGGTCCAGCGACTTGACAAAAATAACGGTTATGATCATAGCCTTCTGATCAGTGGGTTGCCACCAAATGATACCATTAAATTATGATTAGTGTTGTAGCCGGTATATTCCGCATAATATTCTACTATCTTAGTTGTGAACCATAATAATGCATTTGATTGACACAAATTCTTTTTATTAGCTAAGGTCAGGGGTGGGCCCAAGTAGGGACCAGGGGGTAATTGCTTTTCTCAAATTCAGATTTTTACTTTTTTGGGAGGACAATTTGGTTTTTTGTCCCTCCTGAAATATTAGTTTTTCCCCTTCTGAAATATTGTTTTGTCCTTCATTGTCCTAGCCCCTCCCACGTTGGGTCTAGGGGGAAGCTCGCCCTCCCTGAAAAAAGAGGCTGGTTCCGCCTCTGGCTAAGGTCGATTTAAATTTATCCTCTTAGACAAACATTCATTCTAAATTTACAAAGGTCCTTTGGATGACACAACTCATGGTTACTGACAATGATCTTTCAATTAGGTTAGGTCAACTAGCTCCTCTGACTAAATAGATTAGGGACCTCGATGACCTGGGGCACAGAATTATAGGATCTTGATTGGGTTCATCACCATTTTCCCATCATCTGCTTTAAGCTCAAGGTGATAAATTGACCAATCTAAAACTTCTCTATGTTCTTATTATATGTTAAATACTGAAAATTAATTACTAACCTTAATAAAAACTGCTCTTTTGTTATTGGGAGAGGTAGTTAATCATATGGGAAACCTCGAATTCTATATCAAAAAGTTCTCACAAAATGCGAACTAAATCTTTAGGTAGTGTTTTCTCTGCTATCTCATGTCTTCTAAAAATTGACCTGGAACTTCAAGATAAACTCTGTTACTCATATCACTCTTTTCTTCTTAAGGGAGGTCAGGGCGTTGAATTTACGGAGCCCATAGGCATGCTTCGTAGGAGTTTGCTAGCGCAAACACGCTCAACTTTGGAGTATTCCAATAAAGCTCCAATCGTCAACTCAAACAAGTGCTCCACTTATTTGGCTTAAAAACTTATTATAGGCACATATTTTTCTCTCTTTTTTTTGGATATTAGATTTAGGGTCTGTTTGAGGCAGCTGTAATTTATCAATAATTTGCTGATAAACAACTGTTTGGTTTGTGCTTTTGTAAAACAGCTTATCTGTAACTGTTTCTGGATAAATGACGATTCTTCCCATGTGCAGTAGTGTTGTTTGGAACAGAAATGTAATAGTTACGTATTTCATAGTTTAAAAACAAAAAAAAACCACTGCATAACAGTTCCGAAAAACAAAAGCCCGAAATCTGACAACTCTCTTCTTGCTAAGAAAGTTACAAATTGTATAATTATCAACTATCCATTTAAAATCAAGCAAACAAGATAGCTTGAAAGTAATTTGATACATTTTGATCATATTTGTTGTCATAACCAAGCAAAAAAATCATAAACTGCGCTCAACTATATCCATGAATCCACAACTGTCTAACGCTTGGCTAATATCTTCATATAACACTAAATAGAAATTTTACAGGTTAGTTCATCGTAATCAAGAAAGCAAACATCAACAACCCAACAAGTCGTCGACCAAGTTTCTTCTCCTTTTCCTCCATTTCCTTCAACCACAAAACAGCATAGACCTATTGACCTTATTTTTGGGAGGTCTTTCATTCCTATTAATAGAGCATAAGATCTAGCCTTAGGATTTTCCGTGTTGACTCTCTTAAAGGACTAGTGCTGGGACCCACCACTCTTAGAAAGTCAAGCCACTTCCTGATTCTCTTGTGGTGTCTCGCATGGGTGGTTTCCAAACCATCACATTTTGATTGAGTGGTTGTGTTTACGGACCATCATCATTTGGTTGAGTGGTTAAAGACCACCATGTGGAGACTCGAATAGAGTTCCTAATAGGATCTCAAACTCTTAAAGAAACTCCTTCATGACTTTATCAACACAATCACACACACAAAATACACAAAATTCAGTACGTTGCGCAAAGTCAGACTAAAATTGAACTTGAAGAAGGTGAAAATTGTGAAATTGCACAGACTACCCTGGATGGTGTAACGGATTGTGCCGGTGTGTTCGTGAGGTCGATTTTAGCTAGGGAGGACATCCATTTTGCTAGGTTTCTTAGTCCGAATAAATTATGCCGAATTAATATCTTTAAAGAAAAAAATATAATAAAGGAAAACAAAGTAATAAAAATAACCAAAATCCCTATTTTAAACCCACATAGACGCCTTTCTCTCCCGATTCTCCCCTATTCGGCCCGATCGAATCGCCACCCCACCTCTTTCTTTCGCAAGCCCTAGCAAGTGACCGTGCCCGATCCCCTTCCTCTCCCGCGATTGACCGCACCCGAGACAGCCCTGGCGTGCCCTAACTCGTGCACCCCTTTCCCTTTCGTGAAGCTTCGGCCGACCCTTCCTCTTCTTCCTAGCGAGCCGGTGGCCGACGGTCCATCTTCTCGAGGCCGACCTTTCCTCTTCCCTAACCCGCCTGCTCTCTTTCTCCCTAAATGTTTCTCCTCCTCACCCATCATCTTATTCGACCACCTTAGGGCTGGTAGGTGGAGGTGCCTTTCTTCCTCGCCTATAAAAGCCCTACCTAGGGCAAGCTTGGTTGTTATTGAAATTTTGGAATGAAGGAGGTGCTGCTAAAATTTTGTCTGGACTTATTCTCACATTCTTCTGCGGGCTTGGCATCAAGAGATAACCTTCTTCCCTCCCATAATCATTCGGTGGTCTTGCTGGTCTTTCAATTCCCTCGCTTGGTTACTCAGCATTCTTTCTTTGCTGCTCGATATCCCTGTTCTATTGCTTGATGTCTTTGTTGGGTTGCTGGTAAGGCCATTGAAATGTCATATTTGAATGTCTTTTCTTAAAAATGAAAAGAGATAAGAGAAGATAAGAAGAAAGAGAGGGTTGGTCTATGCTTTCTTTCTTCACGTTCTATCTATGGTGGCATAAATGCTTGGCTTGCAGGAAAGTTTAATCTCTTAACCCTGGAATGTTGAGCATGTGTAGCATAATGGTGGTCATTTTCTCTTGTTTGCTTTTCTTTTCTTAAGTTACGGAAGAGGTGCCTATGAAATGCTACTTGATGTCCGCTCTTGTTGGCTTGGAAATAGGTTCGGAAGCTTTTCTTTGCTCCCCATCTTGTTGAATTTGAAAGAGATGTTCAAAACTTTTTTGTAGTTATTATTTCTTGGTTGGTTTGAGAAAAGTAAGATGCATCTTTAGTGTTTAGCCTATATATTTCTTTGGGCCTAATATACCTACTGCTTTGGAGTTGTTGTGAATGCATCATTTGAACTAAATATTCGTGAGACTGGAAGGATTTTAAAATGCACCTCTTGAGCCATGCACATGCTCTTGGAAGTGTTTTGGCCCTTTGAAGAGCTGCTGGTGCTTTTGTTTTCTTTCTGTTGTTGGTTTGGGAGGTGCTCTTCTTGCTGCCCTTACCTGAGAATTACTGGAATTCTTTTCTTTTTGTTGTTTTTTGATTCGGGCTTGCTCCCTGTCGTCCCTACTAGTGATACATTTTAGACTCCGCGGTTCTTTCAGTTGTTGGATTTTAGCTTGAGATTTGGTTTTAATTATTAAATAAATTTTCATTTGCTGAAGTTGGAGTCCACGGCTAAGCTTGCTTTCAATTGTTGGATTCAACCTTTATTATTGCTGAATTTTAATCTTTGTTTGCTGGAATGAAGATTAGACGGTTTCCTTTGTACCAAGGCTTTTGCCCACTGTCATAGCTGCATTTTCGGAGTGTTGTGAGGGCTATTTTGAATGTAGTTTTGGGACTATCTTGTGATTTGCTTGACTACGGTTTTGAACGCTGTTTTTGGACTGTTTTCACTATTTTGAGGGATGGTAAAGTATAGATTTTGAGCCTTTAGGCACTACTTTGGGTTGATTACATGTTTCTCTTGGGGACATTCAAATTGTTGATTTTGAGCCTTATGAATCACTATTTAGGGTGCCTTCTTTGCTGTTTTATGCACCACTTTAGTGTTGTTTTCGGAGGGGTTTTAGGGCTGTCCTTGCTCAACTTCCTCACTGATTTGGGCATTGTTTTGAGGCATTTGGGTGTGCCGATTTGAAGTAACTGCTACATAGTTTCAAGTCTTTCTAGTGTGTTCTTTTGGAGACTGACAAATATGTTTTGAAAGCCGATCCACCCTTCATTTCTCTACTCTTTCGAGTGGATTAGTCCCTCTATCTCACCTCATTTTTCTTCATTTCTTTCCTTGTTTCTTTGTGTGATTTAGGTGTTTATGTCCGGAATATATAGCCGTGACTATGTATGAACCATCAAACAAGGCTGTAAGTTAGTCGATTTTGAGGTTTAAGGGCGGTGATGATTGGCGTCTGCACATAAAGCAAGATAATATCGCATCCTAAGAGATCGGGACCCGACTCAGGGACCTGGTGAGAGTGTAAAATGTATATATTATTCACCGACGCTAGGTTAGTGAGACCTCTTGCTTTCTTAGGCTGCCGGCTGTCTTTAGCCCGACAGTGTAATTGACTCGTGGACGATTTAAAAAAAAAATATATAAATATAATAATAGTACCGATATTTTCCTTACAATGTAAATACTTTCGATTACTAAACAAATGAAAATTAATTTTTGCTTATTGCGTGACAAATCATAAACTTTAAAACTTTAAATGATAAAATCTGATCGCCCTCCTGTCAATTACTTGTACTAGGCTAAGAATTGCCCTCCTAAGACTGCTTTGTTAGAATTTATAGCTGAACATCAGGTTTTATACGTGGATGACCGTTGGTTGCCTTCAGAGTCCTTCGAGAATAATTAATATGAGCCCACCCCAACCTCAATGCTTATGATTTTTTTCAATTTTTCGTGCTTTTTCCTATGGTTTCCTTTGGGTTTTCGTGAATCACTTGTGATTTTCTTCGAGTTATCTGTGTGATACGCTGCTACTTCTTTTATATATAAATGTATGTTTGTCCCATCTGCTAAATTCTCAACTATACTCGCTTACTTTATCTGTGACGCTAACCCCATTTGCAGGAGCATCAGACCCGCCAAGTACACAGGTTTATTTTATATTTACAACATTTTACCATCTCTATTGCACATTGTACTGCACTTCTTTACTGTACATTTTACTGTTTTTCCTTACTACTGATTTTCTTATTGCACTATTTATTGTTTTCCTTTATTTCATCTCTTACTGTTTCTTTTATTTATGTGAATTATACCTTTTAGAATTAGTTGACAATAGTCTGGTTTTATAAAAGACATAGCGACAAAACACCGGCCCAACAATTTCATTTACACTTAAACCTAAGCCTAAACCTGCAATTGTTAAAACCAGAAGTTTGGAGTTTAGAGTAAGTCTTCGTGGGTAGCACGACGAAGAGGCAGCAGATGGAGGACAACTTTAGTTAAACACTTAGAATTAAATAATATAACCCATAGAACTTTGGGATAGTCCTTTTAGTGCGACGTCATCCCTCACTTTATCTTTTAGGCTTTTGCACAATCTTGTTGTACAATATAAGTCCTAACACTTTTAGGATTCCGGGATTGCTGTGCGGTACAACTTAAATTCTCCTAACTTCCTAGGCCATTTTCATGACCGAGCATCGTACGAGTATAAACACTTAATAATAAAATCGGCATGATTAAACATTAAATAACTTAACTTCGAAGATATAATGCCGAACATTATGATAGTTGGGAAGTCACCGAGGTTTTTCTCGGATCTGTGACATCTCCTACTTCTTCGTTCTTTTGGACTTTTAAAATAACTTTTCTTATTTTGAGTTATTCTCTTTAGACTCTTTGATGTCCAACCTTGGAAGTCTCAACTTTGAAATATTGAAGACAGAACCACTGATTTTAATCGAGAGTTTTCTTAAGTGATCTCAATCATTTAAGATTTAATTAACTATAGGGGTTGCCTTTATAGGGAACTTGAAACCCATGTAAAATAAACCATATCTAATCCTTATATTAGGTAGGGGAATTTGTCGGTCATTCATAAAATGTTTTGCAGACTAAACAGATGTCACAAAACTCTTTAATTTTGGTAATTAAGTTTACTACAAGTAATATGCTTATCCTTCGGGATGTGCATTGCTTGTGGTATCGCGTTTAACTATCTAAACTATTGAATATGTGAACTTTTTGGTCGCATTTATTTCAAAAATTAAAATATTATTTTCTCATTTATTTCAAAATCAAAATACTAACTTTCAAAATCACAATTATCCATATGTATATTAAATCAAATCTAAGTGATTTTGCAAAAATCTTGGCCGACATGACCCTCTGCCTCATAATTCTGAAATCCTGCACCAGCCTGTCAACATTATACACTTCCGGATTCTCCATATGAAGCTTGTAGATCTTCGTCTTCTCCGAATCTTTTAAATATGATCCCCTCACCCCGGGTTCTCTCACTTGCTGCAGTAGTAGACAAGTCTCTATCATACGAACCTTCCAACTGTCCACGAAATTTTTATCCTTCCTATTGTCCTTCTCCACCATCCTCAGAATCTCGTCCTAGTCGTCCATCCGCACAGCTTCCTCCATCGCCGTTGATTTCTTCGGCTAAGACGGAGATTGCCCGGGGACGAGTTGACGTCCGACAGCTTCACCATCAAAATAATCCTTAGTCAGGCCAGTCGACAACGAGGAGCAAGGGAGGCTAGAACGAGAGAGATCGACGCCAGGGCTCGGGTCTAGGGCAGAGGGGTAAAACGCGGGTGAACTAACGCGGGTCGCAGGGTCGTTCTCGCGGCAATATTTATTAACAATCGAAAACGACATTTCGCGAAATGCACGAGAGACGCATTTGCTAAACGGAACGGCGATGTTTTCAAAACTCCGCCCGCGATTTTAATTGGTCCCAAACGGACCCTTAGTTTTTACTCCCTTTCATCCAAGTAGTCTACTAAGAGCCACTCATTGACGAGGCCTCGCTGTCCTGGCGATCACTCCTCGCATTCATTAAACAATGTTACTAGATTTGGGATGTTAGGAACCATATATTCTGAGACATGCCTTTAAATTTACTTGGTTTAAGTTCTTTCCACTTGACTTTATGATGGTTTAAATCGATCCTTTTGAGCGACTTATCTCCTGTTTATTTGATTTGTTTGCTTTTATGTTTTTAAAATATGCTCTTCAGCAGTGCACTTAAGAATCTATTATCGGTTAGTTGCATAAGATTGTTTTTTACTTAATTTTTGATATTTATAGGTTAGGGTCTGGGATAGAATGGCCTCGTCATCTACGGGTTCCTCTTCCTGTGTAGGGATGGCTTCTGTTTCTGGCCCTCCTGTTGGTATGAAGTGTTATGATTCACTGTGCTATATTGCTAGTGGCTCGACAGTAACGGCAATTGATTTGAGAACCATGAAGAACGTCGCAACTATTGCTGTCCATTCTCCAAAGACATATTCCTTTGAGATGCTACCCTCAAAATGGTTACTTTGCACTGGTGGAAGAGATAATTAGTATGGATTCACGCTTTTCCTATTAGATTGAAACACCCAGTTTTTGAACACTGCTGCAGATGATCTGATGTTATATACCGTTATTTTCTTGTCATTTGTGATCCAGGGCTATGCTGTGGGATATCAGGAAAAGTCAAGCGAAGCCTGCACCTATTGCAGAGTTAGGAGGACACACTGGTCCAGTTAAGTACCTGCATATGGACTGGTACAAAATAGTTACTGCAGGGCCATTTGATTGGTGTATAAATGTTTGGGAAACTGACACAGGCAACCTGGCAAACGCACTGAACCTTTCTAGCGAGTTCTCATTTGAAAATCTGACTGAAACGCCTGAAGATTTTTGTGCCATGGCAGTGGATGGTTACAGGTTAGTGACCTGCTGGGGTGATAGGGGCTCGGTGTCTGTCAGGGACTTCTCAAACTGTTCTATTCCTCTTTCATCATAATCTTGTTCCAAAGTTGGTTCCAAGTTTTGGGAGGTGAACCATTGCTCAGATGCTTGATCTATGTCACCAAATGTACGTTGTCGTATCCAATTTTACTGCTTTGTATGAAGGATGAACCGTCATAGTTCTCTTGATGATTCTTTTGCTGGACTGTTTTTGACTGCTCATTCCAATGTGAAGACTTGCACACTTGCTGGTTTTGTCCATCGTTATGTTATATTTATGCCTCTGTTTTAACGAGGGTTGAATATGATATTTTACGTATTTTACCTATATGATTTTTATCGCCGGACTATTCCATCTCTGCCGACTGGCCTAGTATGAATTCGCCTTGGTCACTTACGTCTAGTTGTCTGAGCTTGATTAACTTCGGGACGACATGATCGACTCATTCTATTAGGTTTTTGTCGATCGGTTGATTTAGCCTAGCTGTGGGCTCTTGATCCCAGAATAAGGGTCATTTGAGATCTATTTTATTTTTAGCTTTTCTATTTTATTATTTTATTATTTTTTATTTGTTCTGATTTAAAGTAAAATATTTAGTATGTTAAAATATATTTAGTTGGCTAGAAAAAATTCAAAATAAAATGAGAAATTAAAACTAAAAAAATGGTCCTAAATAGTTTTCTAATGATGATATATTATTATTTGTTTATTAAGCCCCTTATAATGATGCTTTTATTATTGGTTTTTCAAGTAACATGGTAGACGCCGTGGTATGATTGAAGCTTGTTAGTCAATATTCAACACAAAACAAATAGTAAGATGTTCATCTAGGAAAAGAGAAAACAAAAGTAATGCTATTGTCTTAAAAATTTTGCAATTGGGGCAAAAAGTAATTTGTTTTGTAAGGAAGACTGAATGTGGAAGAATATAATCGACATACATATGATTTGATCTTAAAATGTTGATAATAATTTTAATATAAGAAATGATATGTTTTTATTTATTTGAAGGCAGATAAATCCAAATTTTAATTTTATTCAAATCCAGATAAATCCAAATTTTTTATCATCTTGAAAGATAAAAGATACTATCTATCAATGAATCTAATCACAAAATGAAGATTTCAAATTTTTGATCTATGTTGCCAAAGATTTTATCCATGCCCCATTTTGGTATTCTTGAGCACAGGTTTCCTATGAGGGTAAGTCACCCGAAGAGACCATAAAAAATTTCAATTAAAAAGTGGCTCCTATGTTTCTATAAATTTCAAATTTTGGATTTCATGATTTCTCATTAGGAATCTTTGTTGGACTATGATAAATTTTGAATTATTTATTATTGGAAGAGAAAGGAACATGAGTAGGTAGTACCACATACCAAGATGCTTAATAGTACTTTAGACTATCTTCGATTAGACTTTATGTTTTACAAATTTTGGTTAAATTTGATTTAAAATTTTTATTTTAATATAAATTTAAGACTTATATTCCAATTTAAAAAGATCATAAAAATACACAAAAGATGATGACATATATCATTGCAAGGAGAAATTGGGCTACTCTTGAAACATAAAATTAAGGTGAGAACTACTGTCCCAGTAGACTCTCAAATATGTTCTAATGTCAAAGTAGGACTTATAGACCTCACCCCAATTTAGAAATGAAATCCAACCAAACACTACTAAACTTATGACTTTGCTTGGAGAGGGTATCCAGCTAACCCACTTACGCTTTAAAACTCTGAGTTTAATCATATGTATTAGTGAATATGTAAGGCAATTGATAAATTTAAGAGAATTCATTCAGATTGATGATTCAACCCTAAAGATTAAGTGACCCAAGTACATATGCATTTAGCAAATGCAAAACTTTATAATATTTATATTTTATTGATATGACTCAAATTTACATAATTTATCTATTTTAAATATCATATTTTCTTCCTTAGTTACTGTGACTTTAAGTTTGTGGAAGGTTTCTTGGTGGTTTTTTGCAGGTTGCAGGTCATGCGTTATAGAGCCAAAACATGAAGCAGGCAAGAAGACTGGTCCGACATAATTATGCCACTCTATAGCATAATTTGCCACTCTTGCTGTTGGTCTAGTGTAATAACATCAAGACTTCACATAGTTACACTGGCCACTGGCATAATTTCAGTAGACATGGTAACTATGAAGTGGCCTAATAAGACTAAATTGACAAGTTTTTTCATGGTGATTTTGGAAAGAGCTATATAAGGAGATGTTATTGGTTAATTAGGGCACTTTTAGGACATTAGAGGCTGATTTTCTTCTTGTTCTTTAGGAACATTCATAAACCTTAGGGTTTTTTTATTATCTTTCCTTTAAAGAAGATTTTTCGGATTTTTTTTTGAGATTTTGAAGAGGTTGTAAGGAGAAATTGAGTACAATTGTATAAGGAAGATCTATGAAACGTTTGTAGCGAATGGAGCAGATCACGAAATATTATAAGAACCGATTGACTCAAGTGTGAGTTTTTTATACTTCTTTCATTTTTTTTCCTTTTTCATGTCAGCAATAATAATTTTTGTACTCACTTTTCTCAAGCATCATAATCAAACTTATTTTTGTACTCTTATGATATAAGACATGTGATTTTCTATATTTTTTATGAATTTTGTTCACTAAATATCTTTTCTGTGATTGGATTTCATATGTTAATGTGTTAGCTTTCTGGTCTTGATTTACTTTGATTCTGACTCAACAACTTGTTAAAATCTCTTGTGATCTAGGACTTTTAACCTTTGCCTAGAAGAATGAGTACTTTAACACACAATTGCATAGTAAAATAGACATATCATCATTAAAATTTGCAACCTAGATAAAGGAATAGAAGAATCCTGAAAAATACTACATGATTAAGTATTCTTAACTGTAATATGATTTCTAACTCTTCTTTTAATCTAAATATAGGCTATGGAGAATTTGTTTATGTTTTTCGTTCCTGTTTCTCTTTTTTTATTTTTGAAGAAGTCGTCGGCATCTCGATCATCGTATAATTCCCTTTTCCGAATAAATCTCTCTTCCGAATCACATGAATGATCAAGAGAACGGAGGAACCGGAAAAGGTGGACATACGAAAAAGATGACAAACAAGAGAAAAGAAAAATGTGGAGTCTACGAGCGATAAAACTCACAAGGATAAGCCAAGCATGTCTGCCCAAACGAGATTGGGTAAAAGCATCGGGACCAGTATCCACAAAAGCATACCTACGTAGACTACCCATAACCAAAGATTCAGTTGTAAGTGTCTATTCTGGGGTGAAGAGCACTCCCAAGGGGATGTATCCCACTTGGTTAATTACAACTTGGGGGTTACACAAGAATACTCTCGATAAAAGAGATTTCTCTTGCATTATTGTAGAATTGAGGAAATAGATCATCAAATGAAGGTTATTTTGTGTCGGAACACCCTAATGCTTCAAAGTTCTCACTAATCCATCAGACAGAGAGTAAGTCTCTCACATCCCAAGTGGGTAGCGGCTTATCGGCATGCGGGGCCCATGGAATCTCAATACGTCAAAGCATGTCCAGCTCATAAAGGCAGAGGACAAATTGTCACATCCCAAACAGGCAGCAACTCATCGACATCGGGTCATCAAAATGATATCAACGAAGTCTAAAGGAGCGATGGGCTTAATAGGGGTAGTCAAAGGAAGGGAAGAGTTGTCATAAAATGTAGAGGTAGCTGGGTCGGAGTACCACAGACCCGTCATCCTAAGCCACAAGACCCTAAGTCTACTTGGTCGTGAAGGTAGTAGATCCAATGCGTCCAAAGATCCCCGGTCAGCAATCCATGTAGTGTGTCATCCATAGGGACCTCAGTAACCCTAAGGTCAGAGGAACAAAACAATATCCTATGACTATTTGCTGGAGCTCCAAGAGGTGGGGTTTACACCTCAAAGTGGCAAGGATGACTCAAAAAAAAGGGAGAAGTGGAGGTTCAACTACAAAGTTGGAAACGCTCTCAACAAATGGAATTACACCCCATCTGGGTTGGGGAGCCTTCTAACACCCTATGCGCACTTAAAAACATCCTATGTAGAAAGATATGCTAGAGCATTCGGGCTGGAGAAGCACGGACGCGTCTCCTCAGGGCATGCAGTATGAATGCAGTTATCTGGTGTGGTCCTTAATTATTATGAGGGGCCTTATTAATGAGACTTGGATTATAGTCATGCAATGCAATCTATTTAAACTCTGGCCCAAAGGCCATGCAGAAAACTAAAAGAAGAAATTTTTAAATCCTGAATATTTTAATCTTAAAAATTCATTTACCTTGAATTATTCTGTAGGATTTTGTAGAAAATTTTAGAATTTCTAAATCCTAAATAACATATATTTCAATCATGATTCCCAGATAAGCAACATAAATAAATAAGGAAAAGACAGATTTTTAAAAGCTTAAATATCTTAATCCTAAAAATTCATTTATCTTCAATATTGTATTAGAATTTTATAGAAAACTTTATAATTTTTAAATCCTAAAGAGCCTATATTGCAATTGTGATTCCCAAACATACCACAAGAATAAACAAGGAAAAATTCCAAGAATTTAGGTAGGCAATAAGGCAGAAAACAAGCCAAATCAAATAAATAAGAAATGTCAGTGCCGCCGTGGCAAGAACATTTCCCAGAAAAGAAAAATGCGGCCAGAATTCACATATACATTCCCGGTCCTAATTCTATACATCAATATATAATACAGAATTAAGACGCAGGACACAAGTTATTGGTACTGGTCCTTGACATGTGGTTCCCGCTTCAAAGCACCTCAGAACCCATGCCCGCATCCTATTTCTCCTAAAGGACTGTGTTGACCTCACTTTTGTGAGGTTCATTTATGAATCATTTTGAGAAAGAAAAGTCTACCAATATTAACCTCCTAAATCTTACCAAGGATCACTAAACCCTAATACCTAGGGTAAAGCCCTAATAAAGCCTTTTTTACTTGAATCCTAATGACATCTTGAAATAATCAAATTAGCAATGACAAACCCTGATATGATCAACATTTGACTTAAATAAGGCAAATTTGGTCAAAATGGTCAACCCTGACATAAAGACCATAACATTGATCTCATTAGTCACACCTTGACCTAAATAGGACAAATTTGGTCAAAATGATTAATCCATGACCTAAAGACTTTCACATTGACTTCATTGGTCAAACATTAACCAAATCAACCCAACATTGGTCAAGGTGACCAATGTAGAAACCAAAAGTCACTACATTGATCTTTGGTTTGACAAAAACCCTAAAAATGATCATCATGACCAAACCAACACCCCCCCCCCAAAAAAAAAAAAAAAAAAAACTTAAAACCATTGGACCTTATGACTAAACCAAACCATGAAAAGGTTAGAAAAGTCATATTGGTCATCTTTGGGCTAGAATTGGTCAACGCGGGTCAATCTGGGTCAACATTGGTCGACCCTATTTAACAATAATCAAATTTGGTCAAAATATTCCATTTTGAACCAAAATTGATGAATTTGATCAAAAAAATAATTCCAAAAATTATTTTGATTAATTTATTGGTTAACATTATAATTTCCAACATTTTTAATTAATTACATAATTAATTAAAAATGGAATTATCATTAAATAACCATGAAAAGAATTTAAAAATGTGACATCATACATGACATGATAAATCATTTTTAAACTCTAAAACTTGACAATGACATCATAAATGACATCATATGGGTTACGCATGACCCATGAGACCCATTACACATGGATTAAAACATTGGATGACTCATGAAATCCCATTTTAACCATGGTTAAAACCCCATCATGAAATCATCATGAAAAGAATAATGAGGTGTCATTCCCTCATCAATCCTTGGAAAAACATTTGTTGAATAATCAAGCACCTCTAACCCTAGCCAATGGAATAGAGGAGAAGCTTAGATCACCCTTACATCATGAAGTGAGCTCATAAATACCAAGTTTTGAAAAATTAGGAAAATGAAGGTTTATGTGTCATGCTTTCACAAAACCTTAAATGACATGGAAGATGAAGACTGACTTGCTCACTATGAATCATCACTCACCTCTACTCTTCCCCAATGGAGGAAAAACAACACATGAAGCCAAATCTTTACCTAGATTAAGAGCCATCATGAGCAAACCATGAAAAGAGTGAATAAGGAGGCTTGTGTGTCATGATCTCCTCAAAGGCATTAAGTGAACTTCTAAGCTTATGTAGGGGAGGTGATTTAATTTGAACCAAGAGTTGTTATTCACCTCATGGATCACCCAATGAGGAGAAGCCAAACATTTGGTTAACACTTCACCAAAATTAGAACCATCATGAGTTAAGCTTGGGGGAGATGAATTAACTTTATCCCTCATTGAAATTCTATCCTCATCAATCATGACAGTGAATAGAAACACCCCCAAGTGAAGCCTAGGAAAGCCAAAGCTCATCCAAAGCTCATCCATGGCTATAAATAAGCCTAACCCGAGAGCTTAAAAAAAGAGGAAGCCAAAATAGGAGACCCATCTACGCTGCTTAAATCTTGAAACTTTGAACATCAAAGTTCTTCCCTAGGACCTAAGCAACTGATTCTCCTTTGAATCAGGCCTTCAACCCCACTATCCTCTATCAATTTAACCAACCCAAAACACCCCAAAACTAGACATTCTTCGGGTTCTATATAAACCTACCTCAATCTTCAAATTAACAGTTCCTACACCTTCCATGAGGTGTACGAAGAAGATTCCAATCCAAATTGGATCTTCCCGCAAGCTCTAACCCACCTCAAGACCACACTGTGAGCCCATTTTGGTGATTTCATACCTCCAGCCTATTTCACTCCAAATTGAGCTTAGGATAAGCTTCGCAAAGACTTGGCGATCTTGTCTGTCAAGCATGATTGAAGCTTCACTTCATTAAGGCTAGGTATGGTCATTTTGACCTAAATCTTGTTCGGGTTTGGAAATTTGTGAAGCAAACCAATTCAAAACATATACATCACCATATAGATGACTTCGTTTCCTCGAGATGAACCTATAGGAACAAACCTCACTCAATTTATGGAGAAATGAGCGAGATCTTGTGCCTATAAAATGAATGGTGTGTGGGTTATGAAGGATTGGGGAAGACGATAGGATACTGTCCATTTATGTATATTGGAAATGGACGGTCCTGATCAAGCCGAACCGCAATTCTATCCATATGAAACAAACAGAACCGCGGGCCAACTCACCACACACCTGGACCACTCCACCAATCAGAATGCGCCATATGGAGCTTCGACGCCTCCTAGGTTGCTGTTGACCTTACTATTGTGAAAGGTTTCAATAATAGTTAATAAACCTTACTGACCCAACAGGTCAACCTTTGACCTAAAAGTCAACTTTGGTTAAAATTGTCAATTCCTGACCCATCGACCAACCCTACTGACCCAACAGATCAACCCTTGACCCAAAAAGCCAACTTTAGTCAAAATGGTCAATTCTTGTTATAGTGACCAACCATACTGACCCAACAGGTCAACCCTTGACCTAAAGTCAACATTGGTCAAAATGGTCAATTCCTGACTAAGTGACCAACCCTACTGACCCAATAGGTCAACCCTTGACCCGAAAAGTCAACTTTGCTCAAAATGGTCAATTCTTGATCCAGTGACCAACACTACTGACCCAACAGGTCAACCCTTGACCCAAAAGTCAATTTTGGTCAAAATGGTCAATTCCTGATTCAGTGACCAACCCTACTGACCCAACAAGTCAACCCTTGACCCAAAAAGTCAACTTTAGTCAAAATGGTCAATTCCTGACCTAGTGACCAACCCTATTGACTCAATAGGTCAACCTTTGACCAAAATAGGTTAAACTTAATAAAAAGGGTAAATCCATGACCCAGAGACTATCACATTAACATTATAAACCAAACATTGATCTAAAGAAACCAAATTAGTTAAATTAGCTAACCCAAGACCTAAAAGACTATCATATTGACATCATAGGTCAGACATTGACTTAATCAACTTGACATTGGTTAAGGAGACAAAAATTTTTCAAAAGTCAATACATTGACTTTTGGTTTGTTATAAACTCTAAAATGACCATTATCACCCACCAAAAAATTAAAACCCTTGGCCTTTATGACTAAGCTAAACATTAACAAGGTTGGAAAAGTCATATTAGTCACCCTTAGACAAAAATGGGTCAACTTGGATTAACCTAGGTCAATTTGGGTCAACCTAAATCAACTATGGTCAACTAAAGACAAATTTGGTCAAAACCTTCAAGTTTGAACCAAATTAATAAAATTAATTAAATGATTAACTCCCAAAAATCATTTTAATTTATGAGATTAATATTAAAATTTTTCTACACTTTTAATTAATTTAAAGTGAAATTATAAGAAAATAACCCTAAAATTTAAATTAAAATGACATCATATATGACATGAAAAATGACCTCCAAATTTAAAATTCACCATAACATCATAAATTACTTCATGTGAAGTCATCAATGGGTCACCCATGACCCATGGGATTCATCACATATCGGTTAACACATTAAATAACCCATGACCCACCACTTTAACCATGGTTAAACATACCATGATGACACCATCATGAAGGATGAAGGAGGTGTCATACCTTCATGGAAGCTTTAAGAGATGACATGGGTGAGTCATCACTCACCTCACAAGCCATCCAATGGAGAAAAGCTTGACTTAAGTCATCCCTACATCATTGAATAACATTATAATACCAAATTTTAAAAAATTAGAAAATTAAAGGTCTATGTGTCATGCTTTCACAAAATCGTAAATCACTTGGTAGATGAAGGATGGCTTGATCACTTTGAGTCACCACACACCTCTTCCTCATCCAATAGACATACAACAAATAAATTCCATCAAAGGGGGAGCTCATCATGGCCATTTAAAAGAATGAGACAAATAAGGGATTATGTGTAAAATTCTCCCTCAATTCAAAGCATGAATCACCCATCCCTTTAAAATGAGGTGGCCGACCAATATATGTGACACCTTAAGCACCTCATGGACAATTCAATGAGGGGAGAACAACATTTAAATTAAGCCATTACCATGGTAAAATGCAATGATGAATATTCCATGCTTGAGATGAATCATAAGCCTATTTGTCATGTCCTTATTAAACTCATTAAAATGGGTGAAGAAAACATATGAGGAAGGTTATATCAGGCCATATAGCCAGCCTTATCGACCTCCCAAGTCACCCAATGGGAGTAAGCCAAATAAAGAACCAAACTCTCACCATGCATTAAACTTAACATGAGTAATCTTTGGAATGAGGAATTGAACTCATCCCCAAGCTTAAATCTTATCCTCAAACATCATTAGACAGGATGCCAACTCCTCTAAGTAAGCCACAACAAGCTTGAGCTAAGCCCAAGCCATCCATAGGCTATAAATAAGCCTTAACTCGAAAGCATCAAGGAGAGATGACCAAAAGAGAAAACCCCACAAATACTGTTCAAATCCCCAAACCCTCAACACCAAAAATTTTTCCTAAGACCTAAGCAATTGATCCGAAGTGAAATCAGGCTTTGAAATCCACCATAACACCCTAATTTGGTGAACCCGAGAAGCACCCCAACAAGCCAAAACCAGGACAGTTTGGAAGTCATAAACCAACCTCCATAAACCTTCAAATTAGCCATCCCAAATCCATTTAGGGATTGAACGAAGGTAAGCCCAATTAAAATCAGGCATCCCCATAGCCTCTAAACCATTTTCCAAGCTCAGCTTCTCAAGCTGAATCACCCTCTGAACGAACTCATACCCAGACCCAATTTAACTCTAAACTGAAGTTAAAGCAAGCTTGCTGAGGTTGCCACGAAGGTGTTGAGCCAATCAAACCAAAATTTCATACACTGAGGCCAAGGTATGGTTCATTTGACCTAGATTAAGCTCGAGTTCGAAACTTTGTGAAATGAATGATTTCAAAACCCTAACAAATCTGTATGGATATGTTCATTTTGACACGATGAAGCTCAGGGAACAATTCCCATGAAGTTTCATCAAGATTAAAGCGAGATCTTAAGCTCTAATCATGGACAGTCTACGGGAGAAACCAGACGGAGGGAGATGCATGGATGCCGTCTGTTTTTATATTTTAAAAACGGACGGCTACGATTAAATCCCGCTTTCTCCGCTGTTCTGGTTCCCACAGCAGATCAGCCACGTTTCAACTGATCCGAGGACACGCGGCAGACAGAGGATTAATTGGATTTAATAAAATTCAGATAAACCATAAAAACTTTAAAATTTTATATCTTTGCACAGAAAAATCATAAAAATAAAATAAAAATACCTACGAACTCGGGGTGATGAGGAGAATAATGTGGAATCAAAATTTTAAAATTTTGACTTATATTTGATTTTTAACTAATTAAATACTCTATGGAGTATTTTAATTTTTAAAAATTATTTATAAATCAGAAAAATATAAAAATTTCAGGGATTAATCCTTAGGTCCTTAGAGACATTACGTGATTTTTCCTATTCTATGAAATATCTCTAAGTTGATATTTCATAAATTCCATCGAATTTTATGATTATTTTTAATTATAATTAAAAAATTAGAAATTAATGAAATAAAATTTGAAACTGGTTAAGTAACATAGTATGACAAACACAAACCTTAAAATGATAAAAACTTAGCCTCTTAAAATTTTAAAATAACATTTTAAATGAAGGTTAAATTTATTAATTATAAAATAAATAATTTTAAAACCTTAAAGTTTTTCCCCTCATCCTACTTAGTCTAAAAGGCTAGGTCAATGTTGAGTCTAACTCCAAGTAGACTCAAGACAGAACATAATTAGGTCTAAGATCTAAAAATTAGACTTAATTAAATAAAGTTAATTCTTAATCACATTAAGTTTAATAAAATCAAACATTAATTAAGTTTAAGACATCATTAGGCTTAATGAAATCTATTAAACCTTAACTAAACTAAGTTTAATACAAAATCAAACTTTAATTAAGCTTAAGACATCACTAGGCTTAATTAAACCCATTAAACCATAACTAAATCAGGTTTAATACAAAATCAAACCATAATTAGGTCTAACCCCTTTTACCTAATTAAACTATTAAGTCTTAATTAAATTAGACTTAATCAAACCTTAAACAATTAGACGTAACCCATATTAAGTCTAATTAATCAATTAAACCTTAACCAAATCAGGTTTAATTAACTCTAAATAATTAAACTTAACCCATATTAAGTCTAATTAATCAACTAAACCTTAACCAAATTAGGTTTAGTTAACTTCAAACTAATTAGACTTAACCCATATTAAGTCTAATTAATCAATTAAACCTTACCAAAATTAAGTTTAATTAACCTTAAACTAATTAGACTTAACCCATATTAAGTCTAATTAATCAATTAAACCTTACCCAAATTAGGTTTAATTAACCTTTCTCAACTGAACTTAACCCTAATTAAGTTCTAACCCTAATTAAGTTTAGTTAACAATTAAACCTTAATAAAATTAGTTTTAATTAACCTTTAATCAACTGAATTTAACCCTAATTAAGTTCAGTTAATCAATTAAACCTTAATCAAATTAGGTTTAATTAATCTTAAACAATTAGACTTAACTCATATTAAGTCTAATTAATCTATTAAACTTTAACCAAATTAGGTTTAATTAACTTTAAACAATTAGACTCAACCCATATTAAGTCTAATTAATCAATTAAATCTTAATCAAATTAGGTTTAATTAACCTTTATCAACTACACTTAACCCTAATAAAGTTTAGTTAACCAATTAAACCTTAATCAAATTAGGTTTACTTAACCTTTAATCAATTAAATTTAACCCTAATTAAGTTCAGTTAATCAATTAATCCTTAATCAAATTAGGTTTAATTAACTCTAAAAAATTAGACTTAACCCATCTTAAGTCTAATTAATCAATTAAACCTTACCAAAATTAGGTTTAATTAACCATGAACTAATTAGACTTAACCATAATTAAGTCTAATTAATCAATTAAACCATACTCAAATTAGGTTTAATTAACCTTTATCACTGAACTTAACCCTAATTAAGTTCAGTTAACCAATTAAACCTTAATCAAATTAGGTTTAATTAATCTTTATCAGCTGAACTTAACCCTAATTAAGTTCAGTTAACCAATTAAACCTTAATCAAATTAGATTTAATTAAATTTTAATTAAATGAATTTAACCCTAATTAAGTTCAGTTAATCAATTAAACCTTAATCAAATTAGGTTTAATTAACCTTAAACAATTAGAATTAATCCATATTAAGTCTAATTAATTAATTAAACCTTAACCAAATTAGGTTTAATTAACTCTAAACAATTAGACTTAACCGATATTAAGTCTAATTAATCAATTAAACCTTAACGAAATTAGGTTTAGTTAACTTTAAACTAAATAGAATTAACCCATAATAAGTCTAATTAATCAATTAAACCTTACCCAAATTAGGTTTAATTAACCTTAGACCAATTAGACTTAACTCTAATTAAGTCTAATCAATAAATTAAACATTATCCAAATTAGGTTTAATTAGCCATAAATCAATCTTAATTAAGAACAATCAATCTTAAATTTTTATTAAGCTCAAACTTAGGATCTAAGACAAACTCAATTTAGATTCAACACAACATGAATCTAAGTCAAAAAACCTAAGTCAACCTTAAGTCTAGGTTCAACCTAATTTGAACCTAATTAACCCACATCCAACTTAAAGTTCAACCCACATTGAACTTAAGTCAACCTTAACTTTATGTTCAACCTAACTTGAACCTAACTAACCTAAACCTAATTAAGTTCAACCCATATTGAACTTAAGTCAACCTTAATCATAGGTTCAACCTAACTTAAACCTAACTAAACTTAAATCTAACTTAAGTTCAACCCATATTGAACTTAAGTCAACCTTAAGTTTAAATTCAATTTAATTCAAACTTAACGCAAATTTAAATTTAACTCTTAAATCCAACCCATATTGGATTTAGGTTAAGTTTAATCTAAATCGAATTTAAACCTAACTTAAATCAACCCTATATTAGATTTAAGTCAAAAATTCAACTTACATCAAGATTGAGTCAAAATTTAAATTCTTTAGGTTCAATATATTGAACTTAATCTAAAGTTCAACTCATATTGAACTTAAATAAAAATTCAAATCTTATCTTAGATTCAACTTGATATGACTCAAGTTAACTTGACAGGAATTTTTAAAAGTTCAAATTGAACTCAACATAAATTTTAAGATCAATTTAAATTGAAATTAATATAGATTTTAAGTTCAATTTGAGTCGAACTTAATTCGACATAAATTTTAAAGTTCAATATTGAACTTAACCCAATATAAATTTTAAGTTCAATCGAACTTAACTAGACATAAAACTTGATTTAAATCGAATTTAACTTGACATAAATTTTAAGTTTGACCTAAATCAAACTTAATGCAATATAAATTTTAACCTCAACTTTAACTCAACATAAAATTGAACTTAACTCGACATAAATCTTAAGTTCAAATCACATAATTCAAATCAATATATTTAATTCAAATCAAACTTAATCTGACATTAAAATTTAATATGTTCGACATAAACCGAACTTAATCGACATAATATGTAAATTCGATATAAATCAAATTTAACTTGACAAAAACTCATATAATATTCAAATCGAACTTAACTTGACGTAAACTGACATAATATTTTAGGTTTAATCTAAATCAAACTTAATTTGACCTAAACCAACATAATTCTTAAGTACTACTCATATTGAATTTAACTCGACATAAAATTAAGTATAAAATTATAAAATGACATAAAACTAAAAATCAAACTCAAATTGATTCAACATAAAAATAAATCAACAGAAGTTTTGAATGCCTTTTGGACTGTGTGATGCACCTGCAACTTTTTAGAGATGTATGATGTCTATTCTCAGTAGTATGATAGATAATGGAATAGAAGTATTCATGGATGACTTTTATGTGTTCGAAACTTCATTTAATAGTTTTTAGAAAACTTAGCAAAAGTTTTGAAGCTTTGTGAGAAAAAAAATTTAGTTCTGAATTAAGAAAAATGTCAATTTATGGTTGCAGGAGGAATAGTGCTTGGGCATAAGATTTCTGAATTTGGTATAGAGGTCGATCCTGCTAAAATTCAAGTGATTTAGATATTACCACCACCCACTACCATGAGAGAGGAGCTGAGTTTCTTAGGACACGCTGGATTTTACAGGCGAAATATTAAAGATTTTTCTAAAATTTCTAAACCTTTGTGCCGACTTCTAGAAAATGATAGGAAGTTTGATTTTAATGATGAATGTTTGAGTGCTTTTGAATTGCTTAAAGAAAAATTAATCACTGTTCCTGTAATTGTTTCACCTGATTAGGAGAAACTTTTTGAATTAATGTGTAATGCTAGTGATTATGCGATTGGAGTTGCGTTGGGGCAAAGGTATGATAAAATTTTCAGTCATTTACTATGCTAGTAAAACTCTTAATGAAGTTCAAATTAATTATACCACTACTGAAAGAGAGTTATTAGTTGTAGTATTTGCTTTTGAAAAATTTAAACCTTATTTAATTGGAGCTAAGAGTATAGTGCATACTGATCATTTAGCTATCAAGTATCTAATGCAAAAGAAGGATGCTAAACCTAGATTGGTTAGATGGACACTCCTTTTGCAAGAATTTGATTTTGTGATAGTTGATAGGAAGGGATATGATAATCAAATTGCTGATCATTTGTCGAGAATAAAATATGATAAATTATCTGAATTTGAGAAGGAAGTTACATAAACTTTTCCTGATGAACAACTTTATATTCTTATGGAAAAGAATTTGCCTTGGTATGCTGATATTGTGAATTATATTGTGAGTGAAATTGTACCATCTGATTTAACAAGGAAACAACAAAAGAAATTTAAATATGATGCTAAATTTTATTTTTGGGATGAGCCCTATTTATATAAACAGTGTAAGGATCTGATTATTAGGAGGTGTGTGCCACATGAAAAAATTAATCCAATGATTCAGAGATGTCATGATTCTGAATTTGGAGGTCATTTCAGTGTTGATAAAACGGCTTTTAAGGTTTTACAGTCTGGATTTTATTGGCCTACTCTTTTTCGGGATGTTTATAAATATGTTAAATCTTGTGACTGGTGTCAGAGAGTAGGTAATATTTCTAGAAGAAATGAAATGGCTCCAAATTATAATTTGGAAGTTGAAATTTTTGATGTATGTGGATTAGATTTTATGGGACCATTTACACCTTCATTTGGAAATTTATATATACTGGCCGCTGTTGATTATGTCTCGAAATGGATTGAAGCTGTTGCTTTACCTAGATGTGATGCTCAAAGTGTTTCTAAATTTTTAAAGAAAAATATATTTACAAGATATGGAATGCCGAGAGTGATTATAACTGATGGTGGCTCCCATTTCAAAAATAATTAAATTAAGAGATTATTTGAAATATATAATAGTATTCATAGAATCTCTACTGCTTATCATCCATAGACTAGTGGTTTAGCGGAAGTATCGAATCGTGAAATTAAAAGAATTTAGGAGAAAACGGTGGATAGTCATAAATTAGATTGGTCAGCTAGATTAAATACCACATCATGGGCGTATAGGACTGCTTTTAAGACCCCTATTGGAATGTCTCCATATAGACTAGTATTTGGTAAAACTTGTAATTTACCAGATGAATTGGAGCATAAAGCATATTAGGTGATAAAGGAGTTGAATTTTAATTTAAAAAATGCGGGAGAGAAAAGATTTATACAATGGAATGAGTTGGAAGAGATTAGAATTGAATCTTATCATAATGATAGAATTTATAAAGAGAAAATGAAATTGTGGCATGATCGAAAGATATTGAGGAAACAATTTGAACTTGAACAAAGAGTTTTGTTGTATAACACGAGATTGAAATTATTTCTTGGAAAACTCAAGTCCAGATGGATGGGCCTTTTACTGTTCTGAAAGTTTATTCTTTTGGAGCGGTTGATATCGAGGATCCTAAAACTGAAAATATTTTCAAGGTTAATATGCACCGTTTAAAACCGTACTTTGGAGGGTTTCTACCTGATTTCAAAGAGGTTTTATTGCTGAGTCATCTCGATTAACTAGATGGTTTGTCGGGCTGACGACGTTAAATCAAGCGCTTTATGGGAGACAATCCATATGTATCTTTTGTAGTGTGATTGCTTGCTATTGTTTGTTCTTTTCGTTGACATATAAGAATCCTAATTACTCCTAATTATTCAAAAAATTAAAAATATATTGGATCATATTGAGAAACTGAAGTATTTCGGGCCAAACGAAGTTCGATAAAAAATTTAACCACTGGCACCGCCGGCGCCCAAAACCGTAAACTTTGGCTGTTTGATTGAATAGAGTGCCGCCGGCGCCCTATCGAGCGCCGCCGGTGCCCAAATCTTGGATGACGGTTTCTAATTTTTAAAATACAGTTTTTGGCAGTTTTGAGCGGGATCTTCTTCCTTAAAAACTCCAAAACTTCATTTTGAACCCCTAACCACCATAAAAATGAAAACTTCCTTTCCTAATTGGCATCCCATGGATTCCTACTCCATTGAACTCCCTAGATCTCACATTTACAACTGACGGAAGTTCCTCAGTTTTGAGGCGCAGCATCTATTCCATAAAGTGATGGTGAAAAGAAGGATTGTCAAGGAAAGAGGCTTTGTGAATCGTGGTTTGGAGAGTCCTACTACAAGAGTTGAAGAGATAGTAAAGCAGAGGCATTGGAAAGTGTTATGCTACACTACCGCCGCAGTAGTTGTTCCGGTTGTGAAAGAATTTTATGCAAATCTTCATGGGATCAATTAATGGTGTGTCTTTGTGCGAGGTAGGTATGTACCATTCACTCCTGCGAGGATTAATGATCTCTTCATGATTGAGAATGTACCTATTTGCCATTATGCAAATTTTAATGCGACGAGCAATGATATGAATGATATCTATCACTATTTGATGGATGAAAATGAAGATTAGAAAGTGAGGGATAATGGATATATCAGTTTCCCTTCTTCATCTTTAAATCCGGTATCGAAGCAGTGACATTACTTTATTTCGGCAAAATTATTTCCGACTCTCAAGATAAGTAAGGTAACGAAGTAAAGTGCTATTTTGAATTTATATATACAAACTGGAAGGCCAGTTGATATTGGATCGATCATTGTGAAATCTATTTTGGGATTGATTGTTCATGGATCTAAATATGGGCTTAGACACCCATCAACCATATTTCTGTTGTGTAGTCAATCACAAGTACTCTTCTCCCCTGGAGGCTATTGATCCCAATGATCTTTATGACTACCGAGCAGTAGAAGATGAAGGAGATATGGATTTGCTTGCTGATCAGCCCACTGGGAGTTCACAATCCATTCAGCCTTACTATCCTGAAAGTTCGAGAGTGATACTGAAGAAGATAAAGAAATTGGAAAATGAGGTACAAAATTTTTTGAATACTATTAACAATATTTCTGATTTATTTAATCACATTGATTGGAGGATGAAGGAGCAATTTGATCATACTAGTCGGATTGAATTGGGTTTGATTAATTTGTTGAAGAAGAATGCTTTGGTGGCTGAAGATTCATCAGATGAATTCCCATATCGTCCCTTCTACAATCTGTTCGTTCATCGTCAATCAATTGGAGACATTAGAGAGGATGATAGTTCAAAGACTGATGAGGAGTAATAAGTTGATTTTGTATGCTGCTTTGTGTGTTTGTAGTGTTTGCTTGGCTTGTTATGTTGTTTGCTTCGCTTTGCTTTAGTAGGATATGCTTGGATTATGCTTTGCTTTCTTGTGTGTACTTAGATTTTAGTGTTTTCTTATCATAGTGTACTTGCAACATTAAGGATCTAAGGATGGTTGCTTATATTTGATGAACTTATGTGTGTAATTGTTGTACCATGGATTATATATATATAAGTGACGTGATGTGTTGTTTGTGTAAATTCAGGATTGTTTATTGCTTGTGTGATGAAGTAGATGCTTAATGATGTGTTAAATATGATTGCAGAGGTCGAAATGATTGAAATTGCAAAAAAATTTTTTGGACCCTGAGAAAACTTTGGACTGGCACCGCCGGCGCCAGATTGGGCGCTGCCGGTGCCCAAATCCAGAAACTTTGGCTGTTTGATTGAATAAAGCGCCGCCGGAGCCCGAGTTCTGAAAACAGCCCAGAACCCTTAAAATTCGTGAAATTGCCCTGGGACCCATATTTCCCACCATTTTCTTTGTCTCCCACCTCCATTTTCGTGATTTTGAAGCTTTAGGATTTGCTAGATCACGGAGTAGAAGGGATTTTGAGGATTTCTGAGGCTGAATCTGCACTTCTCTTGGTAAGAGCTTCACTTTAAGCTAAAATTTTTTTGATTTTCACCATGAGAAATGCTCACATTGCTTAAATGAGTTTTATGGAGATTTTTTAGAAAAGGTGAGAATTCTTATGGTGGAATTTGCTCTTACTTGATTAGATTAATGCTTGGAGTTAGTACATTGTGGATTTGAGATTTATTGGTATAATTTTGCAATTTTTAGAAATTCACATGGCTCAAAGAGTGAGTAAGGGGAAGCGAAAATTCGATTGGGATGATGAAGGATTTGTTAATATTAAGGCTCAATTTAGTTTCAACTCTCATCTGCATAATAAGAAGTGTATTCAGAATCGAGCGTTTGATATTCCTGGTGGATCTGTAGAACAGTTGATTTCTGAGCGGAATTGGGAGTGTTTCTGTTACTTTTTTTGCTAATGCTGTTTTGGGAGTAGTCCGAGAAATTTATGTTAACTTGCCATGGTCTGATACCGAATATGTGCTAGTTCGAGAAAAAATGGTTGAATTCACCCCACAACGTATCAACTCATTTTATCAATTTCGGGAACCTTTTGTTTGTGAATTAGAGAATTTTGATACTAGTGAGGGGAATTTGATGAGTGTGATTACATATTTGACTGATGGAAGAGGGGAGTGGAAGATGAATCATAGACAAATGATTAACTTCCCTACTTCTACATTAAATGTTGCTTCGAAAGCGTGGCACTATTTCATTTCTGCGAGACTGTTACCTTCTTATCATCACAGCGAAGTTACAAGGGATCGAGCTATTTTGAATTATTGCATCCAAAATATGAAGAAGATTGATATTGGAGCCATCGTTTTCAGGAACATTCATTCTATTGCCAAGGGAGAAACCACTGGTGGATTAAGACATCCTGCCCTGATTCATGCCCTGTGTATACAATATGGAGTTGAGTATAACAGTTCTGAAGAGGTGGCAATACCTTTGAGGCTGATTATGAAGACCATTATTCGTACTTATGAGGCTAATGTGGGTGCATGAGAGGAGGGTAGGAGTACTGATATTCCTACCACGAGCCACGATGTTCCATCTACTTCTGAGCCCCGAACACTATCTGATATCATGGAGCAGTTGAGATTACAAAGTGATAGCATGGATAGGATGCATAGTAGGATGGATGTGTCCGAGGCCAGGAGTGATGTAAATGAAGATTATCTGCAAAGAAGAGTCGAGTTTGAGATTGCTTATTATGATGCTCAGGCCAGATTTATGAAAGGAGAGACTGGGGTGATATTCGCTACTTGCCCTGGTTATACACCATATAGGCCTGGACCTTCTAATCCTGATGACGATGTTGGTGATGATGAGTGGTAGTTATCTATTTCTGTGTCTGTTAATGTTCTTATTATGTGTAGTTTTGTTCTGTGTTGTACTGTAGTTTTGTTCTGTGTTGTACTGTAGTTTTGTTCTGTGTTATATTGTAGTTTTGTTCTGCGTTGTACTGTAGTGCTTGCTTTTCTATAATGTAGTAGTTGTTTACTTTTCAGTTATGTTAGAGTTTGCGATGTACTGTAAAAATGTTTCAATGTTAGTATCTCTTTCCCCCTGTAATTCTTTTAAATTTTAGATATATCACTGCTACTAACTGTTTCATACTTGCTAGCTGTAAAATTTTGATTAATACTAGATAGATTCTGAAGATTTCAAAATTCCGGCACAAAAAGGTTAGTTCTTTTACTCTCTTATATTTCAATTATATTGCAAAAACTTAAGTTTGGGGGAGGGTAGAAAAAAGTATTAACTCTTATTTGTCCTCAATTACAATTATTAACATAACTCCTGTTGACCTCATTTTTGATGAGGTCTTTTGCTTCTCTCTTTAGTACTTAGGATCTAGCCTTAGGCTTGTCCTTTGACTAATCTTAGAGGACTAGAAATAAAACCCACCCTTTAGAAATTCAAACTACTTCTTAACTCCCTGCAAACCCCACAAGCTTGATTGTAGACCCCTAATCACCTAGAGGGTTGAAATCAAATGTGGAGGTTTAACGGATGAGTTCCCTATAGGACTTTTTGGCCTTAGGAATACCACAGGTGGCACGGTCGCAGTGAGGGTTGACTTGCACATACACTACACTCTCACACACATTCCAAGTCCTAAAACCACACTCTCACCCGACTTGAATTCCGACTCATGTAGGTAATTCATATGGATGGTCCTTAACCTCTAAGCCCACGGCTAAGAGGGTTAGGAACAACATAGTGAATGCCCCAATGAGTCCTCTCATGGCTCATATGGGCTTAATATGGCTTCATGGCTCAACCAAAGTGATCCCATTTCACTCACATTTGATCAATCTTCCTTTTTTCAAAATTTCAATTTTTGACCTCAGGGCCCCGGACCCACCAAACCTACCAAATACCCTTGAAATGACCCAAAATTTGCAAAATTTCCTAAATTACCCAAGGTCCCTCAAAATTAATCCTAAACACTTCCCACCACTTAAATTGACCATCTTTGGCCAAAAAAACCAAAATTTCCAAAAATACCCCTAAACCCCTCCAATTACCAAAATACCCTTTTACCCCAAAAATCCAAAAATTCATAAAATTCCCAAAAAAATACAAGTTAGCCCAACTTGGCCCATTTACCAAAAAAAGCCCAAATTAAACCCAATTTAATTCAAAATCACTTTAAACTTGTTCCAAACCACTCATGACACATGCCTAAACCAATTGCAACATTTATTTGGCACAATCCTTTACAAAATTTTCATCCTAAATTTACTTTAAATCCAAAAACCCACTTCCTTAAACCACTTTAAAAGCCCATCCAAAATGATTTCAAAAAACCTAAAATCAATCCAAAGACAACATGACACTTACATTTCATCATTCATTCAATTAAATCACTCCCTATGTTTAAAATTCATCATTGAATTTTTCTAAATTAAGACATGTGCCAAATTACCCCTAAATACCAAAAATCCTTAAAACCCTTTTTCATGAAACAAGCCAACCTTTTCCAAGCCAAATGTAAGACAAATGTGAGCCATTTACAAGCCATATGAAGCCATGAGAGTCTTGACACCTCACCATGTCATTTATGGCAAATGGAGGGGCCCTTTCTTAAGCCTTCCTTAAGCCTTTTTAACCTCATCCATGATACACACTAAACCAAGTTAGCCACCTAATCCTTAATGGAGACTATACCATTTCCTCTTGGCTGACCCAAATGAACCTTTTTAGCCTAAATCCAGGCCTTGGATGGTGCACCAAGCCCAAAACCATGGGTTGACCCATTTGAACCCAAAATAACCTTCTCCCCATGCTATTTCAATCCAACTCCTTTACACATGTCCAAAGACAATTGTTTGCACCAAGCTCAAGCACTGGCCTCCCTGACCCTGAGGGTGACCCTTGCCTGACCGGCCAGCCACCACAGCCGCCGGAAACCACCGAGCCGAGAGGCTTAATTTGAATCGAAAATTTAATTTGAACTTGCGTGAGCCGTCCCATGTCCGATAGCCACTCGTGGTCGTTCTTCCCTTGGCGAAGGCGGTTGATCCAAGCCATTAAACCCCACGGGAGGCCCTCCAGCCACCTCTATTTAAACCCACTCACCTCTCAGCCAAACAAGGTGATGAACCAGACCTTAAGGAAACTCTGCCAAATTTGCTCCAGGACCTTCTCCTAACCCAGAGCAGTTGATCCCCAGTGTTCCTTTGCCGTAAACCCCATTCGCAGAGCTCAATTTTTGAGTCAAAAATCCACCCAAAAATAGGACACTTCACCACAGTGAGCCAATCTTCAAATTGATTGACCCTACACCTTCACCAGACTAAGAGGAGAAGTTCCCTGAGCAAAGGCCCCCTCACCGGGCCGGCCATTGCTTCCGACCTCCAAGCTTTGTGATCGGCCTTGGTCACTTTCATACTTATACAATTCCCCGAGCCGGGGACTTCATCCGGAGCTTGCTTGGACTCGATTGAAGGTGACACAACCCTCAGATCGAAGCTTCACTTCTCTGAGCAAAGGTATGAACTCATTCTTCCTACTGAGCTTCCAGCAACTCTCCATTTTGTTTGGGTTAATTTCATAGCCTATAAACCGTATGGATATGTTCGCCACTTCAAGACGAATCGATAAAGTATAAGAACTCGAAAAATCCATTAAGAATCGAGAGAGATGTTAGGGTTTGAGTGTGGAAGGTCACGGGTGCACACCAATCGTAGATGATGACCAGGAGCCGTTGGATCGCGCGTGTATCGAGCTGACGGTCGAGATCAAGCCGGACAGCGCAATGGTACATGAACCACGATCCCCTGGAGCGCTGAGTCAGATGGCGGTGCCGAATCACTGAGCGACGCGTGGGCTTTCGATCCGCTGTAGGTTGATGCGGCGCCGAGTCTGATAAGTAGAAAATTAGGGTATTTTTGAATTATTTAAATACCAGAACATCAAAAATTCATATCTTTGCATAGAAAAATTACAAAAATAAAATAAAAATACCCTCTTGCTCAGTGAACAGAGGAGAATAATGTGGAAAAGAAATCAAGTTAATTGGATGAGCATTTTATTTTTAATAATTTATTTACTGTTTCCAATGTTTTTATTCTCCATTTGCATAGACAATTCACCATGGCATGAGACCATAGGGCTTTTGAAGCCTCTGATCTTGGGAATATTCCCTTAAATTTTCAAGGTTAGAGGCCATCTCTGCGAAAAGTTATTGATTTTTCAAGTTCATGTCACTTTTTTAGGTATTTTAATTTTAATAATTAGCATGTTGTAAAATAAATTCTAGGAAAATTTGGTGATATTTCCTAGGACCAGGGGACCTTATGAAAAATATATTTTGAGTTAATTCACTCATAATAACCTTAATTGGCCTAAACCCCTAAAATTGAATTTAAATTAATTAGGGTTAACCACACATCAAATTGACTTGAAAATAATTCTCCATTACTCTTCAGGGTCAGAGGAACCTTACATAAAATTTTGAAATCAATTGGACTTGATTAACCCCACCAAATGGATTGATTAAGCATCGTAAGCAAAATGGAACTTTAAAAATTTATAACTCCAAAAATACTTTTCAAAAACACACAAAAATGGTTTTGGAGCTTCTCTGATATCAGGAGAGTTCAGGAAAATTAAAATTAAAATTTTCTAAAAAAGTTGATTTTTTCACAATATTTTAATATTTTAATAATTAAAAAAATAATAAAAATCACAAAAATATTAAAAATCATAGAAATGTTACATTTTGACTCCTAATCAGTTAGGAACAAACCAAGTATTTTTCCTAAGTCCGTAGGATAAGATATTGAATTTTAAAGGCTTAATATAATTTTTAATATTAAAAAATGATTTTTTAACCTTTTTCACTAAAATAATTCTAATAAATCAAAGAAAAATTAGAAAATTATAAAACTTGTTTCTCTAGACTCCTTCAGGTTAGAGAAATTTAAGAAAAATATAAAATCTATTTTTCAACTTTTATTTCATTTTAAAATTAATTAATACTCTAAAATTCAAAATAATTATAATAAATAAAATATAATTCAAAAAATAACAAAAATTGGTCCAAGTGGTCCTCTGGTCATTAAAAACATCTCATAATTTTTTTAAGAGCAGAAACCTTTCCTTAGTCATGTTGCTGAATTTTCTTTGAAAATCCCTATTTTCTACTAAGAATAATTATATAAATAAATTAAATTCAGAAAAATCACATTTTCTTCTTTAATGTCTTAATTGACATGTGAGTGAGGTGACATAAAAATTTCAAATTTATTTGAGCTCAATTTAGTGAGTTATGAAATAAATAAGCTTAAAAGGGCATAAAGGTAATTAAAAATTTTAACCCTTAATTAAAACTTTAGGTTTAATCAAAATGGAGGGTAAAATATTCGATTTTAACTTTCTCTTGGATGATTGAAACTTAGGAAAATTAAAAGTGTAGGAACCCATTAAACACTTTGAAAATATCAAAATGAAACTCTAATTAATTAAATAATTTAAATTTTTGAAAGAACATATTTAAAATTTGGATTATTAAAATAGGGATATTATTAAGAGGATATTTATTCTTTAATTTAAAAATCCCTAAATGAGTCGATTTAAAAATATTTAGTTCTTAATTAAAAATTAAGATAATAATCCAAATTAAATAAAAAATTAAAAGAAAATAACCTTTAAACGAATTAAAGCTTAAAATGTTAAATGGTCTAATAATTAAAAATCAAATTTAAAATCTTGGAATTAAGTTAAATTAAATTAAATTAAGTTAAGTCAAAGTTTAAATTAAACTAAATTAACACCTTAACAATTAAATTAAATTTAATTTAAAATATCTGAAACTAAAATTAAATTAAATTAAATTAAATTAAATTAAATTAAATTAAATTAAATTAAATTAAATTAAATTAAATTAAATTAAATTAAATTAAAATCAAATTAAATTGAATTAAATTGAATTAAAATCACTTAACAACAAACCTAAATGAAATCATTAAGAGTTAAATCAGAATATAACAATAATTTCAAGTACCTCTTTCTACCTAAGTAAATTTAAAACATGAACATCGATACGAAATACTAAGATAATTGAAAGTGTAAAGATTTAAATTAAATCTAAAATAATTTGAACACTATTCCAAACTTAAAAAATTATTAATTAAAACCTCATAATTAAATTAAATCACTTTAAATCATTAACTCAAACTTTTAATTAAGGATGATTAAAATTCTCAATAAACCAACTTTCTCTTAAAGGCTTTAATTATTATAACTCTTAAATAGAGTATTAAGTGAAATGTCACCTCATTCATCAGGTAATCAAATACCCAAGTTCACTGAGCAAGAGACAAAGTTTAACTAAACTCCTGGATGATTAATTCATATGTGCAACTAAATTTACTTGGACTCAAAATGATCCCAGAAGTCTTGAAAAGATGTTTAGGACTCGTCCTAAACACTTCCTCAATATGACGAGATGTTTTAGAAGAACAATTAAATCTAATTGTTCTTTGATGAAGAAAATCATCCTCAAACCAAACCAACAACCTAGACGTCATAGGAAATGACTAGTTATAAGATTAGGAATTTGGTAGACAACCAAAACCCTTTCCCTTAGCTTTACCTAGGTATTCCTTGCAAGATATGTTTAAATGCATTAACATGTGTTTTAAGTGCAGCTTGGGATGACGGGAAGACCCTCCAGGTACGCTTTTATTTTATTGCAATTTACTTTATTGAAATTTACTTACATGCATTGCGTTTTACTTTTTCTTGCATGATCAACAAGATTGTTGCATGAAATCCAAAACCTTTAGGATAGCCCCTGAACTGAAACCTAAACTAAATTAAAAGTCATTGCAAGATAAAATTCACCGCCACAACATTCCAAAATATAAAACAACTCAAAATTTAATCACAAACAGAACAACAAAACTACAATTGTAACTAAATTAAAACGTCTCGTTGAATGATCGGGAATACCTCGGATGATGTAACCCACGTGTTGCTAACGAGATTTCCCACGGTCTAAATGAAAGTGTGGAACTCATTCAGTTGAGTTTAGCAAATTCATCTGGACTAAGTGAATTCGATGAAAATAACGGTGCCGGGATGACGGAACCGTGGGATCTTAATCGGTTCTGTTTAAACAACTTTAAGATTTGGTTTAATTAAAATATTAAAAACACTTGAGATTTTCTCTAAACCAAAACACTTCTCTCATCTCCTAATTTATGGCTTCTAAAACTAAACCTCTGCAACAACAAGGAGCTCGGAGAATGGTGGGCAGCTCGGCCATCATCATCAGCAAAACTCGGATCTACTTCAACAAAACTTACTTAGAATTAAATAACCATGCCAAAGGACTTTGAGGTAGTTTGCCTAGTGCAACATAAATCCTCAAATTTTCGTTAGGCATTTGCATAATCATGTTATGCAAATTAAGCTCTAACCGGTCTTAGGACTCCGAGGTAGTCGTTTGGTGCGACATAAACCCTCACATCTTCGAGGCTATTTGTGTGATTATATCATACAAATATAAAACCTAAATAAATAAAATGGGCAAGATGAAACATTAAATGAACTCCCAAATTGAAGCCAAACAATAGGATAGTTTGGGAAGTTGCCAATATTCTACTTGGATCCTCAACTTCTCCTACTTATCTTCCTTTGGACTCCTGAAATTAACTGTTACAAACTTGATCCATTCCCTATTGAAATCCCAAAATTTAATCCTTTGAAACCTTAAACTTTAAAATTCTTGAGAGCAAAACCACTAATCATTATCGATAGTTTTCTTAAATGATTCCCGTCTTTTAAGATGTAATTAACTATAGGGGCTTGCCCTTATAGAGAACTTTAAGAACCCGAGTAATATAAACCACCGCTTAATTCCTTTATATTAAGCGAGGGAATTTGTCGGCTTATAAAATTGGTTCGCGGACCAAACGGATGTCACAAATCTTTTAGTTTATTTAATCGAGCCCCATCATCAAGCAGTGTGTCTATTCGTCGGGATAAATACGCAGTTTGTGGTGTGGTGCTCGTTTATATAAACTATTCGGGATGTGAGATCGGTTTGATTTCATATCTTAAAATTTTCAAATTTAAAAATTATTTTTAAAATTAAATACTACTTTTCAAATTATATATTTAAATTAAATTAAAAATTCACCGACAACTTCTCTAGGCGACCTCCTTTTCAAAATACAACACTCAACCTAAAAATATGCCGACAATTTCTGGCAACTCCGCTCGAGACTAGTTCCTCTCTCCATTTTTGATTAGATGGTTTTTCTTTCATAAATCGATAGTGAGTCCATATCCGTAGTGGACCAAAGCTACCATTCTTCCATTGGAATACTTCGTTCATTTCTGTCTTGAATGAGTATAGCCAACTCTTCTCGGATTTAGGAGCCACTGTTTAGACACCCCTAAATGGAGAGGTTCCGAGATCCTTTTACCTCTTTTCTGAGGTGGGGTGGACCCCCAATAGGTGTTGTTTAGGAGCGGTCATTCGAGTCGGGAAGTCATGCATAAGACTTTCTTTTCCTTTCCAATTCTAAATCGGGCCCTTTACCTTTTCTATAACCTTTTTTCCTTTAATCGTTTTGTTTCTAACAAACGAACCTTCTAATAAACAACCTCCTAATGAACAATCTCTTTTAAAAATCACAAATACACAAAGATAAACGCAAGTGTGTTCGGACTTTTTCTTTTTCGTCCTAAACTTTATGATGAAAAGAAGCATAATTCGGGACTGACATTCGGAATCTGCCTTGCAGAAAATGACTGCCCCAAAGTTAATCTTCTCCTTCACTACTGGAATGGAC
Source organism: Papilionanthe hookeriana x Papilionanthe teres (assembly GCA_022702705.1). Taxonomy (NCBI): domain Eukaryota; kingdom Viridiplantae; phylum Streptophyta; class Magnoliopsida; order Asparagales; family Orchidaceae; genus Papilionanthe; species Papilionanthe hookeriana x Papilionanthe teres. Next base: position 151,013,425 of record CM040424.1, on the reverse strand, counting down.
TTCACTGTTTATAAGGATGAGCTGCCCGACAATGGAATCATCCGTTTTGGATAAGGATTCGACAACACAGATGTCAAGTTCGTTGACGTCACTCTCTTCACACTAATGGACAAAGTGTCAGAAACTGAAGAGCCCGTGATTGAGTTCAACCTGAAATCGACTCAAGAATTCTCTCCTCTGCTAAGGGTTCCAGCTGAAAGAAGTACTACTGTTCGTAGGAGGACTATTGTCTCTACCCCCACCAGTCTAGTCATCTCTGCACCTACCTCGACTTCTGCTAAACTGAAGGGGAAAAAAATCCAAGTCTGTGATGAGCCTGACACCGTGGAGGGTACAAATTTTGCTACAATACCATCTATTTTTGAGATTGGGTCTAGTTCAAGAGTTGCACCCCTAACTCGGACTCAAAGAAGAAATTGAAGCAGAAAGATCGCCAAGATCGAGAAAGCTAGAGCTGCTGAAGTTTCTTTTTTAGAAGAAATTCCAGAGGAAAGAGAAGAACTGCCTGAGTATATACCTCTGTTGGAAGGGAGCAGGTTTCACCCTCTCTCTGCCGCATCAGATGAAGAGAATGTCCGTAGGATCGCCGCTGCATTACCCCGACCTGCGTACTACAGCAATTACAAGAGGAAAAGGGATAAGACTACGCCATTGGCTCGACTGCAAGCTGTGATAGAAAGATTGACAAAGAAAGAAAGATGCCCTGTGTCAGAAATCTTAAGAAGAATAGGATGGGTGCTAGCTAAATCCCGCCTCGGACCGTGAGTAGAGCCTGTTGTTGCCACAGAGAAACTAAAGAAGAAGATAAAATCCAGTTCACCTGTTGTTGTATCGGGTCTACAAATTAGGGAGGATACCACCTTCCAGCATATAGTCGACAAATCATCCGGTCCTAGGCATCCAGATGTGAGAAGGATGGTATGGAGACCTACTACTGGCGAGCTAAGAAAAAAATAATGTCCTGAGATGAAAAGTCTCGTCAGGAGACTTGAATCAGAAGAAAGTGCTACTGCAATAAAGGGGACTCCCGAAAAGGAAGTTCAATAACCGTCACGAGACAACTGCGAGACCGTGCGGAAAAGGCCACTAGAGGATGCCATGGACAAGTTAAGGACCGACATCCGACGGTTAGCAAAAGAAAGAGAAGAAAAACTAGATGATGAAGTTGACTCATCAGAGTTCATGGATGAGGCGTATGTCGAGATCAACATGGTTGAGACACGAGCATCATCCGCTTCACAAGGTGCTCCAGTAGCTGCTGAAAGAGATGAACCAGAATTAATGAGGGAACAACTTCGGGAAAGAGATGACACAATTTCCTAGATGGCAAAGAGGATGGAAGACATGGCTGCTGCCTTAGCCACTCTCCAGAGTCAGGTACAACCTCAGAAAGAGACACCCCCAGAAATTATCATATTGCAGATGGAGGAAAAGAGATCACATCCGTCAAAGGAGATGAACAACCAAAGAAAGATCCTGCACAAAGCATGATTCCAGAAAAAGACATTAAGAACATGGTAGAACAGCAGGTGCGAGAAGCCCTAGCACAATCTAAGAGTGGAGCATCTATTCAGACTGGTAGACCTTACCCCGAAGAGTTCGATGCAGTCAAATACCCGAAAGGCTTCGTACTACCTCTGTTTAAGACTTTTGATGGGACGGGAAACCCTCAGCAGCACGTGCACATTTTCGTGCTAGTTGCTGCAATGCCGATGGGAGTGACGCTTTACTCTTCCGACAGTTCGTCAGCAGTTTGTCAGGGATTGCCTTCGACTGGTACGCAGAATTGCCGAACGGTTCAGTAAAGAACTTTTCAGAAATAGAGAATCTCTTCGTTAAACGGTTTGTCGGGGCTCAGCACCACATCACTATCGGTGATCTAGTGGTGGAGCAACAAAAGCCGAAAGAGACTTTAGTGGATTACATACTTCGATGGAGAAACTTAAGCATGAAGTGTGAACAACAGCTTCAAGAACAATATGCAGTCGGCATCCTACTTAAAAGTATCCATGGCCCGATAGCACTTCTCCTTAAAGGATTTACAATCAAGACTTTTGAGAAGTTGCTTAGCAAGGCCGGGAACTTGCAAGAGGAAGCAAAGCAACTAAGTTTCGTGGACAAGAACGATAAGCAGAAGCCCGTGAAAACATTCGAAAAGAAATCTGGAATTGTCGCGACAGTAGATAAGGGCAAGCAGCCGGTTCAGATACAGTCAGAGCGGCCACAACCTAGTTATCAACCACCGCAACGGACTTATCAGCAGCCTCAGTAGGGCTATCAGCAACCTCGTCCGAGTTATCAGTCGCCTCAGCATTATGAACAATCGCCTCGTTCATCGCGTACCTTAAGAGAACTTCTAAATAGATGTTGACCTCACTTTTGGTTGAGGTCTAGTATCTCTTTAGAATAGCCTAGGGTCTAGCCATAGGACTCTCATGGTGACTTTCTTAGAGGATTAGTTATGGAACCCTCACCATAGAAATTCAAAACTCTTCTTGCTTCACTAGGGGGTTTTCATATGCTTAAGGCCACACATCCACCTTTTGGTAGGAAAAAGGCAAGCATAAGGAATCCTAGGGGAAGTCTCCTATAGGTGGTCAGACCTTAGGATTGGCCCTGAGGGAGGTCTGGAAATCACCACTCATACACTTCACATTCACAACATACACACACTGCACATCTTAATTTCAACCCTGAACTCTTTGGAAACTCATGTGGGTAGCCCAGCCCTAAGTCTATGACTAAGTGGTAGGGACCAACACATACAGGACCAAATGAGGGTGACCCTTCATCTATAACTCAATTTAAACCATTACATCATGCTCACTTTGAAGCCATCTTCAAATCTCCAAAGTTTCAATTTTTTGCCCCCGGCCTCCCAAAATTCACTAAATAACACAAAATTCTTCAAACTCACCAAAATTCCACAAGAATCATTCCAAGATATTCCTTACCACTCAAATTGACCATCCATGACCAAAAATTCCAAAATTTCCAAAAATACCCCCCAATACCCTCAAAATACCCAAAATACCCTTTTTGCCAAAAAATCCAAAAATCCCAAAAAATTCTCAAAAAAATTCCTGAAAATCCTAAAAATTCCCAATTCCATTTTGTTCAACTACACTATGGGTCAATTTTGCCAAATTAATACACTTTCAATCCAAAATCCCAACTTGGCCCATTTAACCTAAAGGTGCCTAAACCAAACCCAATCTTGACCCCAATTTTCATCGAATTCAATTCTAAACCAAAATTCAACATCCCCAATATCAACTTAGACCAAATTCAAGCTCAATGTGACCCACATTTGAATCCAATTCCACTTGAAATCCAAAATCCCCAAATTGGTCTAAATAACCCAAAACTCCTAAGTGAGCCAATGTCAATCAATTCCGCCAAAATTTCAATTCAAAACTCTTTATAACACCTCCTTAAACTTAATTGGATCATCAATTGCCCATAATTTGAGATCAGGTCTTACCCAAAATCCATTTTGAACCAAAACCTCCACATTTTGACCCAAGATGGACACATGTTCTAAATCCACCAAATTGACCCCCTAAACCTTCTCAAAGCCATTTTATGTCTTCATGAAAGTTATTCGAGACAACCATATCTACATTATTTCTGAAGACCTTGGAACCCCATTCCCACTCAAACCCAATCTAATTTGACCCGAACCCAACATGGTCCAAAATAATCAAAAATCCAATCCATGCCAAAATTGAACCTCCAAATGAGCTCAAAGCTACTTCGTGTCTTCATGAAGGATCTTCATTACAATCATATGAACAATATTGATCAAGACACCTAGACCTCATTCTCACTCAAACTCAAGTTAAGTTAGCCCAAACCCAAATGAACCTAATTGAACTAATAATTCAAATCAACCTAAATTAAACCAAAATTAATCAAATTAATATCATGGCAGCCCTTAAATCGATATATATATATATATATATATATATATATATATATATATATATATATATATATATATATATATATCATAATAATAATAATAATAATAATAATAATAATAATAATAATAATAATAATAATAATAATAATAATAATAAATATAATAAATAAATGAAATAAAAAAAAAAGAAAAATATCTTACTTCCATGCTTCTCCCTCACATCTCCCTCACCTCTCCCTCACCCTACACGCCACGTCACCCTACTCTCCTCACCTTCACCATGCCTCCATGTATATTTTCAAAAATCATGTGTAGGTTGTTTTTCTTTTTACAAAAATTTATGCTTTTTAAAATATTTCCATGCTTAGGCTTAGGAATTCCTTTTTTTCATGCAAATTATTTAGCTATTTAATTTTTAAATCTTTCCATGTTTAGCCTTAGGATTTATTTTTCATGCAAAATATCTAATTATGTTAACTATTTTAAATATTTACAAATCTACCACCTAGTTTTTGTTATCTTGAAAAATAAATTTTAAAATTTAAAGGAAATAAAACAACATAAAGGAAATAATAATAAAGCAAGAGAAAATGAAAGGAAAATTTAAAATAAAATATAACATTGTAAATAAATAATAAATAGCAAATGTAAAAAAAACCTAATTGATAAAATAATTGTAAATTTAAATAAAATAGCTTTACTAAATTTCAATAAAATAACTATACTAAAATTTTAAATACCTAAAAAACATTAAAACTTAAAATATAACCATACTAAATTTTAAATAAAAATAACTACACTAATTTTAAAATAATATAACTATATTATATTAAATTTAAATAAATACTACTAAAATATAAATAACTAAATGAATAATGATAATATATGAATAATAACAATATGTAAATAATAAAAATAAAGTGATAAGAATAAAATAAATAACTATAAACTTAAATAGATAATAAAAATATAATAAAAGGATAATAATAAATAAAATAATAATTGTAAATATAAATAAATAATAAAAATAAGTAAATAAAAAAATGTCATTCTTTTTAAAAATGTAAATAATAATTTTAAGATATAATAACTTAATATAAATAATAATAACTTTAAATAAAAGAAAGAATAATTTAGGAGAGAGAATGTTAAAAAGAAAGAAAAAAAAGGCTTTATAAATAAATAAATAATTAAAATAAACAAATAAAAATGTCATGCCCCTTTAAAATAATGTAAATGTGAATATATGTGTAAATAATAAATTTAATAACTTATAACTTAATGAAAATGATAATAAATTAAAAGAAATAAAAGAATAATCAAGGAGAGAGAAAATGAAAAGCCTTATAATTAAATAAATAATAATATAAATGATAAATAAATGATATAAATCATAAGTTTAAATATACATCTAAATAATAACAATAATAAATTAAAATAAAAATAACTTATAATTTAAATATATATTAAATGATATGAATATAAAGGATAATAAAATAAATAACACACACACACACACACACGAGATATATATATATATATATATATATATATATATATATATATATATATATATATATATATATATATATATATATATATATATATATATATATATATATATATATATATACTTGCCAATGGCAAGTGATTCATTAAATTACTGTTAAGTGGTACAATCTAAGGTCTAACATGTGGTAGACCCAAAATGTCACTATGAAGCAAAAATGCTAGAGGGGGGGGGGGGGGAGGGGACAATACATTAATAACAATATGTTCATTAATACATCCTTGATTAGCAAGCCAATTTGCAGGAGCATTAGCTTCTCTGGGAACATAATGGAATTCCACCTTCATGAGATTATGAAATTCAGTAAATCTTCCAAGCCATCTTTTGATATGCCAAGGAGCCGACATATCATTATAAAGAAGTCGAATACTAATAGAAGAGTCGGTCTCCGGCATCAATCTGTTTGATTTTGCATTGGAGAGCAATCTTTAAGGCCCAATGTATAGCTATAATCTCAGCTTCAAGTGCATCCAAGGCCCAGGTGGGGGACTGAAAGGATAGAAGACATTTCCCCATATGATTTCTGAATAACCCTCCAAAACCAGCTTTCTTCCTGTGGTAGCTACCATCAGTGTTTACCTTCAACCAGGGGGAGGGAGGAGGAGACCATTTAACCAGTAAAGGGGTGTATTTAGGAACATCAGCAGATGGGCACTTTATACAAATAGGCTTGAACCTGTGAAGCCTTTGTAGTTTCTGAAGATAAGCTATGCAATTGGCAGCTGTCAACACATAAGAAGGAGGACGTTCCTCAAATTTAGCTTGGTTCCTACACATCCAGATGAACCAAGCCACCAGGCAAGGGATGATCAAGAGACCTGCTTGCTTCCAATCCAATAAACTAGGAGTCCAGTGTAACCAGCTCAACTGCAAGGTGTCAATCCTCAGATTGCTCAGTAGCTGGATCCAAACCTGTTGGGAGAAGTGGCAGGAGAAAAAGAGATGTTCAATAGATTCCTCCCTGCAGTGACACAGAAGACAGATTGAAGGTCCCCTCAGTCCCTTCATCTTTAAAATATCATCGATTGGGAGTAAATTGTGTCTAGTTCTCCAACGGAAAAAGGATATTGAAGGGGTTAAAAATTTGTCCTAGAATTCCCGCCCTACTCGGATCTCCTCCCAAGCTGAAATTCGGTGATAAATATAAGCGGCAAGTTTCGAGAATGCTTATTTTTAGTGATCGGCTTATCCTTCGATTGGGGTTGATAGTAGAGTGTTGAATCAACCGCATCTGCTCTCGACTAAGTAGTTGATTAAGAACTCGACAATTCCAGTGATCATCCTGCCAAAAGTCTTTCACTTTACTGTTTAAAGGGGTACATTGATTGTTGGGAGATAGTTTATCACCTCCCCAGCTCCACTGGTCCAACCAAAAGTTAATAGATCCCTCTCCCAGCTCCCAAATAAAGAGCAATTCAGCCTTCTCCCTGATCTTCAGAAGTTTAACCCATAATATGGAGTCTCCCAATTTATGTTGAATGGTAGTTGGATGAGCCTGCTTGCAGTACTTACCATGCATGAATTTTACCCAGAGAGTGTCCTGAGCCCTGAACTTGATCCAAACTTTGCATAGATTAATGAAACTCATATGTTCAAAACTTTTGAATCCCAGCCCTCCTGCTGTAAGAGGTTTGGACAGGCTTTGCCAACTTTTCCAGTGTATTTGTTGATGTTGGCTAGCCCATAGAAATTTATTAAACAGTCTTCCAAGTTCTTGTTGAGTACTTTTTTCATAGCAAACATTTGCAAGGCATAAGATGGTATTGCAAGGAGAATGCTTTTTATTAAGGTAATTCTACCCCCATTAGAGAGAAAGGTGTTAGTCCAAGCAGTTAATTTGCTTCTTGATCTTCTCCATAGCCTCCCGAAATTGTGTTTGCCTAGTTACGCCCTTTAATAATTGAACTCCCAAGTAGGCTGATAGGTAGAGAAGTCTGGTTTGAATTTAGTGTAATTAGCAATCCATGATCTCATATGAGGCTTCACCTTGGAACTCATAAATAATTGACATTTACGGAGATTGAATTCCGAGCCGGATATGGAGCTAAAATGGTGTAAAATCCTGGTGATCCCTTTAACAGCTACTTTAGAGGCTCTAAAGAAGATAATCATGTCATCAGCATAGGATAGATGACTAATCATCAAAGTGGATCTATGGTGGTACTGGTGTTGAGGGGAAGTATCCATGAAGTCGTCGAGCATTCTGGATAGGTGATAAAATATCAGAATAAAGAGAGAGGGAGAGAGGGGGTCTCCACGCTAATGCCTCTAGTAGCATGGAAGAAGCCATGGCATTTGCCATTAAGCAATATGGAGTGAGCATTGCAATTTAACCACCTCTTGATGAGAAGAATGAAAGCATTAGAAAAACCTCTAGCTGCAAGGCAGTTGATAATATACTCCCAGCTTATGGTGTCATAAGCTTTCTTAATATCCAATTTCATGATCAGATTGTGGCTTCTACAATCTCTATCCAGGTCAAGGATTAATTCTTGTGCTAAGAGAATGTTGTCAGAGATATTCCTGCCTTTGACAAAGGCTGCTTGGTTCTCACTGATCAGATGCTTAAGATGAGGCTGAAGCCTGGTAACCAAGATCTTACTCAATATCTTGGACCTAACAGTAGTGAGGCTGATAGGTCTAAAATCAATGGAGGAGGTTCTTAACTTGTTCTTGGGAATGAGCACAATGGTAGATGATTGGAAGTATTTGGGTAGGTCCATTCCTTGGAAGAAAGCTTGCCTTGCTTGAATTACATCGGGGCCAATAATGGGCCAACCCTTTTTATAGAATGAGGTCGTGAACCCATCGAGTCCAGCTGCTTTGTTATCATCAATAGATTCTAAAGCATTTTTGATTTCGGTTTCCACGAGCACTGGGTTAACCGAAGTTCCTGCACATAGTTGATATTTCCCTGGTAAAATTGAGTATTTAAATGAGAGGGGTGAGTAGGAACCTGAGTGAAAAGTTCTTGAAAATAGTTGACAACATCCTCAACAATTGCATTAGGTTCCAACAACAGGCTGCCATCAGTCTTGGTAATAGAAAGAACCATATTGCATTTCCTTCTGAAGTTAATAAAGGCATGGAAGTACTTAGTATTCCTGTCCCCAGCAATGAATTTAGAAGATGCAGCTTTTTGTTTAAAAAAGGATTCCTGATACTTGATAAGAGATAGGAGTTCCTCATGAGCCATATGCAGGTCTCATCAGTTCTTATCCAAATCCTGTGAATATTAGGGAGGGTTATGTCCCTCTCCACTAGTACTCTAGCTGCAGCTGGTCTAGCCATGTCATAGGTATGGGTGTCAATTTTAAGGGGGGTGCCCAAAGCTTGGCTGATATTATAGAGTGCATTTTGATGGTAAAGTTGAATTGGTAAGTTAGGGAATTTAAACCACATAGGTATTATGGGGGGTTCTTTTGAAGGATCAAAGTCCGGTGTCCACTTGATAACTTCATATAAGTTCTAGCAATCAACACCACTCGTTTCCCAAATAACCTTGCATAGTCCTCCTCATTGGACGACCGATTAACAAATGTCTTCCATCCAGGAGTCCTAACTTCCAAGATCCCGACGAAGTTAAGGTCTTCGAAAAATTTTCTGACCAGTTCCATCTTGGGATGACCCATTTGAAACTTCCCAATCAAGCTGAATTTAATAGCATCGGATAAGGTTATCATATCTTGTTTGGAGAAGAGGACGATGAGTTGTCCCTCCTTAATTCCCACGAGGCTTGATGAAAGGACAGCTGCCTTTACCGGCGAATTGTATCATGGAGTGCTTGGGGAAAGACCGGATGATCATAGTTCTTATGAGGGGTAACACCACTCGCCAACTACGCCGGCATAAGTAGCCTTAGCCCACATTATGTTGGTAGCGAAGCAATAGAATGAGCCATAATAAAAACAGGGAAGTGGCGAGTGATATGTAGCAACGGCGAGCTCCGGTCGAATAATTTCTCTGACCAGAGTAGAGCACTCCAGCCAGAAGATGCCAGGAAGAGCTGAGAACTCCAATAACAAGTCGGAGATGAAGAAACAAAGCCTGGGGAGAAGTCAGCCAATACCACATTAGCAGCCTCCACCCAATGGAACAGTAACAAATTTGAAAAAGTTGTGCCCGGGAAGCACCAAAGAGGTCCAAAATCCACAAAAGACCACCACAGTTGCAAAGAGGGAAGAAGAACAAGCTTACCAGCCACTTACTTGTCGGCATTATTTTTAGGTTGTGTGGTATTTTGAAAAGGGGTCGCCTAACAGAAGTTGTCGGCGAATTTTTAATTTAACTTAAATAAATAATTTGAAAAGTAGCATTTGATTTTTTGAAAATAATTTTAAATTTGAAGATTTTAAGATATGAAATCAAACCGATCTCACACCCTAAATAGTTTATATAAACGAGCACCACACCACAAACCATGTATCTATCCCTAAGGATAGACACACTACTTGATGGTGGGGCTCGATTAAACAAACTAAAAGATTTGTGACATCCGTTTGGTCTGCGAACCAATTTTATAAGCCGACAAATTCCCACGCTTAATATGAAAGCATTAAACGAGGTTTATATTACTCAGGTTCTTTAAAATTCCCTATAAGGGCAAGCCCCTATAGTTAATTACATCTTAAGTGACGGGAGTCACCTAAGAAAACTCTCGATAATAATCAATAATTCTGCTCTCAAGAATTTCAAAGTTTAAGTTTTCAAAGGATTGAATTTTGAAATTTCAGTAGGGAATTGATCATGTTTGGAACATTTTGTTTTGAGAAATCAAAGGAAGAAAGGTAGGAGAAATTACAGATTCGAAGTGAACTTCGGTAATTTCCCGACTATCCTATTGTTTGGCTCGAATTTAGGAAAGTCCTAATGTCTATTTAATGTTTTGATTTTGTCAATTTTAATTAATTAGAGCTTATATTTATATGATAGAATCATATAAACGACCTCGAAGATGTGAGGGTTTATGTCGTATCAGACGACTACCTCGGAATCCTAAGACCGGTTAGGGCTTAATTTGCAATGCAAATGCCTAACGAAGAGTTGAAGATTTATGTTGCATTAGACAAACTACCTCGAAGTCCTATGGGTTTGTTATTTAATTCTAGGAAAGTTTTGCTGAAGTAGACTCGAGGTTTCGTTGATGACGATGGCCGTCGTCGCCCACCATGCTCCGAGCTCCTTGTTGTTGCAGAGGTTTAGTTTTAGAAGTCATAAATCAGGGGATGAGAAAAGTATTTTGGTTTAGAGAAAATCTTAATTTCCAAGTGTTTTTTGTGTTTAAATTAAAATAAATCTTAAAGTTGATTATAACGACACCGGTTAAGATCCCACGGTTCCATCCTTCCGGCATCATTATTTTTATCGGATTCACTTAGTCCAGATGAATTTGCTAAACTCAACTAAATGAGTTCCACACTTTCATTTAGATCGTGGGAAATCCCGATAGCAACACGTAGGTTACATCATCCGAGGTATTCCCGATCATCCAACATGACGTTTTAATTTAGTTGTAATTGTAGTTTTGTGTTCTGTTTGTGATTAAATTTTGAGTTGTTTTATATTTTGAAGTGTTGTGGCGGTGAATTTTATCTTGCGATGACTTTTAGTTTAGTTTTGGTTTCAGTTTTAGGGACTATCCTAAAGGTGTGGGTTTTCATACAACAGTTGTTTATCATGCAAGAAAAGTAAGTGCAATGCGGTTAAATAAATTGCAACAATGTAAATTGCAAGAAAGTAAATTGCAATAAAATAAAAGCGTACTGGAGGGTCTTCCAGTCATCCCAAGCTGCACTTAAAACACAATTAGAATATTTAAGCAAATTCCTAGGTAAAGGCTAAGGGAAGGGTTATGGTTTTCTACCAAATTCCTAATCCTATAACTAGTCATTTCCTATGACGTCTAGGTTCCTTGTGTTTTGGTTTGAGGACGATTTTCTTCATCGAAGAACAATTAAGTTCGATTGTTCTTATGAACATCCTATCATATCGAGGAAGTGCTTAAGGCAAATCTTAAACATCTTTTCAATATTTTTAGGATTGTTTTAAGTCCGAATGAATTCAATTACACAAATGAATTAATCGTCCGAGGTTCAGTTAAGTTTTGTTATTATCTTACTCAGTGAACTAGGATATTTGAATGTCCTATAAGTGAAGTAACATTTCACTTAATATTATGTTTAGGAGTTATGATAACTAAAGCTTTCGAGGGTAAATTGGTGTTCAAATGGTTTGTGATTTAGTTTAATTTCAATTAATGAGTTTAAATTTGGAATAGTGTTCAAGTTGCTTTATATTTAATTTCTTTCTGTTTTAGGTGATGTTATTTAATTCAATTTAATTTTAACTTTAATTTAATTTTAATTTTAATTTAATTTAATTTAATTCAATTTAGTTTGATTTAATGTTAAATTAATTTAGTTTAATTTAATTTAATTTCCTTTAATTTAATTTAATTTGATTTAATTTAATTTAATTTAATTTAATTTAATATGTTTTAATTTAATTTAATTTAATTTAATTTGTTTTAATTTAGTCTAATTTAATTTAATTTAATTTATTTAATTAATTTAATTTAATTTAATCTTTAATTAATTTTACTTTTAATTTTAATTTAATTTAATTTAATTTAATTTAATTTAATTTGTTTGATTTAATTTAATTTAAATTTGATTTAATTTAATTTAATTTAATTAATCTTTAATTTAATTTAATTTGATTTTTAATTTAATTTTATTTTTAACTTTAATTGAAATTTTAAAAGAGTTTAATAATTTAACTTTAGTTTAATGATTAGGTTTTTTAATATTTTAAATTTGAGTTATCATTTTAATTAAGAATTAAATATTAATGAGATGATTAATTTAGGGATTTTTAAATTAAAGAATAAATCTCTTCCTAACAATATCCCTATTTTAATAATTCCAATTTTATTATTCTTCCCAAATTTAATCAATTATTTATTTAAGGTTTATTTCAATTATTTTAAATTGTTTAATGGGTTTCTACCCTTTAATTATTTAAATTTCAATCATCCAAATCAGATTAAGATCAAATATTTTACTTGTTAATTTTATTAAACCTAAAGTTTTAATTAAGGGTTAAGATTTTAATTACCACCTTGCCCTTTAAGCTTAATAATTTCATAACTCACTAAATTGAGCTTAAATGAACTTGAAATTTTTATGTGACTTCACTCATATGTCAATAAAGACATGAGAGGTGAAAATGTGATTTTTCTGTATTTAATTTATTTATATAATTATTTTTGGTAGAAAATAGAGATTTCCAAGGAAAATTTAATAACATGATCAAGGGAAAGTTTCTGTCCTTAAGAAAATTAGGAGACATTCCTAATGACCAGAGGACCATTTGAACCAATTTTGGTGATTTTTTGAATTATATTATTTTTATTATAATTTATTCAAGTTTTGGAGTGTTAATTAATTTAAAAATAAAATAAAGGTTGAAAAATGAATTTTATATTTTTTAAAAATCTCTCTAATATTAAGGAAACCAGAGAATCAATTTTTGCAATTTTCTGATTTTCCTATGATTTATTATAATTATTTTAGTGAAAATGCTAGAAAATACATTTTTTAATTTTAATATTACCCTAGAGCTTTAAAATTTAATATCTCATTAAATAGACCTAAGAAAAATATGGAGTTTATTCCTAAGTGATTAAAATTCAAAATGTGACATTTTGGTGAATTTTATTATTTTTGTGATTTTTATTATCTTTTAATTATTAAAAATATTAAAACAATATTAAAAATCAACTTTTTTAGAAAATTGAAATTTTAATTTTCTTAAATTCCCCTAATATCGGAGAGGCTCCAAAACCAATTTGGTGAATTTTTGAAAGGTATTTTGAAAGTTATGAATTTTTAAAGTTCAAATTGACTAAATGGCTTAATCAACCCATTTAGTAAGGCTAACCAAGTCCAATTGACTTCAAATTTTTATGGTGAGTTCCTCTGATCCTAAAAGTCAGTGGAGAATTGATTTCAATTCAATTTGATGTATGGTTAACTCTAATTAATTAGGGATCTATTTTGGGTGTTTAAGCCAATTAGGGTTATTTTAAATGAATTAACTCAAAACCTATTTTTCACTAGGGTCCTCCGGTCATAAGGGACATCGCCAAATTTTCCTAAAATTTATTTCACAACATGCTAATTATTAGAATTAAAATACTCAAAACGAGTAACATGAGTTTGAAAAATCAATAACTTCTCATAGGGATGGCCTCGACTTTGGAAAATTCGGGGAATGTTCCCAAATTCGGAGGCTTCAAAAGCCCTATGGTCTCATGCCATGGTGAATTTCCTACATGCATGGAGAATTAAAATAGTGCGGACGGTAAATAAATTATTAAAAATAAAATACTTGATGAAATTAAATGATTTCTTTTCCACATTATTCTCCTCTCGTTCACCGAGCAAGAGGGTGTTTTTATTTTATTTTTATGATTTTCCTACACAAAGTTATGAATTTTTGAAGTTTAGGGAATTAAATAAATAGAAAAATACCCTAATTTTCTATTTATCCACGCGGCGCCGCGTCAACCTAGGTAGCTCCGAAACGCCGCGTGTCGCGCCCCCATTCGACGCCGCCATCTGACTCAGAGGCCCGGGCCCCGCGGTTCACGTACCATCTCCTGGTCCGACGCCATCCGAGTCGTCCGTCCGCGCGTGTATTAAATGGACGACATCCGTTCATCGTCCCCGAACGTTCTCACCCGAGAGCCGTCCACACTAAATCCCTAATATCTCACTCAATACTCGATGGATTTTCGTGTTCTTATGCTCTATGGATTCGTCTTGAGAAGACGAACACATCCATAAGGTTTATGTGGGATGCAATTTACTCAATAAAAATGGAGAATGTTCAGAAGCTTGGGAAGAAGAGTGAGGTCATACCTTTGCTCAGAGAAGTGTGGCTTCGATCTGAGGGTTGTTTCACCTTTGATTGGATCCCAGCAAGCTCCAGATGAAGTCTCCTGGTCTGGTGAATTGCCTAGGTAGGATTTTGACCACAGCCGATCACAAAGCTTGGAGGCTGGAGCAACTGGGTGGCCTGGAGATGGGGCTTTTGCTGGTGGACACCTTCTCTTGGTCTGGTGAAGGTGTAGGACCAATCAATTTGGGGATTGACTCACTGTGGAGAAGTGTCCTAGTTTTGGGCTTGGATTTCAACTCTGAAATTGAGTTCACAGAGAGGAAATGGCAGGGGGATTTCAGTGGGGATCAAGTGCTCTATGTATGGGGAGTAGTCTGGAACAATTTTTGCAGAGTTTCCTTAAGGTTTGTTTCAGCACCTCTCATGGCCGAGAAGGGGTGGTGTTTAAATAGGAGAGGGTGGAGGACCTCCCAGGGAGAGTTAGGGCTTGGGATCAGCTGCTCTTGGCAAGAGAAGAACAACTACAATGGCCAGCGGGGATGGGGCGGCTTAGCAAGGGAGAATTCCAAAGTTGGCTCACATGTGAGCTCTTGGCCATGGTGTTTTCCGGCGACCTGGTGGCTGGCCGGCCAGGCATTGGTCACCATCTTGTTCAGGTGGGTCAGGGCTGGGGTTTGGTGCATTCAATTGAGGTTTGACATGTGTAAAGTGGTTGAATCAAAGTAGAAAGGGGAAGGGGCCATTTTAGCTTATTTTGGTCAACCCATGCAAATGGGTTGGGTGCACCTCCCCAAGACCTGGTTTTGGGCTGAGGAGGTCAGGTGGGTCAATCTCCCATGTGTGGTGGAGTCTCCATCAAGGATTAGGTGGCAAAGGATGGTTTAGAGTGTGACATGCTTAAGGTAAAAAAAGGCTTAAGAAGGATTAGGAAAGGGGGTCCTCCTTTTTACATTAATGGCTTGATCACATGTCAAACCCTCCATGGCTTCATGTGGCTTGTCCATGACTTGCATGGCTTGTCTTTGGCTTGGGGAAAGCTTGGTCAATTTCATGAAAAGGGATTTTAGGAATTTTTGGTAATTTGATGGGAATTTGTATGAAACTTGATTTGGAATGATTTGATGATGAATTTAGGACTTAGGTATTGAGTTTAATTGAAAGTATGATGAGGGGAAATGTCATATGGGCTTTGAGACCAATTTTGGGCCTTTGGATGTGGTAAAAGATGGGCTTTTAAAATGGTTTAAGGAATGAGCCTTTAAGTTTAAAAATGAATTTATGGATGGGAATTTTGTAAAGAGGTTGGGCCAAATAATTGTTGGGTTTAGCTCATGGATGTGTCATGAGTGACTTGAAGCAAATTGGGGGTGATTTGGGTTTGAATTGGGTTGAATTTGGGCTCTTTTGGCGAATGGGCCAATATAGGTCAAAGTGGGCCAAGTTGGGCCAATGTTGGGCTAGGGTTGAAATTGATGTAAAATTAATGTTGAAAAATGTTTATGGGAGTGTTTCAAAGAGGTTTTGACTTTGGTTGGGCTTTGATTTTGGGGTTTGGGCTCATTTGGGTTAGGTTTGGGTTTAGGTCAAAATTGGGCCTTTTAGCTTTGGGTTGAATTTTAGTGGGGTTTGGGTCTAGATTTTGGGAAAATCGTGTTAGTGTTTTGCTTGTGGGGATGCTAAGGAAGATTTAGAAAAGATTTGGGGTTAATTGGAGTTGAATTGGGTGAGTTTGGGTTAGGTTTGGGTTATGGGTCCAAATTGGGCTTTAAGGCCAAAAGTGAAATTGGATCCAAATGTCACTCAAATTGGACTTGGATTTGGTCTAGATTGGTGTTGGGAATGTTGAATTGAAGTTTAGAATTGAATTGGACCAGAATTTGGGTCAATTGGGTAGGTTTGGTTTGACATTGGGTTCACTTAGGGTTAAAATGGGTCAAATTGGGGGTTTTGACAAACGTAGGATAAATTGACAAAATTGGCCCATGGTGTAGTTGAACAAAATGAAATTGGGAATATTTGGGATTTTCTGGAATTTTCTGGGAATTTTCTGAATTTTTGGATTTTTTGGGTCAAGAGGGGTATTTTGGGTATTTGGAGGGTATTGGGAGGTATTTTTGGAATTTTTGGTATTTTTGGGTATGGATGATCAATTTGAGTGATGTGGAAATGTTTGGGATTGATTTTGGGGAATTTTGGGTGATTTGAAAATTTTGAAAAAATTGGGTAATTTCAAGGGCTTTGGGTAGGTTAGGCGGGTGTAGGGTCTCGGGGGTCAAAAATTGAAAATTTGGAAAATTGAAGATTGGGTAAATATAAATGGAATAAAATCATTTTGGTTGAGCCATGAAGCCACATCAAGCCCACATGAGCCATGAAGGGACTCATTTGAGGCATTCACTATGTTGTTCCTAACCCTCTTAGCCAAGGGTTTAGGGGTTAATGACCATTCATGTGAATCACCTACATGAGTCAGGAGGTCAAGTTAGGTATGGGTGTAGTTTTAGGAGGAGTGTGAAAGTGTAGTGTATGAGTGTAGTGTGTGTGTAAGTCAGCCCCTTCACCAGACCAGGACACCCGTGGGCGATCTAAGGCCAAAGAGTCTTATGGGAACTCATCCTTTAAACTTCCACATTTGATTTCAACCCTCTAGGTGATTAGGGGTCTACGGTCGAGTTTATGGAGTTTGCGGGGAGTTAAGAAGTGGTTTGAAATTCTAGATGGTGGATCCCGATTCTAGTCCTCTAAGATAGTCGAAGGAAAAGCCTAAGGCTAGATCCTAAGTACTAAAAAGAAGAAGAGAAGACCTCATCAAAAATGAGGTCAACAAATGGACCCCCAATAGGTGTGGTGAGCTGACGGAGCACACCACGCGTATTGGTGTTGACCAAAGCGATCAACAAAACCAACACAGATGTCCAAGTGACAAACTTAGGATGAAGTAGAAGAGTTTCCGCTGGGGAGTGTCAAGTATATCTCCGAAGCCGGAGATTCTCGAACTCTCGGCGGGGAAAGGAAAAGGAGGTGAATCCCAAATCACATGATCTGGGGGAATTTCGATTTAGATTTCATTTTGTTTCAATTTAAGTTCGGATGTGTAATTTTAGATTTTTATTTTTAATTTAGATTGAAGTTTGATTTAAAATTAATTTGAAAAAATTTGGATTTGAAAGGGGAATTGAAATCTAGGTTCCAATCTCGGGATTGCGAAAGCTGGAATTTAGGTACCAGCCTCGGAGTGAGAATCAGAGATTAAGTGTCGATTGAAAAGGATGAGAATCAGAATTTAGGTACTGATCTCGAATGGGATGAGAATTGAAATTTAAGTATCAATCTCGAAAGAGAGTCAAAATTTAGGTATCGACCTTGAAAAGGATGAGAATCAGAATTTAGGTACTGATCTCGGAATGAGAACTAGAATTTAGGTACCAGTCTCGAAATGAGAGCTGGAATTTAGGTACCAGTCTCGAAAGTTTAGAATTAAAATTTAGGTATCAATTCGAAAGATAATCGAAATTTAGGTATCGATCTCGAATGAGAGTCGGAATATAGGTACCGACCTCGAAGGAAGAGGACTGAAATTTAGGTACCAGCCTCGGAAATTTTGAATTCAAATTTAGGTATCAATTCGGATGAGAATCGGAATTTAGGTATCGATCTAGGAATGAGAACTGGAATGTAGGTACCAGTCTCGGAAATTTTGAATTGAAATTTAGGTATCAATTCGGATGAGAATCGAAATTTAGGTATCGATCTCGGAGTGAGAAGCTGGAATTTAGGTACCGGTCTCGGAAATTTTGAATTGAAATTTAGGTATCAATTCGGATGAGAATCAAAATTTAGGTATCGATCTCGAAATGAGAACTGGAATTTAGGTACCGGTCTCGAAATTTTGAATTGAAATTTAGGTATCAATTCGGATGAGAATCGAAATTTAGGTATCGATCTCGGAGTGAGAAGCTGGAATTTAGGTACCGATCTCGGAAATTTTGAATTGAAATTTAGGTATCAATTCAGATGAGAATCGAAATTTAGGTATCGATCTCGAAATGAGAAGCTGGAATTTAGGTACCGGTCTCGGAAATTTTGAATTGAAATTTAGGTAACAATTTGGATGAGAATCGAAATTTAGGTATCGATCTCGAAGTGAGAACTGGAATTTAGGTACCAGTCTCGAAAATTTTGAATTGAAATTTAGGTATCAATTCGGATGAGAATCAAAATTTAGGTATCGATCTAGGAGTGAGAACTGGAATTTAGGTTCCAGTCTCAGAAATTTTGAATTGAAATTTAGGTATCAATTCGGATGAGAATCAAAATTTAGGTATCGATCTCGAAATGAGAACTGGAATTTAGGTACCAGTCTCGGAAATTTTGAATTGAAATTTAGTTATCAATTCGGATGAGAATCGAAATTTAGGTATCGATCTCGAAATGAGAAGCTGGAATTTAGGTACCGATCTCGAAATTTTGAATTGAAATTTAGGTATCAATTAGGATGAGAATCGAAATTTAGGTATCGATCTCGGAATGAGAACTGGAATTTAGGTACCAGTCGTGGAAATTTTGAATTAAAATTTAGGTATCAATTCGGATGAGAATCAAAATTTAGGTATCGATTTCGAAATGAGAACTGGAATTTAGGTACCAGTCTCGGAAATTTTGAATTGAAATTTAGGTATCAATTCGGATGAGAATCGAAATTTAGGTATCGATCTCGAAATGAGAACTGGAATTTAGGTACCAGTCTCGGAAATTTTGAATTGAAATTTAGGTATCAATTCGGATGAAAATCAAAATTTAGGTATCGATCTAGGAATGAGAACTGGAATTTAGGTACCAGTCTTGGAAATTTTGAATTGAAATTTAGGTATCAATTTGGATGAGAATCGAAATTTAGGTATCGATCTCGGAGTGAGAACTGGAATTTAGGTACCAGTCTCGGAAAATTTGAATTGAAATTTCTTGTGGAGATTTGGATTTAGCGGGAGATCGAAATGAGATATGAAAGTGTTTCATATCCCATGGGAATCAATCAAAGTCCGATTACTTGGCGAAGGGTACGAACCCATGCCATCCGGATCAAATTGAAAATTCTTCGTGATTCGAAATCATCCCGAGAGGGGGTTTCGAGGAGGTCTAGAATAGATCTTGATTTGAAGAAGGATTGGAGGATTTGAGAAGATGGGTTTAAACTGGAATTCAATTTGAGCTTTAAATTTGTTTCGTTTGTCCTTTAACTATCCCATTTTTGTTGTTTGTTTGGTGTTCATGTGGGTTTGGTGTTTGACATTTTTAGAATTTTTTTTAGGAAAGTTTTCTTTTATTCTCTCTTTTTTATTTCTTCTCTGTTCTTTGTTCGAAGTTCATTTAACTTTAATGGCGTTTCCCAGTCAATTTGCACAAAAGAGGTGAAGGCTAAAAAAATGTGACATGGTCACTTTCATTCCAATCATGTCGAAGATACATCATACAACTCGATCCGGAATACATCTCATACAATCCATGTAAACTCAAAACGGACTATGTATGATCTTCGCCGATCCATCCAAAGAAGCATCCGTCAAAAATCCATGTCCGAATAGTGGGGTACATGGTCGATAACATCACCTTCCAAGCCATCCTTGGCAAGGATGCCGTATGGATGTACATTGGAGGTGTGATATTTTCCATGTAACTCGCGACTCGTAAGGCGGAGGCTCTCTAGCTCCGGGTCTAGCTAGAAATGGTAAGGTGTCTTCCTGTCGTCCATCCTTCGAAAGTAGCCGAGATCCGCTTCACTCGGTACTCCCGGTATGCAATGTTTAGCGACATCCGCTCCGTTGCCCTTCGGTATCATGACGGAACCTACCGGTAATGGTATCTTTATCGGCCCTCGGAACTCACACGGGCTCGCTATCCGGAGGTCGGATCCGAACATGATGTTACACTCGTTCGGGAAAGAGACGCGTGCGAAAGGTCCGACAAAGTCGTGGTGATCTATGTGTCGGGGTATGTAGTCACCACCGCTTGTAGATGTTAATAATGCGGCTATTGGGTATGCAATCCGCTGGCGGTACCCTCCATGTTATCAATCTCTTTACCATTCTCTTGATGACTAGTAGCATCGGATCCACTTGGCCACGACGGAGTATTCCGGGAGGGTTTCCCTTCTCGTCTTCCGCAAAGTTGTAACAGCATCCACATTGTATTGTAATTCTTCCCTTCCCTGGCATCCATCTCCGGGGTTCTGAGTATGTGTTTTCCCTTAGGCGGCCTGCTCGACCCATTCTTTTCAAATCTCGGATACAATCCACGATTTGCTGTTGTTCATACTCTGAGAATATGTATGTATGTAGCTCGAGGCCCTCTAGTATATTGATCCTTCTGCCTCTAATTCTCTCGAAGCATTCAAAGGTTTTCTTTTCGACATTCTACATTCTCTCCAGCTCGTATTCCGAAATAATCTGCAGATGGCGAGGCCTGGTGACATATTGTGGGATATACGGTTCAATCCCTTCACGTTCTCCTGCATACCTCGGCTCCTCGGGGATGATGTCACGTCGGGACATCCCCGGGGTTGCTTACGCAACAAGGTCATGCATTACTGGTGGTTTTATCTGGTGGCGTGGTAGCCTTCTTTCTTCTGATCTTTGTGAGATTTCTCTAGTCCTTTCTGTTATCCTAGGAGCTGGCCTCCTTTCTTCGGGTTCCTGGTGAACCGGTGTCCTTGAAGTGTACGTACTGGCAGTAGCAACTGTCTCGTTTCGCTGGTCCGCAGCTAGTTTTGTTAACATCTTACGGATACGACGATTCTTATTTCTTCGTTGTGTTGCTGTGAGAGTAGCTCTTTGAACTTCTTGAATCTCTGTGGGCGCGGCGGCGACAAGCTCGCCCTCTCGTCGTAGCGACTACGGACTTCATTTTCTTATCTTCTTCGGTGTTTGCCTTTCTTTTCTTCTGTCTTTGGATTGGTGGCTTGGGCCACCCGGTTTCATCAGCTGTCTGCCGGGCAGTTCTTCTCGATCAATTGGGACCCAGTCACTTTCCTCGTACTGTAGGCCTGCTGGTGCGAAATCCTAGTCAATCTCGATTATCGCTCCATCTTTCACCCTCTTTTCATCGAGTGCAAGGCTTACGCCATTTCTAAAGTTCAGGACCAACCGCCGTTCGACATTTCCCTGCGAAAAGACAAGGAAAAGGATCAGGGGCTGTACTAAGAACAAGAACATTAAGAAAATGTTTATTAAAGACATTTTTTTATTATATTTTTTGTATTTTCAAATTTAACAAGAATGAAGTGGGAAAAATTAGGAAAAAGATCTTGATTTGGAGAAGAAAACAAGGAAAACTTTATTATCATGATTTTATTTATTTTAGCACATTTTATTATTTTTGGGTTCGGACCCAATCATAAGTAACTACTTCGCCCGTGTTTCTTAGGGATGAAGAATTCATTCCTTCGAAACATCGGGTAGCGTAATACTTTTCAAGTATTGTCCGTTGATCGGAAGCATATGTCGTTCTCCACGACAATTCACTAGCCGGTAGGAATCTCCCGAGTATACTTGCTTCAACCACAAACGGTCCTTCCCAAGTGGGTTCAAATTTTCCTCCTATCTTGCGGTGTGCAAGAATAGGTCTCTTGAGAACGAGAACTAAGTCACCAACTTTGAAGGTTCTTGGGCGGACCCGGTTTGTCATGGGCTTGAACCATCTTAGCTTGGTATAGTTCTAAATTCGTTGCGCCGCAAGTCTTTTCCCTTCCGGGCTTTCTAATTCTTCTAGCCGTAATTTGGCATTCTCTTCTCGTCGTGATCTTATTTGCAACCGCAATTCCGAGTGAAGGAAGGCTGAACCTCTAAAGGTAACACTCGCCTTGGACCCATACACCAGAGCGTAAGGTGTAGCTTGAGTAGGAGTTCTGAAGGTTGTCCGGTAGGCCCATAAGGCTTCTAACAACTTCTCGTGCCAATTTTTCTTATTATCGTCCAAAGTTTTCTTTAAGATTTGAACGAGAGTTTTATTAAAAGCCTCAGCGAGGCCGTTTGCTCTTGGGTAGTAAATTGTTGAGTATCGCCAGTCGATTCCGTGTCTCCTGACAAAATTATTGATTTGCGTGCTTCGAATGCTGATCCATTATCCGAGATAATCTGCGCGGCACTCCGAAACGGTAGACAACTTGGTCCTTGAAAAACTGTAGCACGTGGTGTGCTTTCACTTCTCTAAGTGGAACTGCCTCCGCCCACTTGGAAAAGTAATCTGTGGCCGCAAGAATGAAGCGATGTCCTTTTGAAGATGGCGGTTCTATCGGACCCACTATATCTGTGCCCCAACATTCAAATGGCCACGACGCAATTGTCGGATGTAGCACATTTGGAGGTTGGTGTAGAACCACTCCGTGCACTTGGCATTGGTGACATCTCTTGGCGATTTTCATGCAGTCGGTCATCATCGAGGGCCAGTAGTACCCTAGTCTTTTAATTTTCATTTTCATCTTCGGACCCGGCGGTGAGCGCCACGGAGTCCCGAATGCACCTCTTTAACGATTTCACGGGCCTCGGATCCGCTTAGGCACCTTAGCCACATTTGATCAAAAGACCTTCAGTACAATGTGTTGTTTATTAATGCGTAGGACGAGTTCTTTTCTTGATCCGATGGGCCAACGACCTATCATCCGGTAGTTTTCTGTTTTGCGGTGTAGTCTACTAATGGTCGTCGCCAATCTTCTGTGTTTTCATCGTCATCGTTGCAATCGCTTCTTCTTCTTTTCTGATTTGTGTATTGTGTACTATGTTGAGTCGTGATAGGACTCGGCGTCCGTGAACCGTCACTTCTATCGATTCATCTTGCAAACGGGAAAATTCTTTTGCGAGATGGAGCTAAAGCATCTGCTAAAGCATTTTCTTTCCGGGAATTTTGTAGATTGTAACATTCGGAATCCGTTCCAACAATCTGTATGGCATACTTGGAAGTATTGCTCGAGTCTTGGCTTTAAATTCGTCATCGTCCGGCGATCCGTTGAATGATCAATTGCGAATCCCCGTAGATGTTGATGTCTGTTATCCCCATTTGAATAGTTAATTCCAGTCCCATTATGAGAGCTTCGTATTCTGCTTCATTGTTTGTACACGGTTCTGTCAAGTGGTAGGAGTATCTTAACATCCCCCGCTCTAGTGTTATAAAGATTAGCCCGATTCCTGCCTTACCAGGCACTATCACTTGCGATTTTTCGTCTTTACGTGTCTGAAGATGCTCCGTCGAAATATAATTCCCAACGTCGATCATCGTGGTCTTCTAGGCTCATTATTTGTTCATCCGGCAAGTCGTCATTGAGAGGAGATTCTGCCGGCAAAGGGTGTCTTTGCGAGAAAGTCTGCTAAGGCTTGTCCCTTTACGGCACGAAGAGGCACGAAAGTTATATCGAATTGCAATAATATCATCGACCATCCGGCAAGTCCGCCGGAAAGTGTTGGACGAGTCATCAAGTATTGCAATTGATTAAATTTCGAGATCGAGTTGACCTTATGAGAAAGCATGTAGTGCCCGAGCTTTTGAGCGGCGAAGATCGGGGCCAAACAATGCTTTTCAATTGCGGGATACCTTATTTCCGTCGAAGTAAACGACGGCTTAGATAGTAAAGAGCATTTTCTTTACCCTCATCATTGACACAGGCTAATAGGGCTCCGAGTGAGTCGTCTAAAGCCGCGGTATAAAGTATCAACGACTACCCGAGACTCGGAGTCGCTAAGATAGGAGGTGTCATTAAATATTGTTTAATGTCCTCGAAGGCCTTCTGGCATTTCTCTTCCCAAATAAATTTGTCGTCCTTTTTAACTAGTGCCGAGAAAGGCTGACACCTACCTGACAAGTTTGAGATAAAGCGCCGAAGATATGCCAACTTCCCTTGAAAAGATCGTAGTTGTTTTAAGGTTTTGGGAGGCGGCATTTCTAAGATAGCTTTAATCTTTTCCGGGTCGATTTCAATTCCACGATGTCGGACAACGAATCCTAAGAATTTCCCGGAGGTGACGCCTAAGGCGCAATTTAAGGGATTCATCTTAAGGTTAAATTGCCTTAATTGTTCGAAAACAATTCTCAAATCATACAGGTGGTTTTCCTTTACTTTGCTTTTGATGACCACATCGTCTACGTAGCATTCGACTTGATTGTGGATGAGATCATCAAAAATTCTTGTAATCGCTCTCTGGTATGTTGCTCCTGCGTTCTTCAGTCCAAATGGCATCACTGTGTAGCAATATACTTCGATCAGCGTCCTGAATACTGTAAGCTTTTCATCTTATGGAGCTATTTTTATCTGGTTGTATCCTGAAGACCCATCCATAAATGAAAATATTTCATGTGTCGAAGCAATGTCGATCATTAGTTCTGGGATCGGTAGAGGGAATTCATCCTTTGGACATGCCTTGTTTAAATCTCTGAAGTCCACACAAATTCCGATCCGACCATTCTTCTTTCCGATCGGCACCACATTAGCTAACCAAGTCGGGTATTGTTCTTCACGGACAAATTTAGCGTCTATTAGCTTTTTAACTTAGGCTATGACTTGTTGTTCGATTTCTAGACGCATTCTTCCGGGACCTTGTCCGACCAGGACGAAGTAGGATCCACTCCTAGCTTATGGACTGCGACCTCTGGAGCTAATCCTGGCATCTCATCGTAGCTCCAAGCAAAACAGTCTTTAAATTCCATTAATAACTTGATTATTTCTTCGGAGTCTTCTTTATTGAGTAAGGAGCTAACAAAGGTAGGTCTAGGCTCTTCGCTAGTACCTAAGTTAACTTCCGTTAACTCATCTATCGTAGATTTAATCTCTTCTTCGAATTCTGGTGGAGCGTCTCCAATTTGTAAATCTTCGAGTTCATCTGTAGTTTCCATGCAGTTTTCATTAGATTCGCAAGTGACAACCAAGCAAAATTCAGTATCGTTAATTGATCCTACTGTGCCAAATCCGAGTCCATGCTTTGAATTGGGTGGACGACCGGAGTTATTCCATAATTTTCAAAATGTTGTGATTGACCTTTTGTCCATTGTCGAGGTAAGAAACCACGTTGAATTAAACTTTGAACACAAGGAGAGTACCACTCAAAAGGTAATTCCATTAATTCTGATGAAGTGACATCTTCAAATTGTACATTATGCTCAGTTTTGGAGGAAGAAGCACCACGGTAGAATTTGATTGGCTTTGCACCGCCGCTACGTACCTCTTTGACCACCATACCCTCGATCTTATTAGAATGGATCGGGGTTAGGGTCATAGTATGTACGTAGTGGTTAATCTTCTCGTACATTGATTTGTATTCTTCATTCTTTTCATCTTCGAGGGAGATCTTGAATTGCGGCTTCTTCCGACTTATTGTCGCTGCTTCTTGCTTGATTTCTTTTTCTTCCTCAGAACTATCTTCCCACTCAACATTGATGGCTGGTTTCCTCTGTCCGACTGTCCTAACGTCTCTACCATGGCCTCGTCCCCGGCCTCGACCTCGGATGCGAGTTGTGGAGAAACCTTCACCATCTCGCCGGAAGGGAGTGGCGAGTGATCGTTGGACTAGAACTTCGAGTTCTTCGTTGTCCCGAACTTTCTTTGCTTCATTTGTTATGGTATCTCCGGAGAAGATTGTTTTCTTCGGTGGTGCATAATAAGTCGCGTCTTCATGGATTCCAATTTCATGTACGGAGAATGGTTGTAAGTCACCTTTGATGCACTCGTTCTCCTCCATCGTAGTATTTGATGCACCGATGTAGAGATGATGGTACCATCCTGTTTTCATGTATCCATGGTCGGCCCGAGTAGAGCGTTGAACGACGTTTCGAATCAATTATGTGAAATTTTGCGGTTGTCTTTGCTAAGTCACCGGTCTTCATTAGTAGCGTTATTGACCCGAGGGCTCTTTCTCCTTTTCGGTTGAATCCTCTTAATAACATTTTGTCCGCTTCGAGCTCGCGAGCATCAATTTCCAAATTTGCTAGTGTTCGAAGACTCATTATAGTGATTGATGCTCCTGGATCCACCAATACTCTGGAGAGTGTAAACTTCCCATTCGTAACTGAAATGTACAACGGTCGGTTGTGGTCTGTTGTCCCAAGTAGTAGGTCATTGTCCGTGAAGGTAACACCTTACTTGTTCCTTTAACGAGCAAACCTCATCTAAGGAATCTCGAGCCATTTGAGCTAAGCAAATTTCCGGATCAAGTAAGGCCTTGATCAGAGCTTCTCTCATCTCCTTTGATAAGATGAGAGCATCGTAAATGCTCAGTTTGGCTGGTAGTTTCCTAAGATGGGCTAGCACGTTGTAGTCCACTTTATTTCCATGTGTCTCGGCTTCTTCTCGAATGGGTATTTCTTCCGCAGGGTTGATTCTTCCCGAACAACCACCGCTTTCCTTTGTCCTTTGGACCCATTCTCGGAGGTAGAACTCTTCCACTTCTTAAGTTGACTTCGTAATTTCTTCGAATCTAGTGTTGAGCTTGCTGGTGTTTCTTCCCGAATCGGAATGACGAGCTCTTCGGATTAGCTTCGAAGTCTGAAGGCTCTAATTCTATTGTGACTGGAGCTCCTCGAAACTCGCAGATAGATTCGTTGCTTGTTGAACTCTCGTAGCCTCCTTGATGGATGTCTTCTTCGTCATTTTGATCGTCGAGATTGTGTATGATTTGAGAATTGTCATTGGTATCGAAATCGATGTCCGGATTGTCGCTAGTTACGTAATCGTTAGAAACAGTCAAAACGTAGCCAACGTCATCACCCTTATCATTATAAGATCCCACCGGAGTGAGCAAATAATCATACAGAGTTAGAGGTTCGAGGGATTTCTCCCTCGAATCAGAAACAACTATCCTAGGATAAGCAGCCCCTAGTCTAGCCTTAGGAGCCTCGTCCTCTCTTCTTCGTCGATTTTCTTCTTCTCTTCAATCGTCTCCTGTTGAGGTGGTTCTTCTATCGCAAGTGATAGTGCCGACTTGACAGGTTTCGAACTCTGAATTGAAGCTCGCACCGAAGCGGTTTGGATGTCGTCTAAAATCTTTTTCGAAGACCTTGTCCAAGCGGTAGTCCATCCATCGTCAGTCGTATATGGATCTATCGGAATGATGGGATCAGTTGAGACAACATTGACGGAACCTCCTTTCTGGGGTTCCTTCATGTACTCATTCGGGATTGTTATATTCCCTTTCCGAAGGTTGTCATTGAGCTAACTTTTGAAGGTAATGCAATCTTCTATCTTGTGTCCAAGCATCTGGTGATAAGGGCAAAAGTTGGGATCACTTTTCTTGTTGACTTCCTCTGGTCTCTTAGGCTCGGCACTGGAAATCTGGAGTTTTCATCGGACTACGGAACATTTTCGACACTTCGCTTCATTCTTGAATGGATATTCCTTGCTCAGAAGCTCCCTTACTGTACGTTGCGGACGAGGCGGTTGTTCATACTGTGGAGATGACTGATAGCTGGAACGGGGTTGTTAATAATTCTGTTGAGGTTGCTGTGGCCGTTCAGCCGATATTTGTATCGGTTGCTTGCCTTTATCGACAGCTGCGATGATCCCGGATTTCTTTTCAAAAGTCTTCACAGGCTTTTGCTTGTTTGTCTTATCGGTGAAACTTAATTGCTTTGCCTCCTCTTGCAAGCTTCCGGCCTTGCTTAACAACTTCTCGAAAGTCTTAATAGTGAATCCTTTGAGGAGAAGTGCTATCGGGCCGTGAATGCTTTTAAGTAAGATGCCAACTGCATGTTGTTCTTGTAATTGTGGTTCACACTTCATGCTTAAGTTCCTCCATCGAAGTATGTAATCCACCAAAGTTTCGTTCGGCTTCTGCTTCTCTACCACTAAATCACCTATAGTGATGTGGTGTTGAGCTCCGGCGAATCGCTTGATGAAAAGGTTTTCTAGTTCTGAGAATGTCTTCACTGAACCATTTGGTAATTCTGCATACCAATCAAAGGCGATCCCTGACAGGCTGCTGACGAACTGTCGGAAGAGTAATGCATCGCTCTCGCCGGCATTGCAACAACTGGCACGAAAGTGTGCAACATGCTGTCGGGGGTTCCCGGTTCCATCAAAGTTCTTGAACAGAGGTGGTACGAAGCCTTCTGGGTACTGGACAGCGTCGAATTCTTCCGGGTAAGGTCTACCCGTCCGAATGGATGCCCCGCTCTTTGATTGTGCCAAGGCTTCTCGCACCTGCTGTTCCACCAAGCTCTTGTTATCTTTTTCTGGAATCATACTTTGTGTTGTATCTTTCTTTAGCTGATGATCCCCGTTGACGGATGTAATCTCCTTTCCTCCGTCTGCAATGTGAATGACCTCGCAGGGGTGTTTCTCTTTGGGGTTGCACTTGACTCTGGAGAGTGGCTAGGGCTATAGCCATCTCTTCCATCCTCTTCGCCATTTGAGCGATCATATCGTCTTTCTCCTGAATCTGTCTTCTCATCACTTCTGGCTCCTCTCTTTTTGCGGCTGCAGGAGCACCTTGTGAAGTTGACGAAGCTCGTGTTTCGACCATGTTGATTTCTGCATACTCATCGTCCATGAATTCCGATGAATCAATCTCGTCTCCGAATTTCTCTTCTCTTTCTTTTGCTAGTCGTCGAATATCAGTTCTCAACTTTTCCATAGCGTCCTCTAGCGGTCTTTTCTGTGCATCTTCACAGTTGTCGTGTGATAGCTGCCGGGTTCCCTTCTCGCGAGTCCCCTTTATTGTAGTAGCACTTTCTTCAGATTCAAGTCTCCTGACGAGACTTTCCTTCTCAGGCTGTTGTTTCAATCTCAGTTGTCCAGTAGTGGGACGCCATACCATCCTTCTAAAAGCAGAAGGTCTAGGACCAGATGGTCTGTCAGCCAAATGCTGGAAGGTGGTATCCTCCCTAATCTGTAATCCTGAAACGACGACAGGCGGACTAGCCTTCATCCTTTTATTTGGCTTTTCTGTAACGATGTCAGGTTCTACTCGTGGCCCAAGACGGGACTTGACTGGCACCTGCCCTATTCTTCATAGAATCTCCGATGCGGGGCATTTCTCTTTCTTTGCTAGCTTCTCGATCACAGTTTGTAGTTGGGCAACTGGCGTGATCCTAGCCCTTTTCTTTCTGCTGTCATCGTAGTATGCTGGTCGAGGTAATGTAGAAACAATCCTAAGGACATTTTCCTCGTCAGCTGCGGCGGAAAGGGGATGGAATCTACTTCCTTCCAAAAGGGGTGTATCTTCAGGCAATGGTATGTATTTAGGTAGTGGTGTGTACTCAGGGATTTCTGGGATTTCCTCCAGGAAAGCAACTTCAGCAGCTCTGGCCTTCCTGACAATCTTCCTACTTCTGTTCCTTCTTTGGGTCCGTGTTAGTGATGGAATTCTTGAGCTGGACCCGATTTCAAAAACGAAGGTCTCACGAGAAAGTCCGTACCCTCCACGGTAACGAGTTCACCATAGTTCGGATTTCCTTCCTCTTTAATTTGGCGTGCCGGGGTAGGTGCAGAAACAACTAGACCAGTGGGGGTAGCAAGAACAGTCCTCCTGCGGACAGCAGTACTCCTCTCAGTCGGGATCTTTTGCAGGGGAGGAAACTCTTGGGTTGACCTAAGGTTGAACTCGATCAGCGGCTTCTCAGCTTTAGATACTTTGTTTGTCAGCGTGAAAAGGGAAACGTCGGTGATCTTGACATTTGTGTTCTCGAATCCTTGTCCAAACCGGATGATCCCATTGTCGGGCAGCTCATCCTTATAAACAGCGAAGTCCAGTCCATTGGTGAAGGAGAAAATCAGCTTTGGGGCTTCCATTTCTGCAGGGTAGATTCTGATTGTCAGTCCCAAGTTATGCTTCTTCTCATTAGGAAGAAAAGAAAGGAATCGAAAAGAGTCCGAACACATTATTGTTCATGTATTTATAAGAAGGAATCATTTGTTAAAAGAATCATTCGTTAAAGGGTTTGTTTATTTAGAACAGAATGTTCAAAGGTGTAGAGAAGGTAAGGAATCCGATTCAGAGTTGGAAAGGAAAAGAAAGTCTTATGCAAGACTTCTCGACTCGAAGGATCACTCTTAAACTAACACCTATCGGGGTCCACCCCACCTCGAAATGAGGTAAAAGGATCTCGGAACCTCTCTATTTAGGGGTGTCTAAACAGTGGTTCCTAAATCCGAGAGAATGTTGGTTATACTTGTTCAAGGTAGAAATGAACATAGTATCCCAACGAAAAGAAGGGTAGTTTGACCCATTAAGGACATGGATACATTACCGATTTTTGAAAGCAGAATTATCTGATTAAAATGGAGAGAGGAATTGTCCCCAGCAGAGTCGCCAGAAGTTGTCGGCACTATTTTTAGGTTGTGTGGTATTTTGAAAAGGGGTCGCCTAACAGAAGTTGTCGGCGAATTTTTAATTTAACTTAAATAAATAATTTGAAAAGTAGCATTTGATTTTTGAAAATAATTTTAAATTTGAAGATTTTAAGATATGAAATCAAACCGATCTCACACCCTAAATAGTTTATATAAACGAGCACCACACCACAAACCATGTATCTATCCCTAAGGATAGACACATCGCTCGACGGTGGGGCTCAATTAAACAAACTAAAAGATTTGTGACATCCGTTTGGTCCGCGAACCAATTTTATAAGCCGACAAATTCCCTCGCTTAATATGAAAGCATTAAACAGGGTTTATATTACTCGTGTTCTTTAAAATTCCCTATAAGGGCAAGCCCCTATAGTTAATTACATCTTAAGTGACGAGAGTCACCTAAGAAAACTCTCAATAATAATCAATAATTCTGCTCTCAAGAATTTCAAAGTTTAAGTTTTCAAAGGATTGAATTTTGGAATTTCAGTAGGGAATGGATCAAGTTTGGAACATTTTGTTTTGAGAAATCAAAGGAAGAAAGGTAGGAGAAATTACGGATTCGAAGTGAACTTCGGTAATTTCCCGACTATCCTATTGTTTGGCTCGAATTTAGGAAAGTCCTAATGTCTATTTAATGTTTTGATTTTGTCAATTTTAATTAATTAGGGCTTATATTTATATGATAGAATCATACAAACGGCCTCGAAGATGTGAGGGTTTATGTCGTATAAGACGACTACCTAGAAATCCTAAGACCGGTTAGGGCTTAATTTGCAATGCAAATGCCTAACAAAGAGTTGAGGATTTATGTTGCATTAGACAAACTACCTCGAAGTCCTATGGGTTTGTTATTTAATTCTAGGAAAGTTTTGTTGAAGTAGACACGAGTTTCGTTGATGACGATGGCCGTGCCTGCCCACCATGCTCCGAGCTCCTTGTTGTTGCAGATGTTTAGTTTTAGAATTCATAAATCAGGGGATGAGAAAAGTGTTTTGGTTTAGAGAAAATCTTAATTTCCAAGTCTTTTTTGTGTTTCAATTAAAACAAATCTTAAAGTTGATTATAACGACACCGGTTAAGATCCCACGGTTTCATCCTTCCGGCATCATTATTTTTATCGGATTCACTTAGTCCAGATGAATTTGCTAAACTCAACTAAATGAGTTCCACACTTTCATTTAGACCGTGGAAATCCCGTTAGCAACACGTAGGTTACATCATCCGAGGTATTTCCGATCATCCAACAGGACGTTTTAATTTAGTTGTAATTGTAGTTTTGTGTTCTGTTTGTGATTAAATTTTGAGTTGTTTTATATTTTGAAGTGTTGTGGCGGTGAATTTTATCTTGCGATGACTTTTAGTTTAGTTTTGGTTTCAGTTTTAGGGACTATCCTAAAGGTATGGGTTTTCATGCAACAGTTGTTTATCATGCAAGAAAAGTAAGTGCAATGCGGTTAAATAAATTGCAACAATGTAAATTGCAAGAAAGTAAATTGCAATAAAATAAAAGCGTACCTGGAGGGTCTTCCCGTCATCCCAAGCTGCACTTAAAACACAATTAGAATATTTAAGCAAATTCCTAGGTAAAGCTAAGGGAAGGGTTATGGTTTTCTACCAAATTCCTAATCCTATAGCTAGTCATTTCCTATGACGTCTAGGTTCCTTGTGTTTTGGTTTGAGGACGATTTTCTTCATCAAAGAACAATTAAGTTCAATTGTTCTTATGAACATCCTATCATATCGAGGAAGTGCTTAAGGCAAATCTTAAACATCTTTTCAATATTTCTAGGATTGTTTTAAGTCCAAATGAATTCAATTACACAAATGAATTAATCGTCCGAGGTTCAGTTAAGTTTTGTTATTATCTTATTCAGTGAACTAGGATATTTGAATGTCCTATAAGTGAAGTAACATTTCACTTAATATTCTGTTTAGGAGTTATGATAACTAAAGCTTTCGAGGGTAAATTGGTGTTCAAATGGTTTGTGATTTAGTTTAATTTCAATTAATGGGTTTAAATTTGGAATAGTGTTCAAGTTGCTTTATATTTAATTTCTTTCTGTTTTAGGTGATGTTATTTAATTCAATTTAATTTTAACTTTAATTTAATTTTAATTTTAATTTAATTTAATTTAATTCAATTTAGTTTGATTTGATGTTAAATTAATTTAGTTTAATTTAATTTAATTTCCTTTAATTTAATTTAATTTAATTTGATTTAATTTTAATTTAATTTGATTTAATTTAATTTAATTTAATTTAATATGTTTTAATTTAATTTAATTTAATTTAATTTGTTTTAATTTAGTCTAATTTAATTTAATTTATTTATTTAATTTAATTTAATTTAATCTTTAATTTAATTTAATTTAATCTTTAATTTAATTTTACTTTTAATTTAATTTAATTTAATTTAATTTAATTTGTTTGATTTAATTTAATTTAAATTTGATTTAATTTAATTTAATTTAATTTAATTAATCTTTAATTTAATTTAATTTGATTTTTAATTTAATTTTATTTTTAACTTTAATTGAAATTTTAAAAGAGTTTAATAATTTAACTTTAGTTTAATGATTAGGTTTTTTAATATTTTAAATTTGAGTTATCATTTTAATTAAGAATTAAATATTAATGAGATGATTAATTTAGGGATTTTTAAATTAAAGAATAAATCTCTTCCTAACAATATCCCTATTTTAATAATTCCAATTTTATTATTCTTCCCAAATTTAATCAATTATTTATTTAAGGTTTATTTCAATTATTTTAAATTGTTTAATGGGTTTCTACCCTTTAATTATTTAAATTTCAATCATCCAAATCAGATTAAGATCAAATATTTTACTTGTTAATTTTATTAAACCTAAAGTTTTAATTAAGGGTTAAGATTTTAATTACCACCTTGCCCTTTAAGCTTAATAATTTCATAACTCACTAAATTGAGCTTAAATGAATTTGAAATTTTTATGTGACTTCACTCATATGTCAATAAAGACATGAGAGGAGAAAATGTGATTTTTCCGTATTTAATTTATTTATATAATTATTTTTGGTAGAAAATAGAGATTTCCAAGGAAAATTTAATAACATGATCAAGGGAAAGTTTCTGTCCTTAAGAAAATTAGGAGACATTCCTAATGACCAGAGGACCATTTGGACCAATTTTGGTGATTTTTTGAATTATATTATTTTTATTATAATTTATTCAAATTTTGGAGTGTTAATTAATTTAAAAATAAAATAAAGGTTGAAAAATGAATTTTATATTTTTTAAAAATCTCTCTGATATTAAGGAAACCAGAGAATCAATTTTTGCAATTTTCTGATTTTCCTATGATTTATTATAATTATTTTAGTGAAAATGCTAGAAAATACATTTTTTAATTTTAAAATTACCCTAGAGCTTTAAAATTTAATATCTCATTAAATAGACCTAAGAAAAATATCCTAAGTGATTAAAATTCGAAATGTGACATTTTGGTGAATTTTATTATTTTTGTGATTTTTATTATTTTTTAATTATTAAAAATATTAAAATAATATTAAAAATCAACTTTTTTAGAAAATTGAAATTTTAATTTTCTTAAATTCCCCTAAAATTAGAGAGGCTCCAAAACCAATTTGGTGAATTTTTGAAAGGTATTTTGAAAGTTATGAATTTTTAAAGTTCAAATTGACTAAATGGCTTAATCAACCCATTTAGTAGGGCTAACCAAGTCCAATTGACTTCAAATTTTTATGGTGGGTTCCTCTGATCCTAAAGGTCAGTGGAGAATTGATTTAAAGTCAATTTGATGTATGGTTAACTCTAATTAATTAGGGATCTATTTTGGGTGTTTAAGCCAATTAGGGTTATTTTAAATGAACTAACTCAAAACCTATTTTTCCTAGGGTCCTCTGGTCATAAGGGACATCGCCAAATTTTCCTAAAATTTATTTCACAACATGCTAATTATTAGAATTAAAATACTCAAAACAGTAACATGAGTTTGAAAAATCAATAACTTCTCATAGGGATGGCCTCTGACTTTGGAAAATTCAGGGAATGTTCCCAAATTCAGAGGCTTCAAAAGCCCTATGGTCTCATGCCATGGTGAATTTCCTACATGCATGGAGAATTAAAATAGTGCAGACAGTAAATAAATTATTAAAAATAAAATACTTGATGAAATTAAATGATTTCTTTTCCACATTATTCTCCTCTGTTCACTCGAGCAAGAGGGTGTTTTTATTTTATTTTTATGATTTTCCTACACAAAGTTATGAATTTTTGAAGTTTAGGGAATTAAATAAATGAAAAATACCCTAATTTTCTATTTATCCACGCGGCGCCGCGTCAACCTAGGTAGCTCCGAAACGCCGCGTGTCGCGCCCCCATTCGACGCCGCCATCTGACTCAGAGGCCCGGGCCCCGCGGTTCACGTACCATCTCCTGGTCCGACGCCATCCGAGTCGTCCGTCCGCGCGTGTATTAAATGGACGACATCCGTTCATCGTCCCCGAACGTTCTCACCCGAGAGCCGTCCACACTAAATCCCTAATATCTCACTCGATACTCGATGGATTTTCGTGTTCTTATGCTCTATGGATTCGTCTTGAGAAGACGAACACATCCATACGGTTTATGTGGGATGCAATTTACTCAATAAAAATGGAGAATGTTCAGAAGCTCGGGAAGAAGAGTGAGGTCATACCTTTGCTCGGAGAAGTGTGGCTTCGATCCGAGGGTTGTTTCACCTTCGATTGGATCCCGAGCAAGCTCCGGATGAAGTCTCATGGTCCGGTGAATTGCCTAGGTAGGATTTCGACCACGGCTCGATCACAAAGCTTGGAGGTCGGAGCAACCGGGTGGCTCGGAGATGGGGCTTTTGGCTGGTGGACACCTTCTCTTGGTCTGGTGAAGGTGTAGGACCAATCAATTTGGGGATTGACTCACTGTGGAGAAGTGTCCTGGTTTTGGGCTTGGATTTCAACACTGAAATTGAGCTCACAGAGAGGAAATGGCAGGGGGATTTCAGTGGGGATCAAGTGCTCTATGTATGGGAAGTAGTCTGGAACAATTTTGGCAGAGTTTCCTTAAGGTTTGTTTCAGCACCTCTCATGGTCGAGAGGGGGTGGTGTTTAAATAGGAGAGGGTGGAGGGCCTCCCAGGGAGAGTTAGGGCTTGGAATCAGCTGCTCTTGGCATGAGAAGAACAGCTATAATGGCCACTGGGGATGGGGTAGCTCGGCAAGGGAGAATTCCAAAGTTGGCTCACATGTGAGCTCTCGGCCTTGGTGTTTTCCGGCGACCTGGTGGCTGGCCGGCCAGGCATTGGTCACCATCTTGTTCAGGTGGGTCAGGGCTGGAGTTTGGTGCATTCAATTGAGGTTTGACATGTGTAAAGTGGTTGAATCAAAGTAGAAAGGGGAAGGGGCCATTTTAGCTTATTTTGGTCAACCCATACAAATGGGTTGGGTGCACCTCCCCAAGACCTAGTTTTGGGCTGAGGAGGTCAGGTGGGTCAATCTCCCATGTGTGGTGGAGTCTCCATCAAGGATTAGGTGGCAAAGCATGGTTTAGAGTGTGACATGCTTAAGGTAAAAAAGGCTTAAGAAGGATTATGAAAGGGGGTCCTCCTTTTTCCATTAATGGCTTGATCACATGTCAAACCCTCCATGGCTTCATGTGGCTTGTCCATGGCTTGCATGGCTTGTCTTTGGCTTGGGGAAAGCTTGGTCAATTTCATGAAAAGGGATTTTAGGAATTTTTGGTAATTTGATGGGAATTTGTATGAAACTTGATTTAGAATGATTTGATGATGAATTTAGGACTTAGGTATTGAGTTTAATTGAAAGTATGATGAGGGGAAATGTCATATGGGCTTTGAGACCAATTTTGGGCCTTTGGATGTGGTAAAAGATGGGCTTTTAAAATGGTTTAAGGAATGGGCCTTTAAGTTTAAAAATGAATTTATGGATGGGAATTTTGTAAAGTGGTTGGGCCAAATAATTGTTGGGTTTAGCTCATGGATGTGTCATGAGTGACTTGAAGCAAATTGGGGGTGATTTGGGTTTGAATTGGGTTGAATTTGGGCTCTTTTGGTTAATGGGCCAATATAGGTCAAAGTGGGCCAAGTTGGGCCAATGTTGGGCTAGGGTTGAAATTGATGTAAAATTAATGTTGAAAAATGTTTATGGGAGTGTTTCAAAGAGGTTTTGACTTTGGTTGGGCTTTGATTTTGGGGTTTGGGCTCATTTGGGTTAGGTTTGGGTTTAGGTCAAAATTGGGGCTTTTAGCTTTGGGTTGAATTTGAGTGGGGTTTGGGTCTAGATTTTGGGAAAATCATGTTAGTGTTTTGCTTGTGGGGATGCTAAGGAAGATTTAGAAAAGATTTGGGGTTAATTGGAGTTGAATTGGGTGAGTTTGGGTTAGGTTTGGGTTATGGGTCCAAATTGGGCTTTAAGGCCAAAAGTGAAATTGGATCCAAATGTCACTCAAATTAGACTTGGATTTGGTCTAGATTGGTGCTAGGAATGTTGAGTTGAAGTTTAGAATTGAATTAGACCAGAATTTGGGTCAATTGGGTAGGTTTGGTTTGACATTGGGTTCACTTAGGGTTAAAATGGGTCAAATTGGGGGTTTTGACAAAAGTAGGGTAAATTGACAAAATTGGCCCATTGTGTAGTTGAACAAAATGAAATTGGGAATATTTGGAATTTTCTGGAATTTTCTAGGAATTTTCTGGGAATTTTCTGAATTTTTCGATTTTTTGGGTCAAGAGGGGTATTTTGGGTATTTGGAGGGTATTGGGAGGTATTTTTGGAATTTTTGGTATTTTTGGGTATGGATGATCAATTTGAGTGATGTGGAAATGTTTGGGATTGATTTTGGGGAATTTTGGGTGATTTGGAAATTTTGAAAAAATTGGGTAATTTCGAGGGCTTTGGGTAGGTTAGGCGGGTGTAGGGTCTCGGGGTCAAAAATTGAAAATTTGGAAAATTGAAGATTGGGTAAATATAAGTGGAATAAAATCATTTTGGTTGAGCCATGAAGCCACATCAAGCCCACATGAGCCATGAAGGGACTCATTTGAGGCATTCACTATGTTGTTCCTAACCCTCTTAGCCAAGGGTTTAGGGGTTAAGGACCATCCATGTGAATCACCTACATGAGTCAGGAGGTCAAGTTAGGTATGGGTGTAGTTTTAGGAGGAGTGTGAAAGTGTAGTGTATGAGTGTAGTGTGTGTGTAAGTCAGCCCCTTCACTGCACCGGGACACCTAGTAGCGGTCCTAAGGCTAAAGAGTCCTATAGGAACTCATCCTTTAAACTTCCACATTTGATTTCAACCCTCTAGGTGATTAGGGGTCTACAGTCAAGTTTATGGAGTTTGCAGGGAGTTAAGAAGTGGTTTGAAATTCTAGATGGTGGATCCCAATTCTAGTCCTCTAAGATAGTCAAAGGAAAAGCCTAAGACTAGATCCTAAGTACTAAAAAGAAGAAGAGAAGACCTCATCAAAAATGAGGTCAACACTACTCCAACCAGACACCCAGCTCCAAGACCAGCCGCCAGCAGGGAACTCCATCAAAACCCTAGCAGAGCCACAAGGAGCTCAGCCGCCGCCATTTATATATATATATATATATTATATATATATATACATATATATATATATATATACACACATAATTGAAAATAATTTAAATAACATGAATGAAAAATAAATTAAATTAAAATTAAATAAAACCAAAAAATAAATAATAATTAAATTAAACAAATTAAATTAAATAATAATTAAATAAACCAAAAAACAATTAAATAAATAATAGTTGAACTTAAATTAAATAAATTAAATAAATTAAATAAATTAATTAAATTAAATAAATCAAAATTATATTAAATTAAATGATGATGTAAATAAATAAATAATTTAAAATTAAATTAAAATTAATTAAATAAAGTTAAATTAAATTAAATTAAATAATAATGTAAATAAATAATAAATGAAATGAAATGAAATTAATTAATAAAATTAAATTAAATTAAATTAATAAATAAAGTTAGATTAAATTAAATAAAATTAAATAATAATGTAAATAATAAATGAAATTAAATTAAATTAATTAAATAAATTAAATTAAGTTAAATAATAATGTAAATAATAAATGAAATGAAATTAAATTAATTAAATAAATTAAATTAAATTAAATAAATAAATAAAGTTAAGTTAAATTAAATTAAATTAAATAAATAATAAATTAAATTAAATAAATTAAACTAAATTAAATAATAATAAATTAAATTAAACTAAATTAAATAATAATGAAATAAACTAAATTAAATTAAATTAAATTAAATAGTAATTGTAAATAATAATTAATTAAACTAAATTAAATTAAAAATAAATGATAAATTAAAATAAAACAAATTAAATAAAGTTAAATTAAATTAAATTAAATTAAATCAAATAACAAATAAATTAAAATAAAACTAAAATAATAATTTAAATAAATAAATATCAAGTTAAAGTAAAATAAAATAAATAGATAACAATTAATTAAATAAATAAATAATGATAAAGTAAATAAATCACATAAGATAATAAATAATAAATTAAATAAACCATAAAGATAATAATAATTTTAATTACACATAAAAGATAATAATTTTAAATAACATAACAAGCACATAAATAATAAACAATAACAAAGAATAATAACACATAACAACATAAACAATAATAACATAATAAAATGATAATATATAAATAACACAACCATCACAAATCACAACAACAACAACAATCCCAACACAACAACAATCCCGACCACAATACAATACCAATACGATAACAATCAACCCTAGGATGAGCCTCCCAGGCATGGTTTATTTTTTTCTTT
Source organism: Papilionanthe hookeriana x Papilionanthe teres (assembly GCA_022702705.1). Taxonomy (NCBI): domain Eukaryota; kingdom Viridiplantae; phylum Streptophyta; class Magnoliopsida; order Asparagales; family Orchidaceae; genus Papilionanthe; species Papilionanthe hookeriana x Papilionanthe teres. The sequence continues at coordinate 150,973,815 of CM040424.1, read as the reverse complement.
ATAAAGACCCCTAGGAAATCACAACATAATAAAGATGTCCTTATGCTTAGTGAATGCATGGAATAACCCAAATTTTACCCGATGTCCACATAACCTTCCCAATTCATATTCCAAACTCAAAATTCCTAGCTCCAAAAACAAAACATAAACCAAAACCAAACCCAACCAAATACAAACCCAAACCAAAACCAAAACCAAACCAAACCAAACCAAACACAAACCAAATCCAAATACAAACAAAATTCAAAGCCCAAAATCCCCAAACTAAAATCAAACTCAATCAAATCTTTCACAAATGAAACCTACAAACTCTTCATAGCACTCCCATAAGTCCAAATCAAACTACCAGTTACCACCAAATACAAACCCAAACCACACCTAAACCCATCTGCCCCAACCTACCCCAAACAACTGTGTTCATTAAGCATAAGGTTATAGGTAGGGTGAATTGTTAAGCAACATAATAAGTCTATATGAGCCCGAGACTTTTCATCAGGATATGAGAGGGAAGCATGGACCCGCATCCTTCTTTGACTGTTTGGATACCTCTAAGGTCTATTAAACTTAATATGTCTGCTTAACGAAACCATCCTCAATTAAATTAACAAAGTTTATTGAAACACAACATATGAATTCACATAGACATCATAGGACTTGGTAGAAAACCAGGACATTTAGATAGACATCATAGGATTAAGTAGTTACTGCTTATTAGTCCTACTTCTTCCTGTTTTCTGGCATGCTTTAATTTCTGTAAAACTATAAACACATACATGCAATGCAATACTAAAGTTTCAGCTGGGAATGACGAGAAGACCCTTCAGGTCCGCTTTTTGCAATTTATCTTCTTGCAATTTATTTACCTGCACTGCGCTTTACTTTTCTTGCATGATAAATAAGATTGTTGCACAAAAACTGAAACCTTTAGGATAGCCACAAAACTGAAACCCAAAACTAAATTAAAAGTCATACAAGATAAAATTCACCGACACAATATTTCAAAATATAAGACAACTCAAAATTTAATCACAAACATAACAACAAAAATTACAACTTTAACTAAATTAAAACGTCTGGTTGGATAATCGGGAGTACCTCGGATGTTGTAACCCACGTGTTACTAACGGGTTTTCCCACGATCTAAATGAAAGTGTGGAACTCATTCAGTTGAGTTTAGCAAATTCATCTGGACTAAGTGAATCCGATGAAAATAACGGTGCTGGGATGTCGGAACCGTGGGATCTTAATCGGTTCTGTTTAATCAACTTTAAGATTTGTTTTAATTAAAACACTAAAATATTTGGATTCTAAGACTTTTCTAAACCAAAACACTTCTCTTATCTCCTGATTTATGATTTCTAAAACTAAACCTCTGCGACAATAAGGAGCTTGGAGCACAGTGGGGCAGCACGACCATCGTCAATAGCAAAACTAGGGTCTACATCAGCAAAACCTTTCTTAGAAATTAAATAACAAAGCCATAGGACTTCGAGGTGGTTTTCCTAGTGCAACATAAATCCTCAACTTTTTGTTAGGTATTTGCGTAGTTGTCTTATGCAGATTAAGCCCTAACCGGTTTTAGGATTCCAAGGTAGTTATTTGGTATGACATAAACCCTCACATCTTCGAGGCTGTTTGTATGATCGTGTCATACAAATATAAGTCCTAATTAATTAAAACAGGCAGGATGGAACATTAAATAAACTCCCAAATCGAAGCCAAACAATAGGATAGTTTTTAGAAGTTTCCAAGATTCTTCTTGGATCTCCAGCTTCCCCTACTTCTCTTCCTTTGGACTCCTGAAATAAACTGCTCCAAATTTGATCCATTCCCAAATAAAATTTCCAAAATCTAATTGTTTGAAAACCTTAAACTTTGTAATTCTTGAGAGCAAAATAACTGATCATTATCAAGAGTTTTCTCAAGTGTCTTCGGACATTTAAGATGTAATTAACTATAGGGGCTTACCCTTATAGTGAACATTCGTAACCTGAGTAATATAAACCCTCGCTTAATTCTTTTATATTAAGCGAGGGAACTCCGTCGCCTTATAAAATTGGTTCGCATACCAAACGGATGTCACAAATCTTCTAGTTTATTTAATCGAGCCCAATCATCAAGCAAAGTGTGCCTATTCTTTGGGATAGATACACGGTTTGTGGTGCGATGCTCGTTTATATAAACTATTTGGGATGTGAGATCGGTTTGATTTTACATCTTAAAATTTTCAAACTTAAAAATTATTTTCAAAAATCAAATGCTACTTTCCAAATTATATATATATATATACCTAAATTAAATTTTAAAACCTAAAAAAAATATATGCCGACAGCTTCTGGCGACTCCACTGGGGATTAGTTCCTCTCTCCATTTTGATCAGACAGTTTTGCTTTCATAAATCAGTTGTAAATCCATGCCCCTAGTGGATCAAACTACCATTCTTCCGTTGACATATCTTGTTCATTTCTATCTTGAACATGTATGATCAACTTTCCTTAGATTTTGGAGCCACTGTTTAAACACCCCTAAACAGAGAGGTTCTGAAATCCTCCTTTTATTACCTCTCTAAAGAGGTGGGGTCGGACCCCCAATAGGTGTGTTGTGTGCGAGATGCGTTATGAATTCAGCCTAGGACTGGGTCCTGAATTTCACTTTTGCTCCGTGTCTCTCGGGTTTGATTTGTTATCGGCAAGTTAAACCAAATCTCTACTCTCGTACCTTTTGTTCAAATCCTTAAATTAAGAAAACACAGTTAACAAATGTAAAAGAAAAAAAAATAATAATATAAGGTGAAAGCACCAAAATAAAATAAAAGAATACAAGAATAATGTACATAAACTAAATCCAAAAAAAAATGTATAAAATAAATTGCCCAATTTATAGTACGAGTGCGGTCACTTGAGTCTTCAAGTTGAAACTACAAGACACCGGACGTTACTGACTTCCAGAAATTCTTTAAATGCCAGGAACGATGTCTTTGCCAAATTTGATCTTTTATTTCACCTCCAGAGTTGAGTTCACCGTCAATAGAGATGAGCTGCCTGAGCTGGAGGTCATCAAATTTAGACAAGGGTTCAATGATGCTGAAGCCAAGTTCGGGGATGTGGCCATTGCAGTGTCAAAGTCTGAAATGAGCAAGTCTCTTAAGCCTATTGTAACGTTCAACATGAAGTCTGTTGAGGAACTCCCCATGCCAAAGAAGGATTGGATTGAAAAGAACTCGGATGCCATCGGGACCGTTCTCGAGATCGTTTCGCTTCTACCGCCGGATTCACTACCGCTGTACCAGTCGCTCCGCTAACTAAATGAAAAGATATTCTACGTGAGGAAGAGTCAATCAATGCTTGCGTTTTACGGTCTGCTAAATTTAAGATTGAGTCCGATTCGAAGTCCATACAAATGGAAAAGGCACAGGAATGGAAGCGCAATCAGGGAATTCTGAAGATCAAGCAACCGCGACAACAACCGTATCGGTCTGAAGAATAGTTGTTGTAGTTGAGACCATACCAGATAGATGGGAGAAAGGGTCCGACAATAAATCAACTATTAAGCAAGGTATACCCGTTCAAAGAGGAGTCAGTGTCGCAGATATTCCGTTACTTGATAAAGATGCCAAAATTCAGACTACCAGAGCCAAAGAAACCAGAGGAGGCCGACAAGAAAGATCACCCGATGTACTACCCATACCACCGAATGCTCAACTATACCATAGAAAACTGCTTCAGCTTCAAGGATTAGCTCGAGAAGAATTTCAGAAGTGGAAATGTGATAATCCCGAATGAGTACTTAAAAGAATTTGAAAAAGGTTCTATAAATACGATTTTGGGTGATTCAACTGACTTCTACACGACGACGCCGCTGCTCGAGGGAATAAGTGATATTTCTCGAAAACCTCCAGTTGACCTTAAAGCTATCAAAGGAAAGTCAATTGAAACCGCTGTGGAAAAGCTCCGAGCTGACGTTGCACGACTGTCTAAAGATTAAAAAGAAGATACTGAAGATGAAGATTACACCCTAACATGTTACGTGGAGGGCAAACTCACAGAAATCAACGTCGTTGAGACCCAAGCCATGTTAGCTGCGAGTGACACTCCTCTTCGTGAGGAGGACACTGCGGATGAGTGGCAAAGGGCCTCCCAGCAGAAAGATGAGATTATAAGTCGTCTTGAGAAGAAAGTTGAAGAAATGACGACTGCTATGACCATAATGCAAGGACAGTCGCACTTACAGCAAGTGGCGTCCCCGGAGATAAACCAGCCAGAGATTGTTTAAATTACCAACGAACAAAGGGAAGTCGCTTCTACAAACTGAGATGAACCGCCACAGAAAGATTCATCTCAGAATATGATTCCAGAGAAAGACATTAAGCACTTGGTCGAACAGCAGATAAATGAAGCCTTAGCCCAATCGAAAGAGGGCGCGTCAATTTCAAAGGGTAGACCCTACCCGGAGGAGTTCGATGCCGTCCCATATCCCAAGGGTTTCGCACCACCTTTGTTCAAGACTTTCGACGGGACTGGAAACCCTCGTCAGCACGTTGCACACTTCCGAGCAAGTTGCTGCAACGCGTGGGATAGTGAGGCGCTACTGCTCCGACAGTCTGTGAGCAGCCTTTCAGGAATCGCCTTCTACTGGTACACAGACTTATCGAATGGTTCAGTGAAGACTTTCACAGAAATGGAGAATCGTTTTGTCAAGCGTTTTGCTGGGGTTCAACACCACGTCACTATAGGGAGTCTTGTGGAAGAGAAGCAGAAGCCAGACGAAACTTTGGTGGAATACATCCTGCGTTGGAGAAATCTCAACATGAGATGCAAGCCACAGTTGCAAGAGCAACACGCAGTTGAAATTCTTCTAAAGAGTATTCACGGTCCAGTTGATCTCTTGCTCAAGGGATTCACAATCGAGACATTCGAGAAGTTACTTAACAAAGCCGGAAGACTTCAAGAAGAAGTTAAACAATTTGGTTTTCTTAGAAAAGCCAACGAGCTAGAGCCAACAAATATATTCGAGAAGGAATCCGAGAAAGTTGCTGTGGTTAACAGGGGAAAGCGACAATTGCAAGTACAGGTTAAACAACATCAGCGGACCTTCCAACGTCTCAGGCAAAATGCTCAGCAATCCTTTCAGCAAAGACTTTACCAGACGAATGAAAGACAAGTTCCAACGATGGTTGCTCAAACAAACAATGTGTACTCTTTTAAAGACGAAGCAACAAGAAAGATGTTCCACAATCTAATCAAAAACCTTGAGTTCCAGTTACCTGAGCCAAAAAGACCGGATGAAATCAATAAGAAAGGACATCCAAGATACTTTCCGTACTACAGGTTCGTTGGACACACCATAGAAGAGTGTCACAATTTCAAAGACTGACTCGAAGAGAATTTCAAGAATGGGAACGTAACATTCCCAGAAGAATATTTGAAAAGAACCTGAAAAAGGTTCTATCAATATGATTTCGGTCGATCTGTTTGTTTTAGCTGACTCCTACGTAATTAACAACAAAAAGACACTTTTTGATTACCATTGTACTACTTCTACCAATGTAAAGGGAAATTTGCAAGATTGATGTCGATCTGTCACATCCCTCCCACTGCTATGAATGAAAATGAACGGAAAAAGTTTTTTGTTCAGAATTGTTCGATATTTCGAAAACTCAAAGTTGGATATTTTTATAAGACATTAACTTCAGAAAGAATGAAATTTATGCCCTAATAACTGGGTTCTTCACTTTAAAGAATTCTGACTGAGTCCTAAGTAAATTCTGAATTGAAATAGTGTGGTTAAAATACGAGTAATTAATCCGGGATATCAAAAGTCTTTTAATTTTCTGCCATGTGACTGGGTCCAGACTTTTGGATGAGTTATAATATCCCAGGATTCATGTTAAGAAATCATTTCAGATTTATTAATTGGGAGAGTTTCGACATTCAAAATCTTTAACAGAAATATGCACTGCCAGATACAGTAATTCTCAGAAAATAAAATGAGCAAAAAAAAAACAATTCTGAGGAGAAGCTTGAGGTGAGCACAAAATCAAAAATTGGTGCCCCAATTCAGGCATTCAAAATCTTTAACATGTGCTCCACCAGATATAGTAATCCTCCATAAAAAAAAGAGCGAAAAGCTCAATATGTAAAAAAAAAAGAGAAAAGAGAAATCAACTAAGCTCCCTGAGAAGAAGCTTGAGGCAAACATATAATCAAAAATTGGTGTCTTAATCATCCCCCGATTAATAAAACTTGAAAGACTACCTTAAGAAGTTTCCTATGATATTATGGTCATTAATTGGCTCAGAAATATTTTTGGACAGTGAAAAATGTTTTCATCACATGAACAGAAATTTTGGGATCTGCTTAGACCCGTAAAAGAAAGAATTAAAGAAAGGACAACGTTATTAGCAATTAACAAAAATTTGACCCTGAAGTCGTATCTTTCAGTGTCTAGCAAATACAAGTCCAACTTCAACTCGAAGAACGTCAGGATGATTTCTCAAAGACAACTTCAACAACCTCCACAGGATCTGCAACAAATCAAATGATAACTACTACAAACGCAGCTACGAACTTGCAACATCTTCAGCTGTGATGTCCATAGAAATAACATATCTTTGTAGGTACTTGAAAGGATATAATTCAAATAGTACCTCGAAGACTAGGTCATTTTCTACAAAGTTCTTCGGTCAGTGGACAGTACCTCCAGGAGAACTACGCATCGTGATGTTTCAAAGACAAACTCGTTCTACAAAGCACAGATGCCGCACTTGTTTATGACTGGGTCCAAACCCTAACTAAAAAAAAACACAAAAAAAATAAAAATAAAAATAAAAATAAAAGAAAAAAAATGAAATTTAATGAAACATAAATGAATAAAATAAAACTTCAAAAAAAAAAAACCAACAATAAATCCCTTAACGAATGACAACAAATAAATTAAAAAAAAGAAATGAAAACTAAAAAAAAAAAATCAAATTTTAGAGGTTGAGGATTTTACATCTGATACCGCATTGCTTTAGGTTCTTTCCCTATCGCAATGGTTCAAATCAAAAATCAAATTTTAGAGGTTGAGGATTTTACATCCGATACCGCATTGCTTTAGGATCTTTCCCTATTGCAATGGTTCACTCTCAAAAATCAAATTTTAGAGGTTGAGGATTTTACATTCGATACCGCATTGCTTTAGGTTCTTTCCCAATCACGATGGTTCAAATCAAAAATCAAATTTTAGAGGTTGAGGATTTTACATCCGATATCGCATTGCTTTAGGTTATTTCCCTATCGCAATGGTTCAAATCGAAAATCAAATTATAGAGGTTGAGGATTTTACATCCAATACCGCATTGCTTTAGGTTCTTTCCCTATCGCAATTGTTCAAATCAAAAAATCAAATTTTAGAGGTTGAGGATTTTACATCTGATACCGCATTGCTTTAGGTTCTTTCCCTATCGCAATGGTTCAAATCAAAAATCAAACTTTAGAGGTTGAGGATTTTACATCCGATACCGCATTGCTTTAGGATCTTTCCCTATTGTAATGGTTCAAAACCAAAATCAAATTTTAGAGGTTGAGGATTTTACATCCGATATCGCATTGCTTTAGGATCTTTCCCTATTGCAATGGTTCAAATCAAAAATCAAATTTTAGAGGTTGCGGATTTTACATCCGATACCGCATTGCTTTAGGATCTTTCCCTATTGCAATGGTTCAAAGTCAAAATCAAATTTTAGAGGTTGAGGATTTTACATCTGATACCGCATTGCTTTAGGTTCTTTCCTTATCATAATGGTTCAAATCAAAAATCAAATTTTAGAGGTTGAGGATTGTACATCTGATACCGCATTGCTTTAGGATCTTTCCCTATTGTAATGGTTCAATTCAAAAATCAAATTTTAGAGGTTGAGGATTTTACATCCGATACCGCATTGCTTTAGGATCTTTCCCTATTGCAATGGTTCAAATCAAAAATCAAATTTTAGAGGTTGAGGATTTTACATCCTATACCTCATTGCTTTAGGATCTTTCCCTATTGCAATGGTTCAAATCAAAAATCAAATTTTAGAGGTTGAGGATTTTACATCCGATACCGCATTGCTTTAGGATCTTTCCCTATTGCAATGGTTCAAATCAAAAATCAAATTTTAGAGGTTGAGGATTTAACATCCGATACCGCATTGCTTTAGAATCTTTCCCTATTGCGATGGTTCAAAATCAAAATCAAATTTTAGAGGTTGAGGATTTTACATTCAATACCACATTGCTTTAGGTTCTTTCCCTATCGCAATGGTTCAAATCAAAAATCAAATTTTAGAGGTCGAGGATTTTACATCCGATACCGCATCGCTTTAGGATCTTTCCCTATTGCAATGGTTCACTCTCAAAAATAAAATTTTAGAGGTCGAGGATTTTACATCCGATACCGCATTGCTTTAGGTTCTTTCCCTATCGCAATGGTTCAAATCAAAAATCAAATTTTAGAGGTCGAGGATTTTACATCCGATACCGCATTGCTTTAGGTTCTTTCCCTATCGCAATGGTTCAAGTCAAAAATCAAATTTTAGAGGTTGAGGATTTTACATCCGATACCGCATTGCTTTAGGATCTTTCCCTATTGCAATGGTTCACTCTCAAAAATAAAATTTTAGAGGTTGAAGATTTTACATCCGATACCACATTACTTTAGGTTCTTTCCCTATCGTAATGGTTCAAATCAAAAATCAAATTTTAGAGGTTCAGGATTTTACATCCGATACCACATTGCTTTAGGTTCTTTCCCTATCGTAATGGTTCAAATCAAAAATCAAATTTTAGAGGTTGAGGATTTTACATCCGATACCGCATTGCTTTAGGTTCTTTCCCTATCGTAATGGTTCAAATCAAAAATCAAATTTTAGAGGTTGAGGGTTTTACATCCGATATCGCATTGCTTTAGGATCTTTCCTTATTGTAATGGTTCAAATAAAAAATCAAATTTTAGAGGTTGAGGATTTTACATCCGATACCGCATTGCTTTAGGTTCTTTCCCTATCGCAATGGTTCAAGTCAAAAATCAAATTTTAGAGGTTGAGGATTTTACATCCGATACCGCATTGCTTTAGGATCTTTCCCTATTGCAATGGTTCACTCTCAAAAATCAAATTTTAGAGGTTGAAGATTTTACATCCGATACCACATTTCTTTAGGTTCTTTCCCTATCGTAATGGTTCAAATCAAAAATCAAATTTTAGAGGTTAAGGATTTTACATCCGATACCACATTGCTTTAGGTTCTTTCCCTATCGTAATGATTCAAATCAAAAATCAAATTTTAGAGGTTGAGGATTTTACATCCGATACCGCATTGCTTTAGGTTCTTTCCCTATCGTAATGGTTCAAATCAAAAATCAAATTTTAGAGGTTGAGGGTTTTACATCCGATACCGCGTTGCTTTAGGATCTTTCCTTATTGTAATGGTTCAAATCAAAAATCAAATTTTAGAGGTTGAGGATTTTACATCCGATACCGCATTACTTTAGGTTCTTTCCCTATCGTAATGGTTCAAATTAAAAATCAAATTTTAGAGGTTGAGGATTTTACATCCGATACCTCATTGCTTTAGGTTCTTTACCTATTGCAATGGTTCACTCTTGAAAATCAAATTTTAGAGGTTGAGGATTTTACATCCGATACCGCATTGCTTTTGGTTCTTTTCCTATCGCAATGGCCCAAATAAAAAAAAAATCAAATTTTAGAGGTTGAGGATTTTACATCCGATACCGCATTGCTTTAGGATCTTTCCCTATTGCAATGGTTCACTCTCAAAAATCAAATTTTAGAGGTTGAGGATTTTACATCCGATATCGCATTGCTTTAGGTTCTTTACCTATCGCAATGGTTCAAATCGAAAATCAAATTTTAGAGGTTGAGGATTTTACATCCGATACCGCATTGCTTTAGGTTCTTTCCCTATCGCAATGGTTCAAATTGAAAATCAAATTTTAGAGGTTGAGGATTTTACATCCGAAACCGCATTGCTTTAGGATTCCTCCCTAGGCTCCAATTCTCATTTCAAAATCCAGAATTTCCACGGAATCAACCTTGAAATTAACCTTGAATCCAACTTCAATTAAAATCAAAACTCTGATCAAATCAAAATTAGAACTCAAAATTAAAACTTGAAATAAAAAAAATGAAACCAATCTAAAATCCAATATCTTGAAATCTTGTGATTTGAAAATTTGCCTCCTTTCCCCAGCGGAAACAACAACTCTCTCTTAATTTTACGTTCTGTCTTAAGTATTTTACTTAGGCAGCTTTGTGTTGGTTTGTTGATCTTTTCGGTCAACACTAATACGCGCGGTGTGCCTGTCCGACACACCACACCTATTGGGGGTCCATTTGTTGACCTCACTTTTGGTTGAGGTCTAGTATCTCTTTAGAATAGCCTAGGGTCTAGCCATAGGACTCTCCTGGTGACTTTCTTAGAGGACTAGTTATGGAATCCTCCCCATAGAAATTCAGAACTCTTCTTGCTTCACTAGGGGGTTTTCATATGCTTAAGGCCTCACCTTCACCTTTTGGTAGGAAAAAGGCAAGCATAAGGAATCCTAGGGGAAGTCTCCTATAGGTGGTCAGACCTTAGGATTTGCCCTGAGGGAGGTCTGGAGATCACCACTCATACACTTCACATTCACAACATACACGCTCTGCACATCTTAATTTCAACCCTGAACTCTTTGGAAACTCATGTCGGTAGCCCATTCCTAAGTCTATGACTAAGTGGTAGGGACCAACACATAGAGGACCAAATGAGGGTGACCCTTCATCTATAACTCAATTTAAACCATTACATCATGCTCACTTTGAAGCCATCTTCAAATCTCCAAAGTTTCAATTTTTTGCCCCCGGCCTCCCAAAATTCCCTAAATAACCCAAAATTCTTAAAATTCACCAAAATTCCCCAAGAATAATTCCAAGATATTCCTTACCACTCAAATTGACCATCCATGACCCAAAATTCCAAAATTTCCAAAAATACCCCCCAATACCCTCAAAATACTCAAAATACCCTTTTTGCCCAAAAATCCAAAAATCCCAAACAATTCTCAAAAAAATTCCTAAAAATCCTAAAAATTCCCAATTCCATTTTGTTCAACTACACTATGGGTCAATTTTTCCAAATTAATACACTTTCAATCCAAAATCCCAACTTGGCCCATTTAACCTAAAGGTGCCTAAACCAAACCCAATCTTGACCCAATTGACCCCAATTTTTATCAAATTCAATTCTAAACAAAAATTCAAAATCCCCAATATCAACTTAGACCAAATTGAAGCCCAATGTGACCCTCATTTGAATCCAATTCCACTTGAAATCCAAAATCCCCAAATTGGTCTAAATAACCCAAAACTCTTAAAGTGAGCCAATGTCAATCAATTACTCCAAAATTTCAATTCAAAACTCTTTATAACACCTCCTTAAACTTAATTGGATCATCAATTGCCCATAATTTGAGATCAGGTCTTACCCAAAATCCATTTTGGACCAAAACCTCCCCATTTTGACCCAAGCTGGACACATGTTCTAAATCCACCAAAGCGGCCCCCTAAACCTTGTCAAAACCATTTTATGTCTTCATGAAAGTTCTTCGAGACAACCATATCTACATTATTTCTGAAGATCTCGAAACCCCATTCCCACTCAAACCCAATCTTATTTGATCCGAACCCAACATGGTCCTAAGTAATCAAAAATCCAATCCATGCCAAAATTGAACCTCCAAATGAGCTCAAAGCCACTTTGTGTCTTCATGAAAGATCTTCATTACAATAATATAAAAAATATTGATCAAGACACCTAGACCACATTCTCACTCAAACTCAAGTTATGTTAGCCCAAACCCAAATGAACCTAATTGAACTAATAATTCAAATCAACCTAAATTAAACCAAAATTAATCAAATTAATATCATGGCAGCCCTAAAATAAATAAATAAATAAATAAATAAATATATATATATATATATATATATATATATATAATAATAATAATAATAATAATAAATATAATAAATAAATGAAATAAAAAAAAAAAAGAAAAATATCTTACTTCCATGCTTCTCCCTCACCCTACACGCCACGTCACCCTACTCTCCTCACCTTCACCATGCCTCCACCATATCTCTCCCTCACTCTCCCATTCATCCTTAGCCGTCAGCCTCCTCCATAAATCTCCCCATAAACACTCTTAAACACCCCTTACACTCACTTACACTCACTTACACTCACTTACTTCACCATCCCACTTTCTCCCAATCTCCTAGCCGTGAGCCTCCCTTCCCCTTTTCATCTCCTTCTTCTTCTTCCAAGGCAAGGTAACCTCCTCCCTCCTCTCCTTCTTCTTCTTCCCCTACATAGTTTTCTTTCTTTCTTTTTTTTTTTTGAAAAAAAAACATGTGTTAATTATTTCCTTTTTACAAATCTTCATGTTTTTTTTTAATATTTCCATGATTTCTTTCTTTCATGCAAGCTATTTATAATCACAAATCTCCATGTATATTTTCAAAAATCATGTGTAGGTTGTTTTTCTTTTTACAAAAATTTATGCTTTTTAAAATATTTCCATGCTTAGGCTTAGGAATTCCTTTTTTTTATGCAAATTATTTAGCTATTTAATTTTTAAATCTTTCCATGTTTAGCCTTAGGATTTTTTTTTTCATGCAAACTATCTAATTATGTTAACTATTTTAAATATTTACAAATCTACCACCTAGTTTTGTTATCTTGAAAAATAAATTTTAAAATTTAAAGGAAATAAAACATCATAAAGGAAATAATAATAAAACAAAAGAAAATGAAAGGAAAATTTAAAATAACATATAACATTGTAAATAAATAATAAATAGCAAATGTAAAAAAAAAACCTAATTGATAAAATAATTGTAAATTTAAATAAAATAGCTTTACTAAATTTCCATAAAATAACTATAATAAAATTTAAAATACCTAAAAAACATTAAAACTTAAAATATAACCATTCTAAATTTTAAATAAAAATAACTACACTAATTTTAAAATAATATAACTATACTATATTAAATTTAAATAAATACAACTAAAATTTAAATAACTAAATGAATAATGATAATATATGAATAATAACAATATGTAAATAAAAAAAATAATGTGATAAGAATAAAATAAATAACTATAAACTTAAATAGATAATGAAAATATAATAAAAGGATAATAATAAATAAAATAATAATTGTAAGTATAAATAAATAATAAAAACAAGTAAATAAAAAAATGTCATTCTTTTTAAAAATGTAAATAATAATTTTAAAATATAATAACTTAATATAAATAATAATAACTTTAAATAAAAGAAAGAATAATTTAGGAGAGAGAATGTTAAAAAGAAAGAAAAAAAGGCTTTATAAATAAATAAATAATAAAAATAAACGAGATAAAAATGTCATGCCTCTTTAAAATAATGTAAATGTGAATATATGTGTAAATAATAAATTTAATAACTTATGACTTAATGAAAATGATAATAAATTAAAAGACATAAAAGAATAATCAAGGAGAGAGAAAATGAAAAGCCTTATAATTAAATAAATAATAATATCAATGATAAATAAATGATATAAATAATAAGTTTAAATATACATCTAAATAATAACAACAATAAATTAAAATAAAAATAACTTATTATTTTAATATATATTAAATTATATGAATATAAAGGATAATAAAATAAATAACACACGCGCACACACACACACACACACACACACACACACACACACACACACACACACACACACACACACACACACACACACACACACACACACACACACACACACACACACACACACACACACACACACACACACACACACACACACACACACACACACACACACACACACACACACACACACACACATATATATATATATATATATACATACATATACATAAATTGAAAATAATTTAAATAACATGAATGAATAATAAATTAAATTAAAATTAAATAGTTAAAATTAAATAAAACCAAAAAAATAAATAATAATTAAATAAACCAAAAAACAATTAAATAAATAATAGTTTAAATTAAATTAAATAAATTAAATAAATTAAAATTATATTAAATTAAATGATGATGTAAATAAATAAATAATTTAAAATTAAATTAAAATTAATTAAATAAAGTTAAATTAAATTAAATTAAATAATAATGTAAATAAATAATAAATGAAATGAAATGAAATTAATTAATTAAATTAAATTAAATTAAATTAATAAATAAAGTTAGATTAAATTAAATTAAATTAAATAATAATGTAAATAATAAATGAAATGAAATGAAAATAAATAAATAAATAAAATTAAATTAATTAAATAAATAAAGTTAAGTTAAATTAAATTAAATTAAATAAATAATAAATTAAATTAAATAAATTAAACTAAATTAAATAATAATAAATTAAATTAAACTAAATTAAATAATAATGCAAATAAATGATAAATTAAAATGAAATAAAGTAAATTAAATTAAATTAAATTAAATTAAATAGTAATTGTAAATAATAATTAATTAAATTAAATTAAATTAAAAATAAATGATAAATTAAAATAAAACAAATTAAATAAAGTTTAATTAAATAAATAAATAATGATAAAGTAAATAAATCACATAAGATAATAAATAATAAATTAAATAAACCATAAAGATAATAATAATTTTAATTACTCATAAAAGATAATAATTTTAAATAACATAACAACACATAAATAATAAACAATAACAAAGAATAATAACACATAACAACATAAACAATAATAACATAATAAAATGATAATATATAAATAACACAACCATCACAAATCACAACAACAACAACAATCCCAACACAATAACAATCCCGACCACAATACAATACCAATACGATAACAATCAACCCTAGGATAGGCCTCCTGGGCATGGTTTATTTTTTTCTTTATAAAGACCCCTAGGAAATCACAACATAATAAAGATATCCTTATGCTTAGTGAATGCATGAAATAACCCAAATTTTACCCGATGTCCACATAACCTTCCCAATTCATATTCCAAACTCAAAATTCTTAGCTCCAAAAACAAAACATAAACCAAAACCAAACCCAACCAAATACAAACCCAACCCAAAACCAAAACCAAACCAAACACAAACCAAATCCAAATACAAACCAAATTCAAAGCCCAAAATCCCCAAACTAAAATCAAACTCAATCAAATCTTTCACAAATGAAACCCACAAACTCTTCATAGCTCTCCCATAAGTCCAAATTAAACTACTAGTTACCACCAAATACAAATCCAAACCACACCTAAACCCATCTGCCCCAACCTACCCCAAACAACTGTGTTCATTAAGCATAAGGGTATAGGTAGGGAGAATTGTTAAGCAACATAATAAGTCTAAATGAGCCCGAGACTTTTCATCTGGATATGAGAGGGAAGCATGGACCTGCATCCTTCTTTGACTGTTTGGATACCTCTGAGGTCTATTAAACTTAATATGTTTGCTTAACGAAACCATCCTCAATTAAATTAACAAAGTTTATTGAAACACAACATAGGAATTAGCATAGACATCATAGGACTTGGTAGAAAACCAGGACATTTACATAAACGTCATAGGATTAAGTAGTTACTGCTTGTTAGTCCTACTTCTTCCTGTTTTCTGGCATGCTTTAATTTCTGTAAAACTATAAACACATACATGCAATGCAATACTAAAGTTTCAGCTGGGAATGACGAGAAGACCCTCCAGGTCCGCTTTTACTTTATTGCAATTTACCTTATTGCAATTTATTTACCTGCACTGCGTTTTACTTTTCTTGCATGATAAATAAGATTGTTGCATGAAAACTGAAACATTTAGGATAGCCACAAAACTGAAACCCAAAACTAAATTAAAAGTCATACAAGATAAAATTCACCGCCACAATATTTCAAAATATAAGACAACTCAAAATTTAATCACAAACAGAACAACAAAAATTACAACTTTAACTAAATTAAAACGTCTCGTTGGATGATCGAGAATACCTCGGATGTTGTAACCCACGTGTTGCTAACGGGATTTCCCACGGTCTAAATGAAAGTGTGGAACTCATTCAGTTGAGTTTAGCAAATTTATCTAGAAAAAGTGAATCCGATGAAAATAACAGTGCCGGGATGACGGAACCGTGGGATCTTAATCGGTTCTGTTTAATCAACTTTAAGATTTGTTTTAATTAAAACACTAAAATATTTGGATTGTAAGACTTTTCTAAACCAAAACACTTCTCTCATCTCCTAATTTATGATTTCTAAAACTAAACCTCTGCGACAATAAGGAGCTTGGAGCACAGTGGGGCAGCACGACCATCATCAATAGGATAACTTGGGTCTACATCAGCAAAACCTTTCTTAGAAATTAAATAACATAGCCATAGGACTTCGGGGTGGTTTGCCTAGTGCAACATAAATCCTCAACTTTTTGTTAGGTATTTGTATAGTTGTCTTATGCAGATTAAGCCCTAACCGGTTTTAGGATTCCAAGGTAGTTGTTTGATACGACATAAACCCTCACATCTTCGAGGCTGTTTGTATGATTGTGTCATACAAATATAAGTCCTAATTAATTAAAACAGGCAGGATGGAACATTAAATAAACTCCCAAATCGAAGCCAAACAATAGGATAGTTTGGGAAGTTGCCAAGATTCTTCTTGGATCTCCAGCTTCCCCTACTTCTCTTCCTTTGGACTCCTGAAATAAACTGCTCCAAATTTGATCCATTCCGAATTGAAATTTCCAAAATCCAATTTTTTGAAAATATTAAAATTTGAAATTCTTGAGAGCAAAACAACTGATCATTATCGAGAGTTTTCTCAAGTGTCTTCGGACATTTAGGATGTAATTAACTATATGGGCATGCCCTTATAGAGAACTTTAAGAACCCATGTAATATTAACCCTGCTTAATTCCTTTATATTTAGCACGGGAACCTGTCCGCTTATAAAATTGGTTCGCAGACCAAATGGATGTCACAAATCTTCTAGTTTATTTAATCGAGCCCCATCATCAAGCAGTGTGCCTATTCTTTGGGATAGATACACGGTTTGTGTTGCGATGCTCGTTTATATAAACTATTTGGGATGTGAGATCGGTTCGATTTTACATCTTAAAATTTTCAAACTTAAATATTATTTTCAAAAATCAAATGCTACTTTCCGAATTATATATATATATATATATATATATACTTAAATTAAATTTTAAAACCTAAAAAAAAAATATATGCCGACAGCTTCTAGCGACTCCGCTGGGGATTAGTTCCTCTCTCCATTTTGATCAGACAGTTTTGCTTTCATAAATCGGTAGTAAATTCATGCCCCTAGTAGATCAAACTACCATTCTTGCAGCTACAAACTACTTTTCTAAATGGGCAGAAGCTATACCACTCAGAGAAGTGAAGGCACACCACGTGCTACAGTTTTTCAAGAACCAAGTCGTCTACTGTTTCGGGGTACCGCGCAGGATCATTTCAGAAAATGGGTCTGCATTCAAAAGTACAAAGATCAATAATTTTCCCAGAAGACATGGGATCGATTGGCGATACTCAACGATCTACTACCCAAGAGCAAACAGCTTGGCCGAGGCTTTTAATAGAACTCTTGTTCAAATTTTAAAGAAAACTTTGGACGACAACAAGAGAATTTGGCACCAGAAGTTGTTAGAGCCTTATGGGCCTACAGGACGACTTCTAGGACTCCTACTCAGTCTACGCCTTAAGCTTTAGTGTACGGGTCCGAGGCCGTCTTGCACCTGGAAGTCCAGCTTCCGTCACTCCGAATTGCAATTGCAGAAAAGATCACAACAGAAGAAAATGCTAGACTACGACTGGACGAATTGGAAAGCTTGGAAGGGAAAAGACTTTTCGCGAAGCAGAATTTGAAACTGTATCAAGCCAAGATGATCCAGGCCCAAGATAAACTGGTCCGCCCAAGAACTTTCAAAGTCGGTGACTTAGTTCTTGTTCTCAAGAGACCTATCCTTGCACACCGCAAGATAGGAGGTAAGTTTGAACCAACCTGGGAGGGGCCATTTGTGGTCGAGACAGTCTACTCTGGAGGTTCCTACCAACTGGTGAATTGCCGTGGAGAACGACCCATGCTTCTAATCAATGGACGACATTTAAAGAAGTATTACGCAACCTGATGTTTCGAAGGGTGGCCTCTAAAGTAGAATATTATCCCTAGAAACACGGGTGAAGTAATCACTTTGTGACTGGGTCCGAACCCAAAACAAAATAAAATGGATGATAAAAAAATCTCATCAACGGAAATGTTAAAAAGAAAACATGGGAAATGATAATAATAAAATGTCAATCTTTCCTTTTAAATCCATTCATTCTTGATATTTTCTCATCTCTTCCTACTTCCTTTAAATTTAAAAGAAGTGAATAAGAATTTTTAAGTGTTTTTTCTTATTGCTCTTATTCTTAGTACAACCCCTGATCCTTTCCTTATTTTTTCGTAGGGAAATGTCGAACAGGCGGTTGGTTTTAAACTGTAGAAATGGCGTGAGTCTAGCACTTGATGAAAAGAGGGTGAGGGATGGAGCAGTGATAGAGATTGACTCAGACTTCACACCAGCCGGCTTACAATACGAAGAAAATGATTGGATCCCAGTTGATTGAGAAGAACTTCACAGCCAGACAGTGATGAAAATGGGTGGCCCAAGCCACCAATCCAGCAACAAGAAAAGAAAAGCAAACGCCGCACATTCAACCGGAGAAGATGAGAAAATTAAGTCCGTGGTTGCCACAGCAGAGGGTAGGCTTGTCAGCGCCACGCCGGCAGAAATTAAAGGGGTAAGAAAAGCTAACTCACTGCTACCCAGCGAAGAAATAAGAATCTTCGCATTCACAAAATGTTGACCAAGTTAGCAGAAGATCAACATAAACAGACAGTGGATACCATTAGTGCAAGTGCTCCAAGGAGACCGGTTCGTCAGGAACCAGAAAGAAGAAAGTCAATTCCAAGAAAATTGGAATAGATAAGAGAAATACCAAGAAAAATCAGAAATAGAGTCAGTACCTCGACGCCGAGCAGATGTACCAGATCCAAAGATTCTTGTTGCGAAAGCAACCCCTGAGGGGTCCCTACAGAGACTATCCCCGAGGAGTCGAGACATGTAGAAGAACGTGCTGGGGTTGAGCCATACATCCCGCAGTATGTTACTAGACACCGAGGACCTCAGATAATCTCGGAATACGAGTTGGAGAAAATGCAATTAGTTGAGAAGAAAACCTTTGAATACTTTGAAAGAATTGGCAACGAGAGGGTTAACATCTTGGAAGGCCTCGAGTTGCATACAGATGTTTTCTCAGATTATGAGCAACAACAAATTGTAGATTGCATCCTTGAATTGCAGAAAATGGGTTGAGCTGGCCGCCTGAGAGAAAAGACATACTCAAAACCCCGAAGATGGATGCCAGGAGAGGGAAGAGTTATAATCCAATGCGGATGTTGCTACAATTTTTCCATAGACAGAAAAGGAAATCTACCATGGATACTCCGTCGCAGTGAGGTGGATCTGATGCCAAGAATCATCAAGAGAATGGTGAAAAGGATGATAACATGGAGGGTATTACCTACAGATTGCATACGCAACAGCTGCATTATTAACATCTACAAGGAAGGCGACTGCATACCTCTGCATATAGACCATCATGACTTTGTTAGACCCTTCTGCACAGTGTCATTCGTCAACCAGTGCAACATCATGTTTGGATCTAACATCCGGATTGCGAGCCCGGTCGGTTCCGAGGGCTGGTGGAGATACCACTACTGGTAGGTTCCGTCCTGGTGTTAAAAGGAAACAGAGCAGACGTTGCAAAGCATTGCATTCCAGAAGTGCTTGTGGAGCGGATCTCAGTTACTTTTAGAAGAATGGACGACAGAAAAATGCCTTACCACTTTCAGCCAGATCCAGAATTGGAGAGTCTCCGACCCAACGAGCTGTGAGTTATATGAAAAATAACACACCTACAATGCACATCCATGTGGCATTCCTGCCAAGGTTGATTTGGAAGGTGATGTTATTGCCCATGTTTCTTACTATTCAGACATGGATTTTTTGACAGACGCTTTTGAATGGATCAGCAAGAAGTTTACAGAGTCCGTTTTGGATTTGCATGGATTGTATGAGACATTAAATTTCTGAGGAAAATGTCATCATGATTAGATCAAGTTGTATGATGTATTTTCAGCAAGTTGGAATGAAAACGACTACGTCATATTTTGCCTTCACCTCTTTTTGTGCAAATTGACTGGGAAATGCCATTAGAGTTAAATGAACTTTGAACGAAGAAGAGAAAAGAAAAGAAAATAAATGAGAAGTTTTCCTAAAAATCTGAATATTAAAATGAACTTTAAATTCACACGAACACTAAATAAACAACAAAAAAATAAAAATGGGATCGTTAAAGGACAAACAAAACGAATCTAAATCTCAAACTGAATTCTGATTTGAATCCTCTGATGCGAACCTTTCAGTTCTTTCCTCAATTGAAATCTGTTTGAAACTCTTTTGAAGTTTGAATATTCTCTTCCACTTGTCGTTAAGTCAAGTCTTTTCAGCTTGGTACACTTACCAGCTCCTTTCAATCCTCTCTTCCGAGACTGGTACCTAAATTTCAGTTCTCTTCCTTCGAGGTCGGTACCTAAATTCCGACTCTCATTCGAGATCAATACCTAAATTTCAATTCTCTTTCGAATTGATACCTAAATTTCAATTCTAAATTTTCGAGACTGGTACCTAAATTCCAGTTCTCTTCCTTCGAGGTCGGTACCTAAATTCCGACTCTCATTCGAGATCGATACCTAAATTTCGATTCTCTTTCGAATTGATACCTAAATTTAAATTATAAATTTTCGAGACTGGTACCTAAATTCCAGTTCTCTTCATGCGAGGTCGGTACCTAAATTCTGACTCTCATTCGAGATGGATACCTAAATTTTGATTCTCTTTTGAATTGATACCTAAATTTCAATTCTAAATTTCTGAGACTGGTACCTAAATTCCAGTTCTCTTCCTTCGAGGTCGGTACCTAAATTCCAACTCTCATTCGAGATCGATACCAAAATTTCGATTCTCTTTTGAATTGATACCTAAATTTTAATTCTAAATTTCTGAGACTGGTACCTAAATTTCAGTTCTCTTCCTGTGAGGTCGGTACCTAAATTCCGACTCTCATTCGAGATCGATACCTAAATTTTGATTCTCTTTCGAATTGATACCTAAATTTCAATTCTAAATTCCGAGACTGGTACCTAAATTCCAGTTATCTTCCTTCGAGGTCGGTACCTAAATTCCGACTCTCATTCGAGATCGATACCTAAATTTCGATTCTCTTTCGAATTGATACCTAAATTTCAATTCTAAATTCCAAGATTGGTACCTAAATTCCAGTTCTCTTCCTTCGAGGTCGGTACCTAATTTCTGACTCTTATTCGAGATCGATACCTAAATTTCAATTCTAAATTCCGAGACTGGTGCCTAAATTCCTGTTCTCTTCCTTCGAGGTTGGTACCTAAATTCCGATTCACATTCGAGATCGATACCTAAATTTCGATTCTCTTTCGAATTGATACCAAAATTTCAATTCTAAATTTTCGAGACTGGTACCTGAATTTCAGTTCTCTTCCTTCGAGGTAGGTACCTAAATTCTCACTCTCATTCGAGATCGATACCTAAATTTCGATTCTCTTTCAGGTTTGATACTTAAATTTGAAATCTCACTCTCTCGAGATCAGTACCTAAATTCTTATTCTCATACTTTTTTTCGTCGATACTTAAACTCTGATTCTCACTCCGAGGCTGGTACCTAAATTCCAGTTCTCTTCACAATCCCGAGGTTGAAACCTAGGTTTCAATTCTCATTTCAAATCCAAATTTCAAATTCAAAATTTCCTTAAATCGATTTTAAATTAAACTTCAATCGAAATTGAGACTCAGAAAAAATTGAAATCCAAACTCACATATTGAAACTTGAAATTTAAAAGTAAGCCGAAATCTAAATTGAATTCCCGGATCTTGTGATTTGGAGTTCACCTCCTTTTCCATTCCCCGGCGAGAGTTCGAAATCTCCAGCCTTGGAAATATACCCGATACTCCCAGATGAAAATTCTTCTACTTCGTCCTAAGTTTGTCACTTGGACATCTGTGTTGGTTTTGCTGATCTCTTCGATCAATGCCAATACGTGAGGTGTGCTTGGTTAGCATACCACACCTATTGGGGGTCCATTTGTTCACCTCATTTTTGATGAGGTCTTTTGCTTCTCTCTTTAGTACTTAGGAACTAGCCTTAGGCTTTTCCTTTGACTAATATTAGAGGACTAGAAATAGAACCCACCCTTTAGAAATTCAAACTACTTCTTAACTCCCTGCAAACCCCACAATCTTGATTGTAGACCCCTAATCACCTGAGGGTTGAAATCAAATGTGGAGGTTTAAAGGATGAGTTTCCTATAGGACTTTTCGGCCTTAGGAATACCCCTGGCGGCCCTGGTCTGGTGAGGGTTGACTTGCACATACACTACACTCTCACACACATTCCAAGTCCTAAAACCACACTTTCACCCAACTTGACTTCCTGACTCATGTAGGTAATTCATATGGATGGTCCTTAACCCCTAAGCCCCTGACTAAGAGGGTTAGGAGCAACATAGTGAATGCCCCAAATGAGTCCTCTCATGGCTCATATGGGCTTAATATGGCTTCATGGCTCAACCAAAGTGATCCCATTTCACTCACATCTGATCAATATTATTTTTTTTCAAAATTTCAATTTTTGACCCCCGGGGCCCCGGACCCACCAAACCTACCAAATACCCTGGAAATGACCAAAATCTGCAAAATTGGCTAATTACCAAAGGTCCCTCAAAATTAATCCTAAAAACTTCACACCACTCAAATTGACTATCTTTAGCCAAAAATACCAAAATTTCAAAAAATATCTCTAAACCCCCCCCCCCCAAAATTACCAAAATTCTCTTTTACCCAAAAAATCCAAAAATTTAGAAAATTCCTAAAAAATTTCAGAAAATCCCAAATATTTCCAATTTCATTTTGTTCAACTACACCATGGGCAAATTTTGCCAATTTGTCCCACTTTTACCAATACCCCCACTATGACCCATTTTTAACCCAAGTGTACCCAATGTCAAACCAAACCACCCAATTAACCTCAATTTTGGTCCAATTCAATTCTAAACTTTAATTAAATATCCCCAATATATATTTAGACCAAATCCAACTCCAATTTGATTGACATTTGGGCCCAATTTCAATTTGAAGCCTAACGGCCAATTTTGGCCCATGATCTAAAACTAGCCCAAACCAACCCAATTCAACTCCAATTGGCCACAAATCTTTTCTAAGGCCTCCCTAACATCCTCATAAACAAAAAACTAACTTGATTTGCCCAAAATTTGAACTAAACTCCACCCAAACCTAACCCAAAACCAAAATCCCTTAAATTGACCTAAGCCCAAACCTAACCTAAATGGGCCCAAATCCCAAAATTAGAGCCCAACCAAAGTTGAAAAACTCTTTGTAACACTCACATAAACATTTCCCAACATTAATTTTATGTCAAATCCAATATTAGCCCAACCTTAGCTCAAGTTAGCCCAATTTGGCCCACCTTGGCCCCTTTACCAAAAAAGCCCAAATTAAACCCAATTCAATTCAAAATCACTTTAAACTTGTTCCAAACCACTCATGACACATGCCTAAAACAATTGCAACATTTATTTGGCACAATCCATTACAAAATTTTCATCCTAAATTTACTTTAAATCTAAAAGCCCACTTCCTTAAACCACTTTAAAAGCCCATCCAAAATGATTTCAAAAAGGCCAAAATCAATCCAAAGCCCACATGACACTTACATCTCATCATTCATTCAATTAAATTACTCCCTATGTTTTAAATTCATCATTGAATTTTTCTAAACTAATCAATGTGCAAAATTACCCCTAAATACCAAAAATCTTTAAAACCCTTTTTCATGAAACAATCCAACCTTTTCCAAGCCAAATGTAAGCCAAATGTGAGCCATTTACAAGCCATATGAAGCTATGAGAGTCTTGACACCTCACCATGTCATTTATGGCAAATGAAGGGGCCCCTTTCTTAAGCCTTCCTTAAGCCTTTTTAACCTTATCCATGATACACACTAAACCAAGTTAGCCACCTAATCCTTGATGGAGACTATACCATTTCCTCTTGGCTGACCCAAATAAACCTTTTCAGCCTAAATCCAGGCCTTGGGTGGTGCACCAAGCCCAAAACCATGGGTTGACCCATTTGAACCCAAAATAACCTTCTCCCCATGCTATTTCAATCCAACTCCTTTACCCATGTCAAAAGCCAATTGCTGGCACCAAACTCAAGCACTGGCCTCCCTGACCCTGAGGGTGACCCATGCCTGGCCGGCCAGCCACCGCAGCCGCCGGAAACCACCAGGTCGAGAGGCTTAATTTGAATAAAAAATTCAATTTGAACTTGCTGAGCTGTCCCATGTCCAATGACCACTGTAGCTGTTCTTCCCTTGGCCAAGGCAGTTGATCCAAGCCGTTAAACCCTCCTAGGAGGCCCTCCAGCCACCTTTATTTAAACCCACTCACCTCTCAGCCAAACAAGGTGATGAACCAGACCTTAAGGAAACTCTGCCAAAATTGCTCAGGACATTCTCCTAACCTGCAGCGATTGATCCCAGAGTGTTCCTTTGCCCTAAACCCCATAAACAGAGCTCAATTTCTGAGTTGAAAAACCACCCAAAAATAGGACACTTCACCACATTGAGCCAATCTTCAAATTGATTGACCTTACACCTTCACCAGACCAAGAGGAGAAGTTCCCCAGCAAAAGCCTCCTCACCAGGCCAGCCATTGCTTCAAGCCTCCAAGCTTTGTGATCGGCCTTGGTCACTTTAATACTTAGATAATTCCCCAGAGCCAGGGACTTCATCTAGAGCTTGCTTGGACTCAATCGAAGGTGATACAACCCTCAGATCGAAGCTTCACTTCTCTGAGCAAAGGTATGAACTCATTCTTCCTCCTGAGCTTCCATCAACTCTCCATTTTTTTGGGTTAATTTCATAGCCTATAAACTGTATGGATGTGTTCGTCTCTTCAAGACGAATCGATATAGTATAAGAACTCAAAAATCCATTGAGAATCGAGAGAGATATTAGGGTTTGAGTGTGGACGGTCACGGGTGCACACTCGTCGTAGACGATGACCAGGAGCCGTTGGATCACGCGTGTATCAAGCGGACGGTTGAGATCAAGCCGGACAGCGCAATAGTACGTGAACCGCGGGCCCCTGGAGCACTGAGTCAGATGGCGGCGCCGAATCACTGAGCGACGCGTGGGCTTTCTATCCTCCGTAGGTTGACGTGGCGCTGAGTCGGATAAGTAGAAAATTAGGATATTTTTGAATTATTTAAATACTGCAACTTCAAAAATTCATATCTTTGCATAGAAAAATCACAAAAATAAAATAAAAATACCCTCTTGCTCAGTGCATAGAGTAGAATAATGTGGAAAAGAAATCAAATTAATTGGATGAGTATTTTATTTTTAATAATTTATTTACTATTTCTAATGTTTTGATTCTCCATTTGGATAAACAATTCACCATGGCATGAGACCATAAGGCTTTTGAAGCCTCTAATTTTGGGAACATTCCCTGACTTTTTCATGGTCAGAGGCCATCTCTGTGAAAAGTTATTGATTTTTCAAGTTCATGTCACTATTTTAGGTATTTTAATTTCAATAATTAGTATGCTGTAAAATAAATTCTAGGAAAATTTGGTGATGTTTCTTAGGACTAGGGGACCCTATAAAAAATATATTTTGAGCTGATTCATTCATAATAACCTTAATTGGCCTAAACCCCTAAAATTGAATTTGAATTAATTAGGGTTAACCACACACCAAATTGACTTGAAAACAATTCTCCATTACTCTTTAGGGTCAGAGGAACCTTACATAAAATTTTGAAATCAATTGAACTTGATTAACCCCACCAAATAAATTGATTAAGCCTCATAAGCAAAATGGAACATTAAAAATTCATAACTCCAAAAATACTTTTCAAAAACTCACAAAAATGGTTTTGGAGCTTCTCTGATATCAGGGGAGTTCAGGAAAATTAAAATTGGAATTTTCTAAAAAATTTGATTTTTTCACAATATTTTAATATTTTAATAATTAAAAAATAATAAAAATAACAAAATATTAAAAATCATAAAAATGTTACATTTTGACTCCTAATCACTTAGGAATAAACCAAGTATTTTTCCTAAATCCCTAGGATAAGATATTGAATTTTAAAGGCATAATATAATTTTAATATTAAAAAATGAAATTTTAACCTTTTTCACTAAAATAATTCTAATAAATCAAGAAAAAATAAGAAAATTGTAAAATTTTTTTCTCTGGACTCCTTGAGGTCAGAGAAATTTAAAAAAAAATATAAAATCTATTTTTTTAATTTTTATTTCATTTTAAAATTAATTAATACTCCAAAATTAAAAATAATTATAATAAATAAAATATACTTAAAAAATGACAAAAATTGGTTCAAGTGGTCCTCTAGTCATTAGGAACATCCCATAATTTTCTTAAGAGCAGAAATCTTTCCTTGGTTATGTTGTTGAATTTTCTTTGAAAATCCGTATTTTATATTAAAAATAATTATATAAATAAATTAAATTCAGAAAAATCACATTTTCTTCTCTAATGTCTTAATTGACATGTGAGTGAGGTGACATAAAAAATTTCAAATTCATTTGAGCTCAATTTATGAGTTATGAAATAAAAAAGCATAAAAAGGGCATTAAGGTAATTAAAAATTTTAACCCTTAATTAAAACTTTAGGTTTAATCAAAATGGAGGGTAAAATATTTGATTTTAACTTTCTCTTGGATGATTGAAACTTAGGGAAATTAAAAGGGTAGGAACCCATTAAACACTTTGAAAATATCAAAATGAAACTCTAATTAATTAAATAATTTAAATTTTTGAAAGAACATATTTAAAATTTGGATTATTAAAATAAGGATATTATTAAGAGGATATTTATTCTTTAATTTAAAAATCCCTAAATGAGTCGCTTTAACAATATTTAGTTCTTAATTAAAAATTAAGATAATAATCCAAATTAAATAAAAAATTAAAAGAAGATAACCTTTAAACGAAATAAAGCTTAAAATGTTATATGGTATAATAATTAAAAATCAAATTTAAAATCTTGGAATTAAGTTAAATTAAATTAAATTAAATTAAATTAAGCTAAAGTTTAAATTAAACTAAATTAACACTTAAAATTTAAATTAAATTAAATTTAAAATACTGAAACTAAAACTAAAATTAAAATTAAATTAAATTAAATTAAATTAAATTAAATTAAATTAAATTAAATTAAATTAAATTAAATTAAAATCAAATTAAATTAAATTAAATTGAATTAAAATCACATAACAACAAACCTAAATGAAATCATTAAGAGTTAAATCAAAATATATCAATAATTTCAAATACTTCTTTCTATCTAAGTAAATTTAAAACATGAACATCAATCTGAAATACTAAGATAACTGAAAGTGTAAAGATTTAAATTAAATCTAAAATAATTTGAACACTATTCCAAACTTAAAAAATTAGTAATTAAAACCTCATAATTAAATTAAATCACTTTAAATCATTAACTAAAACTTTTAATTACGGATGATTAAAATTCTCAATAAACCAACTTGCCCTTAAAGGCTTTAATTATTATAACTCTTAAATAGAGTATTAAGTGAAATGTTACCTCATTCATCAGGTAATCAAATACCCAAGTTCACTGAGCAAGAGTCAAAGTTTAACTAAACTCTTGGATGATTAATTCATATGTGCAACTAAATTTACTTGGACTCAAAATGATCCCAGAAGTCTTGAAAAGATGTTTAGGACTCGTCCTAAAAACTTACTCAATATAACAGGATGTTTTAGAAGAACAATTGAATCTAATTGTTCTTTGATGAAGAAAATCATCCTCAAACCAAACCAACAACCTAGACGTCATAGGAAATGACTAGTTATAGGATTAGGAATTTGGTAGACAACCAAAACCCTTTCCCTTAGCTTTACCTAGGTATTCCTTGCAAAATATGTTTAAATGCCTTAACATGTGTTTTAAGTGCAACTTGGGATGACGGGAAGATCCTCTAGGTATGCTTTTATTTTATTACAATTTACTTTATTGAAATTTACTTACATGCATTGCGCTTTACTTTTTCTTGCATGATAAACAAGATTGTTGCATGAAAACCAAAACCTTTAGGATAGCCCCTGAACTGAAACCAAAACTAAATTAAAAGTCATTGCAAGATAAAATTCACCGCCACAACATTCCAAAATATAAAACAACTCAAAATTTAATCACAAACAGAACAACAAAACTACAATTGTAACTAAATTAAAACGTCTCGTTGAATGATCGAGAATACCTCGGATGATGTAACCCACGTGTTGCTAAATGGATTTCTCACGGTCTAAATGAAAGTGTGGAACTCATTCAGTTGAGTTTAGCAAATTCATCTGGATTAAGTGAATTCGATGAAAATAATGGTGCCGGGATGACGGAACCGTGGGATCTTAATCGAGTCTGTTTAAACAACTTTAAGATTTGTTTTAATTAAAATATTAAAAACACTTGGATTTTAAGATTTTCTCTAAATCAAAACACTTCTCTCATCTCCTGATTTATGACTTCTAAAACTAAACCTCTGCAACAACAAGGAGCTCGGAGCATGGTGGGCAGCTCGACCATCGTCATCAGCAAAACTCGGATCTACTTCAGCAAAACTTTCTTAGAATTAAATAACAAAACCATAGGACTTTGAGGTAGTTTGTCTAGTGCAACATAAATCCTTAACTTTTCGTTAGACATTTGCATAATCATGTTATGCAAATTAAGCTCTAACCGGTCTTAGGACTCTGAGGTAGTCGTTTGGTACGACATAAACCCTCACATCTTCGAGGCTATTTGTGTGATTATATCATACAAATATAAGACCTAAATAAATAAAAAGGGTAAGATGAAACATTTAATGAACTCCCAAATTGAAGCCAAATAATAGGATAGTTTGGGAAGTTGCCAAGATTCTACTTGGATCCTCAACTTCTCCTACTTTTCTTCCTTTGGACTCCTGAAATTAACTGTTCCAAACTTGATCCATTCCCTATTGAGATCCCAAAATTCAATCCTTTGAAACCTTAAACTTTGAAATTCTTGAGAGCAAAACCACTAATCATTATTGAGAGTTTTCTTAAATGATTCCCGTCATTTAAGATGTAATTAACTATAGGGGCTTGCCCTTATAGGGAACTTTAAGAACCTGGGTAATATAAACCCCGCTTAATTCCTTTATATTAAGCAGGGGAATTTGTCGGCTTATAAAATTGGTTCACAGACCAAACTGATGTCACAAATCTTTTAGTTTATTTAATCGAGCCCCATCATCAAGCAGTGTGTCTATTCCTCGAGATAAATACGTGTTTTGTGGTGTGATGCTCGTTTATATAAATTATTCGGGATGTGAGATCAGTTTGATTTCATATCTTAAAATTTTCAAATTTAAAAATTATTTTTAAAATCAAATACTACTTTTCAAATTATATATTTAAATTAAATTAAAAATTCACCAACAACTTCTGTAGGCGACCTTTTCAAAATACAACACTCAACCTAAAAATATGCCGACAACTCCTAGCAGTAGAACTTCACTTTAGATAACTAAAATTTTATTCCAATTAAACATTATGGAAGATTGGATGAAAGTTTTTAGTGACAAGGGTTAATTTTATAAGGGTAAGATATTTGTTATGAAAGGATTTAATTATAGTTGATTATTTAAAGTAAAGAAAACTATATTTTTGAAAATGTTAAGAGACTTAAAGTAATTATGTGTTGAGAAAAGATTGTGACTTTATGATGAACAATAAAGTTGATACTTATGTATAAAGTAAAGAGGTGTTTCAGGTTTGAACTTTACAAAAAGGAGAGTGAAGTTCAAAATCATTAAAGGCTATCTAAATACAGTAATCTTCATCAAAAGGAAAGAAAAAGAAATGAAAAAGATGGATTGAAAAATAATCCCAAAAATGAAAAAGAAAAATAAAAGAGAAAAAAAAGAAAAGAAGAAAAGAAAAGGAAAATATATGAGGAGAAGCTTGAGGAGAAGCCTAATAAAAAATTGGCTTCACTTGAGTCATCTTAAAGGGAGAACCTGATTTCATTTCTGAATTTATACTTATAGTATTAGCCTACATTCTGATGAAGTTAGCATGAATTTCATTTCATATAGTTTTTAAAGCACTCTTAATGTGACAAAATATGGTTATCTTGAAATGAATAGGAGACTAGAACCCTTAGGCTTGATTACTGAATCCTCTTATACCTGAAGGGTCGACTTAAGTTGCTAAATTTCTTTCTAAAAATCTTTCCAATATATTTCTTTGAATGAAGAATTTTAGTGGTTCAACAGGTGAAAAGTACATTGCTGTGAGTTATATATTTATGTACTAAAACGATTACCCATTTTTTGTGATATTGCACTTTAAAGAAAGGTATTTTTCATGATTTGTTCCAGGTATGATGGTTTTAGGTGAATGGAGTGAAAAGATGCAAAAAGGAATGAATCCAGAGCGAAAAAGAGCAAATTGGAATAAAATAGCCTCTGGCACCGCCGGCGCCGACGGCGCCCTCTTCTAGAGACTTCAGCAAATTTTGGCATGATAGAGCGCCACTGGCGCCGTATGTCGGTGCAGTTCAAATTGAAGAGTTTTGTCAAACTTTTGAAGTGGTGCTTGAAGAAACTCTTGGGGAATTCATTCCTAACATAAAATTAACTGCTTTAGACGAAATGTAAAGAGGAAAAAAGGTGTGTGTGGCTGTAGAGAGTTAGAGAGAAGTGTGAGTTTAGAATTAGGGTTTGTGTGAAAGTGTGATTTGAAGAGAGATTCTTCTCTAAGGAAGGAAGGGAGGTAAAGTGAGAGAGTGCTTCTTGCTCTTCATTCTAAGGAGGAAATCAAGTGTTGCAAGGAAAAGAAGAGGAACTTCAAGGGGTTTTCTTGGGGAAGAGAAAGAGATAAGTGGTATTTGCTATTGTGGTTTGTATGACTCCACTTTTATATATAAAATCCATGTTTTATTATACCTTCTCCATGAATTCTAAGTAGTTTCCTTTGTCTTTCTTCTTACATAAAGATGTGATGGTGTGATGATGTGGTTTTGATGTGCATTTTAAAGAGAAAAGAAATTGTGATGGTTTTTCATTTGGAACTTAATTTACTTTTCGATCTGGCCAATTGAATTGTTAAGATATGTTGCGGAACATTAATCCCTAAAGGATTGAATGTCCTACAACAATAATGAAGAATCCATTCAATGTTCATGAATGAGCTGTGTAGTTCATGGAGATTGAGTGTAAATAAATAGGGAAATATATTTTGATGGACTTCAAATTGGAGGTTTCAAGGTGACAGGATGGGATCCCCAATTTGGTCCTATGATTAGTAACTAAAGCCTATGGTTAGCCATCGGGTGAAGGGTGAGTGAGAGCTCCGTAGTGACAGCCGGTATCCTCCCAGCCTAGCCTTAGATTTAGTGACTAAACTTAGGATGTGTCAATGTTCTTTACATGCTTGGAAGAGGCGGTACTCTTTTGAGGGTAAAGAAGCATTTATGCTCCTATTTGGCCCAATACCTTAAATTATTAATCTACATCATTCACCCTTCATATTCTTATTGTAAGGAGGAAGACACCTTTCATATATAAGTATCTTTTAAATTGCAAGAGTTAGTGTGAGTGTGTTAGTTAATTTAATTTAGTGAATAGAAGTAACTGTGGCTTGATTTATTGTTACAATATCTTGAATTCTGCTAGTAGTAGTAAACTTGAACTTTCATTGCAATTCGGTATTGGATTTTAGTATTACCTTATCTATTTTAAAGTACGTTGCCTTCCCTGTGGGATCTATAACCACGACTCCATTAGAGCCCTGTAGTACTTGATACGATACGTATACTTGCGTTGAACTTTGGAATTTAAAAATCATTATAAATATATAAGTTTGAGTTCATAAGTTCTTGCAAATAGAAGTTCGAGGTCAGTATTGTCTCATCAACAATTAGTAAGAATCACATGCAATTATATGGGTGAAAATTGTAGTTCTTATAATTAAATGTAATATTTTAGAAGATATTTTAAAAGGGAGTAAAATTAGAGGACTTTAGAGTGACAGGCTAAAACCCCCTAATTTGGTTTGAAGACTTGAGTTTTGTTATGAGAAGTTTTTCCTCAGGTGGAGGAAAATGAGGGAACTCTAAAGTGAGAGCTGGTATCTTCCCTGCCTAACCATTTTCAAAATGATAAAATTTCAAATTAACCAATGTTCTTTATAGAACCAAGTAAGGGTAAAGAATACATTTGCTTCTATTTATCAAAACACATTTAAATACTTCCACAACGATATTTTCATAATTATTACTACTTTATAAAGGAAAGAAAAAGATATTCTAGTTAATAGTGTTCTTCATACAATGTTTATAGTTGTTATCATTTTAATTTCTTGCTTAACTTTTTATAAAGATATTTAAAGGGAAAAATCAACTTTTAAACTTTTCAAAATCAATACATACTTTCAAAAGCCATTTAAAAAGTAAAAAGATAATTTTTTTTTATTTCTTTAAAAAGTTTTTACATTTCCCTGTGGGTTCGATATCTCGGGGCTTAATCAGAAAGTCCTATATTACTTGAAAAAATGATACGTATACTTGCGTAGTATCTACATTATAAATAATAATTTTTCATATCATAATTATAAGTATAAATATTCGGCGGAGTCAAATTTTTAGTGTCGTTACCGGAGAAATTAGTTAAAAGTGCATTTGTAAAGTAAATTAAGAATATTTTAAATTTTTACTTTTCTTTGTTTTTGTTAGTGTGTTGTATTTTTTTTGTTTTATTGTTGTATACGTAGTTCTGGTTCTGAGGGACTTGTGTCTTACGATTCTGAATTAGAAAAAACTATCAGAAAAATAAAAAAAAATTTAAAATACAGAAAAAGATAAAAATATTCAAGAAATGGCAAATCATCAAAATCAAAATAATGGCATCCATCAAGAATTAAGACCTTTAAGAGATTATGCTAACCCTATTGTGGATGAACTTCATGGTAGTATTCAACACCCTGCTGTAGCTGCTAATTCTTTTAAGCTTAAACCTGCTATTATCCAAATGGTGTCTAATAATCAGTTTGGGGGAGCAACAACTGAATATCTTAATTTGCATTTTGCTAATTTTCTAGAGTTGTGTGCTACTTTTAAATATGATGGAGTTTCAGATGATGCTATTAGACTTAGACTTTTTCCTTTCTCACTAATGGATAAAGCTAAAATATGGTTAAATTCGTTAGCACTAGGATCAATTAGAACTTGGGGTGACTTGTCACAAAAATTCCTTGCTAAATATTTTCCACCATCTGAGACTGCTAACTTGAGAAATGATATTACATCTTTTTGTCAGTTTGAAGGGGAAGCAATATATGAAGCATGGGAAAGATTTAAAGATCTCCTTAGGAAATTTCCACATCATTCTATACCAGATTGGTTAATAATTCAATTTTTTTATAATGGATTAGTTGGATCTCTTAGATCGATCATCGATGCTGCTGCTGGTGGATCATTAATGTCTAAACAATTTTCTGATGCTTATGCTTTGATTGAAGAAATGGCTACTAATAATTTTCAATGGCCTTCTGAAAGGTTAAATCCTAAAAAGGTAGCCAGTGTTTGTCGGCATATTTGTAGGTTACGTGTTTTGAAAAAGGGGGTCGCCTACAAAAGTTGTCGGCGAATTTTAGATTTTAAATTTAATTTAAATATATATATATATATATATATATATATATATATATATATATATATATATATATATATATATATATATATATATATATATATATTAGAAAGTAGCATTTGATTTTGAAAATAATTTTAAGTTTAAAAATTTCAAGATATGAAATCAAACTGATGTCACATCTCAAATAGTTTATATAAACGAGCACCGCATCACAAACCGTGTATCTATCTCGAGGAATAGATGCACTGCTTGATAATGGGGCTCGATTAAATAAACTAAAAGATTTGTGACATCCGTTTGGTCTGCCAACCAATTTTATAAGCCGACAAGTTCCCTTGCTTAATATAAATGAATTAAGCAGGGTTTATATTACCTGGGTTCTTAAAGTTCCCTATGAGGGCAAGCCCTTATAGTTAATTACATCTTAAATGACAGGAATTATTTAAGAAAACTCTCGATAATGATCAGTGGTTTTTCTCTCAAGAATTTCAAAGTTTTAAGTTTCAAAGGATTGAATTTTGGAAATTTCAATAGGGAGTGGATAAAATTTGGAACAGTTTATTTTGGGAATTCAAAGGAAGAGAAGTAGGGGATGTCACGGACCAGAAGCGAACTTTGGTGACTTCCCGACTATCCTATTGTTTGGCTTCAATTTGAAAGAATTATTTAATGTTTCAATCCTGCCAATTTTAGTTAATTAGGACTTATATTTGTATGACATAATCATACAAATAGCTTCAAAGATGTGAGAGTTTATATCGTACCAAATGACTACCTCAGAGGCCTAAGACCGGTTAGGACTTAATTTGCATAACATGATCATGCAAATGCCCAACGAAAAGCTGAGGATTTAAGTTGCATTAAGAAAACTACCTCGAAATCCTATGGCTTGGTTATTTAATTCTAAGAAAGGTTTCGCTGAAGTAGACACAAGTTTTGCTTATGAAGATGGCCGTGCTGCCGACTATGCTTCAAGCTCCTTATCGTTGCAGAGGTTTAGTTTTAGAAGGTGACAATCAAGAGATGAGCGAAGTGTTTTAGTTTAGAAATGTTCAAAATTGAGATGGCTTAATGTTTTAATTAAAATAAATCTTAAAGTTGATTAAGCGGAACCGATTAAGATCCCACGGTTCCGTCATCCCGTCACCGCTATTTTCATCGGATTCACTTAGTTCAAATAAATTTGCTAAACTCAACTGAATGAGTTCCACACTTTCATTTAGACCGTGGAAAATCTCGTTAGCAACACGTGAGTTACATCATCCGAGGGATTCCCAATCATCCAATGAGACGTTTTAATTATAGTTGTAATTGCAGTTTATTTTTGTTGGTTATTAAACTTTGAGTTGTTTAAACATGCTGGGTTCAATCATTTTTATGCATTTGTAAGTACAGGAAAGTAAGACATTTAATAAATCACAGAATGTGAATTGCAATAAACTTAAATGCATACCTGGTGGGCTTTCCTGTCATTTTCACCTGCACTTAAAACACATGTTAAGGCATTTATACGTTGCAAATACCTAGGTAAAGCTAAGGGAAGGTTATGGTTGACTACCAAAATTCTAATCCTATAGTTAGTCAATTTCTATGACGTCTAGGTTCTTGTGTTTTGTTAAGGATGATTTTCTTCACCAAAGAACAATGAAGTCCCACTGTTCTTTTAAAACATCCCATCAAGTTAGAGAAGTGCTCGGAACTGAATTCTGAACATCTTCTTAAACATTTTAGGGATTACTTTAAGTTCAGTTAGCTTCGTTATGGTGATGAATCACTCATCCAGGTCACTCTTGCTCAGTAAATTAGGATGTTTTATTATCCTTGTGAGTAAGGTGACATTTCATTTGATGTTTCATTTAAGAGTTATAATAATTAAAGCCTTTAGGGGCAAGTTAGTTTATTAAGGGGTTTTAACCATTCTTAGTTTAATGTGATTTAGTTATGATTAATCTACTTTTGTCTTTTTAAATTATTTTTAAGTTTGAAATAGTGTTCAAGTTGTTCAATTCAATTAAGTTTTATTATTTTAAATAATCTTAACATTTTAGATTGATCTTCTAAATGTTTTAAATTTATTTTAAATTCAAGTTTCAAGCATCTTCAGATTAGTTCTAATGTCTTGAAGTATTCCAATTTAGTCTTAACGTTTTGAATTTATTTTAATTTAAGTGTTGGACAATTTCAAATTAATTTCCTTTAGTGTTTTCTTTCTTTTTAATTTAATTATAAGATTTTTCCAAAAAGTATTCCTCTATTAAAATATTAATTTCAGTCTTCATTTTAAAGTTCCATTAATTTATACTTAAATAATGTTTAATTAAATTTTTTATTAAGGGATTTAATTTAGAGGATTAGAATTTTCTTATATTACACCCCTTTTAATCTTTAATCATTCAAGCTTTAAATTATCTTCCAAATCTTATGTAATTTAATAATAGATAGGATCAAAGATTTACCCTTTCCCTTTGGTTAAGCCTAAATTTTAATTAAGGTTAAAATCCTTTAATTACCTTAATGCCCTCTAAAGCATATTCATCTCATTATTCATCAAATTAAGCTCAAATGAACTTAAAATTTTTATGTCACCTCTCCCACATGTCAATTAAGACATTAGAGGAGAAAATGTGATTTTTCAATTTTTAATTTAATTAATATAATAATTTTAAGGGAAAATAAGGATTTTCAATGAAAATTTCATGACATGACCAAGAGGAAGTTTCTATAATTAGGAAAATTATCGAAGGTTTCTATTGACCAGAGGATCACTTGGACTAATTTTGGTGATTTTTTAGATTTTATTTTATTTATTATAATTATTTTAAATATTAGAGTATTAATTAATTATAAAATAAAATTAGAGTGAAAAAATGGGTTTTATATTTTTCTTAAATCTCTCTAATCCCAAGGAGCTTAGAGAAACAAATTTTATATTTTCTGATTTTTCTTTAAATTTTTAGAATTATTTTAGTGAAAAGGGTGAAAAATCCATTTTTAATATTAAAAATTACCCTAAGCCTTTAAAATTTAAAATCTTTACTTAGAGACTTGGGAAAAAAATTTTCGTTGTTTCCTAAGTAATTAGGGGACTAAATATGATATTTTTATGAATTTTAATATTTTTATGATTTTTATAATTTTTTAATTATTAAAATATTAAAAGTTAGGTTAAAATTGAAGTTTTTTAAAAAAATCCAATTTTAATTTTCTTATACTCCTGTGAAATTAGAGAAACCTCAAAATCAATTTGGTGAAATTTTGAAATGTATTCTGAGTTTTATGAATTTTTTAAGTTTAAATTTAACTATGGTATTTAGAAAATCCACTTAATGGGTTAAAACATCTTTACATAACTTGAAACTTTTTATGGGGCTTCCTCTGACCCTAAAAATCAGTGGAGAATTGATTTCAAGTTATTTTAATTTTTATTTTGCTCTTATTAATTCAAATTTGGTTTTAGGTTAATTGAGCCACTAGGATTATTTATAATGTTTTGGTTCATGCCATAATTATCCCAAGTTCCTCTGGTCATAAGGAACCTATTCTAATTTTCCTGGAATTTTTCAAATAGTATGATAATTATTGGAATTAAAATACCAAAACAGGCATAAAAATTTGAAAAATAGATAACTTTCCATAGACATAGCCTCTAGCCTTAAAAAATTCAGGGAATGTTCCCAAGATCAGAGGCTACAAAAGCCCTATGGTCTCATGCCATGGTGAATTGTGTGTCTGAGTGGAGAATTAAAATACTCAGATCACTGTTTAACTAATTAAAAATTAAATACTCAATAAAATAGATCAATTCTTTTTCCACATTGTTCTCCTCTGTTCACTGAGCAAGAGGGTATTTTTCTTTTAATTTTGTGATTTTTCTAAACAAAGTTATGAATTTTCAAAGTTATGGGGATTTAATTGACACAAAAAAGGGATAATTTCCTACTTAAGTGACGCGGCGCCACGGCAACCTAGGACGGGTCTGAAGCTCCACGGGTCTCCTTCTGATTAGACGCCACCATCCACCTTAGCGCCACACGGCTCCGCAGTTTCGTCCCGTCTCCCGATCTGGCGTGATCTGAGCCATCCATTGATTATACGCGCGATCCAACAGTTGCTGGTCATCGTCCTCAACTGGTGTGAGCCGAGCACCGTCCACCTTCTAGCCCTAAAATCTCACTCGATACTCAACCAAATCGAGTGTAGTTTCTTCCTACATGCTCGTCAAGACTAGAGCTACACATCTATACGGCTAATGCGCATTGAAATCAAGTAAAACAAAATGGTGAATTGCTGGGAGCTCGGGAGCAAGAGGATTCTCCATACCTTAGTCAAAGAGGTGAAGCCTCGATTGCATGTGCTCAGCACGTTCTTTGGAGTCCCAAGAGCCTACAGATTGAGCCTTGAGTGCTAGTGAAATGCCTGGCTATAACTTCGTCCAAGTCCGATTTTAAGCTCTGGTCGATAGAAGAAATGGCTGGCCTGGTGAGAGGGCTTTCACTCAGGAACTTCCTCTCTACCTCTGGTGAAGGCATGGGAGGCGTTAATTGCAGTTTTGTGGAGTTTCAAGGGTTGTCCTATTTCTAGCTTGATTTTCGCTGAGAAATTGGGCTCAGCCAGTGGGGATCAGGGCAGGAGAACAGTGGGGTTCTTCTTCTCTAGGCTGGGAGAAGCTTTTGGGAGAGAATTGGGGAGGTTTTGTTGAGAAAAATTTCAACACCTTTCTCATGGCCAAGAAGAGGTGTTTAAATGGCTAGGGCCATTCAGCTGCTCTTGGGTTCAATTAAGGGGTTAATTCTGTTCCTTAGGTGGAGGGAAGAGAGCCTCCAAGGTTTAATTTAGCTGAGGTGGATAGTTGGGGAGATTTGGGTGAGCTTAGCCTAGTGGTGGCTCTCGATTTTGACTCCCTCAGGCGAAAGGACAGGGGAGCTCGCCCCAGGTCAGGTGAGTCAGGTGGGTAGGTTTAATGATGATTAATCATTTATGGGAGGATTTAGGGTGACGTAAAAGGAGATTTATCCACTTAAGGGAAGAGATCCTCTAAAATGGGAGACCCTTGGTCCATGGCTCACTTAGCTTGGGCTAGGTGGATCTAGGGTGGTTCCTAAGGTTCAAATAGTGGCTATGGAAAGGTTGGTATAGCCACATTTGGTTCAATTTGGTTAGGTTAGGTCATGGGTTCAATTTGGTCCATTTGGGTTTAGGTTGGGCTAACTTGGGTTTGAGTTTGATTTAGGTCCAAATGTCTTAAGCAACATTGTAGAAATGATTGCCATGAAGAAGTTTCATGAAGACATGGAAAGGTTTTGAGTTCAATTGCAAGGTCAATTAGGTGGATTTTAGGATTTTGGTTAATTTGGGCAAGGTTGGATCAAGTTGGGTCCAAGTTGGGTTATTGAAAGTTTCAAATGGTCTAGGGGAATGTATTGAAGAGTTCCCAAAATCAATTGGGAAGAAATTTTAGGATTAGGTCAATTAATTTGGTAGATTTAGGGCATAGATTCAATTTAGGTCAAAATGGGGTAATCTTGGTTTTCAAATGGATTTGGGTTAAGCTTAGGCTCCAATTGGGACAATTGAAGGTTGCATGGGTTTCATGGGAGTGTCATGGAAGGTTCAGGATTGAAATTTGGAAGGAAAAAAAGTTGACATTAGGTTAATTGGGGGATTTGGATTAAATAGGCAAATTTGGGGTTTTGAATTTCAAATGGAATTGAACTCAAATGTGAACTAATTTGGACTTGGATTTAGTGTAAATTGGCATTGAGGATGTTGAATTAAAGTTTATAATTGAAATTGGGCAAGATTGAGGTCAAATGGGTTGATTTGGTTTGACATTGGGTCCAATTAGGTTAAAATGGGTCAAATTAGGGGTTTTGATAATATTGGGTCAAATTGACAAAATTGGCCTATGGTGTAGTTGAAAAAATGAAATTGGGAATATTTGGGATGTTTTGGAATTTTTTGGGAATTTTTGGAATTTTTGGGGCAAAAAGGGTATTTAGGGTTTTAAGAGGGTATTTGGAGGGTATTGGGGTATTTTGGTGGATTTATGAGGTGGGAATTGTTTTAAAATGATTTTTAAGATTTTTGAGAATTTTGCGTAATTTTTGGGAACATTTGGAGAGTTTTGGTAGTTATAGGGGCAATTTAGGTAATTTTAGGTAGGCTTGAGGACCCAATGTCAAAACCAGAAATTTTGAGCAAAATGGAATTTGGGTATGGTAGGGAGGGTGGAAAAGCTTAGAGTGAGCCATGGACCAAAAAGGTGTTCATTTTTGAACATCTCATAGGTTGTTCCTAACCCTCTTAGCCAAGGGCTAGGGGTTTGGACTTAGCCACACGAGTGCTCCAAAGAACCAGGAGTCAAGATTGGGTAGAGATGGTTTAGGGTTTAGGATGGGTGTGAGAGTACAGTGTGTGCAAACCAGACCTCACCAAGACCAGGCTACCTAGGGCAGTCCTAAGGCTTGAACATCCTATAGGAATTCATCCTGTTTTCCTGCACATTGTTCCCAACCTTCCAATTGATTTAGAGGTTGATGACCATCTATGTAGGATTGCAAAGAGAATCAAGACTTGGTTTAAATTTCTAAAAGGTGGGTTCCATCTCTAGTCCTCTAGGATAGTCAAGGAGAAGTCCTATGGCTAGATCCTAAGCACTAAGAGGAAAGAAAAGACCTCACCAAAAATGAGGTCAACAAATGGACCCCCAATAGGTGTGGTGTGCTAACCAAGCACACCATGCGTATTGGCATTGACCGAAGAGACCAACAGAAACAACACAAACATCCAAGTGACACACTTAGAATGAAATGTAGAAAATTTTCGCTGGGGAGTATCAGGTAAACCTCCAAGACTGAAGATTCTAGAACTCTCGCTGGCGGAAAAGGAGGTGAATTTCAAATCACAAGGTTTGGAGAGACCGGATTTTAGATTTTCTTCATTTTTTATTTCATGTTTTAATTTTGAGTTTGAATTTTGATTTAATCGGGGTTTCGATTTAAATTAAAATCTAATTTAAAATCAATTTTAAGGTTATCTTCAGTGAAATTTTGAATTTAGAGTGAGAATTGGTACCTAGGTCCCAACCTCAGGATTGAAAAGAGGACTTGAAGTTAGGTTCTAGCCTCGAGGATTTGAAAGAGAACTAAAATTTAGGCTCTAGTCTCGGGAAGAGAACTTGAAGTTAGGCTCCAGCCTCAAAATTTTAAATGAGAGCTAGAATTTAGGCTCTAGCCTCAGGAAGAGAACTGGAAGTTAGGCTCCAGCCTCAAAAGTTTGAAAGAGAACTAGAATTTAGGCTTTAGTCTCAGGAAGAGAATTGGAAGTTAGGCTCCATCCTTGAAAGTTTAAAAGAGAACTAGAATTTAGGCTCTAGCCTCAGGAAGAGAGTTGGAAGTTAGGCTCCAGCCTCGAAAGTTTGAAAGAGAACTAGAATTTAGGCTCTAGTCTCAAAAAGAGAACTGGAAGTTAGGCTCCTGTTGACCTCATTTTTGATGAGGTCCTCTCTTCTCCTTTTAGTACTTAGGATCTAGCCTTAGGCTTTTCCTTTGACTATCCTAGAAGACTAGAAATGGAATCCACCACTTAGAAATTCAAACTACTTCTTAACTCCGTGCAAACCCCGCAAGCTTGATTGTAAACCCCTAATCACCTAGAAGGTTGAGATCAAATGTGGAAGTTTAAAGGATGAGTTCCCTATAGGACACTTTGGCCTTAGGATCACCCTGGGTGACCTGGTCTGATGAGAGCTGACTTACACATACACTACACCCTCACACACACATCCTGAAAACTACACCTATACCCAACTTGATCTCCTGACTCATGTAGGTAATTCACATGGATGGACCTCAACCCCTAAGCCCCTGGCTAAGAAGGTTAGGAACAACATAGTGAATGCCTCAAATGAGTCCTTTCATGAATCATATGAGCTTATCATGGCTTCATGGCTTCACCAAAATGATTCCATTTCACTCACACTTGCTCAATTTTCATTTTTCCAAAATTTCAATTTTTGACCCCCGGGGCCCCGGACCCACCTAGCCTAAAAAAAAAAAAAAAAAAACCCTTAAAACTACCCAAAACCACCAAAATTTCCAAATCACCCAAAACTTTTCCAAAGTCAACCTTGAACATTTCCTAACAATTCAAATTGATCATCCATAACCAAAAATACCAAAATTTCCAAAAATACCCCCAATACCCTCTAATTTACCAAAATGTCCCTCTTGACCCAAAAATCCAAAAATCAAAAAATTCCTAGAAAATTCCAAAAAATCCCAAATATTCCTAATTTCATTCTGTTCAACTAAACCATGGACCAATTTTTCCAATTTACCCCACTTTTACCAAAACCCCCAATTTAGCCCATTTTAAACCCAAGTGAACCCAATGTCAAACCAAACCACCCCAATTGACCTCAATTTTGGTCCAATTCAATTCCAAACTTCAAATCAATATCCCCAATATCAATTTAGACTAAATCCAAGTCCAATTTGATTGACATTTGAGCCCAATTTCAATTTGAAGCCTAAGGCCCAATTTTGGCCCGTGACCTAAACCTAGCTCAAACCAACCCAATTCAACCCCAATTGGTCCCAAACCTTTTCAAAATCTTCCCTAACATCTCCACAAATAAAACACTAACATAGTTTGCCCATAATTTGGACCCAAACCTTACTCAAATTAAACCCAAACCCAAAATTCCCTAAATAGGCCTAAATCCACCATGAACCCAAATAGGCCCAAATCCCAAGATTAAAGCTCAACCAAGGTTGAAAACTCTTTGTTACACTCCCATAAACATTTCTCAATATTGACTTTACATCAACTTCAACATTTGCCCAACCTTAGCCCAAGTTAGCCCATTTCGATCTATTTTGACCCTATCACCTAGGGGACCCAAATTAGACTCAATTCAATTCCAAATCACTTAAAATTTGTCTCAAATCACTCATGACACATCCCTAAACAAAACCCAACATTTATTTAGCATGGTCCTTTGTAAAATTTTTCATCTAAAAGCCCATTTTGAATCATAAAAGCCCATTCCCTTAAACCATTTTTAAAGCCCACCTTTACCAAATTTTAAAAGCCCAAACCAATCCTAAAGCCCACATTACAATCTCATCTCATCCTCACTCAATTAATATCAATCCCTAAGTGCTAAATCCATCATGAAAATTAAACCAAAATGATATTATGCCAAATCCCATCAAATAAGCCCAAAAATTCCAAAAGTTCCTAAAACCCTTTTCCATAAAAATTGACCAAACTCTTGCCAAGCCAAACGTGAGCCATGAAGCCATGTATAAGCCACATGAAGCCATAGATGGTTTGACTTTTCACCAAGCTATTAATGGCAAGGGGAGGGGGGCCTTTTCTAAGCTCTCACTAAACCTTTTTAACCATTTTAATGTCTCACCCTAACCAAAAATTAACTTAAACAAAATTGATGTGGACTTCACCACACATGTGAGCCTGACCCACCTGATCTCCTCAGCCCAAAATCAGGCCATGGGGAGATGAACCAAACCCAAAATAATGGCTTGGACCAAATCAAGCCAAAATGGACACTCCTCCATGCCACTTTGATCCAGCCCCTTTACACTTGGCAAAACTCAATTGAACCCACGGGAATCAAGCCCTGACTTCCCTGAGCATGAGCTTAACCTGACCCTGGCCGGCCATCCACCACAGTCGCCGGAAAATGCCATGGCCGAAACCTTGGGATGAGCTAAAGTTTGGAATTCCCATTTGCTGAGCTGCCCCATGCCCAATGGCTATTGCAGTTCTTCTTCCCTTGCCCTGAGCAGTTGATCCAAGCCCCTAACTCCCCCTAGGAAGCCATGGCCATGGCTATTTAAGCCAGCCAACCCCCCTCGGCCAAAAGGTTGGCTGAACCAAACCTTCACAGAATCCCTCCAAACTCCTAACAAAGCTTCTCCTAGCCAAGAGCAATCCATCCCCACTGTTCTCCTGCCCTAACTCCCACTGATTGAGCTCAATTTTGGAGTTCAATTCTCAGGCCAGAACATGACAGTCTCAAATCCTCCATCAAAATCAAATTAAACTCACCCACACCTGCACAAGACCAAGAGAAGGAGTTCTTCAGTGAAAGCCCCCTCTCCAGGCCACCCATTTGTTCTAGCCTCCAAAGGTTGAAAACGGGTATGGTGGAAATCAGGTCTAGGCAATTCCCCAGGGCTAGAGACTTCATCTAGAGCTTTCTTAGGTTCAATCAAAGGTGACACAACTCTCAGATCGAAGCCACACTTCTGTGAGCAAAGGTATGAGCTCTCTCTTCTTCCCGAGC
The DNA here is from genome assembly GCA_022702705.1 of Papilionanthe hookeriana x Papilionanthe teres. NCBI lineage: Eukaryota > Viridiplantae > Streptophyta > Magnoliopsida > Asparagales > Orchidaceae > Papilionanthe > Papilionanthe hookeriana x Papilionanthe teres. Next base: position 150,929,497 of record CM040424.1, on the reverse strand, counting down.
TTCTGAACATTCTCTATTTTGATTGGGTTAATTTCATGCCACATAAACTGTATGGATATGTTCGTCTCTTCAAGATGAATCCATAGAGTATAAGAACGTAGAAATTGGTTAAGAATCGAGAGAGATATCAAGCCTGGAAGATGGACGGCTCTCGGGTGAAGTCGATCGGAGACGATTAACGGATGCCGTCCATTCGCGCGTGTATTGGACGAACGGCTCAGATGGCGTCGGACCGGGAGATGATACATGAATGGCGGGCCCCCGCAGCACTGACTCAGATGGCGGTGTCGAATCAGAGCACGCTGCGTAGCCTTTCGGAGCTGCCGAGGTTGGCGTGGCGCTGCGTGGATAAGTAGGAAATTAGGGCTATTTTCTATTTATTTAATTACCAGAACTTTAAAAATCCATATCTTTGTATAGAAAAATCACAAAAATAAAATAAAAATACCCTCTTGCTCAGTGAATAGAGGAGAATAATGTGGAAAAGAAATCAAGTCATTTCATCAAGTATTTTATTTTTAATGATTTATTTACTCTCTGCATTGTTTTAATTCTTCATTTGCATAGGCAATTCACCATGGCATGAGACCATGGGGCTTTTGAAGCGTCTGAACTTGGGAACATTCCCTGAATTTTCCAAGGTCAGAGGCCATCCCTATGAGAAATTATTGATTTTCCAAGTTCATGTTACTGTTTTGAGTATTTTAATTCCAATAATTAGCGTGGTGAGAAATAAATTCTAGGAAAAATTGGTAATGTTTCTTATGACCAGAGGAACCTAGGAAAAATAGGTTTTGAGTTAATTCACGTGGAACAACCCTAATTGGTCTAAGCACCCAAACTTAAACTTTAATTAATTAGGGTTAATTACACATCAAATTAACTTGAAAATAATTCTCCACTGATCTTTAGGATCAAAGGAACATCACATAAAAATTTGAAATCAATTGGAAATGTTTAACCCTACTAAATAGATTAATTAACTCATAAAATACTTTTCAAAAATTCACAAAAATGATTTTGGGGCCTCTCTGACATCGGAGGAACTTAGGAAAATTAAAATTGTAATTTTCTAAAAAAGTTGATTTTTATCATTATTTTAATATTTTTAATAATTAAAAAAATAATAAAAATCATAAAAATATTAAAAATTACCAAAAATGGCACATTTTGAATTCTAATCACTTAGGAACAAACCTAGTATTTTTCCTATGTCTCTAGGGTAATATATTGAATTTTAAAGGTTTAAAACAATTTTTAAATTAAAAAAATGATTTTCTTTAACATTTCCACTAAAATAATTCTAATAAATCAAAGAAAAATCAAAAAAATATAAAATTTTGTTCTCTGATTTCCCTGAGGTTACAGAGATTTTTAAAAAAATATAAAATCCATTTTTCAACTTTTATTTATTTTTTAATTTAATTAATACATCAAAACTCAAAATAATTCAAATAAATAAAATATAATTCAAAAAATCACCAAAATTGGTCCAAGTGATCCTCTGGTCATTAGGGACATCCCATAATTTTCTTAAGGACAGAAACATTTCCTTAGTCATGTTATTGAATCTTCCTTGAAAACCTCTATTTTCCATTAGAAATAATTACATAAATAAATTATATACAGAAAAACCACATTTTCTCCTCTAATGTCTTAATTGACATGTGGGTGAGGTTACATAAAAATTTCAAGTTCATTTGAGCTTAGTTTAGTGAGTTATAGAATTATTAAGCTTAAAGGGCAAAAGGGTGATTAAAAAATTTCAACCCTTAATTAAAATTTTAGGATTAATCAAGAAGGGGAGGGTAAAATATTTGATTTTAAGCTGATTTTGGATGATTGAAACTTAAGTGATTAAGGGTAGAAACCTATTAAACATTTCAAATATAATTAAAATAAAACTTTAATTAATTAATTAATTGAAATTTTGGAAGAATAATAGAAATTGGAATTATTAAAGTAGGGATATTATTAAGAGGATATTTATTCTTTAATTTATGAATCCCTAAATTAATCACTTCAATAATATTTAATTCTTAACTAAAAGGATAATCCTAACTTAAAATTTAAAATGCTAAACAATTTAACAATTAAATTAAATTAAATTTAAGATGTTGAGATTAAATTAAATCAAAATCTAAATTAAGTTAACACCTTAACAATTAAATTAAATCATATTTAATATATTAAGATAAAATTAAAATTAAATCAAAATAAATTAAATCAAATTAAGTTGAATTAAAATTAAATTAAAATTAAATTAAAAATTAAATTAAAATTAAAATTAAATTAAATTAAATTTAAAATTAAATTAAATTAAATTAAATTAAACTAAATTAAATTAAATTAAATCAAATTAAATTAAATTAAATTAAGTTAAACTTAAATTAAATTAAAATTAAATTGAATTAAAATCATTTAACAACACACCTAAATGAAATCATGAAGAGTTAAACCAAACACTTAAAGTAGGTTTAAAAGATAAAGGTTAAATCTGAGATATAACATCATTTAAAATGTAAAGATTTAAATTAAATCTAAAAAAAATGACTTGAACACTATTCTAAACTTAAACTTTTTTTATAATTAAGTCAAAATTAAAATTAAATCAATAAAATACTTAATAAGTTGTTTTGCCCTTCTTAAAGCTCTTATTATTATAACTCTTAAATGAAGTATCAAGTGAAGTGTTACTTCACTTATAGGACATTCAAATGTCCTAGTTCACTGAGCAAGAGAACAAAACTTAAACTCCTGGATGATTAATTCACCTGTGCAACTAAATTTACTTGGACTCAAAACAATCCCAGAAATATTGAAAAGATGTTTAGGACTCGCCCTAAGCACTACCTCAATATGACGGGATGTTTTAGAAGAACAATTGAATCTAGTTGTTCTTTGATGAAGAAAATCATCCTTAAACCAAACCAAGAACTTAGACGTCATAGAAGATGACTAGTTATAGGATTAGGAATTTGGTAGACAACCAAAACCCTTTCCCTTAGCTTAACCTAGGTATTTCTTGCAAAATATTTAAATGCCTTAACATGTGTTTTAAGTGCAGCTTGGGATGACGGGAAGACCCTCCGTGTACGCTTTTATTTTATTGCAATTTACTTACATGCACTGTACTTTACTTTTTCTTGCATGATAAACAAGACTGTTGTATGAAAACCAAAACCTTTAGGATAGTCTCTGAACTGAAACCAAAACTAAATTAAAAGTCATTGCAAGATAAAATTCACCGCCACAACATTCCAAAATATAAAAACAACTCAAAGTTTAATCACAAACAGAACAACAATACTACAATTGAAACTAAATTAAAACATCTCGTTGAATGATCGGGAATACCTCGGATGATGTAACCCACATGTTGCTAACGGGATTTCCCACGGTCTAAATGAAAGTGTGGAACTCATTCAGTTGAGTTTAGCAAATTCATCTGGACTAAGTGAATTCAATGAAAATAACGGTGCCGGGATGACGGAACCGTGTGATCTTAATCGGTTCTGTTTAAACAACTTTAAGATTTGTTTTAATTAAAACACTAAAAAACATTTGGATTTTAAGATTTTCTCTAAACCAAAATACTTCTCTCATCTCCTGATTTATGACTTCTAAAACTAAACCTCTGCAACAACAAGGAGCTCGGAGCATGGTGGGCAGCTCGGCCATCGTCATCAGCAAAACTCGGATCTACACCAGCTAAACCATTCTTAGAATTAAATAACCAAGCCATAGGATTTCGAGGTAGTTTGCCTAGTGCAGCATAAATCCTCAACTCTTCGTTAGGCATTTGTATAATCATGTTATGAAAATTAAGCCCTAACCGGTCTTAGGACTCCGAGGTAGTCGTTCGGTACGACATAAACCCTCACATCTTCGAGGCTATTTGTATGACCATGTCGTACAAATATAAGTCCTAATTAATTAAAATTTCCAGGATTGCAATATTAAATAAACTCCCAAATTGAAGCCAAACAATAGGATAGTTTGAGAAGTTGCCAAGATTCCTCTTGGATCCTTAGCTTCTCCTACTTCTCTTCCTTTGGACTCCTGAAAATAACTGTTCCAAATTTGATCGACCCCCTTTTGAATTTCCAAAATTTAATCCTTTGAAAACCCTAAACTTTGAAATTCTTGAGAGCAAAACCACTGATCATTATCGAGAGTTTTCTTAAATGATTCCTGTCATTTAAGATGTAATTAACTATAGGGGCTTGCCCTTATAGGGAACTTTAAGAACCCAGGTAATATAAACCTGTCAGCTTATAAAATTGGTTTGTAGATCAAACAGATGTCACAAATCTTTTAGTTTATTTAATCAAGCCCCATCATCAAGTAGCGTGTCTATTCTTCGGAATAAATACACGGTTTGTGATGCGGTGCATGTTTATATAAACTATTCGGGATGTGAGATTAGTTTTGATTTCATATCTTAAAATCTTCAAATTTAAAACTATTTTCAAAATCAAATACTACTTTCCAAATTATATATATATATATATATATATTTAAATTAAAATTAAAATCTAAAAATGCACCAACAATTTCTGTTAGGCGACCCCTTTTTAAAATACAACACACAAACCTAAAAATATGTCGACAGCTCCAGCCTCGTAAGTTTGAAAGAGAGCTAGAATTTAGGCTCTTGTCTCAGGAGGAGAACTGGAAGTTAGAGTCCAGCCTCGAAAGTTTGAAAGAGAACTAGAATTTAGGCTCTAGTCTTAGAAGAGAACTGGAAGATAAGCTCCAGCCTCGAAAGTTTGAAAGAGAACTAGAATTTAGGCTCTAGTCTCAGAGGAGAACTGAAAGTTAGGCTCCAGTCTCGAAAGTTTAAAAGAGAACTAGAATTTAGGCTCTAGTCTCAGGAAGAGAACTGGAAGTTATGCTCCAGCCTCAAAAGTTTGAAAGAGAAACAGAATTTAGGCTCTAGTCTCAGGAAGAGAACTGGAAGTTAGGCTCCAGCCTCGGAAGTTTGAAAGAGAGCTAGAATTTAGGCTCTAGTCTCAGGAAGAGAACTGGAAGTTAGGCTCCAGCCTCGAAAGTTTGAAAGAGAGCTAGATTTTAGGCTCTAGTCTCAGGAAGAGAACTGGAAGTTAGGCTCCAACCTCAAAAGTTTGAAAGAGAACTAGAACTTAGGCTCTAGCCTCAAAAAGAGAACTAGAAGTTAAGCTCCAGCCTCGAAAGTTGATTTGTATGAAGAGGGACCCAGTACCATGCAATCAGAACCAAATCGAACAAAGTTCGTGGCTTCGTGTTAATATAACTAGTCGATCCTCTAACACACAAAAGAAGGAGAATTGAAAGGTTTGAATTGAAGAATTCAGAGCGGAAATCAATTTGAGATTTAGATTCATTTTGTTTGTTTTTAGTGATTCGATTTTTGTGTTTTCAAGTTATTTTGGAATTCGTTTTGACATTCAGACTCTTAAAAAGAGTTCTTATTCATTTTCCTTTTCTCGTTTTTTGTTGATTTATGTTCATTTTTATTTTATCTTATTTATTATTATTATTTTTTTTTGCTTCAAATCGTTCTTCATTCGAAGTTCGTTTAATTTAATGGCGTTTTGACCCGATATAAATATATGCGTACTAAAATCTTCTTCCTTGGCAACGACACCAAAAACTTGACCCGAAGTACTCTGAAGATCAACGTACTAATTAATGCTTTCAAAAATATATGTTATAAATAATAATAGCGGCTAGTGTATATAAATATAATTTTATGGAAAATATTTTACACACTAGGGGTACTACGCAAGTATACGTATCGTATCAAGTAATATAGGGCTTTGAAACAAAGACCCCAGTATCGTTTCCACGAGGAGAGAGTTATAGATCTTTAAATATTTTTATTTTAAAGTATTTCTTTATAGTCAAAAATAAAATATCTTTAATTTACTAGATGCAATAATAAAGCGAAAATAAAATGATCGATGTAAATAACAATAAGAAAGCAACTTTTTCCCTTTCAATTAATTCAAGATTTTCTAAGATAATAATAATATTCGTGGAGAATATAAATTTATGGTATTGTGCCAAATAGAAGCATTCCTATTCTTTTTCTTCACTCGATAGTATAAAGAACATTGGCTAGCCTATAAATTAGATCCGGATTTATTGTTAGTAGAATGGGTTAATCTAGGCTCACACTACTAGATGTCCAAGGGTGGCTTTGGACAGCCCCACAAGTGACCCTTTCCTTTTCTATAAACCAAATCTTAAGAATTTAGTCTGTCACTCTAAAAACTTATCCATTCTACGCCCAATATATAATATCTTCCTATTTATTTGCACTTCACCTTGAATAACCCGCACAAGGCCTTCAATTACCCAAGGATTCATGTGATATCTACAAGTTAAGAATTCATCTCCTTCTAGGTCTCAAAACTCTTCAACAGGTTTTAATAATTTAAATGACCAATTTAAATAGTAAATTAAGAACCGGTATTAATATCATCACAATGTTTTGAAAATATATGATTTTTAATTCTCTGACGAATTTTGTATTATCTTATTTATCTTTTCATAATTGAAAGGAGAAAGTAAAGTAACTACTCGTAACACATTGAAATTAAATAACAAAACATAATAAATAAACTTTGAATCAAAATAAAAATACTTATCTTAGATGTTTCTCCTACTGAACTTCTGATTCCTACTGACTCCACAGTGCAATGAACTCCAGATGCACTAACTCTTTCAGACACTAAATACAAACTCTAAAATAAACTCACTAATTTATAAAGGAAAGTAAAAAGGTGACCCTAATATTATCTCTCTAATTCTCTCTCTAGGTTGGGCATTTTTCTCTGAAGGAATACCCTCCTATTTATAGTTTTCAAGGGTTGCCTCAAGGCACCTCTTCAAAATGTGTCCAAATTCAATGAATCTTCTAGAAGGTGTGTCTGGCGCCTAGACGCCGGAATCTGGCGCCTAGGCGCCGGACATCGCGTCTAGTTGCAAAAAAAGATGAATGTTTTAGGATGGAAGTCTGTGAATATTTGAGAAATGATTCTTTTAAAGAGATGTTTGAGAAGAAAGTGGAATATTAAAATATAATTGAAGATGAAATTGGAAGTGAAAATGATTCAGATAATGAGAAGAATGAAGAGTTGGAGTATATTCAGGAGAGATTTGAAGTGTTAGATACTATGGAAGGCGGAGATAAAAGTTTAATTCCATCTATTGTAAAATCCCCTGAACTTGAGATGAAAATTCTCACTAAGCATCTGAAGTATTGTTCTTAGGAGAATCATCTACCCTACCAGTAATTGTATCTTCAGAGTTAAATGAATATCAAGAACAAAAATTATTGAAAATTTTAAAATGATACAAAAAGGCTTTTGGATAGACTTTAGCAGATATTAAAGAAATATATCCTTCGATTTGTATGCACATAATTTTATTAAATGAAGAACATAAACTGAAAATTGATCCGCAAAGGAGATTAAATCCTATAATGAAAGAAGTAGTTAAGAAGGAGATTTTGAAATGGCTTGATGATGGAATTATTTATCCTATTTCTGATAGCATTAGGGTAAGTCCAATTCACTGTGTACCGAAGAAAGGCCGAGTGGCTGTGGAAGTAGATGAATGGATGGTGAATTTGTATTGACTATAGAAAACTAAATGTTGCCACCCGAAAAGATCACTTTCCTCTTCCTTTTCTCGATCAAATGTTGGATAAACTTGCTGGACATTAGTACTATTGCTTTTTGGATGAATATATTGGATATCATCAAATACCTATTGCTCCTGAGGATCAAGAAAAGACAACGTTTACTAGCCCCTATGGAACATTTGCTTTTCAAAGAATGCCTTTTGGACTGTGTAATGCACCTGCAACTTTTCAGAGATGTATGATGTCTATCTCAGTAGTATGATAGATAATGGAATAGAAGTATTCATGAATGATTTTTATGTGTTCGGAACTTCATTTAATAGTTTTTTGGAAAACTTAGCAAAAGTTTTGGAGATTTGTGAGAAAAAAAATTTAGTTCTAAATTGAGAAAAATGTTAATTTATGGTTGCATGAGGATTAGTGCTTGGGCATAAGATTTCTAAATTTGGTATGGAGGTCGATCCTGCTAAAATTTGAGTGATTAAGAGATTACCACCACCCACTACCGTGAGAGAGGTGCGGAGTTTCTTAGGACACGCTGGATTTTACAGGCGATATATTAAAGATTTTTCTAAAATTTCTAAATCTTTGTGCCAACTTCTAGAAAATGATAGGAAATTTGATTTTAATGATGAATATTTGAGTGCTTTTGAATTGCTTAAAGAAAAATTAATCACTGCTCCTGTAATTGTTTCACCTGATTGGGAGAAATTTTTTGAATTAACGTGTAATGCTAGTGATTATGCGATTGGAGTTGCGTTGGGGAAAAGGTATGATAAAATTTTCAAAGTCATTTACTATGCTAGTAAAACTCTTAATGAAGCTCAAATTAATTATACCAATACTGAATGAGAGTTATTAGCTATAGTATTTGCTTTTGAAAAATTTATACCTTATTTAATTGGAGCTAAGAGTATAGTGCATACTTATAATTTAACTATTAAGTATCTAATGCAAAAGAAGGATGCTAAACCTAGATTGATTAGATGGACACTCCTTTTGCAAGAATTTGATTTTGTGATAGTTTATAGGAAGGGATCTGATAATCAACTTGCTGATCATTTGTCGAGAATAAAATATGATAAATTATCTGAATTTGAGAAGGAAGTTACAAAAACTTTTCCTGATGAACAACTTTATATTCTTATGGAAAAGAATTTGCCTTGGTATGCTGATATTGTGAATTATATTGTGAGTGATATTGTACCATCTGATTTAACAAGGCAACAACAAAAGAAATTTAAATATGATGCTAAATTTTATTTTTGGGATGAGCCCTATTTATATAAACAGTGTAAGGATCTGATTATTAGGTGTGTGCCACATGAAAAAATTAATCCAATTATTCAGAGATGTCATGATTCTGAATTTGGAGGTCATTTCAGTGTTGATAAAATGACTTTTAAGATTTTACAGTCTGAATTTTATTGGCCTACTCTTTTTCGGGATGTTTATAAATATGTTAAATCTTGTGACCAGTGTCAGAGAGTAGGTAATATTTCTAGAAGAAATGAAATGGCTCCAAATTATAATTTGGAAGTTGAAATTTTTGATGTATGGGGATTAGATTTTATGGGACCATTTACACCTTCATTTGGAAATTTATATATACTGGTCATTGTTGATTGTGTCTCAAAATGGATTGAAGCTGTTGCTTTACCTAGATGTGATGCTCGGAGTGTTTTTAAATTTTTAAAGAAAAATATATTTACAAGATATGGAATGCCGACAGTGATTATAACTGATGGTGGATCCCATTTCAGAAATAATCAAATGAAGAGATTATTTGAAAAAATAATATTATTCATAAAATCTCTACTGCTTATCATCCATAGAATAGTGGTTTAGCGGAAGTATTGAATCGTGAAATTAAAAGAATATTGGAGAAAACGGTGGATAGTCATAAATTAGATTGGTCAGCTAGATTAGATACAACATTATGGGCGTATAGGACTGTTTTTAAGACCCATATTGGAATGTCTCCATATAGACTAGTATTTGGTAAAACTTATCATTCACTGGATGAATTGGAGCATAAAGCATATTGGGTGATAAAGGAGTTGAATTTTAATTTAAAAAATGCAGGAGAGAAAAGATTTATACAATGGAATGAGTTGGAAGAGATTAGAATTGAATCTTATCATAATGATAGAATTTATAAAGAGAAAATGAAATTGTGGCATGATCGAAAGACATTGAAGAAAAGATTTGGACTTGGACAAAGAGTTTTGTTGTATAACACAAGATTGAAATTATTTTTTGGAAAACTCAAGTCCAGATGGATGGGCCCTTTTACTGTTGTGAAAGTTTATTCTTTTGGAGCGGTTAATATTGAGGATCCTAAAACTGAAAATATTTTCAAGGTTAATATGCACCATTTAAAACCTTACTTTGGAGGGTTTCTACCTGATTTCAAAGAGGTTTTATTGCTGAGTCATCTCGATTAACTAGATGGTTTGTCGGGCTGACGACATTAAACCAAGCACTTTGTGGGAGGCAACCCATATGTATCTTTTGTAGTGTGATTGTTTGCTATTGTTTGTGCTTTTCGTTGACATATAAGAATCCTAATTACTCCTAATCATTCCAAAAATTAAAAATATATTGGATCATATTGAGAAACTGAAGTATTTCGGGCCAAACGAAGTTCGGTAAAAAAATTAACCACTGGCGTCGCCAGCACCGAAATCCATAAAATTTGGCTATTTGATTGAATAGAGTGCCACCGGCGCCCTATCGAGCACCGCTGGTGCCCAAATCCTGGATGACGGTTTCTAATTTTTAAAATGCAGTTTCTGGCAGTTTTGAGCGGGATCTTCTTCCTTAAAACCCCCTAAACTTCATTTTGAACCCCTAACCACCATAAAAATGAAAACCTCCTTTCCCAATTCGCATCCCATGGATTCCTACTCCATTGTACTCCCTAGATCTCACATTTAAAATCGACGAAAGTTCATCAGTTTCGAGGCGCAACGTCTATTCCATAAAGTGATGATGAAAAGAAGGATTATTAAGGAAAGAGTCTTTGTGAATCGAGGTTTGGAGAGTCCTACTACAAGAGTTGAAGAGATAGTGAAGCAGAGGCATTGTGAAGTGTTATGCTACACTACCGCCGCAGTAGTTGTTCCGGTTGTGAAAAAAATTTATGCAAATCTTCATGGGATCAATTAAGGGTGTGTCTTTGGGCGACGTAGGTATGTACCATTCACTCCTGCGAGGATTAATGATCTCTTCATGATTGAGAATGTACCTATTTGCCATTATGCAAATTTTAATGCGACGAGCAACGATATGAATGTTATCTATCACTATTTGATGGATGAAAATGAAGATTGGGAAGTGTGGGATAATGGATATATCAGTTTCCCTTCTTCATCTTTAAATCCGGTATCGAAGCAGTGGCATTACTTTATGTCAGCAAAATTATTTCCGACTCTAAAGATAAGTAAGGTAACGAAGTAAAGTGCTATTTTTAATTTATGTATACAAACTGGAAGGCTAGTTGATTTTGGATCGATCATTGTGAAATCTATTTTGGGATTGATCGTTCATGGATCTAAATATGGGCTTGGACACCCATCCACCATATTTTTGTTGTGTAGTCAATCACAAGTACGCTTCTCCCCTGGAGGCCTATTGATCCCAATGATCTTTATGACTACCGAGCAGTAGAAGATGAAGGAGATATGGATTTGCTTGCCGATTAGCCCACTGAGAGTTCACAATCCGTTCAGCCTTACTATCCTGAAAGTTTGAGAGTGATACTGAAGAATATAAAGAAATTGGAAAATGAGGTACAAAATGTTTTGAATACTATTAACAATATTTCTGATTTATTTAATCACATTGATTGGATGATGAAGGAACAATTTGATCATACTAGTCGGATTGAATTGGGTTTGATTAATTTGATGAAGAAGAATGCTTTGGTGGCTGAAGATTCATCAGAATATCGTCCCTTCTACAATCTGTTCGTTCATCGTCAATCAATTGAAGACATTAGAGAGGATGATAGTTCAGAGACTGATGAGGAGTAATGAGTGGATTCTGTATGCTGCTTTGTGTGTTTGTAGTGTTTGCTTTGCTTGTTATGTTGTTTGCTTCGCTTTGCTTTAGTAGGATATGCTTGGATTATGCTTTTCTTTCTTGTGTGTACTTAGATCTTAGTGTTTTCTTATTGTAGTGTACTTGCAACATTAAGGATCTAAGGATGGTTGCTTATATTTGATGAACTTATGCGTGTAATTATTGTACCATGGATTTTATATATAGAAGTGATGTGATGTGTTGTTTGTGTAAATTCAGGATTCTTTATTGCTTGTGTGATGAAATAGATGCTTAATGATGTGTTAAATATGATTGCGGAGGTCGAAATGATTGAAACTACGAAAAAAAATTTTGGACCCTGAGAAAATTTTGGACTGGCGCCGCCGGCACCAGATTGGGCGCTGCTGGTGCCCAAATCCAGAAACTTTGGTTGTTTGATTGAATAGAGCGCCGCCAGCGCTCGAGTTCTGAAAACAGCCCAGAACCCTTAAAATTCGTGAAATTGCCCTGGGACCCATATTTTTCGCCATTTTCTTTGTCTCCCACCTCCATTTTCGTTATTTTGAAGCTTTAGGGTTTGCTAGATCACGGAGTAGGGATTTCGAGGATTTTTGAGGCCGAATCTGCACTTCTCTTGGTAAGAGCGTCACTTTAAGCTAAATTTTTTTTTATTTTCACTATGAGAAATGCTCACATTACTTAAATGAGATTTATGGAGATTTTTTAGAAAAGGTGAAATTTCTTATGGTGGAATTTGCTCTTACTTGATTAGATTAATGCTTGGAGTTAGTACATTATGGATTTGGGATTTATTGGTATATTTTTATAATTTTTAGAAATTCACATGGCTCCAAGAGTGAGTAAGGGGAAGCGAAAATTCGATTGGGACGATGAATGATTTGTTAATATTAAGGCTCAATTTCATTTGAACTCTCATCTACATAATAAGAAGTGTATTCAGGATCGAGTGTTTGATATTCCTGGTGGATCTGTAGAACAATTGATTTCTGAGCGGAATTGGGAGTGTTTCTGTTACAATTTTTGCTAATGCTGTTTTGGGAGTACTCCGAGAAATTTATGCTAACTTGCCATGGTCTGATACTGAATAAGTGCTAGCTCGAGAAAAATTGGTTGAATTCACCCCACAACACATCAACTCATTTTATAAAATTCGGGAACCTTTTGTTTGTGAATTAGAGAATTTTGATACTAGCCAGGGGAATTTGATGAGTGTGATTACATATTTGACTAATGGAACAGGGGTGTGGAAGATGAATCAGAGACAAATGATTAACTTCCCTACTTCTACATTAAATGTTGTTTCGAAAGCGTGGCACTATTTCATTTCTGCGAGACTGTTACCTTCTTATCATCACAACGAAGTTATAAGGGATCGAGCTATTTTGAATTATTGCATCCAGAATATGAAGAAGATTGATATTGAAGCCATCATTTTCAGGAGCATTCATTCTATTGCCAAGGGAGAAACCACTGGTAGATTAGGACATCATGCCCTGATTCATGCCCTGTGTATACAGTCTGGAGTTGAGTATAATAGTTCTGAAGAGGTGGAAATACCTTTGAGGCCGATTATGAAGACCATTATTCGTACTTATGAGGCTCTTGTGGGTGCATGAGAGGAGGGTAGGAGTACTGATATTCCATCTACTTCTGAGCCCCCAACACTAATAGATATCATGGAACAGTTGAGATTACAGAGTGATATCATGGATAGGATGCATAGTAGGATGGATGTGTCTGAGGCCAGGAGTGATGTAAATGAAGATTATCTACCAAGAAGAGTCGAGTTTGATATTGCTTATTATGATGCTCAGGCCAGATTTATGAAAGGAGAGACTGGGGTGATATTGCCTACTTTCCCTGGTTATACACCATATAGACCTGGACCTTCTGATTCTGGTGACGATGTTGGTGATGATGAGTGGTAGTTATCTATTTCTGTGTCTGTTAATGTTTTTATTATGTGTAGTTTTGTTCTGTGTTGTACTATAGTTTTGTTCTGTGTTGTACTGTAGTTTTGTTCTGTGTTGTACTGTAGTTTTGTTCTGTGTTATACTGTAATTTTGTTCTGCGTTGTACTGTAGTGCTTACTTTTCTATAATGTAGTAGTTGTTTACTTTTCAGTTATGTTAGAGTTTGTGATGTACTGTAAAAATGTTTCAATGTTAGTATCTCTTTCCCCCTGTAATCCTTTTAAATTTTAGATATATCACTGCTACTAACTGTTTCATACTTGCTAGCTGTAAAATTTTGATTAATACCAGATAGATTCTGAAGATTTCAAAATTCCGGCACAAAAAGGTTAGTTCTTTTACTCTCTTATATTTCAATTATATTGCAAAAACTTAAGTTTGGGGGAGGGTAGAAAGAAGTATTAACTCTTATTTGTCCTCAATTGCAATATTTTCAAAAATTATTAACATAACTCCTAGCAGTTGAACTTCACTTTAGATAACTAAAATTTTATTCCAATTAAATATTATGGAAGATTGGATGAAAGTTTTTAATGATAAGGGTTGATTTTATAAGAGTAAGATATTTGGTATGAAAGGATTTAATTATAGTTGACTATTTAAAGTAAAGAAAACTATATTTTTGAAAATGTTAAGAGACTTAAAGTATTATATGTTGAGAAAAGATTGTGACTTTATGATGAAAAATAAAGTTGATACCTATGTATAAAGTAAAGAGGCGTTTTAGGTTTGAACTTTACAAAGAGGAGAGTGAAGTTCAAAATCATTAAAGGCTATCTAGATACAGTAATCCTCATCAAAAGAAAAGAAAAAAAATGAAAAAGATGGATTGAAAGATAATCCCAAAAAGGAAAAAGAAAAAAAAAGAGAAAAAAGAGAAAAGAAGAAAAGAAAAAGAAAAGATATGAGGAGAAGCTTGAGGAGATGCTTAATAAAAAATTGGCTTCACTTGAGTCATCTTAAAGGGAGAACCTGATTTCATTTCTGAATTTATACTTATAGTATTAGCCTACATTCTGATGAAGTTAGCATGAATTTCTTTTCATATAGTTTTTAAAGCACTCTTAATGTGACAAATTATGGTTATCTTGAAATGAATAGGAGACTAGAACCATTAGACCTGATTACTGAATCCTCTTATACTTGTATGGTCGACTTAAGTTGCTAAATTTCTTTCTAAAAATCTTTCCAATATATTTCTTTGAATGAAGAATTTTAGTGGTTCAACAGGTGAAAAGTACATTACTGTGAGTTATATATTTATGTAGTAAAAGGATTACTTGAGGACAAGTAATAGCTAAGTTTGGGGGATTTTGATGCACCAAAAATATATACTCTTTTTGCTATATGATTTTACTCATTTTTGGTGATATTACACTTTAAAGAAAGGTATTTTTCATGATTTGTTGCAGGTATGATGATTTTAGGTGATTAGAGCGAAAAGATGCAGAAAGGAACGAATCCAGAGTGAAAAGGAGCAAATTGGAAGAAAATAGCCTCTGGCGCCGCCAGCGCCCTCTTCTAGAGACTTCAATAAATTTTGGCATGATAGAGCACCGCCGGCGCCCTATCGAGCGCCACAAGTGTCGTATGTCGTTGCAATTCAAATTGAAGAGTTTTAGCAAACTTTTGAAGAGGTGCTTGAAGAAACTCTTGGGGAATTCGTTCCTAACATAAAATTAACTGCTTTAGACGAAATGTAAAGAGGAAAAAAGGTGTGTGTGGCTGTAGAGAGTTAGAGAGAAGTGTGAGTTCAGAATTAGGGTTTGTGTGAAAGTGTTCTTTGAAGAGAGATTCTTCTCTAAGTAAGGAAGGAGAAGAGGTAAAGTGAGAGAGTGCTTCTTGCTCTTCATTCTAAGGAGGAAATCAAGTGTTGCAAGGAAGAGAAGAGGAACTTCAAGGGGTTTGCTTGGGGAAGAGAAATAGATAAGTTGTATTTGTTATTGTGGCTTGTATGACTCCACTTTTATATATAAAATCCATGTTTTTTTATACCTTCTCCATGAATTCTGAGTAGTTTCCTTTGTCTTTCTTCTTACATAAAGATGTGATGGTGTGATGATGTGGTTTTGATGTGCATTTTAAAGAGAAAAGAAATTGTAATGGTTTTTCATTTGGAATTTAATTTACTTTTCGATCTGGCCAATTGAATTGTTAAAATATATTGCGGAACATTAATCCCTAAAGGATTGAATGTCCTACAACAATAATGAAGAATCCATTCAATGTTCATGAATGAGCTGTGTAGTTCATGGAGATTGAGTGTAAATAAATAGGGAAATATATTTTGATGGACTTCAAATTGGAGGTTTCATGGTGACAGGATGGGATCCCTAATTTGGTCCTAAGATTAGTAACTAAAGCCTATGGTTAGCCTTCGGGTGAAGGGAGAGTGAGAGCTCTGTAGTGACAGCCGGTATCCTCCCGGCTTAGCCTTAGATTTAGTGACTATACTTAGGATGTGTCAATGTTCTTTACATGCTTGGAAGAGGAGGTACTCTTTTGAGGGTAAAGAAGTATTTATGATCCTATTTGGCGCAATACCTTAAATTATTAATCTACATCATTCACCCATCATATTCTTAATGTAAGGAGGAAGACACCTTTCATATATAAGTATCTTTTCAATTGCAAGAGTTAGTGTGAGTGTGTTAGTTAATTTAATTTAGTGAATAGAAGTAACTGTGGCTTGCTTTATTGTTACTGTATCTTGCATTCTGCTAGTAGTAGTAAATTTGAACTTTCATTGCAATTCGGTATTGGATTTTAGTATTACACTATCTATTTTAAAGTACGTTGCCTTCCCTGTGGGATCGATAACCAAGACTCCATTAGAGCCCTGTAGTACTTGATACGATACGTATACATGCGTTGAACTTTGGACTTTAAAAATCATTATAAATATATAAATTGAGTTCATAAGTTCTTGCAAATAGAAGTCTGAGGTCAGTATTGTCTCATCAACAATTAGTAAGAATCACATGCAATTATATGGGTGAAAATCGTAGTCCATATAATTAAATGCAATATTTTAGAAGATATTTTAAAGGGGAGTAATATTAGAGGACTTTAGAGTGACATGCTAAAGCCCCCTAATTTGGTTTGAAGTCTTGAGTTTTGTTATGAGAAGTTAGCCCCCAGGTGGAGGGAAATGAGGGAACTCTAGAGTGAGAGCTGGTATCTTCCCTGCCTAACAATTTTCAAAATGATAAAATTTCAAATTAACCAATGTTCTTTATAGAACCAAGTAAGGGTAAAGAATACATTTGCTTCTATTTATCACAACACATTTAAATACTTCCACAACAATACTTTCATAATTATTACTACTTTATAAAGGAAAGAAAAAGATATTCTAGTTAATAGTGTTCTTCATACAATGTTTATAGTTATTATCATTTTAATTTCTTGCTTAACTTTTTATAAAGATATTTAAAGGGAAAAATCAACTTTCAAACTTTTAAAAATCAAGACATATTTTCAAAAGCTATTTAAAAAGTAAAAAAATAATTTTTTGTATTTATTTAAAAAGTTTTTACATTTCCTTGTGGGTTCGATATCTCGGGGCTTAATCAGAAAGTCCTATATTACTTGATAAAATGATACGTATACTTGCGTAGTATCCACATTATAAATCATAATTTTTCATGTCATATATGTAAGTATAAATATTCGGCGGAGTCAAGTTGTTGGCACAGTTGCCGGGGAAATTAGTTAAAGGTCTTCGTAGGAGGACTGTTGTCTCTACCCCCACCGGTCTAGTCATCTCTGCACCTACCCCGATTTTTGCCAAACTAAAGGGGAAGGAAATCCAAGTCTGTGATGAGCCTATCACCGTGGAGGGTACAAATTTTGCTACAATACCATCTGTTTTTGAGATTGGGTCCAGTTCAAGAGTTGCACCCCTAACTCGGACTCAAAGAAGAAATAGAAGCAGAAAGATCGCCAAGATCGAGAAATCCAGAGCTACTGAAGTTGCTTTTCTAGAAGAAATTCCAGAGGAAAGAGAAGAACTGCCTGAGTATATACCTCTATTGGAAGGGAGCAAGTTTCACCCTCTCTCTGCCGCATCAGATGAAGAGAATGTCCATAGGATCGCTGCTGCATTACCCCGACCTGCGTACTACAGCAATTACAAGAGGAAAAGGGATAAGACTACGCCTTGGTTTGACTGCAAGCTGTGATAGAAAGATTGGAAAAGAAAGAAAGATGCCATGTGTAATAAATCTTAAGAAGGATAGGACGGGTGCCAGCTAAATCCCGCCTCGGACTGCGAATAGAGCCTATTGCTGCCATAGAGAAACCAAAGAAGAAGATAAAAGCCAGTTCACTCGTTGTTGTATCGGGTCTACAAATTTGGGAGGATACCACCTTTCAGCATATAGCCGACAGATCATCCGGTCCTAGGCTTCTGGCTGCAAGAAGGATGGTATGGCGACCTACTACTGGCGAGCTAAGACCAAAACAATGTCCTGAGAAGAAAAGTCTCATCAGGAGACTTGAATCAGAAGAAAGTGCTACTGCAATAATGGGGACTCACGAAAAGGAAGTTCAACAACCGTCACGAGACAACTACGAGACCATGCGGAAAAGGCCACTAGAGGATGCCATGGACAAGTTAAGGACCAACATCCCACAGTTAGCAAAAGAAAGAAAAGAAAAACTAGAGGATGAAGTTGACTCATCAGAGTTCATGGATGAGGGGTATGCCGAGATCAACATGGTTGAAATGCAAGCATCATCCGCTTCACAAGGTGCTCCAGCAGCTGTGAAGAGAGATGAACCAAAAGTAATGAGGGTGCAGCTTCAGGAAAGAGATGACACAATTTCCCAGATGGCAAAGAGGATGGAAGAGATGGCTGCTACCTTAGCAACTCTCCAGAGTCAGGTACAATCTCAGAAAGAGACACCCCCAGAAATTATCCATATTGAAGATGGAGGAAAAGAGATCACATTCGTCAACGGAGACGAACAACCAAAAAAAGATCCTGCACAAAGCATGATTCCAGAAAAGGACATTAAGAGCATGGTAGAACAGCAGATGTGAGAGGCCCTAGCACAATCCAAGAGTGGAGCATCTTTTCAGACGGGTAGACCTTTCCACGAAGTGTTCGATGCAGTCCAATACCTGAAAGGCTTCGTACCACCTCTGTTTAAGACTTTTGATGGGACGGGAAACCCTCGACAGCATGTCGCACATTTTCGCGCTAGGTTCTGCAATGCTGGTGGGAGTGACGCTCTACTCTTCCGTTAGTTCATCACAGTTTATTAGGGATTGCCTTCGACTGGTACGTAGAATTGCCGAATTGTTCAGTAAAGACCTTTTCGGAACTAGAGAATCTCTTCATTAAGCAGTTTGCCGGGGCTCAACACCACATCACTATCGGTGATCTAGTGGTGGAGCAACAGAAACCGAACGAGACTTTAGTGGATTACATACTTCGATGGAGAAACTTAAGCATGAAGTGTGAACCACAGCTTCAAGAACAACATGCAATCGGCATTTTAATTAAAAGTATCCATGGCCCGATAGCACTTCTCCTTGAAGGATTTACAATCAAGACTTTCGAGAAATTGGTTAGCAAGGCCGGGAGCTTGCAAGAAGAGGCAAAGCAGTTAAGTTTCATGGACAAGAACGATAAGCAGAAGCCCGTGAAAACATTCAAAAAGAAATCTGGAATCGTCGCGACAGTAGATAAGGGTAAACAACTGGTTCAGATACAGTCAGAGCGGCCACAACCTAGTTATCAACCACCGCAACGGACTTATCAACAACCTCAGCAGGGCTATCAGCAACCTCGTCCGAGCTATCAGTCGCCTCAGCATTATGAACAATAGCCTCATTCATCGCGTACCTTAAGAGAACTTCTAAATAGAGAATATCCATTCAAAACTGAAGCAGTAGCAAAGATGTTCGGCAGCTTAATGAAGACACCGGATTTTCAGCTGCCAGAGCCCAAGAAGCCGGAGGAAGTCAATAAGAAAGATCATCCGAACTATTGCCCTTACCACCAGATGCTTGGACACAAGATAGAGGATTGCATCACCTTCAAGAGTTGGCTTGATGACAATCTCCGGAGATGGAACATAACTATCCCAAAGGAATACATGAAAGAACCCCAGAAAGGAGGTTCCGTCAACGTTATTTCCACGGATCCCATTGTTCCGATAAACCCATACACGACTGATGATGGATGGAGTACTGTCTGGACAAGATCATCGAAGAAAATTTTGGATCACATCCAGACCGCTTCGGTACGCGCTTCAACTCAGAGTTTGAAACCTATCGAGCCGACACTATCACTTGCCATTGAAGAACCGCCCCGGAAGGAGGAGAAGATCGTGGAAGAAAAGAAGACCGAGGCTCCGAATGGTAGAGTAGGGGCTGCTTATCCTAGGATGGTTGTATACGATTTGGGGGAGAAATCCCTCGAACTCCTGACTCTGTATGATTATCTGCTCGCTCCGGTGGGATCTTATAATGATAAGGGTTATGACATTGGCTACGTTTTGACTGTTTCAAATGATTACGTAACTAACGACAACCGGCTTAATCTGGATCTCGATTCCCATACAGATAACGATTCTCAAATCATACACAACTTCGACGACCATGACGAAGAAGATGTTCACAAAGGAGGCTACGAAAGCTTGACAAGGAACGAGTCCATTTATGAATTTCGAGGAGCTCCAATAGCGATAAAATTGGAGTTATCAGATTTCAAAGCAACGCCAGAAGAGCCAGACATTCCAATTCAAGAGGATACACCGGCAGATTCAACACCAAATTCAGAAGAAATAACTGAAGTAAATTTAAGAAGTGGAAAAGTTCTACCCCTGATAATGGGTCCAAAGGATAAAGGAAAGCGGGTGGTTGCTCGGGAAGAGCCAACCGCCAGAGGAACTGCCCATTCGGGAAGAAAATGAAGAACATGGTAATAAAGTGGACTACAACGTGCTAGCCCATCTTAGGAAGCTACCAGCCAAACTAAGCATATACGACGCTCTGATCCCGTCAAAGGAGATGAGAGAGGCTCTGATCAAGGCTTTACTTGATCCAGAGATTTGTTTAACTTAAATGGCCGGTAATTCCTTCGACGAGCTTTTCTCATTAAGAGAACAGCGAGGTGTTACCTTCACGGATAATGATCTATTACTGGGAACAACTGATCACAACCGACCGTTATATATTTCAGTCACTATTGGAAGGTTTACACTCTCCAGAGTGTTAGTTGATCCGGGAGCATCAATCAACATAATGAATCTTCGGTCGCTAGCATATTTGGAAATTGATGCTCGCGAGCTTAAAGCAGACAATATGCTATTAAGAGGCTTCAATCAAAAAGGAGAAAGAGCTCTTAGATCGATAACACTACTAATGAAAACCGGTGATTTAGCAAAGACAACCGTAAAATTCCACATAATTGATTTTGAGACATCGTTCAACGCTCTACTGAGTCGGCCATGGATCCATGAAAACCGGATGGTACCGTCGTCTCTGCACCAGTGCATAAAATATTACGAAGGAGGAGAACAGTGTATCAAAGGTGACTTGCAACCATTCTCCATACACAAAATTGGAATTCATGAAGATGCGGGCTACTACGCACCCCCAAAGAAAACAATCTTTTCCAGAAATACCATACCAAATGAAGCAAAAGAAATTCGAGACGATGAAGAACCCGAAGTTCTAGTCCAGCCGATTACTCACCACTCCCTTACGGCGAGATGGTGAAGATTTCTCCAGAACTCGCACCTGAGGTTGAGGCCGGGGACGAGGACGTGGAAGAAATGTTGGAACAGTTGGACAGAAGAAACCGGTCATTGATGTTGATTGGGAGAACAGCTCTGAAGTAGAAGAAGAAATTGAGTAAGAAGCAGCGACAATAAGTCAAAAGAAACCCCAGTTCAAGATCTCTGTCGAAGATGAAAGGAATGAAGAATACAAATCAATGTACGAGAAGATTAACCATTATGTACATACTATGACCCTGACCCCGATCCATTCTAATAAGATCGAGGGTATGGTGGTCAAGGAAGTGCATGGTGGTGGTATTAAACCAATCAAGTTTTACCGTGGTGCTTCTTCTTTCAATACTGAAAAAGATGTACGATTTGAAGATGTTACTTCGTCTGAATCAATGGAATTACCTTTTGAGTGGTACTCTCCCTGTGTTCAAAATTTAATTCAACATGGTGTCTTACCTCGACAATGGACAAAAGTTCATTCACAACATTTTCAAAAATTATGGAGTAATGCCAGTCAGCCTCCCAATTTAAAACATGGTCTCGGATTCGGCACAGTAGGGTCAGTTGATGATACGGGATTTTTCTTGGTTGTCACTTTCGAACCTAATAAAGAGTGCTTGAAAGCTTCAGAAGATCTTGAAGATCTACCAATTGGCGACGCTCCACCAGAATTCGAGGAAGAAATCAAATCTACAATAGACGAGTTAACGGAAGTTAACCTATGTACTAACGAAGAACCTAGGCCTACCTTTGTTAGCTCCTTACTCAATAAAGAAGACTTCGAGGAACTAATCAAGCTACTAATGGAATTTAAGGACTGTTTTGCTTGGAGTTACGATGAAATGCCAGGATTAGCTCCAGAAGTCGCAGTTCACAGGCTAGGAGTGGATCCTACTTCCGTTCCAGTCAGATAAGCCCCCAGAAGAATGCGTCTAGAAATTGAGCAACAAGTAATAGCCGAAGTTAAGAAGCTAATAGACGCTAAATTTGTCAGTGAAGAACAATACCCTACTTGGTTAGCCAACGTGGTACCAGTCAGAAAGAAGAATGATCAGATGAGAATCATTTCATAGATTTGAATAAAGTATGTCCAAAGGATGAATTTCCACTACCAATCCCAAAATTGATGATCAACATCGCTTCGACGCATGAAATCTTCTTATTTATGGATGGATCGTCGGGATACAACCAAATAAAGATGGCACCAGAAGACGAAAAGCTCGCGGAATTCAGAACGCCGATCGGAGTGTATTGCTACACAGTAATGCCATTCATACTAAAGAACGCAGGAGCAACATACCAAAGAGCGAAGACGAAGATTTTTTATGATCTCGTTCACAATCAAGTCGAGTGTTACGTGGATGATGTCATCATCAAAAGCAAACTGAAGGAAGATCACCTGTATGATTTGAGAATTGTTTTCGAGCGACTAAGACAATACAAACTTAAGATGAATCCCTTGAAATGCGCCTTCGGCGTCACCTCCGAGAAATTTTTAGGATTTGTTGTCCGACATCACGGGATTGAAATCGATCCGGAGAGGATTAAAGCTATCTTAGAAATGCCTCCTCCCAAAACTTTGAAACAACTATGATCTTTTCAAGGGAAGTTGGCATATCTTCGACGCTTTATCTCGAACTTTTCAGGTTAGTGTCAGCCCTTCTCGGCATTAGTTAAAAAGGACACCAAATTTGTTTGGGATAAGAAATGCCAGCAGGCTTTCAAGGACGTTAAGCAATATTTAATGACACCTCCTGTCTTAGCAGCCCCAGTCTCAGGTAGACCGTTGATACTTTATACTGCGGCTTTAGAAGACTCCCTTGGAGCCCTGCTAGCCCAGGTCAATGACGAGGGAAAAGAAAACACTCTCCACTACCTAAGACGTCGTCTAATCCCGACGGAAGTAAAGTATCCTCCGATTGAGAAACATTATTTGACCCTGATCTTCGCCGCTCAAAAGCTCAGGCATTACATGCTTTCTCATAAGATCAACCTTATTTCGAGAGTTAATTCGTTGCAATACTTGAAGATCTGACCGACGCTTTCTGGTAGACTTGCCAGGTTGTCGAAGATATTATTGCAATTTGACATAACTTTCGTTCCTCTTCGAGCCGTAAAGGGACAAGTCCTAGCAGACTTCCTCGCAGCACACCCTTTACTGGTGGATTCGCCTCTCGACGACGATTTGCCTGACGAGCAGATAATGAGCCTAGAAGACCCTGATGATTGATGTTGGGAACTATACTTTGACGGTGCGTCTTCAACACAAAAGAACAGAGAATTGCAAACGATAGTGCCCGGTAAGGCAGGAATCAGACTAATCTTTATAACACCGGAGCAGGGAATGTTAAAATACTCTTACCATTTAACAGAACCGTGTACAAACAATTAGGCAGAATACGAAGCCCTTATAACCGGATTAGAATTAACAATTCAAATGGGAATAACTGACATCACCATCTACGGAGATTCTCAGTTGATCATTCAACAGGTCGCCGAATAGTACAAAATTTTAAAGCCAAGACTCGAGCAGTACTTTCAGTACGCCATGAATTGTTGGAACAAATTCCAAACGTAACAATCTACAAGATTCCCAGAAGAGAAAATGCTCTCACCGATGCGCTAGCCCGCCTTGCAAGGAATTTTCCTTCTTACAAGATGAGTCAGTTGAAGTGTTAGTTCAGGGATGACAGGTCCTATCACAACTCGACATAGATACGATACACAAATCAGAAAGAAAAACAGAAGAAACAATTGCAGCAGTGATAGAAAATATAGAAGATTAGCGGCAGCCATTAATAGACTACTTGCAGACAAGAAACCTGCCTGAAGATAAGTCGTTAGCCCATCAAATCAAGAAAAGAACTCTGTCTTACACATTAATAAACAATACATTATACAGAAGGTCTTTTGATCAGATGTGGATAAGATGCCTGAGTGGGTCTGAGGCTCGTGAAATCGTTAAAGAAGTACATTCAGGACTTTATGGCGCTCATCAGTCGGGTCCGAAAATGAAAATGAAGATTAAAAGACTAGGGTACTACTGGCCCTCAATGATGACCGACTATATGAAAGTTGCCAAAAGTTGTTACCAGTGCCAAGTGAACGGAGTGGTTCTACACCAACCTCCAAATGTGCTACATCCGACAATCGCGTCGTGGTAATTTGAGTGTTGGGGCACAGATATAGTGGGTCCGATAGAACCACCTTCTTCCAGAGGACATCGCTTCATTCTTGCAGCTACAGACTACTTTTCTAAGTGGGCAGAAGCTATACCACTCAGAGAAGTAAAGGCACACCACGTGCTACAGTTTTTCAAGAACCAAGTTGTATACCGTTTTGAAGTACCATTTAGATTCATTTCAGATAATGGGTCTGCATTCAAAAGTACAAAGATCAACAATTTTGTCAGAAGATACGGGATCGATTGGCGATACTCAACGATCTACTACCCAAGAGAAAACAGCTTGGCTGAGGCTTTTAATAAAACTCTCATTCAAATTTTAAAGAAAACTTTGGACGACAACAAGAGAAATTGGCACGAGAAGTTGTTAGAAGCCTTATGGGCCTACAGGAAAACTTTTAGGATTCCTACTCAGACTACGCCTTACGCTTTGGTGTACGGGTCTGAGGCCGTCTTGCCCCTAGAAGTTCAGCTTCCGTCACTCCGAATTACAGTTGCATAAAAGATCACTACAGAAGAAAATGCCAGACTACGACTGGAAGAATTGGAAAGCTTGGAAGGAAAAAGACTTTTCGCGCAGCAGAATTTGGAACTGTATCAGGCCAAGATGATCCAAGCCCATGATAAACTGGTCCGCCCAAGAACTTTCAAAGTTGGTGACTTGCTTTTGGTTCTCAGAAGACCTATTCTTGCACATCGCAAGATAGGTGGTAAATTTGAACCAACATGGGAAGGGTCGTTCGTGGTCGAGACAGTCTACTCAGGAGGTTCCTACGAGCTTGTGAATTATCGTGGAGAACGACCCATGCTTCCAATTAATGGATGGTATTTAAAGAAGTATTACGCAACCTGATGTTTCGAAGGGTGGCTTCTAAAGTAGAATCTTATCCCTAGAAACACGGGTGAAGTAATCACTTTGTGATTGGGTCCGAACCCAAAATAAAATAAAATGAATGAAAAAAAATCTCATCAACGAAAATGTTAAAAAGAGAACATGGGAAATCATAATAATAAAATGTCAATCTTTCCTTTTAAATCCATTCATTCCTGATATTTTCTCATTTCTTCCTACTTCCTTTAAATTTAAAAGAAGTAAATAAGAATTTTTAAGTGTTTTTTTCTTATTGTTCTTGTTCTTAGTACAACCTCTGATCCTTTCCTTATTTTTTCGCAGGGAAATGTCGAACGGGCGGTTGGTTCTAAACTTTAGAAATGGCGTGAGTCTAGCACTTGATGAAAAGAGGGTGAGGGATGGAGCAGTGATAGAGATTGACTCAGACTTCAAACCAGCCGGCTTACAATACGAAGAAAATGATTGAATCCCAGTTGATCGAGAAGAACTTCACAGCTAGACAGTGATGAAAATGGGTGGCCCGAGCCAACAATCCAACAACAAGAAAAGAAAAGCAAATGCCGCGCATGCAACCAGAGAAGATAAGAAAGTTAAGTCCGTGGTCGTCATAATAAAAGGTAGGCTTATCAGCGCCGCACCTGCAGAAATTCAAGAGGTAAGGAGAGCTACTCTCACTGCTACCCAGTGAAGAAATAAGAATCGTCGCATTCACAAAATGTTGACCAAGTTAGCAGAAGATCAATATAAACAGACAGTAGATACTGTTAGTGCAAATGCTCCAAGGAGACTGGTTCGTCAGGAACCATAAAGAAGAAAGTCAACTCCAAGAAGGTCGGAACAGATAAAAGAAATACCAAGAAAAGCAGAAATAGAGTCGGTACCTCGACGCTGAGTAGATGTACCGGATCCGAAGAGTCTTGTTGCGAAAGCAACCCCGGAGGATGTCCCTACAGAGACTATCCCCGAGGAGCCGAGACATGCATGAGAATGTGCTGGGGTTAAGCCATACATCCTGCAGTATGTTACTAGACACCGAGGACTTCAGATAATCCCGGAATACAAGCTGGAGAAAATGCAACTAGTTGAGAAGAAAACCTTTGAATACTTTGAAAGAATTGGAGATAAGAGCATCAACATCTTGGAAGGCCTCGAGCTGCATACAAATGTATTCTCAGATTACGAGCAACAACAAATTGTAGATTGCTTCCTTGAATTACAGAAAATGGGCTGAGCTGGCCGCCTGAGAGAAAAGACATATTCAGAACCCCAAAGAAGGATGCCAGGAAAAGGAAGAGTTACAATCCAATGCGGATGTTGCTACAATTTTGCCACAGACAGAAAAGGAAATCCACCAGGGATACTCCGTCGCAGTGAGGTGGATCCGATGCCAAGAATCATTAAGATAATGGTGAAAAGGATGATAACATGGAGGGTATTGCTCGCGGATTGCATACCCAATAGTTGCATTATTAACATCTACAAGGAAGGCGACTGCATACCTCCACATATAGACCATCATGACTTTGTTAGACCCTTCTGCACAGTGTCATTCGTTAACCAATGCAACACCATGTTCGGATCTAACCTCCGGATTGCAGGCCCCGGTGAGTTCCGAGGGCTGGTAGAGATACCACTACTGGTAGGTTCCGTCCTGGTATTAAAAGGAAACAAAGCAGATGTTGCGAAGCATTGCATTCCAGGAGTGCCTGTGGAGCGGATCTTAGTTACTTTTAGAAGAATGGACGACAGAAAAATGCCTTACCACTTTCAGCCAGATCCAGCATTGGAGAGTCTCCGGCTCTACGAGCTGTGAGTTACATGGGAAATTGCACACCTCCAATGCACATCCATGTGGCATTCCTGCCAAGGATGGCTTGGAAGGTGATGTTATTGCCCATGTTTCTTACTATTCAGACATGGATTTTTTGACAGACGCTTTTGAATGGATCAACAAGAAGTTTACACAGTCCGTTTTGGATTTTCATGGATTGTATGAGACATTAAATTTCTGAGGAAAATGTCATCATGACTAGATCGAGTTGTATGATGTACTTTCAGCAAGTTGGAATGAAAACGACTACATCATATTTTGCCTTCACCTCTTTTTGTGCAAATTGACTGGCAAACGCCATTAAAGTTAAATGAACTTTGAACGAAGAACAGAAAAGAAAAGAAAATAAATGAGAATTTTTCCTAAAAATCTGAATATTAAAATGAACTTCAAAATTCACATGAGCACTAAATAAACAAAAAAAAGAAAAAAAGGGGATCATTAAAGGACAAACAAAACGAATCTAAATCTCAAATTGAATTTCGATCTGAATCCTCTGATTCGAACCTTTCAGTTCTTTCCTCAATTGAAATCTGTTTGAAACTCTTTTGAAATTTGAATATTTTCCTCGACTTATTGCTAAGTCAAGTCTTTTCAGCTTGGTACACTTACCAACTCCATTCAATTGTCTTTCTTCTGTGTCTTAGAGGATCGACTAGTTCTATTCACACGTAGCCACGAACTTTGTTCGATTTGGTTCTGATGGCATGAGACTGGGTCCATCTTTAGACAGATAAATCTTCGAGACCGGAGCCTAACTTCTAGTTCTCTTCGAGGCTAGAGTCTAACTTCTAGTCCTCTTTCAAACTTTCGAGACTGGTACCTAAATTCCAGTTCTCTCCTTTTGAGGTCGGTACCTAAATTCCGACTCTCTTTTTGAGATTGATACCTAAATTTCAATTCTCATCTCTTTTCGAGATCGATACCTAAATTTCGATTCTCTTTCGAATTGATACCTAAATTTCAATTCTAAATATCCGAGACTGGTACCTAAATTCCAATTCTCTTCCTTCGAGGTCGGTACCTAAATTCCCACTCTCTTTCGAGATCAATACCTAAATTTCGATTCTCTTCCGAGATTGGTACCTAAATTCCAGTTCTTTCCTTTCAAGGTCGGTACCTAAATTCCGATTCTCTTTTTGAGATTGATACCTAAATTTCAATTCTCATCTCTTTTCGAGATTGATACTTAAATTTTGATTCTCTTTTGAATTGATACCTAAATTTCAATTCTAAATTCCGAGACTGGTACCTAAATTCCAGTTCTCTTCCTTCGAGGTCAGTACCTAAATTTCGACTCTCATTCAAGATCGATACCTAAATTTTGATTCTCTTTCGAATTGATACCTAAATTTCAATTCTAAATTTTCGAGACTGGTGCCTAAATTCCAGTTCTCTTCCTTCGAGGTCGGTACCTAAATTCCGACTCTCATTCGAGATGGATACCTAAATTTTAATTCTCTTTCGAATTGATACCTAAATTTCAATTCTAAATTTCTGAGACTGGTACCTAAATTCCAGTTCTCTTCCTTCTAGGTCGGTACCTAAATTCTGACTCTCATTCGAGATCGATACTTAAATTTCGATTCTCTTTTGAATTTATACCTAAATTTCAATTCTAAATTCCAAGACTGGTAACTAAATTCCAGTTCTCTTCCTTCGAGGTCGGTACCTAAATTCTGACTCTCATTCGACATCGATACCTAAATTTCGATTCTCTTTCGAATTTATACCTAAATTTCAATTCTAAATTTCCGAGATCGGTACCTAAATTCCGGTTCTCTTCCTTCGAGGTCGGTACCTAAATTCTGACTCTCATTCGAGATCGATACCTAAATTTTGATTCCCTTTCGAATTGATACATAAATTTTAATTCTAAATTCCCGAGACTGGTACCTAAATTCTAGTTCTCTTCCTCCGAGGTCGGTACCTAAATTCTGACTCTCATTCGAGATCGATACCTAAATTTTGATTCTCTTTCGAATTGATACCTAAATTTGAATTCTATATTTCTGAGACTGGTACGTAAATTCCAGTTCTCTTCCTTCGAGGTCGGTACCTAAATTCCAACTCTCATTCGAGATCGATACCTAAATTTTGATTCTCTTTCGAATTGATACCTAAATTTTAATTCTAAATTTTCGAGACTGGTACCTAAATTCCAGTTCTCTTCCTTCGAGGTTGGTACCTAAATTCTGACTCTCATTCGAGATCGATACCTAAATTTCGATTCTCTTTCGAATTGATACATAAATTTTAATTCAAAATTCCTTAGACTGGCACCTAAATTCTAGTTCTCTTCCTTCGAGGTCGGTACCTAAATTCTGACCCTCATTCGAGATCGATACCTAAATTTCGATTCTCTTTCGAATTGATACCTAAATTTCAATTCTAAATTTATGAGACTGGTACCTAAATTCCAGTTCTCTTCCTTCGAGGTCGGTACCTAAATTTCGACTCTCATTCGAGATCGATATCTAAATTTCGATTCTCTTTCAGGTTTGATACTTAAATTCCAAATCTCACTCTCTCGAGATCAGTACCTAAATTCTGATTCTCACTCTTTTTCCGTTGATACTTAAACTCTGATTCTCACTCTGAGGCTGGTACCTAAATTCCAGTTCTCTTCGCAATCTCGAGGTTGAAACCCAGGTTTCAATTCTCATTTCAAATCAAAATTTCAAATTCAAAATTTCCTTAAATCGAATTTAAATTAAACTTCAATCAAAATTGGAACTCAGAGTAAATCGAAATCTAAACTCACACATTGAAACTTGAAATTTAAAAAGTAAACTGAAATATAAATTAAATTCCCCAGATCTTGTGATTTGGAGCTCACCTCCTTTTCCATTCCCCAGCGAGAGTTCAGGAATCTCCGATCTTGGAAATATACCTGATACTCCCCAGCAGAAATTCTTCTACTTCGTCCTAAGTTTGTCACTTGGATATCTGTGTTGGTTTTGTTGATCTCTTCGGTCAACGCCAATACGCGCTGTGTGCTTGGTTAGCACACCACACATATTGGGGGTCCATTAGTTGACCTCATTTTTGATAAGGTCTTTTGCTTCTCTCTTTAGTACTTAGGATCTAGCCTTAGGCTTTTCCTTTGACTAATCTTAGAGGACTCGAAATTGAACCCACCACTTAGAAATTCAAACACCTCTTAACTCCCACCAAACCCACGAAGCTTGATTGTAGACCCCTAATCACCTAGAGGGTTGAAATCAAATGTGGAGGTTTAAAGGATGAGTTCTCATAGGACTTTTGGCCTTAGGAATACCACAGGTGGCTCAGTGCAGTGAGGGTTGACTTGCACATACACTACACTCTCACACACATTCCAAGTCCTAAAACCACACTCTCACCCGACTTGACTTCCCGACTCATGTAGGTAATTCATATGGATGGTCCTTAACCCCTAAGCCCCTGGCTAAGAGGGTTAGGAACAACATAGTGAATGCCTCAAATGAGTCCTCTCATGGCTTATATAAGCTTAATATAGTTTCATGACTGAACCAAAATGATTCCATTTCACCCACATTTGATCAATCTTCTTTTTTTCAAAATTTCAATTTTTGACCCTCGGGGCCCCGGACCCACCAAACATACCAAATGTCCTTGAAATGACTCGAAATTTGCAAAATTGCCTAAATTACCCAAGGTCCCTCAAAATCAATCCTAAACACTTCCCACCATTCAAATTGACCATCTTTGGCCAAAAATACCAAAATTTCCAAAAATACCCCCCAAAATTACCAAAATACCCTTTTACCCAAAAAATCCAAAAATTCAGAAAATTCCCAAAAAAATTCCAAAAAATCCCAAATATTTCTAATTTCATTTTGTTCAACTACACCATGGGTCAATTTTGCCAATTTACCCTACTTTTACCAAAACCCCCAATTTGACCCATTTTTAACCCAAGTGAACCCAATGTTAAACCAAACCACCCCAATTGACCTCAATTCTGGTCCAATTCAATTCTAACTTTAATTCAATATCCTCAATGTCAATTTAGACCAAATCCAAGTCCAATTTGATTGACATTTGAGCCGAATTTCAATTTGAAGCCTAAGGCCCAATTTTGGCCCACGACCTAAACCTAGCTCAAACCAACCCAATTCAACTCCAATTGGCCCCAAATCTTTTATAAGGCCTTCCTAACACCCCCATAAACAAAACACTAACTTGATTTGCCCAAAATTTGAACCTAAACTCCACCTAAACCTAATCCAAAACAAAAATCCCTTAAATTGACCTAAGCCCAAACCTAACCCAAATGAGCCCAAATCCCAAAATCAAAGCCCCAACCAAAGTTGAAAACTCTTTGTGACACTCCCATAAACATTTCTCAACATTAATTTTACACCAAATACAATTTTAGCCCAACCTTAAACCAAGTTAGCTCAATTTGAACCACTTTGGCCCCTTTACTAAAAGACCCACATTAAACACAATTCAATTCAAAATCACTTCAAATTTGTTCCAAATCACTCATGACACATCCCTAGACTAAACCCAACATTTATTTGGCATGGTCCTTCACAAAAATTTCATCCAAAAGCCCATTTTAAAATCTAAAAGTCGACTTCCATAAAGCCTTTAAAAGTCCATTTTCACCAAAATTCAAAAAGCCCAAAATCCATTCCAAAGCCCACATGAGACTTCCTCTCATCATCCCTTTGATTTAAATCATTCCCTAAGTTTCAAACTCATCATCAAATTTTCCTAAATTAAGCCTCATGCCAATTTCCCCTAAATTCATCAAAAATCTCAAAATCCATTTCCATGTAAATGAGCTAAGCCATCCCTAAGCCAAATGGAGTCCTTGGAGCCATGCATAAGCCACATGAAAGCCATGAGAGCTTTGACTTATCACCACTCCCTAAATGGAAAAAGGAGGAAACCCTTTAATGATTCCCTTAGGAGTGATTAAATACTCCCATGTATCCCCTAATCTTTCTTAAGCCTAATTGTACTTGGATTGTGACTTGACCCCACTAATCAAGCTGACCCAAGTGACTTTCTCTTCGACCAAACCGACCTTAGGGAGGTGCACCTAGCCTAAACCATGACTTGACCAAATTAAATCCAAAATGGCCTCTCCCCCATACCATTTAAATCAAATCTCTTTACACATGGCCAATACCCATTGCTTGCACCAAACTCAACCCCTGACCCCATTGAGTCAGATGGTGACCTGACCCTGGCCGGACAACCACCTGGGCCGCCGGAAAACACCATACCCGTGAGCACCTATTAGATTCAAATTTCAAATTCCTCCTTGTTGAGGTGTCCCAACTCAATTGAACTCTATGGCTGTTCTTCCCTTACCCTGAGCAGCTGATCCCAGCCTCCAATTGCCCTTGGGAAGCCCTCCAGCCACCTCTATTTAAACACCACCACCTCTCGGCCAAAAGGGGTGTTAAACCAAACCTTACCAAAACTCTGCCAAAATCACTCTAGGTCCCTCTCCAAACATAGAGAACTTGATCCCCACTGAAATCCAGCCCTAAAAACCTCTCTGTGAGCTCAATTTCTGAGTTGAAAATCCACCAAAAAAATAGGACACTTCACCATAGTGAGCCAATTTTCAAATTGATTGACACTACACCTTCACTAGACCAAGAGGAGAAGTTCCCCAGCAAAAGCCCCCTCACTAGGCCAGCCATTGCTTCCAGCCTCCAAGTTTTGTGATCGGCCTTGGTCACTTTCATACTTAGATAATTCCTCAAAGCCAGAGACTTCATTTGGAGCTTTCTTAGACTCAATCGAAGGTGACACAACTCTCAGATCGAAGCTTCACTTCTCTGAGCAAAGGTATGAACCGAGCTTCCAGCAATTCTCCATTTTTTTGGGTTAATTTCATAGCTTATAAACCGTATGGATGTGTTCGTCTCTTCAAGACAAATCGATAGAGTATAAGAACTCTAAAATCCATTGAGAATCGAGAGAGATATTAGGGTTTGAGTGTGGACGGCCACTGGTGCACACCTGTCGTAGACAATGACCAGGAGCCATTGGATTGCGCGTGTATCAAGCGGACGGTCGAGATCAAGCTGGAAAGCACAATGGTACGTGAACTGCGGGCCCCTGAAGAGCTGAGTTAAATGGCGGTGCCGAATCACAGCGCGACGCGTGGGCTTTTGGAGCTACCGAGTTTGACACGGCGCCTCGTGAATAAGTAGAAAATTAGGGTATTTTTTAATTATTTAAATGCCCTGAACTTCAAAAATATCTTTGTATTGAAAAATCACAAAAATAAAATAAAAATACCCTCTTGCTTAGTGAACAGAGGAGCATAATGTGGAAAAGAAATCAAGTTAATTGGATTAGTATTTTATTTTTAATAATTTATTTACTATTTTCAATGTTTTGATTCTCCATTTTCATAGATAATTCACCATGGCATGAGACTATATGGCTTTTGAAGCCTCTGATCTTGGGAACATTCCTTGAATTTTTCAAGGTCGGAGGCTATCACTGTAAAAAGTTATTGATTTTTCAAGTTCATGTCACTGTTTTAGGTATTTTAATTCCAATAATTAACATGTTGTAAAATAAATTCTAAGAAAATTTGGTGATGTTTCTTAGGACCAGGGGACCCTATGAAAAATATATATTGAGTTAATTCATTCATAATAACCTTAATTGGCCTAACCCCTAATATTGAATTTTAATTAATTAGGGTTAACCACACATCAAATTGACTTGAAAACAATTCTCCATTACTCTTTAGGGTCAGAGGAACCTTACATAAAATTTTGAAATCTATTGGACTTGATTAACGCCACCAAATGGATTGATTAAGCCTCATAAACAAAATGGAACTTTAAAAATTCATAACACCAAAAACACTTTTCAAAAATTCACAAAAATGGTTTTGGAGCTTTTCCGATATCGGGGAGTTCAGGAAAATTAAAATTAGAATTTTCTAAAAGAGTTGATTTTTCACAATATTTTAATATATTAATAATTAAAAAATAATAAAAATAAAAAAAATATTAAAAATCATAAAAATATTACATTTTGACTTCTAACCATTTAGGAACAAACCAAATATTTTTCCTATGTCCCTAGGATAAGATATTGAATTTTAAAGGCTTAATGTAATTTTTAATATTAAAAAATGAATTTTCAACCTTTTTCACTAAAATAATTCTAATAAATCAAAGAAAAATCAGAAAATTATAAAGTTTATTTCTTTGGACTCCTTGAGATTAGAGAAATTTATGAAAAATATAAAATTTATTTTTTAACTTTTATTTTATTTTAAAATTAATTAATACTCTAAAACTCAAAATAATTATAATAAATAAAATATAATTCAAAAAATCACAAAATTTGGTCTAAGTGGTCCTCTAGTCATTAGGAACATCCCATAATTTTCTTAAGGATAGAAACCTTTCGTTGCTTATGTTGTTGAATTTTCTTTGAAAACCCATATTTTCTACTAAAAATAATTATATAAATAAATTAAATTCAGAATAATCACATTTTCTCCTCTAATGTCTTAATTAACATGTGAGGGATGTGACATAAAAATTTCAAATTCATTTGAGCTCAATTTAATGAGTTATGAAATAAATAAGCTTAAAAGGGCATAAATGTAATTAAAAATTTTAACCCTTAATTAAAACTTTAGGTTTAATCAAAATGGGGGGGGGGTAAAATATTTGATTTTAACTTTCTCTTGGATGATTGAAACTTAGGGAAATTAAGGGGTAGAAACCCATTAAACACTTTGAAAATATCAAAATGAAACTTTAATTAATTAAATAATTTAAATTTTGGAAATAATATATTTAAAATTTGGATTATTAAATTGGAATATTTTTAAGAGGATATTTATTCTTTAATTTAAAAATCCCTAAATAAGTCACTTTAACAATATTTAATTCTTAATTAAAAAATTAAAATAATAATCCAAATTAACAATTAAAACTAAAATTAAATTAAATTAAATTTAAAATATTGAAACTAAAATTAAAACTAAAATTAAATTAAATTAAATTAAAATTAAATTAAAATTAAAGTTAAACTAAAATTAAAATTAAATTAAAATTAAATTAAATTAAATTAAATTAAATTAAAATTAAATAAAAATCAAATTGAATTAAATTAAAATCATTTAACAACAAACCTAAATGAAATCATTAAGAGTTAAATCGAAATATATCAATAATTTAAATACCTCTTTCTACCTAAGTAAATTTAAAACATGAACATCAATCTAAAATACCAAGATAATTAAAAATGTAAAGATTTAAATTAAATCTAAAATAATTTGAACACTATTCTAAACTTAAAATTATTAATTAAAACCTCATAATTAAATTAAATCATTTTAAATCATTAACTCAAAACTTTTAATTAAGGATGATTAAAATTCTTGATAAAGCAACTTGCCCTTAAAGGCTTTCATTATTATAACTCATAAATAGAGTATTAAGTGAAATGTCACTTCATTCATCGGGTAATCAAATACCCAAGTTCACTGAGCAAGAGATAAAGTTTAACTAAACTCCTGGATGATTAATTCATATGTGCAACTAAATTTACTTGGACTCAAAATAATCCCAGAAGTATTGAAAAGATGTTTAGGACTCGTCCTAAACACTTCCTCAATATGACGGGATGATTAAGAAGAACAACTGAATTTAATTGTTCTTTGATGAAGAAAATCATCCTTAAACCAAACCAACAACCTAGACGTCATAGGAGATTACTAGTTATGGGATTAGGATTCTGGTAGATAACCAAAACCCTTTCCCTTAGCTTTACCTAGGTATTCCTTGCAAAATATGTTTAAATGCTATAACATGTGTTTTAAGTGCAGCTTTGGATGACGGGAAGACCCTCCAGGTACACTTTTATTTTATTGCAATTTACTTTATTGCAGATTACATACATGTATTGCGCTTTACTTTTCTTGCATGATAAACAAGACTGTTGCATGAAAACCAAAACCTTTATGATAGTCCTTAAACTGAAACCAAAACTAAATTAAAAGTCGTTGCAAGATAAAATTCGCCTTCATAACATTTCAAAATATAAAACAACTCAAAATTTAATCACAAACAAAACAACAAAACTACAATTGCAACTAAATTAAAACGTCTTGTTGAATGATCGGGAATACCTCGGATGATGTAACCCACGTGTTGCTAACGGGATTTCCCACGGTCTAAATGAATATGTGAAACTCATGCAGTTGAGTTTAGGAAATTTATCTGGACTAAGTGAATTCAATGAAAATAACGGTGCCGGGATGACGGAATCGGGGGATCTTAATCGGTTCTATTTAAACAACTTTAAGATTTATTTTAATTAAAATATTAAAAACACTTAGATTTTAAGATTTTCTCTAAACCAAAACACTTCTCTCATCTCTCGATTTATGACTTCTAAAACTAAACCTCTACAACAACAAGGAGCTTGGAGCACAGTGGGCAGCACGGCCATCGTCATCAACAAAACTCTGGTCTACTTCAGCAAAACCTTTCTTAGAATTAAATAACCAAGCCATAGGAATTCGAGGTAGTTTGCCTAGTGCAGCATAAATCCTCAACTCTTTGTTAGGCATTTGCATGATCACATCACATAAATTAAGCCCTAACTGGTCTTAGGACTCCGAGGTAATCGTTTAGTACGACATAAACCCTCACATCTTTAAGACTATTTGTATGATCATATTATACAAATATAAGTCCTAATTAATTAAAATTGGCAGGATTGCAATATTAAATAAATTCCCAAATTGAAGCCAAACAATAGGATAGTTTGGGAAGTTACCAAGATTCTTCTTGGATCCTCAGCATCCCCTACTGCTCCTTCATTGGATTCCTAAAATAACTGTTCTAAACTTGATGAATTCCCTATCAAAATTTCCAAAACTCAATCCTTTGAAAACCTTAAACTTTGAAATTCTTGAGAGCAAAATCACTGATCATTATCGAGAGTTTTCTTAAATGATTCCTGTCATTTAATATGTAATTAACTATAGGGGCTTGCCTTTATAGGGAACTTCAAGAACCCAGGTAATATAAACCCTTCTTAATGCCTTTATATCAAGCAGGGGAACTTGTCGATTTATAAAATTGGTTCGCAGACCAAACGGATGTCACAAATCTTCTAGTTTATTTAACCAAGCCCCATCATCAAGCAGTGTGTCTATTCCTCGGGATAGATACACGATTTGTGATGCGGTGCTCGTTTATGTAAACTATTTGAAATGTGAGATCAGTTTGATTTATTATCTTAAAATTTTCAAATTTAAAATTATTTTCAAAAATCAAATACTACTTTCTAAATATATATATTTAAATTAAATTTAAAATTTAAAATTCACCGAAAACTTCTGTAGGCGACCCCCTTTTCAAAACACAACCTAAAAATATGCTGACAGCTTAAACCTGCTATTATCCAAATGGTATCTAATAATCAGTTTGGGGGAGCAACAACTAAATATCCTAATTTGCATCTTGTTAATTTTCTAGAGTTGTGTGCTACTTTTAAATATGATGGAGTTTCAGATGATACTATTAGACTTAGAAATTTTCCTTTCTCACTAAGGAATAAAGCTAAAATATGGTTAAATTCGTTAAATGATAGGATCAATTAGAACTTGGGGTGACTTGTCACAAAATTTCCTTGCTAAATATTTTCCACCATCTCAGACTGCTAAGTTGAGAAATGATATTACATCTTTTTGTCAGTTTGAAGGGGAATCAATATATGAAGCATGGGAAAGATTTAAAGATCTCCTAAAGAACTGTCCACATCATTCAATACCAGATTGGTTAATAATTCAATTTTTTTATAATGGATTAGTTGGATCTCTTAGATCGATCTCTTAGATCGATCATCGATGCTGCTGCTGGTGGATCATTAACGTCTAGACAATTTTCTGATGCTTATGCTTTGATTGAAGAAATGACTACTAATAATTTTCAATGGCCTTCTAAAAGGTTAAATCCTAAAAAGGTAGCCAGTGTTTGTCGGCATATTTTTAGGTTATGTGTTTTGAAAAAGGGGGTCGCCTACAAAAGTTGTCAATGAATTTTAGATTTTAAATTTAATTTAAATATATTTATAATATAGAAAGTAGCATTTGATTTTGAAAATAATTTTAAGTATTAAAATTTCAAGATATGAAATCAAACTAATCTCACATCTCAAAAAGTTTATATAAATGAGCACCGCATCACAAACCGTGTATCTATCCCGAGGAATAGATGCGATGCTTGATAATGGGGCTCGATTAAAGAAACTAAAAGATTTGTGACATCCGTTTGGTCTGCCAACCATTTTTATAAGCCGACAAGTTCCCTTGCTTAATATAAAGGAATTAAGCACGGTTTATATTACCTGGGTTCTTAAAGTTCCCTATGAGGGCAAGCCCTTATAGTTAATTACATCTTAAATGACGGGAATCATTTAAGAAAACTCTCGATAATGATCAGTGGCTTTTCTCTCAAGAATTTCAAAGTTTTAAGTTTCAAAGGATTGAATTTTGGAAATTAAAATAGGGAGTGGATCAAATTTGGAACAGTTTATTTTGGGAATTCAAAGGAAGAGAAGTAGGGGATGTCACAGACCTGAAGTGAACTTCGGTGACTTCCCGACGATCCTATTGTTTGGCTTCAATTTGAGGAATAATTTAATGTTTCAATCCCGCCAATTTTAGTTAATTAGGACTTATATTTGTATGAAATAATCATACAAATAGCTTCAAAGATGTGAGGGTTTATATCATACCATACGACTACCTCAGAGTCCTAAGACCGTTAGGATTTAATTTGCATAACATGATCATGCAAATGCCCAAAAAAAGCTGAGAATTTATGTTGCATTAAGAAAACTACCTCAAAATCCTATGGCTTGGTTATTTAACTCTAAGAAAGGTTTTGCTGAAGTAGACACAAGTTTTGCTGATCAAGATGGCCGTGCTGCCCACTATGCTCCAAGCTCCTTGTCATTGCAGAGGTTTAGTTTTAGAAGGTGATAATCAAGAGATGAGAGAAGTGTTTTAGTTTAGAAATTTTCAAAATTGAGATGGCTTAATGTTTTAATTAAAATAAATACTAAATTTGATTAAGCAAAACCGATTAAGATCCCACGGTTCCGTCATCCCATCACCGCTATTTTCATCGGATTCACTTAGTTCAAATAAATTTGCTTAACTCAACTGAATGAGTTCCACACTTTCATTTAGACCGTAG
Source organism: Papilionanthe hookeriana x Papilionanthe teres (assembly GCA_022702705.1). Classification (NCBI taxonomy): domain Eukaryota; kingdom Viridiplantae; phylum Streptophyta; class Magnoliopsida; order Asparagales; family Orchidaceae; genus Papilionanthe; species Papilionanthe hookeriana x Papilionanthe teres. Next base: position 150,889,982 of record CM040424.1, on the reverse strand, counting down.
AAAATCTCGTTAGCAACACATGGGTTACATCATCAGACGGATTCCCGATCATCCAACGAGATGTTTTAATTTTAGTTGTAATTGCTGTTTGTTTTTGTTGGTGATTAAACTTTGAGTTGTTTAAACATCCTGGGTTCAATCATTTTTATGCATTTGTAAGTACAGGAAAGTAAGACATTAAATAAATCACAAAATGTGAATTGCAATAAACTTAAATGCATACCTGGTGGGCATTCCCGTCATTTTCACCTGCACTTAAAACACATGTTAAGGCGTTTATATGCAGCAAATACCTAGGTGAAGCTAAGGGAAGGTTCTGGTTGTCTACCAAAATCCTAATCCTATAGCTAGTCAATTCCTATGACGTCTAGGTTCTTGTGTTTTGTTAAGGATAATTTTCTTCACCAAAGAACAATGAAGTCCCACTGTTCTTTTAAAACATCCCATCAAGTTAGAGAAGTACTCGGAACTGAATTCTGAACATATTCTTAAACATTTTAGGGATTACTTTAAGTTCAGTTAGCTTTGTTGTGGTGATGAATCACTCATCCAGATTACTCTTGCTCAGTAAATTAGGATGTTTTATTATCCTTGTGAGTAATGTGACATTTCATTTGATGTTTTATTTAAGAGTTATAATAATGAAAGCCTTTAGGGGCAAGTTAGTTTATTAAGGGGTTTTAACCATTCTTAGTTTAAAGTGATTTAGTTATGATTAATCTTCTTTTCTCTTTTTAAATTATTTTTAAGTTTGAAATAGTGTTCAAGTTGTTTAATTCAATTAAGTTTTATTATTTTAAATAATCTTAACATTTTAGATTGATCTTCTAAATGTTTTAAATTTATTTTAAATTCAAGTTTCAAACATCTTCAGATTAGTTTTAATGTCTTGAAGTATTCCAATTTAGTCTTAATGTTTTGAATTTATTTTAATTTAAATTTTGGACAATTTCAAATTAATTTCCTTTAGTGTTTTCTTTCTTTTTAATTTAATTATAAGATTTTTTCAAAAATTATTCCTCTCTTAAAATATTAATTTCAGTCATCATTTTAAAGTTCCATTAATTTTTACTTAAATAATGTTTGATTAAATTTTTTATGAAGGTATTTAATTTAGAGGATTATAATTTTCTTATATTACACCCCTTTTAATCTTTAATCATCCAAGCTTTAATTAATCTTCCAAATGTTATGTAATTTAATTAGTGTTTATTTTTTTTAAAGTTCGTTTAATGAGTTTCTACTACTCTGGTCATAAGGAACCTATTCTAATTTTCCTGGAATTTTTCAAGTAGTATCCTAATTATTGGAATTAAAATACTAAAACAGGCATAAAAATTTAAAAAATAGATAACTTTCCATAGACATAGCCTCTAGCCTTGAAAAATTCATGGAATGTTCCCAAGATCAGAGGCTACAAAAGCCCTATGGTCTTATGCCATGGTGAATTGTGTGTCTGAGTGGATAATTAAAATACTCAGATAAGTGTTTAATTAATTAAAAATTAAATACTCAATAAAATAGATCAATCTTTTTTCCACATTGTTCTCCTCTGTTCACTGAGCAAGAGGGTATTTTTCCTTTAATTTTGTGATTTTTCTACACAAATTTATGAATTTTCAAAGTTCTGGGGATTTAATTGACTCAATAAGGGGATAACTTTCTACTTAAGTGACGCAGCGCCACGACAACCTAGGACGGGTTTGAAGCTCCACACGTCTCCTTCTAATTCGACGCCGCCATCCACCTTAGCGCCACACAGCTCTGCGGTCTCGTCCCGTCTCCCGATCCGGCGTGATCTTAGCCATCCATTCATTACACGCGCGATCAAACGGCTGCTGGTCATTGTCCCCAACTGGTGTGAGTCGAGCACTGTCCACCTTCTAGCCCTAAAATCTCACTCGATGCTCAACCAAATTGAGTGCGGTTTCTTCCTACATGCTCATCTAGACTAGAGCTACACATCTATATGGCTAATGCACATTGAAATCAAGTAAAACAAAATGGAGAATTGTTGGGAGCTCGGGAGCAAGAGGATTCTCCATACCTTGGTCAAAGAGGTTAAGCCTCGATTGGATGTGCTCAGCAAGTTCGTTGGAGTCCCAAGAGCTTAAGGATTGAGCCTCGAGTGCTGGTGAAATGCCTGGCTATGACTTCGTCCAAGTCCGATTTCGAGCTCTGGCCGATAGAAGAAATGGCTGGCCTGGTGAGGGGGCTTTCACTCGGGAATTTCCTCTCTACCTCTGGTGAAGGCGTGGGAGGAGTTAATTGCAGTTTGGTAGAGTTTCAAGGGTTGTCATGTTTCTGGCCTGATTTTTATCTGAGAAATTGGGCTAAGCCAGTGGGGATCAGGGCAGGAGAACAGTGGGGTTCTTCTTCTTTAGGCTGGGAGAAGCTTTTGGGAGAGAATTAGGGAGGTTTTGTTAAGAAAAATTTCAATACCTTTCTCATGGCCGAGAAGAGGTGTTTAAATGGCTAGGGCCATTTAGCTGGGCTTGGGTTCAATTGAGGGGTTAATTCTGTTCCTTAGGTGGAGGGCAGAGAGGCTCCAAGGTTTAATTTGGCTGAGGTGGATAGTTGGGGAGATTTGGTTGAGCTTAGCTTAGTGGTGGCTCTCGATTTAGACTCCCTCAGGTGAAAGGATAGGGGAGCTGGCCCCAGGTCAGGTGAGTCAGGTGGGAAGGATTAATGGTGATTAATCAGTTATGGGAGGATTTGGGGTGAGGCAAAAGTAGATTTATCCACTTAAGGGAAGAGATCCTCTAAAATGGAAGACCCTTGCTCAATGGCTCACTTAGCTTGGGCTAGGTGGATCTAGGGTGGTTCCTAGGGTTCAAATGGTGGCTGTGGAAAGGTTGGTTTAGCCACATTTGGTTCAATTTTGTTAGGTTAGGTCATGGGTTCAATTTGGTCCATTTGGGTTTAGGATGGGCTAACTTGGGTTTGAGTTTGATTTAGGTATAAATGTCTTAAGCAACATTGTAGAAATGATTGACATGAAGAAGTTTCATGAAGACATGGAAAGGTTTTAAGTTCAATTGCAAGGTCAATTAGGTGGATTTTAGGATTTTAGTTAATTTGGGCAAGGTTGGATCAAGTTGGGTCCAAGTTGGGTCCAAGTTGGGTTAAGGTGGGGTTTAGACCCAATTAAAAGTTTCAAATGGTCTAGGGGAATGTATTGAAGAGTTCCCAACATCAATTGGGAAGAAATTTTAGGATTAGGTCAATTAATTTGGTAGATTTAGGGCATGAATTCAATTTAGGTCAAAATGGGGTAACCTTGGTTTTCAAATGGATTTGGGTTAAGCTTAGGCTCAAATTGAGACAATTGAAGGTTGCATGGGTTTCATGGGAGTGTCATGGAAGGTTCAGGTTTGAAATTTGGAAGGAAAAAAAAAGTTGACATTAGGTGAATTGGGGGATTTGGATTAAATAGGCAAAATTGGGGTTTTGAATTTCAAATGGAATTGAACTCAAATGTGAACTAGTTTTGACTTAGATTTGGTGTAAATTGACATTGAGGATGCTGAATTAAAGTTTAGAATTGAAATTGGGCAAGATTGAGGTCAAATGGATTGATTTGGTTTAACATTGGGTCCAATTAGGTTAAAAATGGGTTAAATTGAGTGTTTTGATAATATTGGGTCAAATTGACAAAATTGGCCTATGGTGTAGTTGGACAAAATGAAATTAGGAATATTTGAGATTTTTTGGAATTTTCTGGGAATTTTTAGAATTTTTGGAATTTTGGGCCAAAAAGGGTATTTAGGGTATTAAGAGGTCATTTGGAGGGTATTGGGGTATTTTGGTGGATTTACGAGGTGGAAATTGTTTTAAAATGATTTTTAGGATTTTTGAGAATTTTGCGTAATTTTTAGGAAATTTTGGAAAGTTTTGGTAGTTACAGGGGCAATTAAGGTAATTTTAGGTAGGCTTGAAGAACCAATGTCAAAACCAGAAATTTTGAGCAAAATGGAATTTGGGTATGGTAGGGAGGGTGGAAAAGCTTAGAGTGAGCCATGGACCAAAAAGGTGTTCATTTTTGAACATCTCATAGGTTGTTCCTAACCCTCTTGCGAAGAGCTGGGGTTTGGACTTATCCGCATGAGTGCTCCAATGAACCAGGAGTCAAGATTGGGTAGAGATGGTTCAGGGTTTAGGATGGGTGTGAGAGTTCAGTGCGTGCAAACCAGACCTCACCAAGACCAGGCCACCCAGGGCAGTCCTAAGGCTTGAACATCCTATATGAATTCATCCTTGTTTTCCTGCACATTGGTCCCAACCTTCCAAGTGATTTGGAGGTTGATGACCATCTATGTAGGATTGCAAAGAGAATCAAGACTTGGTTTAAATTTCTAAAAGGTGGGTTCCATCTCTAGTCCTCTAGGATAGTCAAGGAAAAGTCCTATGGCTAGATCCTAAGCACTAAGAGGAAAGAAAAGACCTCACCAAAAATGAGGTCAACAAATGGACCCCTAATAGGTGTGGTGTGCTAACCAAGCACACCACACGTATTGGCATTGACCGAAGAGATCAACAGAATCATCACAAATGTCCAAGTGACACACTTAGAACGAAACGTAAAAAATTTCCGCTGGGGAGTATCAGGTAAATCTCCAAGACTGAAGATTCTAGAACTCTCACTGGGGGAAAAGGAAGTGAATTTCAAATCACAAGATCTGGAGAGACTGGATTTTAGATTCGTTTCATTTTTTATTTCAAGTTTTAATTTTGAGTTTGAATTTTGATTTAATCGGGGTTTCGATTTAAATTAAGATCTAATTTAAAATCGATTTTAAGGTTAACTTCAGTGAAATTCAGAATTTAGAATGAGAATTGGAACCTAGGTCCCAACCTCGTGATTGAAAAGAGGACTGGAATTTAGGTTCCAGCCTCAAAGATTTGAAAGAGAGCTGGAATTTAGGCTCCAGCCTCAAGGATTTGAAAGAGAACTAGAATTTAGGCTCTAGTCTCGGGAAGAGAACTGGAAGTTAGGCTCCAGCCTTGAAAGTTTGAATGAGAGCTAGAATTTAGGCTCTAGCCTCAGGAAGAGAACTGAAAGTTAGGCTCCAGCCTCGAAAGTTTGAAAGAGAACTAGAATTTAGGCTCTAGTCTCGGGAAGAGACTGGAAGTTAGGCTCCGACCTCGAAAGTTTGAAAGAGAACTAGAATTTAGGCTCTAGTCTCAGGAAGAGAAATGGAAATTAGGCTCCAGCCTCGGAAGTTTGAAAGAGAGCTAGAATTTAGGCTCTAGTCTCAGGTGGAGAACTGAAAGTTAGGGTCCAGCCTCGAAAGTTTGAAAGAGAACTAGAATTTAGGCTCTAGTCTCAGAAGAGAACTGGAAGATAGGCTCCAGCCTCGAAAATTTAAAAGCGAACTAGAATTTAGGCTCTAATATCAGAAGAGAACTGGAAGTTAGGCTCCAGCCTCGAAAGTTTAAAAGAGAACTAGAATTTAGGCTCTAGTATCAGGAAGAGAACTAAAAGTTAGGCTCCAGCCTCGAAAGTTTGAAAGAGAAATAGAATTTAGGCTCTAGTCTCAGAAAGAGAACTGGAAGTTAGGCTCCAGCCTCAGAAGTTTGAAAGAGAGCTAGAATTTAGGCTCTAGTCTCAGGAAGAGAAATAGAAGTTAGGCTCCAGCCTCGGAAGTTTGAAAGAGTGCTAGAATTTAGGCTCTGGTCTCAGGAAGAGAACTGGAAGTTAGGCTCCAACCTCGAAAGTTTGAAAGAGAACTAGAACTTAGGCTCGAGCCTTAAAAAGAGAACTGGAAGTTAGGCTCCAGTCTCGAAAGTTGATTTGTATGAAGAGGGACCCAATACCATGCAATCAGAACCAAATCGAACAAAGTTCTTGGCTCCATGTTAATAGAACTAGTCAATCCTCTCACACACAGAAGAAGGAGAATTGAAAGGTTCGAATCGAAGGATTCAGAACGGAAATCAATTTGAGATTTAGATTCATTTTGTTTGTTTTTAGTGATTCAATTTTTGTGTTTTCAAGTTATTTTGGAATTTGTTTTGACATTCATATTCTTAAAAAGAGTTCTTATTCATTTTCCTTTTCTCTTTTTTTTTGTTGATTTATGTTCAATTTTATTTTATCTTATTTATTATTATTATTTTTTTTGCTTCAAATCGTTCTTCGTTCAAAGTTCATTTAACTTAATGGCGTTTTGACCCGATATAAATATATGCGTACTAAAATCTTCTTCCCTGGCAACGACGTCAAAAACTTGACCCGAAGTCCTTTGAAGATCAACGTACTAATTAATGATTTCAAAAATATATGTCATAAATAATAATAGCGGCTAGTGTATATAAATATAATTTTATGGAAAATATTTTACACACTAGGGGTACTACGCAAGTATACATATCGTATCAAGTAATATAGGGCTTTGAAACAAAGACACCAGTATCGTTTCTACGAGGAGAGAGTTATAGATCTTTAAATATTTTTATTTTGAAGTATTTATTTTATAGTCAAAAATAAAATATCTTTAATTTACTAGATGCAATAATAAAGCAGAAATAAAATGATTGATGTAAATAATAATAAGAAAGCAACTTTTTCCCTTTCAATTAATCCAAGATTTTCTAAGATAATAATAATATTCGTGAAGAATATAAATTTATGGTATTGTGCCAAATAGAAGCATTCCAATTCTTTATCTTCACTCGATAGTATAAAGAATAATTGCTAGCCTATAGATCAGGTCCGGATGCATTGTGCCTAAATTTCTTAATCTTATTCTTCTTTAAGTTGAATAATTCTATTCTTAAAATCAATCAAAGTTATTAAAATTTTTGGTTAAGTCCACTAAATTATTTATAATTTCAAAAATTTAAGAGATCTTAAATAGATTCTTCATTCCTCATGTTATGTTAAAATTTTTATTTTAAGAAAATATTAGTTTTTTAAGGACAAATAAAATTTAAATTTGAATGTATTTTCCCTTTCCCCCAAACTTACATTTTGGTCTATCATGAAAATTTTTTAATGTATGAGGGAAAGAAAAACATAATTTTAAAAAGGAATTTTTGTAAGTTGTTGACCTCATATTTGGCGAGGTCTTTTCTTCCCTCTTAGTGCTTAGGGTATAGCCATAGGACTTTCCTTTTGACTATCCTAGAGGACTAGAGGTGGGACCCACCTTATTTTAGAAGTTCAAACTGACTCTTTACTCGTCTTGAAGTTCTACTCTTATGGTTATCGACCTCTAACATTTAGAAGGTCGAAACTTACACGACGAAGCTCGAAATGAGTCCCCTTAGGATTATTAAGCCTTAGGGTTGTCATGTGCACTTTTCGCACCTCCGCGCGCACGAATTTCACAATTCAGACCTTCGACACTTTTAAACATAGAAATTCACATGAAACTAACTTTTATTTAATTCAATTAATCGAAATTAAAATAAATTTTGAAATTATCGATCGTGAGATGAAATTTTGATAAAATTTGAATTTAACACGTTTTTTGACGCGGCCGTCGATGAGGTTGTCCAAATGACCTCAGATGACGAAACGGACTGCGCCGTTGCGTCCGGAACGTCGAAATTACCTAGGAAGGACACTAATTTTGATATCGTTTCGTGCGATATTGATTTTTGTCCGAATCGACGAGATTTAAGTAAATATTAATTTAAAATAATAATAATAAAAAAAGAAAACCTAAAACCCCTAAATCCCAAACTCACGCACCCGTCGACCTCCTCTTTCACGAAATCGAATAGGGCGAAGCTCTAGCCGACCGAACTTCCCTTCTCCCTTCACGAAGGTTCGCCCGAGGTCCCCCCTCCTCGTACACTCCTCTGCCTAAAGCTTCCACGTCTTGTCGCCACGCCTCCACGCCCTTTGCCGCGATTCTTGTCGCCACGCTCCGTTCTTGTTGCATTCGGCTCAACTCACAGCCCATGTAAGTCGACGGTACACTCCTCCTCTCCTCTTGCTATAACAACCCCACTTTGGGAACTCTCTAGGGCTGGCCGAAATTTTGGTGTGAGGGGAAGTTCTGCCAAATTTTTGTGGTGGGTCGAGCTTCTTGCTAATCTGCTCGGTTTCCTCGCTTGGCTGCTTTATATTTCTGCTTGGTTGCTTGGTTTTTTTTTTAGTTCCTCCATATTTTTGTTGACCTGTGAAATAGTTTTTTTTCTTTGCTGGTTTGATTTCCTGTCATTCATGATTCATCTGTATAGTTTGCTAAAGGCTTTTCCACTCTTTTATGTCTTCTTCTCAAATGTGTGTGGAGGCTTTCATAATTAAAATCAATGGGAGAAATAGGCTGGCTGATTTGTTATGTTACTTTCAGTTTACTATAAGGATTGCTTTGCAAAAAAGCTAGTATAAGTTCTTCTAGAGTTTTGTGTGTGTGCTTCTAAACTGAAAACATAATTTTTGTTAAGATAGTAAATGTGTTTGATTTCAATATTTATTTGGATGCAAGTTGAAGAGGTCGTTCAGTTGCTAAGATGGTATTGCTGACAGTAATTGATGAAACGGTTTTGGCAAATGAAGCTCGCTTTTGTTTCCCTACTTCTTCAATATATTTCAAAAAAAAAATACACTTCATATATTTCATTTATTTGTTGAATCTTTGTATGCTAAGAAGCGGTTGAAGACCTTTTGCCGCCTTTACATCAGCATAACTAAATTCAAGCTTTATTTTCGATGAAAAATTCAGCTAAGCAGGCTGAATACGAAATTGTTAGCCTTGCATTTTCTATTATCTCTTGTCGGTGATGTTATTTTAGCTCTTGTTGGAATTATGATGCCAATTTGTGAATTTGGGGCTGAGAAAACTTTGCTTTGGAACAAATTTGTACCTAAAAAAATAATAATTATTCAAGCATAGTGGTTTCCTGTATAATCCTGTCAGCAATGCTTTCAAAACATGTGCATATATGCAGATTTTAAGATACCGAATTCTCATGTATGTACTTACATATAGATTAGTTGAGACTTATTAGATACAAATCTATTGTTCATTCACATTCTATTTAGTGTGGATGTTTGCGTATATGTCTTTCAACTCTTATATATTTACATATATAGCACCCAAACTTTGATCTTTACATTCATGCCACCCACTTCTTCTATGTCTTAATATCTAACACCCAATGCGTATTTGTTTATACTTATAACACCAAAAGATTTCATGTTTACACACATACCACATGCGGGAAGGTTGAATTATTGTTCCTTTTGGGGAGGATATGAAATTGTAGCAGCTTGGGTTCTCATTTTGTAAAACCTGAAGTGTTTTAGGCTTTTGTTTACAAAAATCTGAAATGGTTGGGAGGCTTTTCTTTGCTTGAAATGTAGTGGCTTCTTTTCTTCAAAATCTGAAATGATTGGGAAACCTTTGACGCTTATGTTTCGAAAATTTGAGGGCTTCGTTACCTTATTTGTAAATGTTGGGAAGCCTTTGATGCTTGCGTTTTAAAACCTGAAAAGTTTGGCTTGCTTATTTGCAATAATCTACCTCGAGGCTTTGCATTTTGAAAATTTGAAAGGTTTTATTTTTCATTTGCAAATATTTGAGAACCTCGGTGTTTGTTTTTTTTTTAAAAAAAAAAAAACTGGAAGGCATTGGTGTTTCTTTTTGTAAAAATTGGAGAAGTTTGGATGGCTTATATGTGAAAACTTGAAAAGCTTTGCATGATTCTTTTGTGAAAATTTAGAGGACCCGAGTGGCTTATTTGAAAAAAATCTAAAACTTGACATAGCTCTCTTTTGAGAATGTGAAAATTTTTGAGATGTGATCTTTGAAATGGGGAAAGGCCACCTCCTCTTTGCATTTCGATTTGGGGCTCGGTTTGGCTCTTTTAGTTGTAGGAAGCTACTCCTATTTGCACTAAAATAGAGGGCTCGATTTTCATGCTTCTAACATACTTCATACATGCTTGGGATGGAAACAGTGGTTGTTACATATGCATATGCTTGTGACATCTCATTTTTATGCAAATTGCAGGTGTGGAAAATTCATTTTTATGCCGTTATGCTGCCTGATTTTTCTTGGTTGGTTTTATTCTTTTTCTACTTCATTTTTACATAACTCCGTTTTATTTTACTTCCCCGCAGCTTTATTTTTCCCTTTTCTTTGCCATTACTTGAGTGTCATGGGGATGGGTTTGGCACCACCCTAGAGGCCTAGGTCACTTCACGAGCGTGGCGACACTTTTAGGTCTTTCCTTCACGACGAGTGAGAATTGTCGGGAGTCCGGGGTGATTGACTTGAGTTGATTAATTTTAAGATCCAAACCACCTCGTTTTACGATTCTGTGTTAGGTGAATTGTTTTCTCCTCTCTCCTTGTTTTGTTCTCTCGTCCCTTGATTTTCTCCGTGCTTCTTGGTTCAATGTCCGCACCTACAGGGGACGTGTATGTGTGCACATATAGCCCCTTTAGGCTATATGTGGGGCCATCAAGAAAGGCTGTAAGTGTGGTGGGGACACTAATAAAATTGCATAGGGAAGGTTACGAGAAAATTATAGAATGGTGTCGCCTGACTCAGAGACCCTGGAGAGGGTAGAGCAGGAACTCAAGACACTATTTGCCCATCCTTGGGGTTTCTACTGTCGGCTGTCTAAAGATGTTAGCAGTCCTAGTCCGATTAGGAAAAGCTTGTCACTCATCATGCTTATCATGCTACGCTAGCAGGAAAAGCTTGTCACTCATGATGCTTATCATGCTATTCATGCTACTCCGGTTCATAGAAAAGAAATATCTGCTCAGGGAAAAGCTTTAACTAATGATACAATTGATTGTGAATGTTATAATGTAGATGTTTCTACAGAACCGTAAGACTCGTATCATAATGAGTACGCTGTAGAAGCCACTAATGCTTTAGAAGTTGGATGGTTAATTCAAAGATCCAGTAGAAAGAAAGTGAAAGCAAGAAATGAATTGGTACTTCTAAAAGTAAATAACATAATCCAGAAGGGCAATACCATTTTAATGGAGGAAAAATTAGGCCATCCTCTTAGATCTTCTAGGAGGCCTAGTTCAAGACATCATGTTTAACATAATGGTGTGGAACATTAGGGGAGTAGTAGACCAATCCTCCTTTAATTGTTTAAATCACTTATTTAGGGTTCATAAACATTCTATTTTTACTATATTAGAGCCACTTTTTTTAGTTAATAAGGACAAAGTTTTAAAAAGTTTTAAACATTACAAGCATTAATCCAATAAGAATATCAAGATTTTTCTAGTAGTTAGTACCTAAGGCGAGACATACAACACAGCTCTGAGTCCTTAACACCACCATTCTTACGGTCCTTTTCAGATGCCCCATGGCTTTCTTACGGTTCGCTGTGTGTTTAGCGGGACATCTGTGACTTTCTCCTCTTAGTGTTTCGCAGTTTTGCTACGACCGTTTTCGTGTTTTTCTACGAGGTTTCTACAGGATTCCTTCTCTTTTCTCGATTTTCTTTGCTTTATTTTGCCTTTCTTTCGGGTTTTTTTTTTCTTTCTTTCGCCTTTTTTCTTTTTGGATTTATTCCCGGATTTTGCATTTCTCTTTTCCTGCACGTATGGTAGCGTACTTAGTCAGGTTTCCCTTACTACGTTCACTCCTGTTTTGTTTTGGTGCTGATGCCCTTTTCTGCAAGAAACAATAAAGTGATAATAATAAACAGGGAATAATACGCCGCGGGTAATCAGCGCCTATGGTACATTTGTAACACTGTTACTCCTTTTATTTACTGCTTTACCTGCTTTACTTTTTAGCATATATACCTGCTAGCGTAGCAAGTTTTACTTTCCTCAGTACTTGCTTCTGTTAGCATAGCATGTTTTACCTGTTACAGCGCATATTCCTGTTTGCGTAGCATGCTTTATTTTTTTTCGTACCTACTCCTGCTTAGTGTAGCATGCTTACTGTTTACTGTAGCATATACCTGTTTTTCCTGTTCCCTTTTACTACTGCTCCTATCACTGTAGCACACACTCACACTTGCAATAAAAAAAGTGATAATAATAATAAGATGAAATAAAATGATTTGCATGTTCACTTTAACTTAAGATTTAAGTTTAAACTGCAATCTTTCCATAACGTGGAGCTTGGAGCGCGGTGGGCAGCACAGCCATCGTCATCAGCAAAACCAGTGTAGACATCAGCAAAACCTTTCTTAGAATTAAATAACCAAGCCATAGGACTTCGAGGTAGTCCGCCTAGTGCGACATAAATCCTCACCTGTTCTTTTAAGCCTTGGCACAACCATGCTGTGCAATATAAGCCCTAACTCGCTTAGGATTCCGAGGTCGTCCGATACGGCGTAAACCCTCTTACCTTCTAGGTTATTTGCATAACCAGACGATTATGTAAATGTAAATCCTATAATTAATTGGCAGGATTGAAGCTTAAATGAATTCATTTTCAAAATTTCAAGCCAAAAAATAGGATAGTCGGGAAGTCACAGAAGTTCACTTCGAGTTCGTGGCATCCCCTACTTCTCTTCCATTTGATTCCCAAAATAAACTATTCCAAATTTCATCCAATCCCTTTTGAAATTCTAAAATTCAATTCCTTGGAAACCTAAACTTTGAAATTCTTGAGAGCAAAACCACTGATCATTATCGAGTGTTTTCTTAAGTGTCTTTGGACATTTAGGATGTAATTAACTATAGGGAATTGCCCTTATAGGGAACTTTAAGAACCCGGGTAATATAATCCCTGCTTAATTCCTTTATATTAAGCAGGAGAACTTGTCGGCTTATAAAATTGGTTCACAGACTAAACGGATGTCACAAATCTTCTAGTTTATTTAATCTAGCCTCATCATCAAGCAGTGTGTTTATTCTTCGGAATAGATACACGGTTTGTGGTGCGGTGCTCGTTTATATAATCTATTTGGGATGTGAGATCGGTTTAATTTCACATCTTATAATTTTTTAAATTTAAAATTATTTTCAAAATCAAATGCTACTTTCTAAATTATTTAGATATGTAAATTAAAACCTAAAAATATGCCGACATAAGTATGTTAAAAAAATTCTAGAAAGAAAAATTTACTTCTGCACATGCTTTTATGAATAATACTGAAATAATGAAGCAGGTATAAAAGTAAGCAGGCTCATTAGTAATTAAATTAAATGACTATACTACTTATAATAACAAAAATAGAACAACAATACTAACTACTAAACAGTAGGCTGAAACAGAAATAAACATAAATTCATCCAAATTTCAATCTTAAACAAAATACATTAAAAATACTCTAACAACAGTCTCAATATCAAACAATCCACACAAAGTACATAAACAAATCTAAACTAGCAAAACAACAAACAACAATCAATACTAGCAAACAAACAAAACTAACAACAGACTTATCATATCTCAGAGGTAAATCAGGCTACTAATCACTGTCTGTAGCCTCATCATCGTCATCATCACCAAAAGAAAACTCAACATCCTTAGGATCAACATATGGTGAGAATCTAGGAAAGGTAGGAAACTGAACATCATGCTCTCCCTTCAGGAATCTAATGAGAGCTCATCATACTCAGCATCGTAACTACTCTTCCTCTGGGTATACTCAGATAAATGATCAATTTTCTTATCAATATAATCAACTCTGCAGTGAGTTTGAAATAACTCATGCTACTACTCTATAAACTGATCATGCATTGATTCCCAAAAACTAGATGGTGGCTCAGCAGTAGAAGTAGAAGGTCGAGAAGTAGAAGGTCTACCTAAAGTGGGTGCAGAAGTAGGAGTGGTCGATCTCTTCCCTCGAAGTCGATCCCTGCCCAATTGGTTTGGTAGTTTTCAGCTTCTCCTCAGAAATATCAACAACAACTCCATTGTTAACACATAAAGAATAGATAAAAGATGGGAATCTCAGTCCCACATAAGTGCTGGATCTAGCAGTAGACTCAACAGAATCATAAATGATATTGCCAACATCTATCAGCTTCCTCTCCTGAATGTAATAGTTTAAGATAACACGATCTCTAGTGACTTCGCTCAGGTGGTGGAAAGGTAGAAGTCCAACAGAAATAAAGTAATGCCATGCCTTGGAAATACCATTTAACTTAGAAGATTTGAAATTTACCCATTTGTCATTCCGTATCTTCCAGGATCCAGTGTCGTTAGTCAAATAAGCAATGATCATCTCAAGATCTCCCTCAGATGGAGATAATCCAGAATAGTGACACTCAATGGTAGGTGGCAGTCCATAAAACACATTGATCATCTCCGAAGTAAATCCAACTCCGACACCTCTAACGAAGACTTTGTAGTCTTCCGCATCTAAAAAGTTAGCATAAATTTCACGAACGACTGGAATAACAACAACAGCAGTGAAATAACAGAATTGTTGCAAGTTGTGCGCAATGATTATGTTCTCGATCATTTCACCTGGATTGTAAATGCTTCGCTCCGAGATAAACTTTCTCGACGTCGCAAATTCGTGATATCGAAAATGCACTGCCGGAGTCGCGAACTTGCTACTGTCAAAATTTTCTCGTCCCTTCCCTCGCTTAGATTTTGGTGCCATCTAAACGTGAAAGAAAACAAGAACAAATTTAGGAATCAAATATTTAAACTCTTTTTAAGTTTAAAAAACTTAAAATAAGTTTAAAAATCCAAATAGGATACCTAAAAATCAAAATTTTTCTCAAAATTTCAGTTTTTAGCAAAACATAGGAAAAACTATGGTGAAAATCGAAAATAAATGGATTAGAGTGTAGATCTGACCTCGAGACGAAGAAATCAAGTCATTTCGCGACCAAATACTTGATTTTTTGACCTCAAAATGGATCTAAGAGGTATATTTTCGCGAAACTGAGGAAGGAGATGAAGCTTAGGCGTCATCCATAGCTAATGGGGTTTATATGTTAATTTTTGTTTAAGCAGGCTGAACTGGCGCTTAGGCGCCGAATTCTGATGCCTAGGTGCCAGACTTGCCTTTCATAAAAATCACTCTAAAAATTTTATTTTCCACCAAAATTCATAAATTCAACTTCCAGTTACTCATATTAGAGTAGGGCTTCAGTTTCTAACTTCCAAAACATTTTCCAAAAATTTTAAAAATTAAATATTAAATCCACCAATCAAACACAAGGTTTAAATCAAACTCCTCTAATTTCCATTTATAATCTTCAATATTGGCTCAATACACTTCAGATAAGTATAATATAATGATTCAAGTCCTAACACTCAATCAAACAGCACAATTCGAAAACAAATACAACACACATTGAACATGAAAGCAAATACACAAATAAACACAATCAATTCACTAAATCGATACAACGACTAACTAGATAAATCACGATCTCACCAAATCACTATCTAATTTCCATTATCTTGGCAAGGAAAACTATTTAGCCCACTTGGGAAGAACACTAATGCTCTCAGAAAATCCGTAGCCGTCTTCTCGTCAGTCCATTTGTTCTTCACATATATTTCAACTTGAGCATCTTGATAAGCCGCTAGATGATCAAATTGGAGTTTTGCTTGCCATTCCAGATGTTCAATCTGATGATACATCTCATGAAGGAGATCTCCAATACTCTTGAAATCCACTTCAAATTTATCAAGACGACTATAAATTTTCTCCAAACTTACAACGATGAAACCATTGAAGTAGGGTTGAGGATCTTTTGGACCTTTGTCTCTAGCCTCTTCTCCAAGATTTCTCCTCTCCATTTCATTAAAAATCCTCTCTAATCTCTCAAGAATGAAGTGTAAGGGTTGAAATATTGATTGCTTAGGGATTGGGGACAAAGATGGGTTAATTTAAAGGTAAAAATCGTGTGAAAAACTAAAAATTTTTTGTTTTTACACGACCCAGTAACCGTGGCGCTTAGGCGCCAAATCTGGCGCCTAGGCATCGGACCCATCGACACATAGCTTATTCTGGCGCTTAGGCGCCGAATTCTGGCGCTTAGGCTCCGAATTTTGGCGCCTAGGCTCCGAATTCTGGCGCCTAGGCACCGGAACCATGTTCGAATCCGTTTTGCCTAACGTCAAATTTCAAAGTTTCGTTCTCCAAAAATAGGAAAATTATAATGGTAAGATCAATATAGACTCAGTAACACATAATTTCAATGAAGGTTAACTTGATCTCCTTTTTACTCACATATGAAATGGAGTGATCCAAAGTCCAAACTTTATATAATTCAAGATAATTTTTAATTTTCTAAATTTATATAAAATTTGTCAAGACCGAGGCATAACCTTACATTAAAAATGTAAAAACACACTAAAAATAAAATCTATGGGTTGCCTCCCATAAAGCGCTTGGTTTAACGTCGTCAGCCCGACCTCTAGGTAATTCTTTAATCAGGTTGACTCAATTCATAAGCCTCTTTATAAATCTTTTTAATGTTTCCCAAATAAGGCTTCAATCTTAATCCATTAAATTTAAAATTTTTTCCTATTTTGGGCTCTTTAATATCCACAGCTCCATATTGGTATACT
Organism: Papilionanthe hookeriana x Papilionanthe teres; assembly: GCA_022702705.1. Lineage (NCBI taxonomy): Eukaryota > Viridiplantae > Streptophyta > Magnoliopsida > Asparagales > Orchidaceae > Papilionanthe > Papilionanthe hookeriana x Papilionanthe teres. The sequence continues at coordinate 150,873,552 of CM040424.1, read as the reverse complement.
TTTTCAATTATATATGGTCCCATCCATTTTGATCTCAATTTTCAAGGAAAAAGTCTTAAACGAGTATTAAATAGTAATACTTCTTGTCCGAGCTCAAATATTTTTCCTGAAATCTTTTTATCATGTAATACCTTCATTTTCTCTTTATAAATTTTTGCATTATCATATGATTCATTTCTTATTTCATCCATCTCGTTTAATTACAATAATCATTTTTCTCCTGCAGTATTCAAATCAAAATTAAACTCCTTTATCGCCCAATAAGCTTTATGTTCAAGTTCAACAGGTAAGTGACAGTGTTTACCAAAAACTAACCGATAATGTGACATTCCGATTGGTGTCTTATAAGCTGTTCTATAAGCCCATAATGCAGAATCAAGTCTATCAACCTAATCAGTTCTTTTAGGATTAACAGTCTTCTTTAAAATTCTTTTAATTTCTCTGTTTGATACTTCAGCCATTCCACTTATTTTTGGGTGATAAGCAGTTGTAATTTTATGTTTCACTCCAAATTTTTGTAGTAATGATTGAATTCTTATATTTCTAAAATGAATTACACCAACTGTGATAATTACCTTAGGCATTCCAAATCTTGAAAAAATTATCTTCTTTAAAAATTTAGATACACTTTTGGAGTCACAGTTAGGTAAAGCTACAGCTTTAATCCACTTTGAAACATAATTAACTGCTAATAAAATATAAATTTTTCCAGATGATGGTACAAATGGTCCCATAAAGTCTAAACCCCATATAACAAAAATTTCAACTTCCAATATATAGTTTAAAGGCATTTCATCTTTCTTGGATATATTTCCTATCCTTTGACATCAATCACATGTTTTAACATAATGTCTCACATCTCTTAATAAGGTAGGCCAATAAAATCCTGAATTTAAAATTTTAAATGCAGTTTTATCTACTCCAAAGTGTCCTCCAAAATCGGAATCATGACATTTTTGAATAATAGCAAAAGTTTCTTCATAAGGTACGCATCTTCGAATTATAAAATCACTTCCTAATTTAAATAAATGAGGATCTTCCCAAATATAATATTTAGCATCAATTTTAAATTTCTTAATAAATTTTTCATCCAATCCATAAGGTAGAATATTGCTAACTAAATAGTTAACTATATTCGCATACCAAGGTGTTTGGCATCCTTGAATAACATATAAATGTTCATCAGAAAATTTCTCATTTATGTTTTCTTCAGTAATAACATCATTCTTAATTCTAGACAAATGATCAGCAATTTGGTTGTCAATTCCTTTTCTATCCACTATTTGAAAATCAAATTCTTTTAGAAGTAAAACCCATCTTATTAGTCTAGGTTTAGCATCCTTTTTTGACATTAGATATTTAATAGCGGAATGATCAGTATGAACTATGCATTTAGTACCAAGAAGATAAGGTCTAAATTTATCAAAGGCATATAATATAGCTAGAAGCTCTTTCTCAGTAGTAGTGTAATTTCTTTGTGTTTCAGTGAGAGTTTTACTAGCATAATATATAACTTTAAAAATTTTCTCATATTTTTATCCCAATACAGCTCCAATTGCAAAATCACTCGCATCGCATATTAATTCAAAAGATTTATTCCAATTAGGTGCAACAATGATAGGTGCAGTTATTAATATTTCTTTTGAAATATTAAAAGCATTAACACAATCTTCGTTAAATTCAAATTTAGCATCTTTTTCCAATAAATGATAAAGAGGTTTAATAATTTTAGAAAAATTCTTTATATATCTTCTATAAAATCTAGCATGACCTAGAAAACTTCTCACATCAGTAACAGTAGTAGGTGGTTGTAATTTAGCAATAATTTTCACTTTTACTTGATCTACATCCATCCCTTTTTGTGAAATCTTGTGACCAAGTACAATGCCTTCTGTGACCATGATTTGACATTTTTCCCAGTTAAGAACTAAGTTTTTTTCTTCACATCTTTTTAGAACTTTGGAAATATTTTCCAAATAAGATTCAAAAGAAGTTCCAAAAATTGAAAAATCGTCCATGAATATTTCAATTCCTTTGTTAATCAATTCACAAAATATTGACATCATACATCTTTGAAAAGTTGCAGGTGCATTACATAAACCAAAAGACATTCTTCTAAAGGAAAATGTTCCATAAGGACTTGTAAATGTTGTTTTCTCTTGGTCCTCAGGAGCGACGGGTAATTGATAATAACCGTAATATCCATCTAGAAAACAGAAATATGAGTGTCCAGCTAATTTATCAAGCATTTGATCCAAGAAAGGCAAAGGAAAATGATCCTTTCTTGTGGCATAATTTAATTTCCTATAATCAATGCAAATTCGCCATCCAGTAACTTGTCTTGTAGGAATTAGTTCATTTTTATCATTGAGAATGACAGTTACTCCTCCTTTCTTTAGAACACAATGAATAGGACTTACCCATTGCCTATCCGAGATAGGTTAAATAATACCAGCATCTAACCATTTAACAATTTCTTTTTTAACAAACTCTTTCATGATAGGATTTAATCTTATTTGCGGTTCAATAGTAGGTTTAAAATTTTCTTCCATTAAAATTCTATGCATACAAATGGATGGGCTTATTCCTCTTATATCAGCAACTGTCCAACCAAATGCTTTCTTATAATTCTTTAACACTCCTATCAATTTTTCTTCTTGATCTTTACTTAGCTCGAAGAAATAATAACGAGTAAAGTTAATGAATTTCCCAGAAATGCATACTTTAAATGTGAAGGTAACATTTTTAATTCCAGTTCAGGGGCTTTTTTATTTGAGGGTAAAAGTATATCATTTTGAGTTATGTCCAAAGTTTCCCAATTATCTTTAATATAATGAGTTTCTTTTTCTTTTAGTTCTTCATCTTCATCGGTTAATAATTCAAATTTTTCTTCAGAAATGACTTTACATTTTTCTCGATAATGTTTCTCAATTAAATAATCAATTATATCCATTCGATAACATTTTTTTGTCAGGGTACTTCATTGATTTAAGGACATTAAATTTAATCTCTTGATCATTAACTCTCATGGTTAATTCTCCTTTTTGCACATCAATCATAGCTCGTCCGGTCGCTAGAAAAGGTCTCCCTAAAATAATAGGTGTTTCTTTATCTTCTTCCATATCAAGTACAATGAAATCTACAGGGAAGATAAATTTATCTACTTTAATAAGAACATCCTCTATAACTCCTTTAGGGTAAGTGATAGATCTATCAGCTAACAGAAGGGTTACAGTGGTGGGAGTAATCTCTCTCCTAAATTCAACCTTCGAAAAATAGAAAATGGCATGAGATTAATACTTGCTCCTAAATCACATATAGCTTTTCCACAAAACTTTTCTCCAATAGCACAAAGTATAGTAAAACTTCCAGGATCTTTAAGTTTTTGAGGTAATTTCTTTTGAATTATTGCACTACATTCTTCACTTAATGTAATAGTTTCAAAAGCTTCAAATCTTCGTTTCTTACTTAAAATATCCTTCATAAATTTTGCATAAGTTGGCATCTGTTCCAAAGCTTCAAAGAAATGTATGTTTATAGTAAGTTTCTTAAAATTTCAAACAACTTAGAAAATTGATGATCAAGCTTCTGCTGTTTAAGTCTTTGAGAAAAAGGTGGTGGTGGTTTTTCAACTTCCATATTAATAGAAATATCAGTTTGCACTTTATTAGGAGAAGGAGTTTCATTAGATTTTTCAATCTCTTCAACCTCAATCTCTTTTTCAATTTCATTTTGCATTCTTTCTTTTAATTCCTTTCCACTTCTAAGTTGTACAGCTTTAACATGTTCATTTTCTTTTCCAGTTTCTTTTGGATTGATTTCAACATTATTAGGAAGTGTTCCTGGGGGTCTATAATTAATTAAATTAGCGATTTGACCCATTTGATTCTCAATATTATGAATAGCAGTGTTTTGATTTTGTAATTGATTACTTAGTTGTAAAAGTAATTCTTCTATTGATAACTTTTTCTGTTGATTGTTAAATCCAGGTGGTTTATAGTTTGAATTAACTTGATTATTCCAATTTCCAGTGGGATGAGATTGATTATTACCCCATTATTGTGAATTATTCCAGTTAAAATTATGATGATTTTTCCATCCAGGATTATAATAATTTGAATTAGGATTATTTTTACTAGCAATAGCTTGAAAGGTTTCAATAGTTTGAGAATCTTCAATATTAACAGAGTTATTATGTGATATATTAATAGCAAAACTATTTCATTTCTTAGACATTACTGCTACTTGTGAAGCTAAAATAGAAAATGCTTCATTATCATGAATACTTGCCATTCTTTTAGGATTAATCCTTTTAGAAGGCCATTGAAAATTATTGTTAGCCAATTCTTCAATTAAAGTGTAAGCTTCTTCAAATGATTTAGACATTAAAGAATCTCCAGCAGCAGCATCAATAATTGATTTTTAAAGATCCAATTAATCCATTATAAAATGTTTGAATAATTAACCAATTAGGTAAAGCATGATGACGACATTTTCTTAATAGTTCTTTAAATCTTTCCCAAGTTTCATAAATTGTCTCCCCGTCAAATTGACTAAATGAAGTAATATCATTTCTTAATTTAGCAGTTTTAGAAGGTGGAAAATATTTAGCAAGGAATTTTTGTGTCATCTCAGCCCATGTTTTAATAGAACCTGTTGCTAATGAGTTTAGCCACATCTTTCCTTTATCTCTTAAAGAAAAAGGAAAGAGTCTAAGCCTAATAGCATCATCAAAAACATTGTTATATTTAAATGTAGCACAAAGTTCTAAAAAACTAGCAAGGTGTAAATTTGGATCCTCATTCGGTGTTCCACGAAATTGATTGTTTTGAACCATTTGAATAATAGACGGTTTAAGCTCAAATGAATTAGCATCTACAGTGGGTATTTGAATACTAATATGAAGTTCATCAACTGTAGGGTTAGCATAATCCCTTAATGGTTTATAAACATTTTGATCATTAATTTCAATTGGATTTTGTAAATTGTTATGTAAATTAGCCATTTCTTGAAAATTTTTAATTTGTTTTCCTTTTTTAATTCTTCTAACAGTTATTTCTAATTCAGAATCTAAAGGTAATAATCCTTCAGGTCCAAAACTACGCATAAAAAGTAAATTAGCAAGAATTAAAATAAATATTATTATTATATATTATATATATATATATATTATTATATATTTATTTTTTTATTTTTTTATTTTTTACAATAAAGAAAAATGAATAAAATAAAAATACTTAAAATCTAAAAATTTGCCTCTGCTCTCCCAGGCAACGGCGCCAAAAACTTGACCCGATATAAATATATGCGTACTAAAATCTTCTTCCCTGGAAACGGTGCCAAAAACATGACCCGAAGTCCTCTGAAGATCAGCGTACTAATTAATGCTTTCAAAAATATATGTTATAAATAATAATAGGAGCTAGTGTATTTAAATATAATTTTATGGAAAATATTTTACACACTGGGGGTAATACGCAAGTATACGTATCGTATCAAGTAATATAGGGCTTTGAAACAAAGACCTCAGTATCGTTCCTACATGGAGAGAGTTATAGATCTTTAAATATTTTTATTTTAAATTATTTCTTTTATAATCAAAAATAAAATATCTTTAATTTACTAGATGCAATAATAAAGCAGAAATAAAATGATTGATGTAAATAGCAATAAGAAAGCAACTTTCTCCCTTTCTATTAATCCAAGATTTTCTAAGATAATAATAATATTCGTGGAGAATATAAATTTATGGTATTGTGCCAAATAGAAGCATTCCTATTCTTTATCTTTGATCGATAGTATAAAGAACATTAGCTAGCCTATTGATCAGGTCCGGATGTATTATTAGTAGAATGGGTTAATCTAGGCACACACTACTAAATGTCCAAGGGTGGCTATGGTCGGCCCTACAAGTGACCCTTTCCTTTTCTATAAACCAAATCATAAGAATTTAGTCTGTCATTCTAAAAACTTATCAATTCTACGACCAATATATAATATCTTCCTATTTATTTACACTTCACCTTGAATAACTGGCACAAGGCCTTCGACTACCCAAGGATTCATGTGATATCTACAAGTTAAGAATTCATCTCCTTCTAGGTCTCAAAACTCTTCAACAGGTTTTAACAATTTAAATGGCTAATTTAAATTTTAAATTAAGAACGGGTATTAATATCATCACAATTTTTTAAAAATATATGATTTTTAATTCTGCAACAAATTTTGTATTATCTTATTTATCTTTTCATAATTGAAAAGAGAAAGTAAAGTAACTACTCAGAACACATTGAAATTAAATAACAAAACATAATAAATAAACTTTGAATCAAAATAAAAATACTTATCTTAAATGGTTCTCCTACTGAACTTCTGATTCCTACTGACTCCACAGCGTAATGAACTCCAGATGCACTAACTCTTTCAAACTCTAAATACAAACACTAATTTATAAAGGAAAGTACAAAGGTTGCCCTAATATTATTTCTCTAATTCTCTCTCTAGGTTGGGCATTTTTCTCTGAAGGAATAACCTCCTATTTATAGTTTTTAAGGGTTGCCTCAAGGCACCTCTTTAAAATGTGTCCAAATTCAATGAATCTTCTAGAAGGTGTGTCTGGCGCCTAGGCGCCGGATTCTGGTGCGTAGGCGCTAGACACCGCGTCCAGTTCATCACACCTTTTCACTTTGGATCGTACCTCTTCATGATTAAAACCATTTTGAAGCGTCCAAATACACTGTATCACATGTCCTATAAACCAGGAACAACTTCCAGTCTTCTAGATGGTCCAATAACCGCTCACACTGTCAAAATAACCGCCTAAAAGTCGTAAAAAACTTAACAGTTTTCTGTATCAAGCTGGCACTTAGGCACCAGACCTGGCGCCTAGGCGCCAGGCCAGTAATTTTGACAATTTTGCATTTTGGCTCTATTTTTACTCCTTTTTGCTCCTTTTTACTCCTTTTTCATATTTTTCTTCTTCTTGAACATTTTTGCATCACCTACATCCAAAAACACAAAAATACCTTTCATTAAAGCATAATATCCTTAAAATTTAAAGCATAAAAATAGGTATTTTTTCTTGGATCACGTTTCCCAGTCACTTTGCACAAAAGAAGTGAAGGCAAAACACAACATGGTCATTTCCATTTCAATTTGCCGAAAATACATCATATAGCTTGATCCAAAACATGATGATATTTTCCTTAAAAATTAAGCATCTCATACAATCCACATAAATCCAAAAACTGACTGCATAAGATTCCTGTCGGTTCTTCCAAAACATCTGTCAGAATCCATGTCTGAATAGTGAGACACATGGACAATAACATCACCTTCCAAGCCATCCTTGATAGGAAATGTCGTTCGGAATTGCATTAAAGGTGTGCTATTTTCCATGCGACTCACAGCTCGTAAGGCTGAAGGCTTTCTAACTCTGGATCTGGTTGAAAGTGGAAAGACATTTTGCTATCATCCATCCTCCTAAAAGTGACAGAGATTCGCTGAACAGGCACCCCTGGAATGCAGTGTTTTGCTATGTCTGCTCTATTTCCTTTTAACACCAAGACAGAACCTACCGGTAGAGGTATCTCCACCGGCCCTCAGAATTCTCCGGGGCCTGCTATCCGGAGGTCTGATCCAAACATGATGTTATACTGGTTGATGAAAGACACTGTGCAGAAGGGTCTGACAAAGTCGTGATGATCTATGTGTGGCGGTATGCAGTTGCCTTCCTTGTATATGTTGATGATGCAGTTGTTTGGTATGCAATCTGCGGGTAGTACCCTCCATGTCACCATCCTTTTCACCATCCTCTTGATAATTCTTGGCATTGGATCCACCTCACTACGACGGAGTATCCTTGGTGGATTTCCTTTTCTATCCTCGGTGAAGTTGTAGCAACACCCGCATTGAATCGTAACTCTTCCTTTTCCTCTCATCCACCTCCGTGGTTCTGAGTAGGTCTTCTCTCTCAAATGACCAGCTCGGCCCATTTTCTGAAGCTCAACGTTGTAGTTCACAATCTGCTACTACTCGTAGTTTGAGAACACATCCGTATGCAGCTCAAGGCCCTCCAGGATATTGATCCTCTTTCCTCGAATTCTTTCAAAATATTCAAAGGTCTTCTTTTTAACTTTCTGCAGTCTTTCCAGCTCGTACTCTGGGATTATCTGCAATCTGCGAGATTTGATAACATACTGTGGGATGTATGGCTCAACCCCAACACGCTCTCTTACATGTCTCAGTTCCTCAGGGATAGTCTCTGTTAGGACATCCTCTGGGTTGCTTTCACAACAAGACTCTTCAAAGCTGGTGTATCAACCTGGCATCATGGCGCTCATTCTGTTTCTGATCTTCTTATAATCTCTTTCATCTTTTCTGCTTTCCTTGGAGTTAATATCCTCTTTTCTGATTCCTGTCAAACTGGCTTCTTAGAAGTACTTGCACTGATGGTAGCAACTGTCTCTTCATGATGGTCCACTGCTAGTTTGCTCAGCATCCTGTGAATGCGGTGTTCCTTGTTTCTTTGATGTGTAGGAGTGAGGGTAGCTCTCCTTACCTCCTGAACCTCTTGGGCATGGTACTGACAAGCCTGCCCTATGCTGTAGCAACCACGTACTTGACTTTCTTGTCTGTTCCAGTCTGAGCGGCGTTTACTTTCCTCATTTTGTCGGTAGACTGCTGACTCGGGCCTCCCAGTCTCATTACTGTCTAGCTGCAGAATTCTTCCTGGTCAATTGGGGTCCAATCGTTCTTCTCGTACTCCAGCCTGACCGGTGTGAAATCAGAGTTGATCTCAATCATGACCCCATCCCTCATTTTCTTTTCGTCGAGTGCTAGACTTACGCCAGTTTTAAAGTTCAGAACCAATCGCCTGTTTGACATTTCCCTGCGAAAAATAAGGAAAGGATCAGAGGTTGTACTAAGAACGAGAACAATAAGAAAATTCACTTATTAATGGGAAATTCTTATTCTTTTCTTTCAAATTTTAATAAAAAATAGGGAAAAGAAGGGGAAAGCTCAGGAATGAGATTGACTTGAAAGGAAGGAGCAAAAATTTATTATTATGATTTCTTTCACATATTTTCTTTTTAACACGTTTTTTTTTCACCATTTTTGTATCATCCATTTTTTTAATTTTGGGTTCGAACCCAGTTACAAGTGATTACTCTACCCGTGCTTCTACGAATGAGACTTCATTTCTAATGTTCATTCTTCGAAATATCAGGTTGCGTAATACTTCTTCAAATATCGTCCATTGATTAAAAGCATAGATCGTTCTTTGCGGCAATTCACGAGTTGGTAGGAACCTCCAGGATAGATTGTCTCGACCATGAATGGCCCCTCCCAAGTCGGTTCAACTTTACCTCCTATCTTGCAGTGTGCATGAATAGGTCTCTTGAGAACTAGAACCAAGTCACTGACTTTGAACGTCCTTGGATGGACTAGTTTGTCGTGGGCCTGGATCATCTTGGCTTGATACAGTTCCAAATTATGCTGTGCTGAAAGTCGTTTCCCTTCCAAGCTTTCCAATTCATCTAGTCATAGTTTAATATTCTCTTCTGTAGTAATCTTGTTTGCAACTGCAATTCCGAGAGATGGAAGCTGAACTTCCAAGGGCAAGACGGCCTCTGACCCGTACACTTGAGCATAAGGTGTAGACTGAGTAGGAGTTCTGAAAGTTGTTCTGTAGGCCCATAAGACTTCTAAAAATTTCTCGTGCCAATTTATTTTGTTGTCATCCAAAGATTTCTTTACGATTTGGACGAGAGTTTTATTAAAAGCCTCGGCCAAGCTGTTTGTGCTTGGGTAGTAGATCATCAAATAGCGTGAGTCAATCCCATGCCTTCTGATAAAACTATTGATCTTCGTACTTCTGAATGCTGACTCGTTATCTGAGATGATTCTGCACGGTACCCAAAACGGTAGATGACATGATTCTTGAAGAATTGTAACACGTGATGTGCCTTCACTTCTTTGAGCGATACTGCTTCTCCCCATTTGGAAAAGTAATATGTAATTGAAAGAATGAAGAGATGTCCTCTTGAAGAAGGTGATTCTATCGGACCCACAATATCTGTGCCCCAACATCCGAATGGCCACAATGCAATTGTCAGATGTAGAACATTTGCAGGTTGATGTAGAACCTCTCCATGCACTTTGCACCGGTGACAACTCTTGGCAACCTTCATGCAATCGGTCATCATCGAGGGACAGTAGTACCCAAGTCTTATAATCTTCATTTTCATCTTTGGACTAGACTGATAAGTGCCACAAAGTCCTGAGTGCACTTCTTTAACAATTTCACAAGCCTCGGACCCGCTCAGGCACCTTAGCCACATCTGATCGAAAGACCTTCTGTACAAAGTATTATTTATTAATGGGTATGACAGAGTTCTGTTTTTGATATGATGGGCTAATGACTTATCGTCCGGAAGGTTTCCTGTTTGCAGGTAGTCTATTAATGGCTGTTGCCAATCTTCTATAGTTTCTGTTACTGCTACAATTGTTTCTTCCTCTTTTTCTGATTGGTGTGTTGCATCCATGTTGAGCTGTGATAAGACCTATAGTTCTTGAATTGAAATTTCAACTGACTCATCCTGTAAGCAGGCAAACTCCTTTGCAAGACGGGCTAACACGTCTGCGAGAGCATTTTCTTTTCTAGGAATCTTGTAGATCGTTACATTTGGAATCTGCTTTAGCAAGTTCGTTGCATACTGAAAATACTGCTCAAGTCTTGGCCTCAGAGGCTTGTACCTGTCCGGCGACCTATTGAATGATCAATTGAGAATCTCCATAGATGTTGATGTCGGTTATACCCATCTGAATGGTTAACTCCAGTCCGGTTATGAGGGCTTCGTATTCAGCTTTGTTATTCATACACGGTTATGTTAAATGGTAGGAGTATCTTAACATCCCCCGCTCTGGTGTTATAAAGATTAGTCCGATTCCTACCTTATCGGGCGCTATAGTCTGCAATTCTTTGTCTCGTTTTGTTGAGGATGCTCCGTCTAAGTATAATTCCCAACGCTGATCATCGGGGTCTTCTAGGCTCATTATCTGTTCATCTGGCAAGTCATTGTTGAGAGGCAATTCTACCAGCAAAGGGTGTGCTGCGAGGAAGTCTGTTAGGACTTGTGCCTTTACGGCACGAAGAGGAACGAAATCTATATCAAAATTCAATAGTATCATCGACCACCTAGCAAGTCTACCAGAAAGGGTCAGGCGAGTCATCAAATTTTGCAACGGACTAAACTTCGAAATAAGGTTGACCTTATGAGAAAGCATGTAATACTTAAGCTTTTGAGCGGCAAAGATCAAGGCCAAACAATGTTTCTCAATAGAATAATACTTTACCTCTGTCAGAATTAGACGATGACTTAAGTAGTAGAGAGCTTTTTCTTTACCCTCATCATTGACCTGGGCTAGCAGGGCTCTGATGGAGTCGTCTAAAGGCGCGGTATAAAGTATCAACGGTTGACTCGAGACTGGGGCTGCTAAGACAAGAGGTGTCATTAAATACTGTTTAATGTCCTTGAAGGCCCGCTGGCATTTTTCTTCCCAAACGAATTTGACGTCCTTTTTAACCAATGCCGAGAAGGGTTGACACCTACATGACAAATTCGAGATAAATCGTCGATGATATGCTAACTTCCCTTGAATGGATCATAGTTGTTTCAAAGTTTTCGGTGGCAGTATTTCTAAGATAGCTTTAATCTTCTCCGGATCCATGTCAATTCTGTGATGTCAGACAACAAATCCTTAGAATTTCCCAGAGATGATGCCAAAGATGCATTTCAAGGGATTCATCTTAAGATTAAATTGTCTTAATCGCTCGAAAATAATTCTCAAATCATACAGGTGATCTTTTTTTAGTTTGCTCTTGATGACCACATCGTCCACGTAGCACTCAACCAGGTTGTGAATGAGATCATCAAAGATCCTCGTCATTGCTCTTTGGTAAGTTGCTCCTGCATTCTTTAATCCTAAAGGCATTACTGTGTAGCAGTATACTCCGATTGGCGTTCTGAAGGCTGTGAGCTTCTCATCTTCTGGTGCCATCTTTATCTGATTGTATCCTGATGATCCATCTAAGAAAGAGAAGATTTCATGTGTCGAAGCGATGTAGATCATCAATTCTGGAATTGGTAGCGGGAATTCATCCTTTGGCACGCTTTGTTCAAATATTTGAAATCCACGCAGATTCTGATCTAACCACTCTTCTTTCTGACTGGTACCACGTTGGCTAACTAAGTTGGATATTGTTCTTTATGGACAAATTTAGTGTCTATGAGCTTCTTAACTTCAGCTATAACTTGTTGTTCAATCTCTAGACGCATTCTTCTTGGAGCTTGTCTGACTGGAACAGCAGTGTGGTCCACTCCTAGCTTGTGAACTGCAACCTCTGGAGCTAATCCTGGCATTTCATCGTAACTCCAAGAAAAACAATCCTTGAATTCCATTAGTAGCTTGATCATTTCTTCGGAGTCTTCTTTATTGAGTAAGGAGCTAACAAAGGTTGGCCTAGGCACTTTGCTAGCACCTAAGTTAACTTCCATTAACTCGTCTATTGTAGATTTAATTTCTTCTTTAAATTCTGGCTGAGTGTCTCCAACTGGTAGATCCTCGAGATCATCTGAAGCTTCCAAGCAGTCTTCATTAGGCTCGCAAATGACAGCTAAGTAGAATTCTGTATCATCAACTGGTCCTACTGTGCCGAATCCAAGACCATGCTTTGAATTGGGAGGTCGACCGGTATTATTCCATAAATTTTCAAAGCATTGAGAATGATCTTTCGTCCATTGTTTAGGTAAGATACCACGTTTTATTAAGTTTTGAACACTAGAAGAATAGCACTTAAAAGGCAATTCCATTAATTCGGAAGAAGCAACATCTTCAGATTTTACATCAATTTCAATTTTGGAAGAAGAAGCACCACGATAGAACTTGATTGGCTTAGCATCGCCACAATGTACTTCCTTGACCACCATACCTTGACCTTGTTAGGATAGATCGAGGTTAGGGTCATAGTCTGTACATGATGGTTAATCTTCTCGTACATTGCTTTGTATTCTTTGTTCTTTTCATCTTCGAGAGAGATCTTGAACTGGGGTTTCTTTTGATTTATCTTCATTGCTTCGTTCTTGATTTCTTCTTCTTCGGAACTACTTTCCCAATTAACTTTGATGATCAGTTTCCTCTGTTCAACTGTT